>CM032456.1:45218663-45494326 GCA_019049505.1 Pachyrhynchus sulphureomaculatus
AAAAACGTATTACTTTAAAAAAGGGAACAATTTATAAGCTTACTTTTAAAGAAAATCTATCGCATTATTACAGAAATTTGTTTATCTTCTAGAATATTCTTTAAAACTGTAAATGTAAACGAATTGTTTTGATTTCTGTCATGAACAACGAAACAAAATATGCATAGCCTACTATTCAAATACTCGATAAACTTTAAATCTGACATAAGAAAAAGATAAATTAATTTTCAGATTGTTGCGTTAATTTTGTCCAGGAGTTTATATATATATATATATATATAATATATATATATATATATATATATATATATATATATATACATATATAATAAAAATTAGTTTCTATGTTAAGCGGTGCTAATAAAACGTAGAGTTTAAATGATGATAATATTTTACATTAGCCCTGAAATGACTAACATTGACAAAAAAAAATGTTGTATACCTAATTACTAAATATTTTGTATACCTAATTATTAAAAAAAAATGTTTTATACTTAATTATAATAAATATGCAAGTTTATAAAAGTATATATAAATAACGGTGAATGTCCATATGTTATAGTAATGTATGGATATATATTAACATTAGTGAAAAGTAATTCAAAATTATTTTTTTTTAAGTAGAGTACCAATCGTAAGATAATTAGAAAGATTGTGATTATTTTGTCAGGTCAACAGATTTGAACAGATGATGAACTAATAGAAACACAGGTCATCGATATATCTTTTTTCTTATTATTTGTATTTGAATTATTATATTATGTCATTCTAACACTTCTAAACATAACCTTTCTTTATAAGTAGTATAAATTAATAAAATTTTAATAATTATTTATTAATTTGATTTTATTCACTGAACTAATTAAAATCGCAAATTCGACTATACCTTTGTTTTAGAAGATACTTAGAGTAGCTTATTTTATACCCTTGCCCAAACGTGTTTCATCTCTCTCTTTCTCCCTCCCTCTCCCTTTCTCTTTATAAGCTTTATGAGTGGGCTTTTAATACATTTTGATCACTATTTAGACGACAAGCTTTTAAGATGCTGACTTCACTCAATAAGGTCAATTTTAAAGGTACATTTAAAGGCCATTAAAAATTTATAGGCGAGCTTACTCTCTGTTGGCCAAATATTTTCTGTCATGTTTTTTTTCATTTGGCTTTGGTAAGTTTCAAAGAAGTTTGTTGAACTTTTTTGTATTTATATTTTGTTATTTTTACTGAACAGATTTCCAAAATTTATTCACCTTCGGAATATTTTTATTTATGTCAGCCGCTTAAAATCTATTTCCTTATCTATTCTAAGCCCAAGTAAAAATTTTCAGGAAATAGATTTCTAAGTGATTATTTTTTATAGTACATGACAGTTTTTTAAAGATAAAATTAACGTAGATAAAATTAGCGACGGACTTTCTGTTCTTTTTTTTTAGCTTTTCGTCGTCCACTCGTGGACGAAGGCACCCTCTATTCTTTTCCATGTCGCTCTATTTTGAGCAATCTGGATCCAGCGGGCTCCAGCGTACGCAACCACCCGCGTCCCGCCACCTCAACTGTGGTCTTTCCGCACTTCTCACGCTGGCTCTTGGTCTTCAAAATTCCAGTCTGCTGGTCTATCTATACGTAGGGTTTCTTGCTACGTGTACGGCCCAACGTCATTTCAGAGTTGCTATCTGGTGCACTATGTCGGTGATTTGATTTTTGTTCGCTCTCGTACATAGTCATTTCTCACTCGATCCCATAAGCTGATGCCCAACATTTTTGTTTCCATGGCCCTGTGAGTCACGCGGGTCTCTCGGCACTACGCGTACAGTCTCGAGCCCGTACGTAGCAGCTGGCAGCACATAAGCTTTATATACTTTTTCCTTAAGATTAATCGAGAGTTTCTCGCTTCTAAAGATGTGACTGAGTTTTCTAAAAAACTTCAAAAGACTGTCTATTGCCATCGAATATTTTGCAGTAGCAATACTACCTAAATAAAAAAGGAGAATTCTACTACATAACGTCTATTACTTAGATTTAGTGGGCATTTGCGAAACTGAAGTAACCTGAGCGATTATATCGCTAAGCTATAACCTCTATTTTTTGTAATGATAAGTAAATAATTTTATTATGCAAATGTACGCCGTAAATCAATATTTTTATTTGATTCGTACGTAAAATAAAAACGTAAGGGAACAAAAAATGAGCTTTTATTTTGTGGGTCGATGCAAATCTAAACAAAATATTTCCCTTTAACGATGAATTTTCGTGTCGGTCTGTGCTTAAATAAACGGTTAATTGCGGAAACAAGTGCTGATACACTAAATTCTAGTTTTAATGGTTTATATGTCAGAAGTTAGAAATCCTAAATCAATAAAAGGGGAAAAAACCTACTATTTTTAAGTAATGCGTATTAAGAAAGTAAATAACATTTTTAGAGTGTTTTGCATACATGTGAAATCTAGTTTAACTATCTACAAGTTGAAACATATTCTGTAAGGTACAGATAACTACGATAATACTTTTACATATACTTTAAGATCCAAAATAATAAAAAAAAGTCTCTTGAGATCAGGAGTACAAGACGTAAAACGATAACAATACAATGCGTTATTGACAAGACAAAAGTCTAACAAATAATCAGAGATAACTATCAAGTGTTAATAAAATATTTAAAAGCAATAAAAAAAGGGAAAAAACCGTAAAAAAAATATTTAATTAAAACTGACATTTTCGTACGTTTTTGGCTTTCGATTTGACGCAGTTGGGGTGACAATTTATCGTAAAATAATCGGCCAAGTGCAAGTCCCAATTAGTGTTCCGTACGTTGACTGTTTTTAAAATAAAAAAAAATTATTATGGAGGTACAAAATGATGAAGGACTTCACAAAACACACCTCAAATGTTTTTTAACAAAGTTTGTTTCAGATCTTCTCCAGATAAATTATTAACTCGTAATAATTTTCGTTCAATGTACATCCTGTGGAGAATATTTCAGAGTTTTTCAAAAGTTTTTGATCAGTAGATAAGGGGGCACAGCCATTTTTCGCAACTTTTTTATAATAATACAATGAAAAGTGTGCGCAAGCATTGCAAATATATATATATATATATATATATATATATATATATATATATATATATATATATATATATATATAACATATATATATATATATATATATATATATATATATACATATATATATATATATATATATATATATATATATATATATATATATATATATATATATATGTTTGAACTCGTGTTTTCATAAGCTTTCATTTGACACCTCACTTGACGGTAATAAAATTTTTTTTCACTTCCGATTTCATCGCCCAAAACTAACCTTTTAAGTCAAAATTGAACTTTCAAAACTACACATATTAGTCCCAAATTTCAACTTTCTATGTCAATTAGTGTCGGAGAATATCGGGTGTGACAGACGGACAGACTCCGAAATGACATTCTAAGTGTTCCATACAAAAAACTAAAAAACTTACTTATGTAATAACTGCTTAGATGTGCACGCGGGTGGATTGAAAAGTTTTATAAAAAACGAGGTAAATAATACTGTTTGAGAAAAACAAAAATGTTATTTCTCAACATGCTCAATGCATTTAGTTCAACGAGATTACAATTTTTTTTATTCCCTCAAAAAAAAATGTTTCAAGCTGTGCATAATATTCCTTGATAGCACAAATAACCTCTACGAAAATTTCCTCCTCCCAAGCCAATTTTTAACGTTAGTAAACAAAAAAAAGTCACTCCGGGCAAAATCTGGGAAATCGGGTGGATGGGGAACTATTTCAAAGCCCAGCTCATGCACTTTTGCCATTGCAACAGTCGATGTGTCAGGAAGTGCATTGTGCTTGTGAAGGAGCACTGTTTTTTGCGCTAACCTTGGTCGCTTCCGCTTCATTCATTATGCTAATGTTGTGTAATAAAAGCCAGTCCCTGTTTTACCACAGTAACCATAAAACAGAATAGCGACGCTCAAGAAAATTTTGAGGTCCTGTTTTTTATCACGTATGCGTCCCCTATCATACCAACAACATGGCTGCCAGCGCGGTTGTGGATTGTGTTTACACCTGGAAAGGGAATCTTTTTATAACCCGCCCCAAAATTCATTACTAATAATTTTCCAATAAGTAAATGACTCGTTTGACGTTATAATTGAAAATAATTATAAAAAAAGATGTCAGGAGGAAGTTTTTTGTTGTGCGGTCAGTGCTTGTAAAAATATATATGGTATCTCCAAAGGAGGATTATGATAATTGTGTTTTCATGTTAGAGATACATTTTATTTGTAAAATAGTTGATGTTTTACTACTGTTAAGAATTGGTTTATGTTATTCCACTTGTACTTTTTTTTCCTGAATTCAGGGCAGAATTATGGTTTTCAGCATGTGACCGACCAGGTGTCAGTTTGGATATTAAAAAAACTATATAACACATATAGAGTATGTAGAACTTGATAAAAAAATGTTTCTAAAAAAAAACTTTTCTCGTTTTTTCCTTCCTTTCAATCAACAAAATTCATTTTTATCCTACAGAATATGATTTTTCTTGAAGGAAGGAATTTTGAATAGTTCAAAAACTCGTGGGTATTGTAGCAGCAATATGGCGACAAGTCATGTGATCATTACACACTCAAACCCGTTGAGATCAAAGGTGCCGAGTCGGGCTGTCGCTACTGTGTTTTATGTTTACTGTGGTTTTACCATCTTATTATCATCACTTTTCCCGCCGATAAAACTATTTTCACTTTCACCTCCGCTCAACCGCTGTTTTGACTGCAGTTTTGACTCCAGGATGTAATGGTGGATCCACGTTTCATCTACAATCACAAGGAACGCGAAAAGTGCAAACACGATTTTCAAATGTCCTTCCTCGGGTGTTCTTGGTCTGGAGCCAACAAATCTGTCACACATCGCGCACATTCTTTACCGTGTGTAGTGCCAGAGAACCGGCTAGCATAGTTCGTTTTTGAATAGTAATGTTTCAATTTTTTAGTTATTGTAAAATTTCGATGTTTTCAAATGAAAAATTTTCCTTAGCAGATAGTAACATCAAATTTTAATTTGTTATAAAAGAGAACATGACATGAACATATGACAGAGAATCTGCTAGCATAGATCGTGTTTGAACAGTAATGTTTCAATTTTTTAGTTATTGTAAAATTTCGATGATCTCGGATATAATGCGAAGGTTTTAATCAAATAAAAACTTTTCCTTAGCACATAGTGACATCAAATTTTAATATGTAATAAAAGAAAACATTCTTTACTACGTGTAGTGACAGAGAATCGGCTAGCGTAGTTTGTCTTGGAACAGTAACTATGTGTGGTGACGGAGAATCGGCTAGCATAGATCGTTTTTGAATAGTAATGTTTAAATTTTTTAGTTATTGTAAATTTTCGATGTTTATTTGTAAAATTTTATGCAGGATATCATGAACCCTTTAATATGAGGTGCTTACCACCTCAAGGATCTCACTAAGCTTACTGCGTCGATCTGTCGATCTTCCATTACGATACCATGAATTTTATCGACCATTTCTTCAGAAGTAGCCTGAATCGGGCGTCCTGAACGTGCAGTATTTAACAGTGCAAGTACGGCCAGGTTTAAATTCATTTACCCAGTAATAAATGGTCTTAAGTGATGGTAGAGAGTCTCCATGAACGTCAATTTAGTTTCTATTTGGACCACAATCCACTTTTTTAAGTAAAAATGTTTTATCACTGCACGATACATGATTTTGTCCATTTTTACGAAAGGTGTACCTCAGATTACTTACGATCGCTGTCAAGAAACTTTGGACAAAACTGTTACAAGAATCACGTTTACCAGACTTATCAAACCACCCTCGTATATCTGCTATTCTTGATGCGCCTCTCTTGTGTATAAGACTCAAAGTTTTGAAAATGGTTTCGAAAATGATCAATATATACCTAGAAACACTAGTCAGCTATACCTCTCAACAGAGCTATAGCTCGTTTGTGTAACAAGCAACACATGTATATAGTCAGAACAAAGTTTCTCTTTTCGGCAAATTTTACTCCATCCAGTAATACTTAACTAATTCTAGGTTTACGAATGACACGGCTTTAAATACTGTGTGTTCTGCTGAGCTGTTGACTATAAAGGTATTTGCTCAAAACAAGCATGAATAAAAAATACATCATCGCGTCGGATTTTCAAAGAGCTCTCTATTCCATTTTCTCCGGAAATCAAAAGTACTCCTTTCTTAGACAGATACTGGATTTACTATATGTGGCGGACGCAAGAAACATACAAATCGTTTTTCTGCAGATGCCAGGTTATTCTGGCATCAGAGGTAATGATATGGCTGATCTTCACGCCAAGGACGCTGCGTCATCTGGTCAAGCAGTAAATGGTGAAAATCACCAGACCGAATATTTCAGACACCTGAAAGAAACATTCAACAGAGTGTTCCAGTTACAGTGGGACCCAAAGGACAATCCAAACAAACATTTCACAACCCCTTAATTAACAGAAGAGTAAACACTGTCTAAAAAAGGCTTTTACTGGGATACTCATATCTCACTCACGCCCACTTACTCAAGGGTGACCCCCTCCCCTATGCTACATTTGCAATAACCCGCTCTTCATTTTTGAATCCCCTGAACATCATCAAACTAAAACTGATCACGGAATTCCCTTTCAATTAAGTCAAATGCTTTCAGCTGACCAAATTAAGACTAACATCAACAAAATGGTATCCTATCTCAAGGAAATTAACTTGTACAGCACAATTTAAGTCATGTAGTCTAAGGGGCGCTAAATGACCACTGCAGTCGAGGTGCGCAGAATTATAAATACTAACTAACTAACTAACTAACTAACTAAACACTTTGTCCACTAATTGTTTTGCTATTTAGGACTAAGAATATTAAGCACCATGTTGTGCTTATTGCGGGAAGCTTTTAGTATAAGAGTACATTTATAAAAATTTAAAAATTTTTGATCATGAGTAATATAACAATTACACACGTTTATGTTGTCTTAAAAGGTTACGAAAATACCAGAATTCGCACTAAATCAATACTTTCACATATTTTTAAATTCCCAAATCAGTTTAAATCACTGGCTATCTCTGTGTTTATTTAGGACCCATTAAAAATACACGTGACTGCCGATCACGTCAGTTTAGGCCTTTTCGACCCTCTTCTAAAAACAGAAACGCCAAAAAAGGAATCGAATAAGCCTGATGTGCGAAGGGTGGCCATGCAGTTGTTTTTAAGCCATTGAATCCATTGTTCCTGATTGAGTTGGATTCCACATTATTTTTTGCGAATTGAATGAGGGGTTTTATTTAAAAGAATCAGTAAAACACGAAGGATTTATTAAAGGTTGAATAATATAAGGAGAGCAATCTAGGTTAATTGTTTAAAAAATACTACAATAATTGTACGGGCATGTAAATGTATTACAAAAATCTTTTTTTTTTTTAAAAAGTGAATTTAATTTAATACGGTCCCAATCCAATATATATGTGATCGAAAGTTTATCCGTTGGTCAGTGCTGTTGTTTTAACTAAAAAGTCGCAGACATTTGTTTAGCTTGCCATTTTCTATGTGCAATAGTCGACTGTAAACTGAGTGAGATGAGCTTGTGCAGAAAACAGAAGGGCATATAGAGTACACAGTATACAGGAAGCTAGAACACACGACACAGCTATTTTGCAGGCAAGTTCACATCCCCATTCATCATAATTACAAGCAGTAGTTGAAAAATAGAACATTAAATAATAACAGATAATTACCTGAACTTCCCTAACTACATGGAAGTGCTTAATAATGCTAAACATATCAGCAACAACCAGCCTATTGATTAACGCCGAGACCATCCATATTAGTCCAGAAAGGGCAGCACTTGCCAATTAGCGCTACAATTTCCGATTTCACAATCTCTTAGTTTACAGCCAACTATTGCCCAACGCTATCTTTCACGCTGTATCTCACTGCACTACTGTTACATTCATACATTTTTATTTACCAGCTTATTTTTTTTTTATTTTTGGCATCACTTCTTATCAGAGAGCTCTTCATTTTCAAGTCTTCGCTATTTTACTTAATACTAAGCTGTCTGAAACGTTCTCGGCCTAAAAAATGCTAGAATTTTTTTTTTTGACATGAAATATGTTTTATTTTTCAATATGATCTCCTGAAACTTCAATATACTTATTCCAACATTTTTTCCAATAATTCAATACCATCATTAAAGTATGATCCCGAAATGTCTGTAAAATATCCATCCATGGCTGCAATAGCTTCGTCATTTGATGTAAAAACACTTTCCAGCCAGGCATTTTTTCAGGTTTGGAAACAGATAATAGTCAAAGGGAGCCAAATCTGGAAACAACTGCTGGATGTTCCGGCGTTAGTAAATTTCACACCAAGACTACCTGCACCCTTAATACAACAGGTAAATTTCAAACTAACCTTAGAAGGGTGCTTAGATCTTACAGGTAATTTCCACACCAAGCAAATATAACTCATCTAAATAAAATTAGACGGATTTCTTTTAAATCAGTTTTTATTGAAAATTTTAGATATTTGCAAAAATATATGTTTTTACTTCATAGTAGAATAATATTGATAAAACATGAAGTTTTTGCTAAATACATAAAATACAATTGGATAAATTTCCTTACATATACTAGATAATGCTACAAACCTATACATATCTATTTATAAATATTTACAAAACAGGTTGAGAAAAAATAGGAGACACATTTTAAAAAACGGAAACGATTAATATTTCCTAACTGTCTTTGTTCAAAAAGATTTTTTAAATGTTTTAATTTTTAATTATTATGATTATTACTTATTTTAGACTCGTCGACACTTTGTATTTTTATATATACGTTAATCTGAAATTCTTTAGAAGTAGAAGTATACAGAAACGGATGTGTAGGATAAAAAGAATTATTTAGATGGGAATGGAAGGACTCACGACAGTTAGTCGTTCGAGTTAAAGATGGACTCGATTCTGCCCATATTTCAACTGGAAAATCGGCTCCTTCCTCTATATACGTTTTTAGTAGGTAATCACAAAATTTATTTAAACGTTCAGCCTCAGGTTTTATAGAATATATAAATCGTATGCAAAACTGTCACCTAATTCTTCGGGTGCTAAATAGGACAAGCCGAAACAATACTTTAACCAACGATCAATTTCAGAATTTTTGTCGCAATATTCTTTAGCTAGACCTAGATTCTGTATCTTGCGAAACCAAGATTGGTACAAATGAAATCTACATTCTAACACTTTAGCATTTGGGCAAACTTCAGATACTGCCTTATGAATAGATTTTTCGAAGTCAATAGTAATTTTCTCTGGATTGAAATACAGTGTATGTATCTGTTGAATAAATCTTACATTTTAATAATGTGAAGAGGTTTTTGTATGTTTCAGCTCTCTTATCACGCAATAAGCAAAATAATAATGGAATGTAATGACCGTTTGCAAAACCATGTACTGTAAATAACTGTGTAAAATATTTAGTACAGTATGAAAAGGTGCCGTCCATATATATATTGGATATTTTACACAACATATTGACATTTGTAGTGCAAGAAAAAACAATAATGCCACTTTCGAGTTCATTGATATATAGAAAATTCTCACCCTTGCTAGTTTTGATTTCAAATGTCTCTAAAACACTATGCGCCTCCTCAGCACTTCTTGGATTACGTCCTGGCAAAAATTTTCGTCTATGGTTATAAATGTTTTTTCTAATATATTCGACATCGTTTTCTGTTACTGTTTTAGGCAGCGTGTTTTGTAGTTCTTGTCGGATAATTTTAGATGGCCTTTCACTCATATGCTCTCCGGCTTTTCTTTTGCAGGAATTACTAATTATTTGCCGATTCAGCTTCTTGGTGTCGGCTTCGTGTGTATGGAGTCCTTCACTTTTGGTAACTAAATTCTCTGGCCCAACGGTGAAGACTTTTGCTTTGCAATCTTTTTTTGAACATCTCCAAAATGTTTCTCCACATTTTAGCACCTTTTGTCGAAAGTAAATGTAGTAAGTCACACATAACATGTCCTTTCCTCGATTACTTTTTATTAACTTTGCTTCCATATTAGGAACACTTTAAAAAATATACGCACAACCAAGTAATAATCACAAATTAATAATATGTACTAAACTGATATGTAGAAGGGTTTAATAATGATTTAATTGAATAGGTCGTTGCGTACCACCACCCATTTATCAACCCTCATCCTCTACCTGAAAGTACTCGGTGTGGAATTTGCTTCGGCAATTACAATCCCTTAAATATGTCTAGGTCATAAACGGATTAGTGGTGTGGAAATTACCTGCGTCCGGATGTTCAAGCAATTCGTACTTTAATTCGTTGAATTTTATCATCTTTTGAGAACACGTGCATCAACTTGATCAAAAATGTTCCTTTTCTTCTTTAAAGCAGGTCTTTTTCTCACGAATTTTTGCATCCATCTGATCCAAAAGGTTACAATAATATTCAGAGTTAATTGTTTTACCTCTGTGAAGATAATCGATCAACAAAACACCTTCGTAATCCCAAAAAACTGTTGCCATAACCTTCCCCGCTGATGGAATCGTCTTAGCCTTCTTTGGTGCACTTCCATCGGCTAGCATCCATTGTTTCGACTGTTCTTTTCACTCTGGTGTATAGTTTTATAAACAGTTATGAAACGACGCTTGAAATTCGTTTTATTTTGCTTAAAACGATTCAAAGGCGCTTGAGAAATACGCATTCGAATGCGTTTTCGGTCAATTGTCAGCTAATGCGCACCTATCTTGCACAAAGGTTTTTCATATGTACAAATAATTTTTCATGCAAAATATTTACACAATTCGTTTTTTTTGAGACGCCTATGGCCTCAGCTATTTCAAAAACATTTACTCGTCGATCATCTAATACCATATCATGGACTTGTTGAATGATTTATGGTGTTACAACAGTTTTTGAACGACCTTTACATGGATTAGCTTCGAGGCTTGTATGACCATATTTAAAAAGAGCAGCCCATTTTTTCACAGTGGAAAGTGAAGATGATGCATCTTTATACACTTCTAATAATTTCGGACGAATTTCTGTTGGTGTAAACCATCCGAAACAAAGAATGCACGATATTCAATATTGTCCATTTTGAAAACATCAGTGACACATAAATATTAAATAGTTGCTACTACTGTCGAATGAACTGACACATTAGAAATGAAATTTTACTTGTGTTTATATAAAGGATGGAATTTTCCAATACAGTTATGGTTTCACAGTTTCCAACGCCATCTATGTGTCAGGCCGAGAACTTTTCAGACAACCTAGGTAAACATAAAATACATGTAAGTTCCTCACGTGTCATTTCTAACTGAAAAAAGAGGAATAAAATGCAAATTAAAAAAATAAAATACCATACACAATTCAAAAAATGTGAAAAAATACAAAATACCTTCTAATGGTAATCTTAAGAAGTTAGTATCTAATTAATTGTCAAAGAAAGCAGAAGAAATCTTCGCCGTTACTCTAAATAAAAAATAAAAAAAAAAACAAGCCACACACAAGAAAAAAAATATTTTTGTGTATTTGCGTATTATATTTTGTGTATTAAATATCAATTATACCATTTACACTTCTTACGTTAAGGTCACAACAGTGAAGATTTCTTTTGCTAATAATTATATTTCCTTTAATAGAGCAGGTTTTGAAGACTAAGAAAAATATTTCATGTAGTGATCAGGTATAATTCTTTTTTAATTTTAATTTTTTGTGTTTCATTCATTTCCTTTTTTGAGACTATTATTGGAAAACTACTAAAAAAATATATCAGTAACAAAAAGGGTTAAAGTTCAGATAATTAACTTCGAAACTTAGCAAACTGCAAATTCCCTATTAAATTTTATTTTTAATAGAGGAATCCTCAAATTAAATGGAAAAGAAAATAAATAAAGAATTTGCCTCACTTTAAAACCGTCTTTTATTACCTTCTTTAAAGCCAAAATAATAAAATCCCAGTAAACTTTCATCATGAATAAAAGCATTGCAATAAACACGTAGTTATTGAAACAAAGTAAAAATAGAATTAAATAGAAATTTTTGAGTACAAACCTATTATAATTATAAATTAAATAAAACTCTTTTTGTATTCTTCTTTACTTAAGCAATTGATAAATCAGCACAGCCACGGTATGGTAATAAAAGAAACATGACATATTGTGGTTCATAAGTTCAGCATGCACACGAACACAGAGCTATTTTTGAGCAGTCCCATTTTCAGAGATTTGAATATGTTGACGCTAGGAGTGGATCATTTGTGATTAAATAGGCTCTTTGAACCAAGTCTCGAATAAGACCCGAGCGAAACAGTTGTCGCGCTCGGTCTGGATCGGATGGATTTTTGAAAAATATCTTTAGAAAAGCTGTGAAGAAAGCTAAAACTGCAATGGTTGAAGTTCGAAAATAAATATTTGAGGTAAGTAATGAAGCTAACAAGTACCTTTTCAACTAGCTATCCTAACAGGAAGTCAAAATGTAAAAATTTCACTTTTTTTGAAACAATCTTCTTTTGTCTTTTTGTGTGTACAAAAAATTTTGAAGAGACTTTTTCTAGTTATAATTTTGTTATATGTTGCATAAACTTCGCGCCTCTCCTTGGATCATTTGCAATTTTGAGGTAATAACAATTTTCCGCTCCGCTGTAAAGTTATAACGATTGGCTCACTATTTTAGAGAATATTAAAAGAGGCTCTTTTGAATCCCGAGGTTGCTAGAAAATCTCAATGTATTGGTCGTCGTCAGCTCAGACAACACATTTGGGACGCCTGTAAGCTGTATTCTCCCTTTTCTTGCCAGGTCAATATCCCTTTGATTAAGTTCAGTGCTATTTCTTGGACAATATTTCACTCTACATCAGACAACATCATTCAAAACAGCCAATATCTGCCAGTAACACTAATCTTTAGCATCAAGTAGAGACGTGTCCGCGATAATTCATTTGTGGTAGATGCGATTCAACAAAAGAAAGGGAACCTTTGGCTACGAAGCATTTTAGTAAAAGTATCAGTCGATTCCAAACTTTCTTCGAAATCACATAAAATCCAAAATGAGTCACTTGTTTGCGCATCGGTTCGAGGCAGCCTTTCTTTGTTACCATCCAGAGGGGCCTAAAATGACACATTTCGCAGCCGCTTAATATATTAAAGAGTCGGTGTCGTTTGAAAAGAAGTGGGTGAATCGTTTTAACGAGACGTTTGACGACTTGCCAAAATATATAATAAAAGACTGTTTTTAGTCAATTTGCGATGACGCGTTTTGCTGTCGATGCTGCTTCTTCAGATCTACATTTTACACTTAGGTTTAATGTACACAATTTTATTTAATTTCGTAATTATAATATTACACCTAATTAAATTACATTGATAGTATTGGAAAACCCACACAGACATGGAACTAGGAGATTAAATTCAATAATGGTGAATTGCTTAAATCTACCTGGTCGTTGAGTAAAGTACCTGTAGTCCGTGATCGATTTATTTGCATTGTCTCTAAAAGATTTAGTTTTAAACCTTTTTGTTGGGTATGTAAAATTTTGAAATTCTTGTTTAAACGGGTGATTTTCTGTTAAAAGATGATTAGCATATGTTTAATTAGATTAGAGATTAAATGTGGGTATATTTCTGAAATTGCCTTGTTTTGTTTGTTTCTAAGTTTTTTCCTAACGATGTTATCGATTAAAGTAATCGAATAACCGTTGTTAACGGCTACTTGTTTTATGTAGTTTAATTCTTTAGTCAAATTGTCCTCTGATAAGGGGATATTAATTAGTCTATCTATAAGCTATGATAAGCCGCGAGTTTATGATGATTAGGGTGGTGAGAACTATTGCGAATTGTGGTATCTGTATGACAAGGTTTTTGATATATTGCAAATTCATGTTTTTTTCTGGTTTTACTGATTGTTAAATCTAGGAAGTTGATTTTCCCTTCGACTTCTTCTTCCACTGTAAAACTGATATTTCTATATAAAGAATTAATGTACTGTAAAAAGTGAGTTAATTGTCTGTCCGTACCTCTAAAGCAAACACTTATATCGTCTACGTATCGGTACCAGTATAGACAATCATTACTATTGTTATTATGGCTGTTAAATATCATTGTTTCAATACTGTTTTTAAGGACAGAAAAGCCACATTTAAATGCTTAACCTATTTCGGCAAACCAACGGAAAAACTGGGAAAATTTTTAAATCAAAAAAATATCAACATAGCTTACACGACTAACAATATTATAGGGAAATATCTCAAAAACTACAAACCATAAATCAATAAAAACAAGAAATCATGGGTTTATCGATTAACATGTGGGTCATGTCCTAAAACATACATAGGGCAAACTAGACGTACATTTATACAAAGAATTACAGAACACAAAAAAAGTTTCATCCATAGAAAGTCTAATTCAATATATGCTAATCATCTTTTAACAGAAAATCATACGTTTAACAAGAATTTCAAAATTTTACATATCCAACAAAAAGGTTTAAAACGAAACCTTTTAGAGACGATGCAAATAAATCGATTAAGGACTACAGGTGCTTTACTCAACGACCAGGTAGATTTCAACAATTCACCATTATTGAATTTATTCTCCTAATTCCATATTTGTGTGGGTTTTCCAATACTAGTAATGTAATTTAATTAGATGTAATATTATACTTAAGAAATTATATAAAATTGGGAACATTAAACCTAACTTGAGAGTGTAGAATGTAGATCTGAAAAAGCTGCATCGACAGCGAAACGCGTCATCGCAATTTAAATAAACCACTTGAAATTGACTAAAAACAGTCTTTTATTATATACTTATAATGAATTTCTATCAAGTAGAAGCTACAACCATCCAAGACTTGCTAAAACGTGGATCGGTAGGCAAAGTCACTCCAAAAGTCGAAAAACAAATCGTGTCTTTGTATTCACGGGACCTGAAATTGACGCTGCATCAAGGAAGGGCAAAATTAAGAAAATCGGGTTTGAATGTGTCCCATGAGACCATTCAACAACATCTTTGTGTGCATGATGTCAAATTCCGAAGCATGTTGAAGAAACCCTTGCTGGGCGAAAATCAAGTCGCGAAGCGGCTCGCTTGAGTGGCCCTTACTATCGCCGAAAGCCAATCCTATTGAAAACGTTTGGTCACTTGTAAAGAAGAACGCTCAGAGGAAATACTCTGAGGACTTTGACTTCGTTATCTCGCGAGATTCGAAAATCTGGTCGACAGCATGTCTCGAAGATGCCAGACGATTGTTGATGCAGAAAGCGATTGAAACAATTTACTAAAGCAATTGTGCCGTTGTTAGCACACCAAACAATACATTGATGGCAAAAAATGTTGACAGATTATAACACTAATCTTTAGCATTTATTATGAAAATTTATTCTTGTTAAATTTTCTAGTCAATAATTTTCTTAATGAATGCACAAAAAATAAATAAAAATATTTTAAAATTCACCAATATGCGTTACGAAACAAAAATATAAAACTGCCAAAAACAAGGAAAAATAAATCCACGTTATTTATAAATTTTCCGCGATTTTTTCAATAATTTTTAATTCCGAATTTTTACACGAAGAATTTACATTTGTCGAATTCTTTTTCAACAAAAAATAAACTTTGTTTTTCATAATTAAATCCGCTTATCAGATGACCCCGTCTCCTGTTCGATGGACCGAAAATCGAACAAGATTTCCACAGATTTAAATTTCAATCGATAACCGAAACTGGGGATTTATTTCTTAAACTTTTTCAACTCACCGGAAAGTTTTACGGATATTTCGATACGGAGGTTTCAATTTTATTTCTGTATATTTTTTGTTAAAATATATAAATGTATAAAAGTTGCCGGACAATGGAGCGTAGGCGTCAGATTTTTTTTGTGTTCGATATTTCAGTTATAACACATGGGATCCCAATCACAGTAAATTAGGGAATATGTATATTATGAGTCCTAAAAAATAAATTATAATAAAGCTTAAGAGAATAAATACCGAATTTAATATTCATAAAACAAGCTGATAAAATAATGTTTTTCTGTCGCTTGAAAAAAAAATTAATTTTTAATATTAAAATTTTACTTTTACTTTGATGCAAGTGATAAACCTATATCATTTTAAACTCTCCTAATTTTGAGAAACGGGTATCTACAGTCAAGTAAAAACGTGACCGATCGTATTCATGAAAAAAAAAACCGGTCAAGTGCAAGTTGAACTTGCGCAATTAGTGTTCCGTACGTTGATTGCTTTTACAATAAAAAATTTTGTTACAGATGTATAAAATGATCAGTGACTTCACAAAACACACCCCAAATGAGTTTTCAACAAAGTTTGTTTCCAATCTTTACTGAATTCTGATGACCTTGAAATTTTTGTTTTTTTTTAAATATCAGAAAAATTATTAAAGGTAATGCACTCGTGATAATTCTCGTTCAATCTACACCCTGTGGAGAATATTCCGGAATTTTTTCAAAATTTTTTGATAAGTACTTTTGGAGATAAGGCCCGGGACAGCGATTTTCACGATTTTTTTAAAAATAATACAAAGAAAAGTGCGCGCAAGTATTACATTATATATACATTTTTTACTCGTGTTTTCACAAGCTTTCATTTGACACCACACTCGATGACCTAGTAAAAAAAATTTTTTTTCGCTTCCGATTTCACCCCCCAAAACTAACCCATTAAGTCAAAATTTAAGTCTCAAAACTACATGGCTCTGATGAGGCCGTCAATTCCTATATTATTACCAAATTTCAACTTTCTATGTCAAATAATTTCGGAGAAAATCGGGTGTGACAGACAGACAGACAAACAGACAGACACCGAAGTATGACAACTGAGTCAAAGCGAATCTTTCCTCTGAACTTTCTCTTTACAAAGGATCAAACTTTTTCAATAGGGTTGGCGTCCGGCGATTGTGAGGGCCACTTCAGTATCTCATCGTAGGCCTAAGTCAGCCGCTTTGCGACATTATTTTCGCCCAGCAAAGGTTTCTTCAACGTACTTCGGAATTTGACATCAGGAGCACGAAGATGTTGTCAAATAGTCTCATGGGACACATTCAAACACCATTTTCTTAATTTTGCCGCTCCTTGGTGCAGCGGCAATCCAGTGAAAACAAAGACACAATTAGTTTTTCGACTTTGGGAGTGAGTTTGCCCACCGAGCCACATTTTGGCAAGTAGTCGACGTTTTTTGTCTCCTTAAAATAATTTACCCACTTCTTTACATATATGTCCAGAAATTTACACTGTCCGCTTAAATCCGCAGTTGGGTTCTTCCGATCATAAACTAGCTTCGTTATTGAGTACTCTATCAGTCAAGGACAGAGAAGTTTTTAAACCGCTTTCTCGAAAAAAAGTCTTTCCAACGCCAAATATTTATGGGCTTATATAACTTATAATATATAAGAATTCAAGGACGAAGAAGTGTGGGAAGAAGTCGGCAGTCATAGTTTCGGAATCTACTGTTTAGATAAACAATGTCTGACCGCGCAAGGATGATGCGAACATAACAAATATCCTGAATATTTGTATAACGAAATATTATTAAACACTTCGCCGTCATGGTGATATATGCAAGCAACAATACAAAATTTATTTTACAATCCAGACTTGTAAATATCAATTTTACATATAAGAAACAATCATCGAGTAAATCTAAACTAACTGAATTCCGTAGCGAGTCTCCTGTGAAGTTTTTGGGCTCTATTTAAGAAATAATAAAATAAATTTAAAATACGTTTCTGTTAAAACATCAGAGATAAGTATAAAACTTTCCGGTTAAGTTGAAAAACTTTTAGGAAATAAATTCGCAATTCAGGTTATCGATTAAAGTACGGATCATGGGAATATCTTCAGCGATTTTCTGTCGAACGAAATGGAGTTCAGGTCATTTGATACACAGATTTAATTAAAGGAATAATGGCTGGATTTTTGTGAAAAAGGGAAATCAAGAAGGGGTGAAAATTATTTGATTTTCACCTGAAACCTTTGGTTATTAAGACATTTCTTAGTTGGACCATTTTTATTATACCTTTAATTTGACTTTCCATACATATCTCGCATTTTATGCTCAAGTGATGAGAGCACAGAAGCTCATTGGACATTATCCCTCGATTTAAGAAATGCTGCCACGGTCGCTGGCGTAGCAGGACCCGTGTTTTGAATGGTAGTCTATCTTCAAAATCATATAGAAAATGATAAGCTACAAGGAATTCCATATGTAGCTTGTATTCTAGATGCTCAGTTGCGGAATTGTTGTGAATGATTTTTTATTTGGGAGAGATACATATCCACACCTCTATTTTCGGGATATAGAATTCTAAAAAAATATGTCCCGAGCACTTGTGAGTGCCCGCTGTTGGGGGATGTCCTTCCTCTAAGAAACAGTTTACATTTATTCTGCATTTGTCAATCGATTAATGATAAATAAATCAAATTGGTTCTAATATAACTCTATCGGGGGATGTTCAAGGCCATAGACCGATAAGGGAATTGTTCAGCAAGTTGCTAACAATTACAATAAAATTAAAATTAAATTTAACAATAAAACTGGACAAAGTCCATTTGTCAGCAATTTTTGGCTCTTCTCTCATTCGTGAACCAACTCAGGACGAGTTTCTCCGTATCATGGTGCTTTAACTGATCAGAATCGACGAAAGACCTAAACTTAAAGTACGTATCATAGCAGTAGCGTAAAGAATAAGTAAGATACAAATAACTTATACCTCTGGCGGTAAGCCTAGTTTTGAAGGAGTACCTGTCCTCTGTCGGGGGTTGCTTAAGGCTACAGACCGATAGAAGAATTGTTTAGTAAAAAGCGAAATGCGTCTTGAGATCGATTAATAGATGAGAGAACAATCAAAAACTGCTGAAAAGTAGACTTTGTCACATTTCAGTAGTTAATATTGATTTTTCAGTTCTAGTAGTCTGTTAGTATAAAGATAAGACATATTTTTATTACCTTAATACATTAATCCTTTAACAACTAATTTTTAATAATATAGCAACATTGCCACAGTTATAATCACATAGTTTACGTCAAGTTTTTTTAGACGATTGGGTTGCTGCATTGATTCTCCCCAAACTTGAGCCTATAACAAAGCGAGGTTGGCATACTGTTCATTTAACAGGTTAAAACAGGGCGATGCATTCATTGTCGTATATGTGCAGAAATCAGAATATACGTCCGAGCATATAAGTCGTTCATGCACAAAGTGTATTTGAAAATTATCCCTTGGAGAAAAGGCAACTAGCAACAATGATTTTTCCTTGCAACCATACTTTTATTGGTCTAAAACTGACAAAATACGATTTTTGTCCAATCGATTTTTCAGACTACCATAAAATATAATTCGAAAACACTATTTTCTAATAAATGCATTCGACATTTTAACAAACAGAGTGACTTTTGGACTTTAAACTTTAAAAAAAAATCAAATATTCCGCCAAATGATAACTGACACTGCAAAATCAGAACTCCAACCAAATAAATTATGTGAGGATACTCGTACTTCTCCGTAGTAAACGCTATAACGCACTGCATTCACGCAAATTTACATGCCGAAAAGAGTCTAAAAACATAAATAGGGGAACCCCTCAGACGGGCCAGAGGGATTCCCCGAAGGCCACGACGATTTTTAAATGGAAATATGTACACACATATTTTAGAAGCTCAGTTAATACGCAACATAGACGCGCGTACCTCGGATAATCAGGTTCTTAGATTGGCTCGGATAATCCGGAGCTCGGATAATCGCGACTCGGTTAATCGGGGTTCTACTGTATATATATATATATATATATATATATATATATATATATATATATATATATATATATATATATACATCATATATTTTAGACTTTTGTGGCCGTATATCGGCAATAACGCGGCGAATGTTGTCCTCCAAATGGTCAATCGTTTCAGGCTTATCGGCGTAGACTAGCGACTTCACATATCCCCACAGAAAATAGTCTAGCGGCGTTAAATCGCACGATCTTGGAGGCCAATTCACGGGTCCGAAACGTGAAACTATGCGGTTACCAAACGTTTCCTTCAATAAATCAATTGTGGCACGAGCTGTGTGACATGCTGCGCCGTCTTGTTGAAACCACAGCTCCTGCACATCATGGTTGTTCAATTGATGAACGAAAAAGTCAGTAATCATGGCTCTATAGCGGTCACCATTGACTGTAACGTTCTGACCAGCATCGTTTTTAAAGAAGTACGGACCAATGATTCCACCAGCCCATAAAGCACACCAAACAGTCAATTTTTCTGGATATAACGGTGTCTCAACATACACTTGAGGATTATCATCACTCCAAATACGGCAGTTTTGTTTATTGACGTATCCATTCAAACAAAAGTGAGCTTCATCGCTAAACAAAATTCGCTTATGAAAATCAGGATCAACGGCAATCTTGTTTTGGGCCCATTCATGGAATCTACGCCTTGCTAGGTGATCGTGTGGCTTCAATTGTTGCACGAATTGGATTTTGTAAGCACTCAAACCAAGATCTTTCCGCAAAATCTTCCATAAAGTGAATGGACACATATCCAATTCCTGTGCACAATGGCGGATAGACTGATTCGGGTCTTCCTCTTCGCTACGCTCTACAGCAGCAATGACTTCTTCTGTACGCACTGTACGACGTCGCTGTGGATGCGTATAATTATCATTTAGAGTAAACGTGGTGCGAAAACGTTCCATAGTTAATCGAATTAATTGTTCTGATGGACGATTATGTTGACCGTAAAATGTACGTAGTGCGCGATACAGAACCATGATTTTCAAAATAAATTTGCACAATTTGGAAGCGTTGTTCAGGCGTCAGTCTATTCATGTTGAAATGCCAAACCAAACTAAACATAAATCATTTGACAGCTGACAAAATGGCCGCCAGTTAAAAAAGTGTTGCCAACTTAAAGTTTTATACCTCTAAAAAAAACACCCTATATATATATATATATATATATATATATATATATATATATATATATATATATATATATATATATATATATATATATATATATATATATATATATATATATATATATATATATATATATATATATATATGTATATATATATATATATATATATATATATATATATATATATATATATATATATATATATATACCTATATATAAAGAGAGAGAGACATATATATAGATAACATTTAATAAAGTTTAAAATACATATACACAAAACACTTCTCCATTAAGACAAATCGTTTTAAGTAGGGAAATACAACGAAAAATAAATGTCAACCACAGAGGCATGCAAATGATGTATTACGTTTTATTGTCCTGCTACCCCGTCGGAACGCCGAGGCCGAATTTCCCTTTCGCGGTCACGTGGTTTGTCCTTCGCCGACCCAAATTCGCGCACCGGGCCCTAACAAATGACCAATTTGTGAAATATTAGTTTTGTAGTTTGGTTGACGTGGGTATACACGAATACCCAAATTTAGAATTCCCTATTGAATCTGATATCTGATAAATAGAATTAAATTATTATTGTTCCGGACGTAGGGTAGTTAAACACGTCTTCTGTTATTTATAATCATAGTTCATGAATATGAAGGTATAAATAGTCACAACTATTAACGATGTTAATATATGATACTTCTGATCTAGCATGCAAATTGAACTGGCATATTTAAATTATCAAAAATAATATGTCTAGACGAATTTCAGTCAATTCAAATTACTCAGATATAACGCATGAAAAATTGTAGATCCGGGAGGACATCTATTAATTAGTCATGTGTCGACTTGGTAATCGTAGACGTTTCGTCAAAATTTCATTTAGCATTTTCGATATCTATGGATCTGTAGTTGATGGTAAACTGGTTTTCCGTTACCTGCCATCCAGTAAACATCGATAATGGCAAATGAGACTTTGGCAAAATATTTGCGGCAACCAAGTCAAAACAACACTGATCAAGTGATGTAACCCTAGACCCGATTTCACCCCCTCAAAACTAACCCCTTAAGTAAAAATTTAATTTTCAAAACCAGATGGCTGTGTTTGGACCATCAATTTCTACATTCATGACAACTTTTAACATTTTATGTCAAATAGTTTCGGAGACAGACAGACAGGCACCGAAGCGACTCCAAAAGTGTCCCGTTTTTCAATTTTGGTACGAAACACTAAAAATCATAAAGAATTTAATATACAGTCCAGAAAATCTCCATACACCATCTGCTTTCTACACTATTTTTCTGTTTTGTTTAATTAATTGGAACTATGAGAAAACATGTTTAACTTAATATTTGAATCTTAACCAACGAGAATTGGCATTAAAAACAACTACGGGACATTTTATTTAGAAGTTTTATCATTGTTATAAAAATGTATACAAAATTAATGTCAAAAAAGTCTCCATACACTTAACCATTACCAACAATAGTTTGACGGAGTCTACCGTGTAAACCAATATTTATGTCATGCTTGCAACCAGGTTTCTAGTAACTTCTGCTGGCATCTTCTCCCATTCGTTCGATATTCTGTTTTTAATTCTTCTCTATTTAAAAAATTATCTTTACGAACGCGCAGTTTAAGTTCCTACCATAAATGTTCGATGGGTTAACATCGGGTGATTGTGGAGGTGTATGAAGCTGCTTTCGTACATTATGGATCATCCATTCTTGCATCAAGTTTGCGGTATATTTAGTATCATTGTCCTGTTGGAAAATATATCTTTTTTCGAATGGTAATTTTTGGACACATTCTCTTAAATTGTCTCTCAAAATGTTCAGATAAACTTGCTGATCCATGGTATCATTAATAAAATGTAAATTTCCAACTCCTCCAGCGGACATGCATCCCCAAAACAGAACACTGCCACCCCCTTTTCTCACCGTGGAACAAATGTTTTTAATATCTAATGCGGTATTCTTCCTTCTTCAAACTTTAGTTCCCCCATCAGATCCAAAAAGGGTGATTTTAGTTTCATCACTAAAGATTACGGATTCCCAAAATTCGGGAGGTTTAGTAACGTATTCCCTAGCAAAAGCTAACCGCTTTTTGCAATTAGCTTTCGAAATTAACGGCTTCTTCCTGGCTGCACACCTCTTATAGCCTGCCCTGTGTAAACAATTTCTCACGGTTTGTGAACAAACATTTTTCGAAAATGTGCGTAAAATATATATTTTCATAAAAAAACTGTATTATGTTTTGAACAATTCAATACCAAATGGGCGCCGCTGATTTTTTTAATACAATCATACCAACGTTGTTGAGGTCTGTCAGTAGTTCTTTGTATATACGAGGCTGGTTTGAGAAGTCCGTGCAAAAATAAAAACTACTTATGTGTTTGGGGTAAACCTTTTTTATTTTTCGATATAGTCTCCTTTTAGGCTTATACACTTCGTCCAACGATGTTCTAGTTTGTTGATCCCTTCCGAATAATAGGATTTGTCCAAATCTGCAAAATATCCATTAGTGTCTGCAATCACCTCCTCGTTTGAATAAAATCTTTGTCCCGCCAGCCATTTCTTCAAATTGGGGAACAAATAGTAGTCCGAGGGAGCCAAGTCTGGAGAATAGGGGGGATGTGAAACGAGTTGGAATCCTATTTCCATTAATTTTGCGACCACAACTGCTGAGGTGTGTGCTGGTACGTTGTCGTGATGGAAAAGGACTTTCTTGTGGGCCAATCGCGGGCGTTTTTCTTGCAGCTCGGTTTTCAAACGGTCCAATAACGATGAATAATATTCACCTGTAATAGTTTTACCCTTTTCCAGATAGTCGATGAGGATTATCCCTTGCGAATCCCAAAAGACAGTCGCCATAACCTTTCCGGCCGAAGGAACGGTCTTCGCCTTTTTTGGTGCAGATTCCCCCTTGGTAACCCATTGTTTAGATTGTTGTTTGGTCTCAGGAGTATAGTAATGTATCCATGTTTCATCCACAGTGACGAAACGACGCTTAAAGTCCTCCGGATTCTTCTGGAACAGCTGCAAACCATCCTTGCAACACTTCACACGATTCCGTTTTTGGTCAAGCGTGAGCAATCGCGGCACCCATCTTGCGGACAGCTTTCTCATGTCTAAATGTTTATGCAAAATATTATGTACCCGTTCAATCGTGATGCCCACAGCACTAGCAATCTCACGCACTTTAACTCTTCTGTCATCCATCACCATATCATGGATTTGTACAATGATTTCTGGAGTCGTAACCTCCACAGACCGTCCAGAACGTTCAGCGTCACTTGTGCCCATATGGCCAGTCCGAAAATTTTGAAACCACTTATAAACTGTTCTAGTCGAAGGTGCAGAGTCACCATAATGTTTATCAAGCTTCTCTTTAGTCTCCTGAGGCGTTTTGCCTTTCATAAAGTAATGTTTAATCACCACACGAAATTCTTTTTTCGTCTATTTCTTGAAAATCACTCGACTTCCTTGATTCACACGAATGCCAAACACAAAGAATAGATCAATATGGCTGAAACTTGGTGTGCGTTCATTCAAGAGATGCTACTAACTAAACATGACCTCGATACGCGCCAGTGGTGCCATCTCTCGGACTTTGCACGGACTTTTCAAACCAGCCTCGTATATATATATATATATATATATATATATATATATATATATATATATATCGTTCTACATGTATGTAATGATATATATACAGGGTTAGTGATAATAAATGAATTTTCTACGAAATTTGGCATAAGACAGATACTTTGTTAACAACCTATTATTTACACAGGCTGCTTCAAAGAATATTTGTCAACTAAGCATGTATCACAGGAAATAATACCTCTTTCGAATTCGACTCAACATTCTAAACACACTGCTTTAATATTTTATCATCTAGATTTAATAATTTTTGAGACACAACATTTGTGATCACAAAAGGGCGAAACTGAGAGCAATTACTAAATGTTAATGTATAAAAATTAAAGTCACAAGCACATGGGTATTAAATAGCAGGCACACGCACATTAAAATACAAATATCATTGTATCACCGAAGTCCGTAAATACATCGATCCCACGTCTAATAAACAAGTCCGACACTCCATTAACCTACATCGAATATTTACTCAAAAATCACTCTAGCATCAGCTTAACCCTCCCCTACCTTTTGAAATTTAATCAAATATTAAATATGCCTCTATTATCTGGCCCAGATAAACTTTTATATGGACCGGGGCGTCTAAATTTGAGTACCTGAGCATATCCCTATCTTGTTCACACTTCATTACTGTCAAAGCGATCGTTTTCACGCACAAAATCTGCAACTTTACCGGCTTATCTCCCTTTTGCCTCTATCTGTTTAATGCCTCTCTGTTCCTCGTTTTGGGAACATATGGTCGACTAGAGATTTTTTGAAAATTGTGAATGGGAATTCGTTGTAAAGAATATGTCTTCTTCCTCTTACATTATTAAGATTTTAAGAGATATTTTGTATATTTTTGATATTTTATTAGATATACATATGTATATATCAAAACTTATGATTATATTTTTACAATTCATAATTTTTAAAAAATGTCAGTGCATTTGTAAGAGCAGTGACGAAGTTAGATCTAAGACTACGGTCTTTTCATCTCGAGGAAAACAAGATTCTTATTTTTTTCAGCCCAACACTGGCTGCAAACTTGTCCATTAGGATCATTTAATTTGGTTGAGAATGCAAGAATCTAGTTAACATCACAAATCATGTTACGATCATTAGGAGCCCCAACCAAATCTAAAATTAGAAATTAGAGTATTTGTACTAAGATTATGATTTATTGAAAGGAAATCGACCAGTCGCAGGCGTCAGTTTAGTTTTGGTCAAAAAACCAATACAGAAGACACTAAAGTCCACTATTCTTATTCTTTTTAAAAAAGGAGAACCGACCGGAATTGAAGTGACTTCGGCCATTGGTCGGTTAAGCTCGAGTAAGTCACAAGGTTCCAAAATCCCAACGTAGCTGCAGAGATGCAAGAGATATATGGTCAATTTTGCAGTCAACACCATTACAAAAGCCTAATAGTTATGCTGGGTATACCCCATGAGTGTATTGTTGTTACTTTGTAAGTACGAGAGTTGTAAGTTGAGCACCTCGCTCTCCAAAATACTTGATCAATTTCTAAGTTAACATATGGCTTAAAATTGACGACCGAAAAGTAGAGCATTTATTCCAGTAAAGATACAATCAATTATGTATTAATTGTAACTGACAAAAAAGCCTGCTATCAGTTAGTCGGTTGGTTGGTTGTGGGGCATGGTAGGTGATTGTGCCTGTTTGTGCACTGCAGCCTCTTGCTTATTGTACTTTCCTCACTTGGTTACATGAGCGTCGTCCCTTTAAGAAGGTTTATTAGCTTCCTTCCTGGCCTTTCATGTGGTAATTTATCGCGACGACCAAACTGTGTCGTTGTTGTATATTCCTATAGGATGTGCGTAGAGGTTTCGCCCTCATCACCATACAGTCTACATGTCATGAGGCCATTGTGGATACGCATTTTCTCTAAATGTTTCCCCAAGTGTCAGTGGGCGATGATCAGACCCACCACTAATTTGGTCTGGGCCCTTGTTAAACAAAAGACGTCAGTTGTTAGTTTCTTCAAGGGGTCGCTAATTACTAGTCAACATTGATCAGCACGTTTTAACAAAGGTGTCCGCCCTTTGGGGCGCTCGACTTTTTCTGTGTCAACAAATATTATGGTATTTGATTCAAGTGATTAAACGACAGTCTACTTTTGGATGTAGGATTTTGGGCATTCCAGGGCACGGAGGCCGCAAAATCAACGTTAAAGGCCTTTATTGGACTCGCCCAATAGAATGAACAACTAGGCAATTAGTTAGTCGCCAGGTCAAAATTTCGGGTCGTTCTCTTAGTCTAAAATTCTTTTTACCAACAGTGTAGTTCATCACGTTTAATATTTCCAAATGTAAAAATAGAAACCCCACTGTAAACTCTCAAAATGTTCACACTTTCATTTATATTTAAATGAATCAACAAAAAACCAAGCTAGACCTATTATTCTGTAGATTTATAAATGCGAGCAAGCTCTTTATTTTACATCTCCAGTCCAGTAGTAATAAAATTTTTCACTGGACTACCTAACACAATAAGCGGCTCGTTTTTACTGAATTACCACGTAAAATAACGTCAACCGCAGCGGCATATAAATGACAAATTTATTTTAAGGGATGTAGGATACGAGTCGTAAAAGTACTTTTGTTTAAAAATTTAAGAATTTATAGGTTAAATGTTCGCTTGTTATGATACAATTTACAGAGTGTTTAATTACAAATGGACCGCACCTCTGATTAGCTTAATTGAAGAATTAGGCACGATGTTAAATACAGAAGTTGTAGTTTTATTTACGGAGGTACAAGAGAAATAATTGCAAAACATTGGAACACCCTGTATATTATATTTCAATTTAATTTAACTTTTAATTTCAGAAATACCAATGGGTATTTTTATAGTACTGTTTTAAAATATAAGTTATTTGTAACTTTGGCGAAGTTGGTTATGCACATTTGATGATAACGCAAATTGAGAATGACATTTCTTTTTGGTAAAGACTTTTGATTGACTGTGGTATATATATATATATATATATATATATATATATATATATATATATATATATATATATATATATATATATATATATATATACACTCCTGGACAAAATTAACGCAACAATATCATAAAAATCTCTATAATGAATTAATTTTAATAATTTTTTATGAACATTGGTTACACTTAAAGTTAGAAAAAACTTATTTGGATACTTTAAAAGTGAATTAGCTACCAAATTTCTCTATAAGATTCGAATTAAAATTATTCTTAAGACCTAATAACAAAATAGTTGAAATTATGTAATAATGAAAAAAATAAACTGGGACACTAGTAGCAAAATTAATGGTGTAACTGGGATACTAGTAGCGTGTGTTGCCTCCTCTACTTCGGATGACAGCGTTTATGCGCCTAGGCATGCTTCTAATTAAATTTTGGATAAAATCTTGAGGAATTTGCTCCCATTCTGTGATAACTGCATTTTCAAGTTCCCTCAGGTTTCTAGGTACAGGTATGTGACATTTAACATTTTTCTTAAGGTGATTCCATACATGTTCTATCGGATTCAGATCCGGGCTTTTTGGTGGCCATTGCATAATCAATATATCAACTTGATTAAGATAATCGAGTACCTCCCTAGCCACGTGAGGTCGAGCGTTGTCTTGCATAAACAGGAAATTGGGCCCCACAACATGACCGAAAGGCATCACATGTTCTATTACAATATTCTCAAGATAGTAGTCAGCATTCATGGATCTCGTACGGACAGGAACTAACTCTGTGCGAGCATCAAAGCAGATGCCACCCCAGAACATAACGGAGCTACTGCCGAATGGAATCCTTGCAGAGATATTGCAAGGAGCAAACCTCTCTCCTGGTCTTCGCCGTACTCGCTCACGACCATCTGGACGTTTTAGACTAACCCTAGTTTCATCTGTGAAGAAAACTTGTTTTTTTCAATCATCCACAGACCAGTTTTCGTGATTTCGAGCAAAACGTAACCTGGCAACTCTGTTCTCTCTAGTAAGCAAGGGCGCAGTGACTCGTCTCCTATTGTTTAATCTAGCTTCATTTAACCGTCTTCTAACTGTTTTAGAAGAAATTGTGACATTGTGAACAGCTTCGAGTTCATTTCTTATTATAGAACTAGTGACAGTCTTGTTTCTTAAAGCATATTGTCTTATAAAACGTTCATCTAGGTCGCTAGTGCATCGTTTTCGCCCTTGCCCTAGCCTTCTAGAATAAGTTCCTACTTCTTCAAGCGTCTTACCATACGACTTATTGTGGAACGATGTTTGCCTAACAAATTGGCAACATAACTCTGACAATATCCCTCGTCCAATAAAACTGAGGCTCGCACTACCTCGTGTTCAGTTAAATTCCTTGTTCGATTCATTTTTCTAATTCTTCGGGGTCAAAAATAAAACAGTCTACCACAAAAACGTATTACTTTGAAAAAGGGAACAATTTTATAAGCTTACTTTTAGAGAAAATCTCTATCGCATTATTACAGAAAATTGTTTATCTTCTAAAAAATTCTTTAAAACTGTAAATCTAAACGAATTGTTTTGATTTCTGTCATGAACAACGAAACAAAATATGCATAGCCTACTATTCAAATACGTTAAAACTGACATAAGAAAAAGATAAATTAATTTTCAGATTGTTGCGTTAATTTTGTCCAGGAGTTTATATACTTCTGGAAGTTTGTCAATAGTAAAAGAAATGCAGTTAATCTCCCGAATAGCATGCACCTGGATGAAATTATGGCGCACTCAGTGTTGACATTGTCAACTTATTTGCGAAGCACATTTCCAGTGTGTATATTGACAATAACTGTCGGGTGCCTGATTTCGATCAGCACTGTTTTGATGACATATTGTTAAGGAGGTTCAGTCTATCTGAGATTTTTTCGAAAATTGAGAGGCTGCCAGATGAAACTAAATGTGGTCCAGATAATATTCCCAATCTGTTTATAAAGCAGTGTGTTTATTCAATCACCTCGGCAAATTATTTTCAATAAGTCTCTGGATTCTTGTGCTTTTCCATTTAGGTGGAAGCACAGCTTCATATCTCCCATCTTCAAATCGGGTAATAGGGAGGATATCAGCAACTATACAGGAGTGTGTATACCATCTGCCATACCCAAACTATTCGATAGTTTAGTGTGCGACTAGTTAAACTGGTCCTATAGGGGAATAATCAATCCCTACCAGTTTGGCTTCTGTCCTGGGAAATCAACCACAGAAAATTTAGCACTATATGAAGTTGCTCTACTGGAGGTGTTGGAGAGGGGTGATCAGGTCGATGTTATCTACACTGACTTCTCCAAAGCCTCTGACAGAATTAACTTTAAGATCTTATTAAGTAAGCTTCTTTCCCTGGGATTCTCTGAGCAGATCATAGCTTGGTTAAAGAGTTTTCTCTTGGGCCGTACCCAGACTGTGAGAATGAATGGTTTGACATCCAGCGTTATTTATGTTACATCGGGCGTCCCCCAGGGTGCGCACTGCGCTCCTCTGCTCTTTATTTTGTTTGTAAATGATCTGTTATCGGCATTGCATCGCTCAACTAGGCTTATGTTTGCAGATGATTTGAAGATCTATCGGCGGGTTGGTAGTGCGACGGTAATTTGGTCTCCATTTTATGAGTTGCATAAGGGAACAATCGAAAGAGTGCAAAATAAATTTTTGATATTTTCCGCACTCAAGTGCAACGGTACACATGTGAATTATCATAAGACTGTCATGCGGAGGACCTTAGGGTTACATACTTTGGAAATGAGAAGATCCCTTTATGATGCATGTTTTATATTCAAACTTATTAATGGAATCACTGACTGTCATCAGCTACTCGCTAAAATAAATTTTAATATAGCCAGAGGCAATCTTCGCCATCATGATTTCTTTTGCATCCACTTCCATCGCACGAATTATGGGAGGCACTCTCCCATTCGTAGAGCTTTGAGGACTTGGAATTCTTTGGATGGGCGGCTCGATATGTTTAACTGCTCTGTCTAGGGATTTAGGTCCCAGCTGTTGAGGGCTCTGTAGAGGTTCTACTTGTTCAGTGTTTACTATTGTTAATACTATCATTGTTTTTATATTTCTGAGGTTAGTTCTTTCATTACCTGTATCTATTTTATATATTTTGTTATTGAGGATGTTTATGTGTTTGTTGAATATTTTTATTTAGACATAGTCTTTGTCACGTGTTTATCTTTTTAATTTTTAATAATTTAATTTTTAATATTTTTCTATCTGCATTTGTACCAATGAGGTTTCCCGTAAAATTTGTGTAAATAAATAAATAAATATAAATATATATATATATATATATATATATATATATATATATATAAAGGGTGTTTTTTTATAGAGGTATAAAACTTTAAGTTGGCAACACTTTTTTAACTGGAGGCCATTTTGTCAGCTGTCAAGTGATTTATGTTTAGTTTGGTTTGGCATTTCAACATGAATAGACTGACGCCTGAACAACGCTTCCAAATTGTGCAAATTTATTTTGAAAATCATGGTTCTGTTCGAAATACGTATCGCGCGTCCATTTTACGGTCAATATAATCGTCCATCAGAGCAATTAATTCGATTAACTATGGAACGTTTTCGCACCACGTTTACTCTAAATGATAATACGCATCCACAGAGACGTCATACAGCGCGTACAGAAGAAGTCATTGCTGCTGTAGAGCGTAGCGTAGAGGAAGACCCGAATCAGTATATCCGCCATCGTGAACAGGAATTGGATATGTGTCCATCCACTTTATGGAAGATTTTGCGGAAAGATCTTGGTTTGCGTGCTTACAAAATCCAACTCGTGCAACAACTGAAGCCACACGATCACCTAGCAAGGCGTAGATTCGGTGAATGGGCCCAAAACAAGATTGCCGTTGATCCCGATTTTCATAAGCGAATTTTGTTTAGCGATGAAGCTCACTTTTGTTTGAATGGATAGGTCAATAAACAAAACTGCCGTATTTGGAGTGATGATAATCCTCAAGTGTATGTTGAGACACCGTTACATCCAGAAAAACTGACTGTTTGGTGTGCTTTATGGGCTGGTGGAATCATTGGTCCGTACTTCTTTAAAAACGATGCTGGTCAGAACGTTACAGTCAATGGTGACCGCTATAGAGCCATGATTACTGACTTTTTCGTTCATCAATTGAACAACCATGATGTGCAGGAGCTGTGGTTTCAACAAGACGGCGTAACATGTCACACAGCTCGTGCCACAATTGATTTATTGAAGGAAACGTTTGGTAGCCGCATAGTTTTACGTTTCAGACGCTAGTCTACGCCGATAAGTCCGAAACGATTGACCACTTGGAGGACAACATTCGCCGCGTTATTGCCGATATACGGCCACAAATGTTGGAAAAAGTCATCGAAAATTGGACCTCCACATTAGACTACGTCCGAGCCAGCCGTGGCGGTCATATGCCAGAAGTCATATTTAAATTATAATGCCAGAAGATTATCTTTCGAATAAAGTAAATTTCATGTCAATTTAAAAAATTCATCTTTGTTTTATTCTATTTCAAAGTTCTATACCTCTATAAAAAACACCCTTTACATATATATATATATATATATATATATATATATATATATATATATATATATATATATATATATATATATATATGATAGGTAATATTTTTCTTGGGTTTTGGTTGTCATTTAAAACAAAATTTACTGTTGGTTACGTTTCGCACATTTTGTTGTGCTTTTTCAAGTTTTTCTTTACTAGTAGTTCTTTTTGTGTGAACTAATACCAGTTCACAGGGATACGAACAAAGATGTTTCAATTTGTGACGTTGTGATTTCCACGCCACTATCGGCAGGCAAGATGTTTAGAGGCAACAGATTCTTTGCATTTTTGGTCCAACAAAGGCTTGCCTTTGGAAGAGCATTTCTTCGAAAAAGGGATGTAAGCTTCGAAAACAAACATCCAACCAAGTAGCATATCTTGCGCGCTTTGGCTCCTCTCTGTCACTGATTGGTAGGATACTCGATGTCGAAAGTAGCCTATGGCCGGAAGAACCTAACGGCGGATTTACGGTACCAGTATAAATCTCTGACTTAGAACAAGTTTATGTACTTGATACTTATAAGTAAAACTAGAGGCAATAACTATATAAATATCTGTAACACTAAGCAAATATCGAAAAAACAAATTGATCATTGATCTTGTATCAACATTAACCACATTTAGCACCCGGGAGCAAATGAATATAAACATGGGCTCGTAGCCAATCGAAATTATAATAACCTTTATAATAGTTGTCTAATTGACTTTCCATTTACAAAATGCATTATGCCGTTCATTTAGTGTTTTTGTGTATTCCAAATTTTCAAATGCATTTGTTCCTGTGTGCTCTGTTTTTATTTACGTTAAATAACAGTTAGAATTATCGTTATAAATAACTAGGAAGCTTTAAAAAGCATACGTACATATCGTTTTATTTTTCATCGTGAGAAATTTGAATTGTTAAAATGTTTTTGCCATGTTCACTATGTGTTTTAAATTAACGCTACTAAAAAGAAATAGTGACTTTTTTACCCAGAATGGTAGAAAATGATTTTTGTCAAAAGATAGTGTTAATAATGACAATATTTATTTATGGGCTGTCTACGTTGACTCTAGAAGACATGTTCAAATCTTTAAAGTGGGAAAATAAAGGAATACTAATGGACGGTGAACGATGATGTCACTCTGATTGCCAACACAAAAGAAGAATTACAAGAAATGATGATGGAATTCAATAACAAGTCTCGAAAAATAGGTCTCAAAATAAATTTCACCAAATCCAAATATTTGAACAACGAAAGTGAAGATAAAAGCTAGGAACTATTAATAGAAGATGAAAGAATACAAACATTTATATATTTAGGACAAAAATAGAAATATGAAAAAATAATTTAAAGGCTGACTTGGATAGAAGAGTCTCGTTAGCTTGGTCTGCGTTCGGAAAGTTACAATCTACATTTAAAGTGGACATCTCAAATTCAATAAGAGCCAGAGCATTCGATCAATATGTATTGCCGGTGTTAACATATGACGTGGGCTTTAAATAAAAGTATAATAAATAAAGTCCAGATAACCCAAAAAGCAATGGAGAGGAGAATGCTAAATATTAGACTCCAACCAAGATCGTATTCCTAACATCGCGATACGAAGAAGATCAAAAGTGATAGATGTAATACAACGAATATGTTGGGCAGGGCATATCGCAAGGATGAATGATAACAGATGCTCACGCCGCACAATGGGCTGAATCTCGATTCTAGCTGGTAAAATTTAAAAATCAGTGTCAAAATATAGGGTTTGCAAATAAAGAAATGTTTCTTAAGAGTTTAGTAAACTCAATTCCACCCTCACTTTATTATTATAGCAATTAATAGTGTGTAAAAAGTTACTGTGTAAACGGTCGAATACGAGTAAAGCGTGAGACGCTCTCACGGTACATTTATGTGACCTTCCTTTATATTATTTGTACAGGGACAGGATAGTTTATTTTCGTTTGAGTATACATTTTTCTGGTTTAGATACATTCTGAGAAGTTTCAAGCAATGGAAACATCCGATTAAATAAGGTAAGTTCATACCATTACAATGTAAGCGAGTGTGATTTTACTTCGTGGAAACTGAAAAATCTTTTATATTTTAATGCGCAACTTTTAAAGTCCGCTTCCGTCCGGCTTCTAATTTCCAGAATTTATTTATTATAATATAGCTAATAACATATTCAAAGGGGAAAAGCCATAATGAACCATAAATGTAGATATAACAAAAATTTTCAAACGAAAAACCAAGTAAGCAGTTAACCCATTAAAACGCAAGCCTAGACCAATAAAGATATGAAAAATACAATAACTGGAAATACGAGGGTGAAAAACAATGTTTTTTACCTAAAAAGTATGTTGCAAAAATCAATTTTGCAACAAATTGTTATAAACAAAATATAAGATATTGGTCGCAGAACAAAACTGATTACGCCAACAGATTCTACGGAAAAAATTATGAAAAAATATATATAACTTTATGTCATATATGTCTTTATCTTTTTACATGGCTCTTTAGCCATCAAACATGCCCTTGTTCCAATAGGGCAGCTTTCAGAGGAGGCACAGGAGGCAAGGAATAAAGACATGAAGCGATTCAGAGCCCATCATACTAGAAAGTTCTCATATATTAAAAAATAAAACCTATGAAGACTTAGTTCATATGCTTCTAATTTCATCGGATCCTGTTATTACTGGCCTAAGAACGCTCCAGACAGTCCCGTTGAAGGCGCTGAGTTCTGATGCAAAGGAATTACTCACGGATTCTGTGGAAGAGGTTGAGCAGCATAGTGATGCGGAGAAGGATTCTCCGAGCGAATCGGAAGATTCTGATTTTGAATTTATATAAAAGAATAGTTCATTTTATTAGTAAATACATAAATTTAGCAATTAGTATCTCTATTTTATCTTTCCATTTTCTTTTATACCAATCAAAATGCAGTAAAAATTCAGTTCTGAGAAGTAAAACACCTATTTTTTCCTTCATATATATTTTTTATTACTTTTTTTTGGCTATTCTAGTCATTTGGACCTTGTTCAGCCCATAAAATAATTTTGTCCAGCTAGAATCGGGATTCATCCCATTGTGCGCCGTATAGTTGAATGGAGGCCTAGAGAACACAAAAGATACAGAGGTAGACCACAGATAAGATGGACGGACGACATAAAAAGATCAGCAGGACACGATTGGATGCAAAAAGCAAACAACAAAGCTCATTTGGAAACAACTTGGGGAGGCTTACTCCTTACTGTGGATGGAATCAGCTAATAATGGTGTTGAATTAGAAGTTGTCAGTTTTATATCCCTTGCGAAGAGAAGTACTGAATTCGTGAAAGAATTAGGATCTAAGATATTTGCATCGCTTCATATTTCAGCGTCCTTAGAACACGAGAAACAGAACTCCCAATTTTAGTCTGTCTGGTCTGACTGTAGAGTGTTAAGCCAACAGTTTCGATAGCATGTTTATTAACCGACTTGAAAAAGAAGGAGGTTCTCAATTCGATGTGTATGTATTTTTTTTTAACGTTTGTTCCCGCATAATTAATATATACCGATTTGGATGATTATTTTTTTATTCGAGAGAGTACACATTCAAGATGGTTCCATATAAATTTTATTGAAATTGGTTAGTTTCTGAAAAAACCTTAAAAAACTAAAATTTCTGGAATAAAACACCGATAACTCTGGCAAATATGTACCGATTTGGATGATCCTTTTAGTATTCCGTACAGAACACTTATGGGATCACTTCGGTCTCCATCTGTACGTCTGTGTCTCCGTCTGTCACACTCGATTTTCCTCGAAACTATTTGTCATAAAAAGTTCAAATTTGACACAAATATAAGAATTTATGGCTCAATCAGAGCCGTGTAGTACTGAAATTTTGACTTAAGGGGTTAGTTTTGGGGGTGAAATGGCAAGCGGAAAAAAAATTTACCAGGTCGTCGGGCGAATGAAAGCTTGTGTAAACACGAGTTTAGAAATATATATAATGTAATACTCCCGCAAATTTTTCTTCATAACGTTTTTAAAAAAAATCGCCCATAATCAATGTCCACCCCGTTATCTCGAAAAGTACTGAATAAAAATTTTGAAAAAATTCTGGAATATTTTCCATAAAGTGTACAGTGAATGAAAATTATTACAAGTGCGTTACCCTTGATAATTTATCTGGTATATAAAAAAAATAATTCAAGGTCATCAGTTGTTGTTGAAAACTCATTTAGGGTATGTTTTGTAAAGTCGCTGATAATTTTATTCCTCCGTAACAATTTTTTTTATTTCAAAAGCAATCAATGTGCGGAACACTAATTGCGCAAGTCCGATTTCTTTTTTTTTTATTTGAGACAGTGCACCTTCGAGATTAAATTCTGATCTGATGATGACACTCTTGAGCTAGTCCTCTCAATTCGGATATACGAACGGTGGGCAATTTCATCTATTTATTCTTTTATCTTGAGAACCTCATTATCCTATTAATATTTCCACCACGAAGTCCAAGGACATCTACAGACAGATGATATCGCATTATGTCTTAAGAGACCTTGGGATATACTGTCTAGTTTTTATTATTTGTGTTTTATTATTCGAACTCGAGCTTACTTACTTACTTACTTATTCCTAAGTCTTTTTACCGTGATGTGTAAGACTGTGGAGTTGAGTTGATCAGCCTCTTCCACTCCTTTCTATTCTGTGTCAGGTTCTTAATATCACTCCAGTGAATATTTGTCTCCTGGGCAGTCTTCCTTGCCTCCTCTTGCCATGTTCTCCTAGGTATTCCAGTACCTCATATATTCTCTCTGTTAGTCTTTCTTCCGTCATCCTGTGTATATGTCCCAGCGATCCCAGTTGTCTGGCCTGAATTTTTGTCACTATTGGTTTTATTTTGAATTTGTTTCTGAATACTTCGTTCCGTTATTCCGGCTTGATTTTCCATCTATTTTCCTCAGGAATCTCATTTCCGTCGCGTTTATTCTACTCTTGTCCTTGCTTGTAAGGGTCCATGTTTCACTACCATCTAGTAATGTGGAGGTTTACTATTTTTTTAACTACCTCAATCTTTATATCTGCTGTTATTTTTTCTTTTCTCAAGGAATGTTTTTCTTAAATCATTCTATATTCTTACTACTTTAGCTATTTTATTGTTTATTTCTTTTTCCAGTTTTCCGTTTCCCTCTATTATTGATCCTAGATATTTGAATTCTTCAACTACTCAGTCCATTTTATTCTGATGTCGTATTTTTTATTCTCTTATCATATTATCATTCGATTCTTTTGTATATTTATTCTCATATTTATATTATTCAAATCCTCGTTTAGATTGTTTAGGTTGTGCTGTAAGGTTTCTTTTGTCTCTGCTATTAACGCCATATCGTCCGCAAAAAGTAGTTCTGAACCGAACTCGAACTTAATATCAGCAAAACAAAGTATCTTCGATTCTTAGTACCTTGTTAAACGTTAACAATCAACAAATACAAAGAACTCCACAATATTCATATCTAGGTATCATGATAAACGTTTCTCAAAATGACATCACTTTTCAAAAGCTCAGCAGTAAAATTAAGCACAAAAATAACATTTCTAAGATGTTATGTCTGCAGCGTTCTTCTTTACGGTGTGGCATTTTGGACGCTGACTGAAGCGACTTCTAAGAAACTTGAAGCATTGAACTATGGCTATATCGCAGAATTTTGAAAATTTCTTATATTGACCATATTACCAACGAGGATGTCTTAAGTCACATGAACAAGAAACTGAAAATCGTGGAAACTGTTACGGTGTACAAGTATGAAATGCGGATTTCAGACAACAGATGGTGCACCAATGCAGTTTAAGCTATAAAGATTTGACACTGCGCCATTTTGTTGTGTCATCAACAAGTGTCAGATGCGCACGAGTGATAAATTGGAAAAGTGTGTGCATAGTGTTGTGTTGTTGTGTTCAATATGTCGAAATTTATACCGAACAAAGAGCATTCGCGGACAGCATTAACTTTTTGTTTTCATTTGAAGAAAACTGCAGTTAAATCATACCGATTACTTCGAAAAGCTTATGGTGAACATGCTCCATCGCAAGATACGTGTAAATGATGGTTTCGGCGTTTCAAAAGTGGTGACTTCGATGTTGCAGACAAGGAACGTGGAAAACTGCCAAAAAAATACGAAGACGTGAAATTCCAAACATTGTTGGTCGAAGATGATTCGCGAACACAAAAACAACTCGCCGAGTAATTGGGCGTTAGTCAACAAGCTGTTTCCAATCGGCTACGAGAGATGAGAACGATTCAGAAGACCGGTAGATGGGTACCACATGAGTTGAACGACAGACAAATGGAAAAGCGCAAAAACACTTGTGACATTTTGCTCGCCCGGTATAAAAGGAAGTCGTTTTTCGCCAGGCGGGACCAGAGGGGCGTGGTCTATTATGAGCTGTTAAAACCTGGGGAAACGGTTAATACTAAACGTTACCAGCAACAATTGACCAATTTGAACCGTTCGCTGCTTGAAAAAAGGCCAGAATACCGAAAGAGGCAACACAAAGTCATTTTTCTTCATGACAATACGGCAAAATCAGTTCGCGACACGTTCGAAGCACTCAGCTGGAAAGTTCTACCCCATGCGGCTTACTCACCAGACTTGGCTCCTTCCGATTACCACTTGTTTGCATCGATGCACTTGCTGAGCAGCGCTTTGGGTCGTACGAAGATGCGAAAAAATGGCTCGATGAATGGTTCGCAGCAAAAGTTGAAGATTTTTACTGGCGTGGTATTCACAAATTGCCCGAAAGATAGGAAAAATGTATAACAAGCGATGGAGCATACTTTAAATAAAGTATTTTTATCATTCTTCCGAATTTAACATGTTTTTTTAGAACAAAAATCCGCATTTCATACTTGTACACCTGTGTAAAGTAGGGAAATTGGAATAATTGGGACACATAATGAGAAACTTTTATAAATATGGATTACTACAGCAAATAATCCAAGAAAAGGTTTTTGGAAAAAAAGGACGAGGAAGCAGACGTATCTCCTGGCTACACAATCTGCGAAATTGGTTCTAAACAAATACTACCGGTCTTTTCAGAACTGCAGTAGATAAAGGTATTAGCCAGAATAATTGCCAACATTTGAACCGAATAGACACTTTAAGAAGAAAGATTATTTTATTATTAAGTAATCATTTTTATAGATCCATAGAAAATAGATCGCATTTATTCTCAGTTTCTTTCTTGAAGTTATTAGAAACAAATCCAAGAAAAGTATATTCCTAAAAATTTTTAATTTAAAAAGATTATTAAAAGTAGAAACTTCTTTTAATAAATAAAAACTCAGCGTTTTCTAAGTTTTCCTAACGTTTTCCCCTTTGAGCATTTAAAAGTAGCTGATTTTCCGAATAATTCTAAACAAATAAAAGTGTTGGATTTCAGTAATTCTGTTCAAACAACAGTTTCATCCAGGCTTGCTCTTACAATAAAAACCGAAGAAAAGAGAGAAAAACGGAACGATGCTCTTCGAGATTTCTTTATTCCCTATGTAATTTAACCTACTTAAAAGAATTTAGAAAAATGGTTAAATGTACTCTAAACGATTATGCAATTATTTTTAATTGATTACTATTTTACAAATTGTAATCACATTTCAAAAAATCTGTTAACGGGTTGACTGCCAAGTAAACAGAAATAAAAATACCAGCGATAGTAATAAACGAAGACGTTTTGAAAAACAGAAAAGATGCAGAAGTAGAGTTTCAAAAGATCAAAACTAGAAAGAGTGAAGGTCCGAATTCTAATTGCTAGTTAAATACATTGCAGGAAAACTAACTCAACAATTTTAATCAATAGGAGTATAAATAAAGCGAGTGAAGAAATAGCACTACAATCTTGCCATTCAAGAAAGGAGATGAAAAAGTACGAACGTAAATTGAAAAGAACAAGGTAAATAACATTTTTTTGCAAAAATAAAAATTTATTTCTGAACATTATTTTCATTGGGCTCAATTTAGTCCTGCAAGATGCCAATTTTTTTATTCCCACAGAAAAAAAAAATGTTTCAAAACTGTGCATAAGACTTGTTTTACAGCCCAGATAACTTCTTAATTCGCCGAAATTTTCTTTCCTCAAGCCAATTTTTGAGGTTATGAAAAGTCACTTAGGGCAAAATCTGGGTAAAAAGGGGGGAACTATTTCGCGGCCCAGCTTGTACACTTCTGCGATTGCTATTACCGCTGCGTGCTCAGGCGCACTGGCCTGTTGAAGGAGAACTTTCTCTCGCGTTAATCTTAGTCGCTTCTGCTTCAACTTACTATGGAAACGGTCCAATAACGTTGCATAATAAGAGTCAGTCACTATTTTACCCTTTTCTAACAGTCAATTACGAGGCTGGTTTGAAAAGTCCGTGCAAAAATAAAAACTACTTATGTGTTTGGGGTAAACCTTTTTTATTTTTCGACATAGTCTCCTTTTAGGCTTATACATACACTTCGTCCAACGATGTTCTAGTTTGTTGATCCCTTCCGAATAATAGGATTTGTCCAAGTCTGCAAAATATCCATTAGTGTCTGCAATCACCTCCTCGTTTGAATAAAATCTTTGTCCCGCCAGCCATTTCTTCAAATTGGGGAACAAATAGTAGTCCGAGGGAGTCAAGTCTGGAGAATCGGGGGGATGTGAAACGAGTTGGAATCCTATTTCCATTAATTTTGCGACCACAACTGCTGAGGTGTGTGCTGGTGCGTTGTCGTGATGGAAAAGGACTTTCTTGTGGGCCAATCGCGGGCGTTTTTTTTCTTGCAGCTCGGTTTTCAAACGGTCCAATAACGATGAATAATATTCACCTGTAATAGTTTTTTACCCTTTTCCAGATAGTCGATGAGGATTATCCCTTGCGAATCCCAAAAGACAGTCGCCATAACCTTTCCGGCCGAAGGAACGGTCTTCGCCTTTTTTGGTGCAGATTCTCCCTTGGTAACCCATTGTTTAGATTGTTGTTTGGTCTCAGGAGTATAGTAATGTATCCATGTTTCATCCACAGTGACGAAACGACGCTTAAAGTCCTCCGGATTCTTCTGGAACAGCTGCAAACCATCCTTGCACACACTTCACACGATTCCGTTTTTGGTCAAGCGTGAGCAATCGCGGCACCCATCTTGTGAATAGCTTTCTCATGTCCAAATGTTTATGCAAAATATTATGTACCCGTTCAGTCGAGATGCCCACAGCACTAGCAATCTCACGCACCTTAACTCTTCTGTCATCCATCACCATATCATGGATTTGATCAATGATTTCTGGAGTCGTAACCTCCACAGGCCGTCCACAACGTTCAGCGTCATTTGTGCCCATATGGCCAGTCCGAAAATTTTGAAACCACTTATAAACTGTTCTAATCGAAGGTGCAGAGTCACCATAATGTTTATCAAGCTTCTCTTTAGTCTCCTGACGCGTTTTGCCTTTCATAAAGTAATGTTTAATCACCACACGGTGGTGCCATCTCTCGGACTTTGCACGGACTTTTCAAACCAGCCTCGTATACTTGCAACTTCAATACAAGACCTAGAATCAATTATGGAGCGCCTAGAAATCACTAATAAAAACTATAGATTGACAAGTAACAGAGCGAAGACCAAAGTAATGGTTGTTAGTTGTAATGAAGATCTGTTGCACATAAATAAAATTGCTGATTTCACTGTTGTAGACCATTTCAACTATTTGGGATCTCTCATAACTAACAATGGTGGTTGTGAAGCGGAAGTAAGAAGACGTTTGGCGATGGCTTTCTAGCCACTCAAACTCAGTAAGGTCTGGAAAGATCTAGCTGTCACAAAAAATACAAAGTAAAGATTGCTATCCAGCCTTATATTCCCCATAGCAACTTACTCGTTGGAAACATGGACCATTAAACAAGCTGACAAAAGACGAATCGATTCGTTTGACATGTGGGCATATTGAAGAGTCTCATGTACCGAACATCGTGTTGTATGTATATAATGTATATATTCTTGAAGAGCTTAGAATAAATGACCGACTTTCAAATAGAATTAATAGACAGAAATATTTTGGTCACATTATGAGGAAAGTGGATGCCATGGAAAAAGCTTGTAGTAACGGGGAAGGTAGAAGGTAAAAGATCAAGATCTCTCCTTGGGATGAGTATGCACGAGGCAAGTCAAGTCGCGTAGGATCGAGATGCCTGTTGAGACAGCAAGTGCATAGTGTCACTGATACTCCTATTGAGGTGAAAGGATTAAGAGAGAGAACAGTCAATCATGATGACACCCTACGACTCCCAAAAAACAGTTGTTATCATTTTATCCGCCGATAAAACTGTTTTGTCTTTTTTCAGGGCAGTTTTACCTTGGCCAACCGATTATCTGACTTGATTGCCGTTTTGTCTCCAGGATGTAACGGTGGATACATATTTCGTCACAAAACGATGCCAGAAGTCCTTCGAATTATGCTGCAACTTTTTCCAATACGATTTTGAAATGTCCTTCCTCGTACGTTTTCAGTATGGAATCAATGAACGCCTCACCCATCGCACAATGAGCTTATCCATCTTTAGATCATCATTCAGGAGCTCATGAAGCCGTTCATATGAGATGCCTACGATCTCAGAAATCTCACGAAACTTAATGCGACCATGAATTTTATCGACCATTTCTTCAGAAGAAACTTCAATCGGGCTTACTGAATGTGCAGCAGCTACAGTGCTCGTACGGCCACGTTGAAATTCATCCAGTAATAAATGGTCTTGAGTGCTGGTGCAGAATCTTCATGAACTTGCTTCAGTTCAATTTCTGTTTGGGCCGCAGTCCACTTTTTTAAATAAAAATGTTTTATAACTACAAGATACTCGGCTTTATCCATTTTTACGAAAGGTGTAATACCGATCACCTATGATAGCTGCCAACAGACAACTGCTTTGCATATGTTTGAAACGTTGAACATAATCGTTACAAGAATCGCTTACTAACAATCATGCAGCTTAACAAAATTTTGCGCCATTTTATAGAAATTTATCAATCGACCCTCGTACTAGCAAACTACAGAAGAATAAACCTGTAACTTGAAATTCTTAAACTAACAACAAAGACAATAACAAACCAAGTCAATGAGCACGTTACACTAGCCGAGGAACAATAGGGTTTAGATTAAGGATATTTTGCACGAATGCCGGTTTCATGATAATACAAATTATCGAAAAGTCGATAGAATACAGTAGGCCTATCTTCTATGTTTCATTGGCTTAAAAAAGCCTTTGATAGAGTACAAATGGAATCCATGCCAGTAGTCCCTACCTGTCTAATAAGTTATTCTTCTTCTTACGGCGCCGTCCCCTCACGAAGGTTGGCGATCCATATAGTTAAACGAACTTTAGAAACTGCTACTTGAAAAATATCGCTCGAAGCACATCCAAAACATCTTCCCATATTCTTCAGCCAAAAATTCTGTCATCTTCCGATCGATCGTTTGTCCTTTATTTTAGCTTCAATAATTAGACGTAGCAATTCGTACTTTAGGCCCCTCATTATATATCCGAAGTATCGAGTTGAATTCCTTCATTTTGTTCATTCTTTCTGATACTTCTATATTTTTTATTTGCCCAGGAGATGCGAAGAAAGCGTCTGTAAATGTACATTTCAAAACATTGCAGTCGTTTTTCTGAGCCAAGGTCAAGGGTCCAGCATTCACATCCATACAATAGCACGGAGAATACATACGCTCTCACCATTATCCAGTTCCAGACTGGGATTGTGCGATGGAAAAATTTATTTATATTCACATATGTTACTCGGGCCTGTTCAATTCGGGAATATACTTCCTTTCTTGGGTCTCACTTGTCATTTATATTGGTTCCCCAATATTTAAATGTGGAGGTCTGCTCTACGGTGTTTTCCCTGATTTCGAGAGATACTGGTGGTAGATTTTTCTTTGTTATTACCATCCACTTGGTTTTTCTTAGTTAATTCAAAACTTTCGCTGGTTGTTACAACTCGATTAATTAGTTGCTGGAAATCTTTGATATTATTTACTAATAGAAAAGTATCATCAGCATACCGTATGTTATTCAGTATACTCCCATTAACTCTTATTCCTTCAATGGATTCATAGATGGCCTCATTAAACACAGCATCAGACTAAGATTGAACAAAAGTGGTGAGAGAATACATCCCTGTCTTATACCTTGGGTTATTTTTAATGCTTTCGGACTTTTAACTTCCACTAATTGATTCCAGTACAGATTCTTAATAATATTTAGATCTCTTTTGTCTATATTTGTTGTTTCTAGAATTATTATTAATTTGTCGTGCATCACACAGTCAAAAGCTTTATTGTAATCTATAAAACATGCATATATATCTACATTCATATCTTTACAACGCATTTAATGAGAATAAAGCTTCCCGTGTTGCCAGGCCTTTTCGGAATCCAAATTATGCGTTATATGTTTCTGCTTCACATTTTCTACATGTTCTGGTATGGAAGATTCTCAGGAATATCTTGAAAACGTGAAACATTAAATTTATCAAGCGATAATCGTCACATTGCATTGATTTTAACTTTTTAGGAATTGGGATGAAAATCGACTTTAGCCCGTCAAGAGGGATTTGTCCGGTTTCATAGATCTTGTTAAATAAGATTACCAGTCGATTAATAAATGGACTTTCATCCGGAAATATTTTGAGGATTTCTCCCTTTCTCTCATCTGGACCAGCTTCTTTTCCATTCTATACATGAATAAGTTTTTCTGGCCCTGTCTCATTATCTGAGTTTAGCTGTAAGTTTTCTAATCTATGAAAAGTTGTTTTATGTATTGCTCCCTTGTCTTTATTTTGTCCTTAAGTTATTCATGACTTCATAAAAATATTGTCGCCAGTATTGAGTTGCTTAATAACTTCGAAGGTAATGTGATCTAATTTTCTTTTCTTTTTTCATTATTAATATTATATAGCCTCGGCGCTTTTAGCTTTTATTAGTTTAAGGATTGTTGTTTTAATTCTATACTCTGTCAGCCCCAGCCATGTTGTGTAATACTTTTGCCTACATCGTCAATTGCGTTTTATCATTGAATGTTAGCCATGCTAAACTACCCAGAGTGAGAATACGTTTCCCACTCTTCTGTTGATAATCTAGAAGTTTGAACATGTTCCTCATTGTTTTCAGTCCACTGTACAAATCATGTTACGTATCAGGCAAGAATTTTTCTCAAAAAATTCTCCGGATCGTTTGAATTTCGCTGTTTATTCTACCGTATACGTGTATACTAAATTTGAAGAGGATATTTCATTTCGGTTGAGTGTTATCCCGGTAATAGGCCACAAGATAAACAAATAGATCATGTTACCTAGGGACCGCGAAACATTATTTAATGCAAAGAGGTCAGAGGTTAATTTTTTCACGGTTACAATACTTCCTTTAGCGAAGGAAGTAAAAAATAATAAGAATAAATTTTGCCTGCCTCTAACAGATAAGATTCGTGAACCGAACGCTTCTTTTCAACTTTATAATATTATGCGTAATATCTCAAGACATCCTCCATATTTTTTGTCTAAATTGCCAACTAATTATGAAACTCTCACAACTGTGCCCCTTAATCCGAACATTATGACGATCCATCACCCAAGTTTCAGTAACAAAAGCGTCATTAGGGCCAAATTTGGCAGTTTCCGCTGATGACGAGGCAAATCTGAATATACAGAATGTACACTACGAGACGATTCGGTTATTCCTTATCTCTATTCTAAGGATGCTATAAGCAATTTTGCGGAGAACAGCCGGACGAGAATGTTTACTTTTCCTACAGTAACTTGAACAATCTCCTTTCAAAGATAAACCTAACTTTACCTAATAAACTTTGTTATTTTCACTCAAATATGTTAGTTTTAACTTGTGGAAAAGTATTCAGGAATTTATTAAATTTAAGAGCATTGTATAGTTGAAATCACTAAATTTAACTTATTTCTTCTCTTACATAAAAAAAAGTATCTTTTTGTTTAATAGATAAACAGATAATGCGTAATACTTCTAAACTGTCTGCAAAAAAAACACGTATCAAGTACGATATATTTATTTATTTATTTATTTATTATCAACGGTAACACCATTTCTACAAAAAACATCGACAATATGCAAGAGAAAAAAACAATGTAAATGAACAATATAATTAAAGCTAAATCTAAAACTAAAACTAATAGGTCAGAATGCAGGGTATTACAATCTAAATTAATCACTTTAAAGGTAAACAGTCCCTGACATATAATACCAATGGGAAACTACCCGAAAATTAAAGAAACTCTATAGCGAGGTCAGTTGCTTGACCATATGTTTGAATCGGTGTACTGGGCCATTGGCCAATTGGCAAATTGTATTTATCAAAATTACGCTGCATTCTAAAGATTGGGCTATGCAAGCCATAGTTTCTGGTGACATTAGCTGGGTAAAATAACGACCTGGTGCGGGTACGATGTACGGTATGAAAAGATAATTTACTAAGTAAGTACTCACAATCAATATACCCATTTAATAGCTTAAATAAGAAATGTAGATCAGCTTGCATTCGTCTGTCCTGAAGACTGCACATATTTAAAAATCTTTGTACCAGGTCATAGTTGGTATGTCCCTCAGTTAAAGGAATTTTCAGTTTATAAGACCAGATACGTAAGAATTTTTTTTGGACATTCTCCAGCTGATTAATATGGACATTATAAAAAGGAGACCACACCGGGCTTGCATACTCCAAAATCGGTCGAAAGTACGAGCAATATAATAATTTAAACACATTACAAGAAAAATCGGCACTAAATCTATCAATAAAACCCAAACACCTACCGGCTCGCTGCACCACACTCATTTGATGGCCGATGAAAGATAAAAAACAATCAAACATCACACCAAGATCCCTAATCTCATGTACCCGTTTTAAAATGGTTGTATTTATACTATAGTCGAACTGCATAGGACTTTTTAATCTGGAAAATGATATACAGGAGCATTTATCAGTATTCAGACTTAAACCGTTTAAAGTTGCCCAATAGAAAAATATGTCAACATCCGCTTGCAAAACAAGACTATCCACAGGACTAGAAATAATTTTGAATAATTTCAGATCATCGACAAACATGAGAAAAGAAGTATTGGTCAGGAAATCCCTCAAGTCATTTACAAATAAGAGAAACAATAAGGGGTCGCAGTGAGAGCCCTGGAGAACGCCCGAGGGCACTATACTTAGGTTAGAGATAAAATTATTTATTCTTACACGTTGCTGACGGCCCATTAAAAAACTCTCCAGCCAACGAAGAATGTGAATGCCGAACCCAAGCGACCCAAGTTTGCTCAACAATAACCGATGGTTCACTTTGTCGAACGCCTTGGAGAAGTCAGTATATATGGTATCAACCTGACAGCCCCTCTCAAATGCGCCCAACAGGTATTCCTGATATGTTATGTTTTTGTACGTGTTGCTGTGGCACCGGGGCTACTATTTCCACCTTAATAGGCTAGTGACTCTCAACTAAAAAATCATTCACTCTTTTTTATTTATGGTTACAATGCACTACAGAAGTTCCTTGTAGGCCGAAATAGCTATTCACATGGTATTGGGAAATTCAGTGCAAAGGCATGAGATTCTTCTTACAAAAAGTCTCGCTGATGACATTTGCAAAAATTTGAATGAAAGAAAATAGACAGATTTTGGGGAGCTTTCCTAGACTTAGCAAAAAGTTTTGAGATGGTAAACTGTGAAATTTTAGTTAAAGTGTCCGAGCCAAGTCGAATACCGTGATAACGGGGAGTGTTTTAGGGCTAATACTATTGTTGTATGGGGCGTTAAATTTAAAACGTTTTGGTTCTATTTCCTCCTTTGCTGATGATCGTTGTTAAATTATTTTTAATTGTTTAAAACATTAAAAAATATTCTTTGAATAAGCTACCTCAAAACAATTTATTTCCCTCTAGTTAATTAAATTTTACATTACGGCATATGTGTTTGTGGTGGAACATATAAATATCACTTAGTTAAATTAAATGTAGTCCAAACAATGCAAATAAAAATAGCATATAATAGAAATATACATACTATTCTGGTAATCTACTGTTCCAAGACACGGGTTTAACGGACAGTCAGATTTATTGCTTTAATGTGGCTTGTTTACAACATAAACAAAAAATAACCGGCCAAGTGGAAGTCGGACTTGCGCAATTATTGTTTCGTACGTTGATTGCTTTTAAAATAAAAATTTTTGTTACGGAGATATAAAATGACAAATGACTTAACAAAACACACCCCAAATGAGTTTTCAACAAAGTTTTTTTCCGATCTTTACTGAAAACTGATGACCTTGAAATTGTTGTTTTTTTTTATATACCAGATAAATTATTAAAAGTAATGCACTCGTAATAATTTCCGTTCAATATACACCCGGTGGTAAATATTCCAGAATTGTTTCTAAATGTTTTTGATCAGTACTTTTCGAAATAAGTGGGGGACAGAGATGTTTCGCAATTTTTTAAAAATAATAAAAAGAAAAAAGTGCGCAAGTTTTACATTATAACATATACATTTTTGATTTGGCGTTTTTACAAACTTTCATTTGACACCCCACTCGATGACCTGGTATTTTTTTTTTCACTTCCGATTTCACCCCCCAAAACTAACTCCTTAAGTTAAAATTTAACTTTGAAAACTACACGGCTCTGATGAGGATTCCTATATTAGTGCCAAATTTCAACTTTCTATGTCAAATAGTTTCGGAGGAAATCTGGTGCGACAGACAGACAGACGAACAGACAGATGGATAGACAGACATCGAAGTGATCTTATAAGTGTTCCGTACGGAACACTAAAAATTAAAAAAAACAAAACGTACTAAAAAGTAAGGTACCCCAATGGGCTGCCCCATATTTTCTTCGAATAAGTATTTTTCTGCAGTTTTCTGGCATATAAATTTAGCTAGGACAATCATTTTTCTTGAACGACAATTTGAGGGGTGATTTCGTCCTCTTAAAGTATGGAGTGTGAAACCTCTATTTTAGTTTTTTTTATATAAAGCGACAATAGTAATTTAAAATACTGTAGAAATCTAGTAAGGTAAGAAAGTATTTTTTCCGATAAGTGAGGTTTTGCTTACCTATGAGGGTCCTTTCCCTTTAAATAAAGTTGAAAAAATTCTGAAAAAAATTATAATACGTTCTCAATGCAAAACACAAGTCGATGTGCTTTTCGCATCACATAAAATTTGCCTAGAAGTGTTCGTAATCCTTAAAAACGAGTATTTTTTTTTAGAATTTCATAAAACGATTTCGTCAAAATGATCAATAGTAAACGTAAGTATTGCTATTTTAGTGAAAAAACTTCCGTACATTAGGCATAAGTTTCGTATCAGATTTTTAACGTGGTAAACTACCCTTATTCATGATACCAAATTCTAAAAATAACCACAGCAAAACAGAATGTGCAAATTTTCAACAAAACACCGGCAATATGTTTAGAAACGGTGCGAGTAAAATTCATTAATTAATGCAAATTACCATCAAAAAAATTTTCGGTGGGGGGAGAGGGGATGGCTGTGTGATTGTTAACTTTTATTTTCACTTGGAAAAAAAATCGTTTTTTTTTTTAACTAAGAAGTTACTTATAAAAGAACATTCAGAATTTGCTCATCATATATTCTTCATACATAATAAATTTAATTTTTGATATTCTTAACTAATTATTTTCTTATATTTTTCTCCTCCCTGTTGTTTGAAGTTTTATGGACAGTGAATATATATAATATATTTTCCATTACCATTTTATTGAACGTTAGGGATTTTAATCAATCCGATCTTTTTAAAAGCTTGTAAAAATATATTTTGTTAGAAAGATCCGTGTGACAGGTTTTCTTTTTGAACTATAGTTATCTTGCTTTTTGTTATTTTCTATTTCTCAAAATAAATTTATGTCAATCTATGAATTTTTCATTTTAAAGTGTTTTATGTTTTTTTCTACATTATTTTCAATTAAATCAATTATTTACAACTTACTATGTGACTGCATTGATTCAAATAATGAATATTTTACTCATGTTATGACTGATATTTACACCACTAATTTTCGATATCTTATCATATGATACATAAATTCAAAAATTTTCTACCTTTTTTTGAAAATTATTATGGAATGTGGTTTTAATTTTCAGTTTAAAAAAATAATAATAACTAAAGAAATTTCTAGGGTTTAATGAAATTATCGAGTCAGATATAATAAAAATTTTGACTTTTTTATTGGTCTGTCAACTTCTGAATATTAAAACTCTAGATTTTAAAAAAACGAAGATTATCACAGGTGATTAATCTTATACAAAGATTTTATAACAATAACGATTTTTTGTAAAAAATTTGAATGTTCGATTTTACTGTGGTTATTTCTAAAATGCGTTATCATGAATAAATGTAGTTCACTATAAAGTCTGATTTGAAACTTATGTCTAGTATAGCCAAGATTTTTCGATAAAACAGTAATAAATACGTTTGCTTTTGATAATTTTGGCGGAATCATTATATAGAATTTTAAAAAAACGAGTTTTTGCAGGTTGCAACAACTCCTTGCAAATTTTGCATGATGCAAATAATTTTTTCTTAGAATTTTTTCAACCTTATTTAGATTAGTTAGGTATTTTTCGCATCATTTATAGAAAAAAGGAGTCGTTGGCCCACATAGGTTAGCAAAACCTCACATTAGAAAAATACTTATTTATCTTCCTATAAAATAAATTTTTACACATGGGAATATTAAGTTGTGCACTTTTTTAAAAATAGTAAAAAGAAAAGTGTCCGAAAGTAATACATTATAACATATATTTTTTGAACTGGCGTTTTTACAAACTTTCATTTGACACTCCATTCGATGACCTGGTAATTTTTTTTTTACTTCCGATTTCACCCCCCAAACTTCTTAAGTCAAAACTTAATTTTGAAAACCACACGGCTGTAATGAGGCCATCAGTTCCTATGTTCCTATTTTTTCGCATTATTTATAGAAAAAAGGAGTCCTTCGCCCACATAGGTGAGCAAAACCTCACATTAGAAAAATACTTATTTGTCTTCCTTTAAAATAAATTTTTATACATGGGAATATTGAGTTGTGTATTTCGATGGACTATTATTTTCAACAAGAAGTATACCAGTATTCTTAGCCCTTAGAAAGCCATTTTTATCTTCTTGAAGTGCCATATCCGATACGAACGTAGGCGACCTCTCGGTTTTACCTGTGGTTGGTGCTTTTTTAATTGTTCCACAGACAAAGGGAACTTACAGTTTAATGCCGGTTCCGAACGGCTAAAGTGAGAGGGCTTTACTAGGCATAATACTTAGGATGGTTTGCCATTGCCTTCCCGAGAAAGGTGATCGTCACTTGTAAAGGGTTTTTTTTTTAATTTTTTTTTTCCCGAGCCGAGATACGAACCCGGATCGTCGGGTTCGTATTTCGCTCCATTATGGCAGCCTGCATTTTTATAGTTATGGTAAATAAACTGTTACTTTCATGACTTAAGTGAAGTATGGTGTTTTAGGACGAAAAATATAGTTTCCTATTTCCGTTGGTTTTTCAATTTGTTGGCACGATAATTCGCCAGTGAAATAAAATATCGACCTGAACTAACTTGAACTAACCTGAATAAAAGGTACAAAACGGCGAAATGACTTTAATATAAAGAATGTTAATTCAAAAAACTTCGAAATATATACTTTACTCGCCGACTGCCGCATAGTTCCCGAATGTAAAAAGCTCTGGCACTAGTGCGGGTGAACTAAGAGAAAATAAGGTAATCGCTCACATAAAGGGCGTCCGAAGTGCTCCTGACTTGTTTCCTTGTTCATAAAACATCACACAAATAAATTTAATAACCGACCAAATGCAAGTCGGACTTGCGCAATTACAATTCCGTACGTTAATTACTTTTAAAATAAAAAATTTGTTATGGAGATATGAAATGATCAACGACTTTACAAAACACACCATAAATGAGTTTTCAACGAAGTTTGTATCCGACTTTTGTTGAAATCTGATGAGCTTGAAATTTTTGTATTTTTTTTATGTACCAGCTAAATTATGCACTAGTGATAATTTTCGTTCAATCTATACTCTGTAGAGAATATTCCAGAGTTTTTTCAAAATTTTTTGATCAGTACTTTTCGAGATAAGGTAGAGGCAGGGATTTTTGGCAATTTATCAAAAATAATACAAAAAAGTGTGCTAAAATACTACATTATATATATTTCTGAACTTTCACAAGCTTTAAATTGATACCCCACTCGATGACCTGGTAATTTTTTTTTTCACTTTCAATTTCACCCCCCCAAAATTAAACTTTTAAGTCAAAATCTAGCTTTCAAAACTACAGGGTTCTAATGAGGCTATCAATTCCTATACCAGTGCCAAATTTCAACTTTCTATATCAAATAGTTTCAGACACAATCAGGTGTGACAGACGGACCGACACCGAGGTGATCTTATAAGTGTTCCATACGGAACACTAAAAAGAAACCAACTTAATTTGGGAATGACAGGTAAAAGTAGTACTTTTCTATTCCTGTTGAAGTTTTTTCAACCAAACTTACCGATATTTGTTACAATTAGAAAGTAATGGACATCCCTATTACAGATACAAGGCAATTCTATAAAATTAATCTTTTTCTCTAACTGCAAACCAATCACTTTACATAAAGGTTTAAGTGAATGAAAATATACTGAAAAAAATGTAATAGAAGTGAAACTAAATAAGTCTCCAATAAGAGTAGAAATTTTATCGTTCTCCAAAACTCATTTGTGCCACAACAGCGTCCTTTTCAGGTTTATTTTTTCCATCAGCAGTCCATTTCACCTTAAGTGCCCGTGTTACATTTAAATTTTCACTACGAACTCTCTCTTATTGAAATCCCCGCTATTCAAAGTAATGTGCTTCTACAGGACCGTATTTATAAAAACCATCATACCGATTATTTCTTATAATGAACTCGAGACTGAGTAAGTAAATTTACATCTATTATTGATTATTTTAATATTCAAAATACAAAACTGAAGTTGAAGAAAGTTCATGTATTATCGCTTTTTTTTTCAAAATCTCCTTAATAGGAGGTCATTTTACTATATTTTTATCTGTAGAATGTGTTTCATAACTCTTGAGTAGGCTACTAACTGTTGTTACCTTGTGTATTACACACCTCCGAAAATGGTCACTAATATATTTATAGACGTATATATATATATATATATATATATATATATATATATATATATATATATATATATATATATATATATATATATATATATATATATATATAGGCTAAAAAGTTTTTTGGTCTGGCTCATAGAAGTCGCCCTTTACAAAAAATCCATACGATTTTTAGGAAGTACCAACCCTCAAACGATATGCGTCAAAAATTTCATGACATGTCGAGGATTAAGTTACAAGTTACAGTGGTTTTAGTGACGCTACTTTTGATATTTTCAATACAATGGAAAAAATCGAATTTAGTGTGTTGATTAAACACTGTTTTTTGATGGGAAAAAATACCGTTCAAGCAAAGCAATCGCTTGATAAGTGTTACGGGGACTCTAACCCTGAAAAACCACTGATTATTTACTGGTATGCTGAATTTAAACGCGGTCGTACAGACACAAATGATGCTGAACGGTCTGGACGCCCAAATGATCGGAAAACGCAAAAAAATCCACAAAATTGTTTTGGATGACCGTAGAGTGAAATTGCGTGATATGGCTGATATCCTAAAGGTATCAAAAGAACATGGTGATCATATTTTGCATGAACATTTGGTCATGAGAAAGCTCTGATCGAAATAGGCACCGCGTTTGCTCACAGAGGACCAAAAACAACAACGTGTTGATGATTCTGATCGCTGCTTGGACCTGTTTAAGCACAATAAAAAGGATATTTTCATGTGATATGTGACAATGGATGAAACATGGATCCACCACTACACACCGGAATCAAATCAGCTGAGTGAACATCAGCCGGTGAAAGCCGACCGAAGCGACGAAAGACACAACAGTCGGCTGGGAAGGCTTTGGCCTCTGTATTTTGGGATGCGCATGGAATAATTTTTATCGATTATGCTGAGAAGGGAAAAACAATCAATAGCGAATATTATATAAAGATATTGGTGCGTTTGAAGGAAGAAATTGCAAAAAAACGGCCCCAAATGAATAAGAAAAAAGTGTTCTTTCATCAACACAATGCACGGTGTCACAAATCAATGGTTACGATGGCAAAATTGCATGAATTGAAGTTCGAATTGCTTCCTCATCCACCGAGTTCTCCAGATTTAGCCCCCAGCGACTATTATCTATTCGCAGACCTCAAAAAAATGTTCGCGGGAAAGAGATTTGGTCCCAGTGAAGAAGTTATAGCCAAAATAGCCAAGTTAAAGACAAATGCTTCTACAAGAAAGGTATAGAAATGTTAGAAAAGCATTGGACTAATTGTATCGCTCTTGAAAGAGACTACGTTGATGAATAAAGTCGAATTTTGCAAAAAAAAATGTGTTTTAAGTAGCTAGGCCAGAAACTTTTCAGCATACCTGTCAGTTATTTATATATATATATATATATATATATATATATATATATATATATATATATGTATGTATGTATGTATATATGTATATATATATATATATATATATATATATATATATATATATATACAAGATGTTATAAAAATAGTGTAATAGATAAAAATTCCTCAACCAATTACTTATTTTGAACACATTTCAACAATGAAATGTTAGACTATGTAAGTTAAAGAAGTATTACGCTGCTACTGACATAAATTGAAAATATTAAAGATCTCAGAGTGAGAGAGAGGAAGCTTTTAAACCAAATTAAAGAAAGATGGCAAACTGGCTAGTGAAATGTCAACGACAATACATGTTGTTTATGTCGTGCAAAAATAAATGCTCATGGTTTCGTAAAATATTGTAAAGTAGTAGTTTAAATATTGATGTTTGCATACTCGTAGTGACACTTAGATTTCATTGCAATTTTATCAGTTAAACAAAAGCAGTAATATTATGTTTTGTGTATGTGTCATATCATATTGGTAACAGGTACCTATCTGCTGTGTTTAATACACAGAAATTGTTAATTACCGAGAAGAAAAACCTTGTTTATTACTGATTATGAAGAATACAAGTCAGCTGATTAGACGTTGGCAATTTTGGATTAAAAGTAAATCTTTGAGTTTAGTGTTAAGTATTATTATGGAGTGAAAAAAAAACACAGTATTTTTCTACAATCCCATTTGCTACAAAGTTATGTCAATATCAATATATTGAGCGAACACGATTTATATATATATATATATATATATATATATATATATATATATATATATATATATATATATATATATATATAATTCATTAAAATTCCGAGTTTCAATCCATTAGTCTGCTACTGCCGCTTGGTTCAAGCGGCAGCAGCAGAAAGATCATAGTATCGAGTAGCAGTATCAGCCAGAATACTTGAAAATGTCAAATGACATTTTGGCGAAACGTCGTGCAAATTCATTGTTAGATAAACGGATTGAAACTCGGAATTTTAATCTATCATACCATATATATATTATATATATATATATATATATATATATATATATTATATATATATATATATATATATATGGTATATATATATATATATATATATATATATATATATATATATATATATATATATATATATATATATATATATATATATATATATATATATATATATATATATATATATATATATATATATATATATAATTATTTAAATTTTTGGTCCCGTAGTACTTTTTCTCATCGACTACTTTCGCTTTCTTAGAGATGTGTAGCCTCCAAAAATAATAATGTACACGAAAAGGACAAAATAATACTGTGAAGTCATAAATGATATCGTGGTTTCAAGATACAGAAGACATATAATAACAGAATTTTGCCTGAACTGGAATAAATATAATTTGAAACAGTTTTAGAATGATTTTTCTTGGGGTACGTTCTTGACATTTTTTTATACCGGCCTTGTTTGGCATACGGAGTACTGGGACAGTTAAAATACAACTGGTATATAAATTTTTACTTAGATATATTAATAGAGATTTATATATTTCGTCTATCTTGTAGATATTTTTTCTTATGCCGGTCCTGAAAATCCCCATTGTCGTGCCGAGTGCGTGATTGAATTCCTGCAAGGAGGGTTATTCGTCGTCGCAGGACTGGTTAGATTAAAAGTTGTTTTGAATGTTTTGTCCTGCGAGATAGGGTGGATAACCTTGCTTTTTATTTTGTTGGTTTTCAAAAGGGGTATAAAGGGGATAAACCGGTTTTCACATATTCAAAACGTAGATAGGGGAGCATCATAGGGTGAGTAGGATTGAAAATGATACCTGAAGAATGGCTTGCTGTTATAGTTATGGGCATAAAGGATTAAAAGGACACCCGAAAATTTTCTTTTACCTAATAAATTGAATATTGTTATTTTTATGTATTTTGACCCACTAAATTTCAAATAATTTTATGAAGGTGTTTTATTAAATTATGTAACTACGAGGCTGGTTTGAAAAGTCCGTGCAAAGTCCGAGAGATGGCACCACCGACGCGTATCGAGGTCATGTTTAGTTAGTAGCATCTCTTGAATGAACGCACACCAAGTTTCAGCCATATTGGTCTATTTCTTTGTGTTTGGCATTCGTGTGAATCAAGGAAGTCGAATGATTTTCAAGAAATGGACGAAAAAGAATTTCGTGTGGTGATTAAACATTACTTTATGAAAGGCAAAACGCCTCAGGAGACTAAAGAGAAGCTTGATAAACATTATGGTGACTCTGCACCTTCGATTAGAACAGTTTATAAGTGGTTTCAAAATTTTCGGACTGGCCATATGGGCACAAGTGACGCTGAACGTTCTGGACGGCCTGTGGAGGTTACGACTCCAGAAATCATTGATCAAATCCATGATATGGTGATGAATGACAGAGGAGTTAAGGTGCGTGAGATTGCTAGTGCTGTGGGCATCTCGACTGAACGGGTACATAATATTTTGCATAAACATTTGGACATGAGAAAGCTATCCGCAAGATGGGTGCCGCGATTGCTCACGCTTGACCAAAAACGGAATCATGTAGAGTGTTGCAAGGATGGTTTGCAGCTGTTCCAGAAGAATCCGGAGGACTTTAAGCGTCGTTTCGTCACTGTAGATGAAACATGGATACATTACTATACTCCTGAGACCAAACAACAATCTAAACAATGGGTTACCAAGGGGGAATCTACACCAAAAAAGGCGAAGACCGTTCCTTCGGCCGGAAAGGTTATGGCGACTGTCTTTTGGAATTCGCAAGGGATAATCCTCATCGACTATCTGAAAAAGGGTAAAACTATTACAGGTGAATATTATTCATCGTTACTGGACCATTTGAAAACCAAGCTGCAAGAAAAACGCCCGCGATTGGCCCACAAGAAAGTCCTTTTTCCATCACAACAACGCACCAGCACACACCTCAACAGTTGTGGTCGCAAAATTAATGGAAATAGGATTCCAACTCGTTTCACATCCCCCCTATTCTCTAGACTTGGCTCCCTCGGACTACTATTTGTTCCCCAATTTGAAGAAATGGCTGGCGGGACAAAGATTTTATTCAAACGAGGAGGTGATTGCAGACACTAATGGATATTTTGCAGACTTGGACAAATCCTATTATTCGGAAGGGATCAACAAACTAGAACATCGTTGGACGAAGTGTATAAGCCTAAAAGGAGACTATGTCGAAAAATAAAAAAGGTTTACCCCAAACACATAAGTAGTTTTTTATTTTTGCACGGACTTTTCAAACCAGCCTCGTAGCTATGAAAATTACGTTTTACAAAAAAAATTGCTTGTTTTTTATTTTTTATGATTTCACATACAAATCTCAGAAAGAACAACGCGTTAGTATGTTTGATACAACGTGAATCGCCATTTGACAAGTCCAACCTCTATTCTATTATCTTCTTTTATGCTAATAATAGCTGTGACTATAAACTGTAACTAGCTTGTGTAATATCTAAAGTTCAACAGAAACACACAGTTTCTATATAACTGAAATTAGTGCTATTGATGGCCAGTTTCGAACCTGAATGATTCGAAGTTTTAAAAGTTTATTTATTCAATTTACCCTGAAGCTCTAATGGATAGTTGATACTTTGTATGTAATTGGTTTTAACATATATATGTATTCTAATAAAAGGAACAAACATGATAGTCGCTTTCAGGCGATTTATTAAAAATTGCGGAAGCTCTCGTCTCTGCCGGAATTTGAATTCCGGACCTTCAATCTTTTAAATAGCTTCTTCGCTAATTGAGCTGTCGAAGCCGGCGAATTCAATTAATATATATATATATATATATATATATATATATATATATATATATATATATATATATATATATATATATATATATATATATATTTTATATATATATACAAAAAACTGTTAATTCTTTACAAAGCTCAAATTCGACCAACTATGGAATACTGCTCCCATGTTTGTGGCTCCACTCCCAAACATACACTGCATTTGTTGGATTCTATTCAGAGAAGAGCTATTCATCTTATTGGAGACCCGGAACTGACAGCCGGCCTTGATTCGCTGGAACATCGAAGAACGGTTGGCGACTTGAGCCTATTCTACAGATATTTTCATGGAAAGTGTTCGAAGGATGTGGCCCGCTTAATTCCTCCCAGAGCTGTGCATGTTAGAAGTACACGTCGCGCTAATACTTCACATCATGAGGTTCAGCTTGTTACTCCTCGTACAACGCTTTTCAAGCAGTCATTTATATGGAGAACATCAGTCCTTTGGAATAATTTTCCCAGGACTGTGTTTCCCACCGAGTACAATTTACAACGATTCAAGAACAACGTGAATCGCTTTCTCCATACACGCATCGCTCCTGTAGCGCTTTAGGGACTTTCCTGTAGCACGTGTGCTAGACCCATAAAAAAAAATATTGAACTAGTTAATTACAATAGATGTAACATTATCATTATACAGCCAACTTCTGCCTACTCAAACCCTTTCTCTAATCCTCTCTGTCCTAAGTCATGTCTTCGTTCAGGTTTCGTTTTTCCATTGCTTTCCTCATGCCTTCATTCCAGGAACGTCTAGGTCGCCCTCGCTTTTTTTTCCCTGGAGGTTGCAAGCGAAATATTCTCTGTGGCCATCTATTTTCCGGCATTCTCATTAAATGTCCAAACCAGCATAAACCGCACATCTCAATTCTATTAACAACTGTTTCTTCTGCCTTTGTCTGTCATCTTATTTCATCATTGGGTATGTGTTGAAGCTTAGATATTCCGGCACTACGTCTCAGATAATCCATCTCTACTGCTTGTAATCTGCGCTTCATTTCTGCGCTTACCACCCAGATTTCACTTTCATAACAGAGAAATGACTCCACCATTGATTGGCCTATTCTCTTCTTTGTCTTTTTGGATTTGCTTTTATCCCTCCATAGGGAGTAGAAAAAGCCTATTACTTTTCTGCTATTTTGAATTCTGTGTTTTACTTCTCCTTCTTCTAGCCTTTCTCGATCTACAATAGCCCAAAGATATTTAAATTCTTTAACTTGTTTTACAAGTGTATCATCATTTATGAGCACTTGTGTTTGTGTCTTACTGTTGACTACCAGATACTCTGTTTTCTATAGGCTTACTTGCAGTCCCCAATTCTGGTATTCGGTGTAGAATCTCTTCAGCATACATTTTAGATCGAATGAATCCTGCGCCATAAGTACTTGATCATCCGCAAAACTTAGGGTAGAGATAGTTTTCATTTATTGGTATACGCATTCCTATGCATTTTCTTTTTCATTTCCTTATTGCTAGTTCTACGTAGATTAAATAGTATTGGTGATAGATTACATCCTTGGCGGAGTCCTTTGGTTATTAATATCGGTGTTGATAATTGTTTTCCTTTTTTTACATAGGATATATTGTTGTTATAAAGTTCTTTTACGATAGCTATCAGATGGGTATTCATGTTTAGTTCAGTCAGAGTTTTCCATAGTTTACTTTGTGGTATAGAAACATAGGTCTTTTCAAGATCAATGAAGGCGAGATGTATTTCCTCGCCCGTTGAGATCTTTTTTTTATAATATTCATTGTAGTGTAAAGAGATTGTCGATACAGGAGCGACCCTACGAAGCCACTTTGATCTTTACTTATGCTGTGGCCAACATTTGCTCTTACTTTTCCTAGAGTATTTTTTCAAACAACTTACTAATACTACCAGTAACACTAATGCCTCTGTGGCAACCAGTGTCCTTTCTATTTCCCTTTTTAAAAATCGGTGCTACATAGGCTTTTTTCCATTCCTGGGGATTTGTACTGATCTAATACATTGGTTTATTAACTTCGTTATTCGGGATATAATTTCCTTTCCTCTATATTTTACTAGCTCTATAGGTATATTACCTGGTCCTGGTGATCAGATCTTGAATTTTTCATGTTTATAATATTTTTCTGGTTTCTTCTTCTGTTATTAGTAGGTTGTCGTCCTCCCTTTTTCCTATTGTATGTTGTAACTCCTCGTATTCGTTGCAGTTTTCTGTCAGTAACCCTTCAAATTCTTTTAAACCATATACTCTTAAATAGTAGACCCTTAAGCCCTAGAATTGCGAAGGTTAGACCCGCGCCTAACTTTCCTTTTTTTGGCTGTATCTTGTTCTTTTTTCCACGAATGACCTATTCAAAGGCTTTCTGCCCAAACGCTTTTGAGGACTTGTTTCTCTTTTTAGCGACCAGCAATAGTCCGCTAGCATATGGTCATCCCATCGTCCTTGATACCGATTTTCTATGATTTTCAGCTCTTGGTGAAAACATTCCCCTTGCTCCTCACTGTAGTCACCAAGATTATCTGGGAAATCATCGATGTGGGAGTCCAGGAAATGTAATTTTAGATTCATTAAGCAACCTAATGTTTGAAAATTTTTTTACCATTTTCTCGACTATTTCTTTGTACTTAGGACTTTTATTATTTCCCAAAAAGTTTGTTGCGACTTCTTTAAAACTAAGCCAAGCAGCTTTTTCAACTTTATTCATTTTAGTAACAAATAATGAATCTTGAAACAATTCTCTTATTTGTGGCCCGTCAAATACGCCTGCCTTAATTTTAGCTTCAGAAAATTTCGGAAATTTTTTATGCAAATATTTGAAACATGGGCCGTTTGTATCTAATGCTCTCGTGAATTGCTTCATAAGTCCAAGCTTAATGTGAAGCGGGGGAATAAGAACTTTTCCTGAATCTACCAATGGTGGAAACAATACATTATTTTCACCAGGAGTGAACGATTCTCTTGTTGGCCAAATTTTTTTCTTATAATGACGTTCCCTGTCTCTGCTATTCCACAGACATTTATAACAGGGATAAAGTGTAAACCCTGACTGTTGGCCAAACAATATTGTTACAATTTTCAGATCTCCACAAATTTTCCAGTTATGATCAGCATATTTTATTTTTATCAAAAGCTGCTTCATTTTTTCATATTGCTCTTCCATAACTGTGGAATGGGCAATCGGAATGGGAGCGTAAACGTTGGTATTATGCAGCAAAACTGCCTTAATGCTCCGTTTAGAAGAATCAATGAACAGTCTCCATTCTTCAGGATCGTATGAGTTATTTTGAAATTCATCCATTAGACCTTTTACATCGGTACAATATGAAAGTGACAATTCCTCGTCCATTGTGAAAAATTTTCGAAATTCTTCATCTCTGTTTCTATAATAAGAAATCGTAGCTTCTGGCTTAAGTAAATGTCTTTTCTTTAAAAAGGAAGCAAGATGCTCTGAACCATCTTTGGATAAGCCTAAATCTCTGACTAGATCACTAAGTTCTGACTGTGATACGAGTATTGGTTCTGGTTTACGGTTGTATGGTAGAAATTCTTTATCTGTGTCACTAGTATATGATAGGTTGTCACTAGAACATTCATTAGTAACAGTGTTTGAATCTTTTTCGACAGTCTCAATGTTTTCGGCATGAACTGATAAGGTGAAATCATTTGTTTCCATAACATCAGCATCAAGTGGTTCAGGAGGCGGAATTAGTTTAGTTGGTCTTGTTACTGTCGAAACATCGTTATAAGTAATAGTGCTTTTATTTTTTCGGTTATGCCTAGATACAACATTCATACAAAAGTAGCAATCATTTTCACTGTATGGTCTATTCCATATTGCTGGTCTGGAATATTTAATCGCATTCTTATTGATGTACAACATTATTTTGCAAGAACTGCAAATGATGTGGGGAACCCAATCTGTATCCTGGTGCTGTATTTCAATGTTAAAACAATCCTTATATAAGGTCTTCTTATCTTATCCGTTATCGGTGACCCCATTTTACTCAATACGTGTTGACAGCAAATATAACAAAATGAATCACTGTTTTTATCGCACTTATGAAAAGTCCTTGTACCGTGAGACCGTTTTCTTGTAGCATTATACTCTACATGAGCCAAGTCACCCATACATGAAGAGCTACGGTCGCTGGATGACGACGGCTGCGGGCCCGCTTTCCCACCCTGACCAACCGCCGATACTAGGTTTCCGAGTCCCTGCATCGTAATTCTCTTTCTTCTACCTGCCATGACGGCATCTAAGCCGTTATCCAGGGACTCTGCCGGCTAGTGGAGTAACACCGTTGCCCACCGTCACCACGTGGAGGTGCCCTGGATGCAGGTAGAAGAATAAAAAATCGACCGATGAATTTTTTCGGCGTTCAAAATGGCGCGAAAACAGCTGCCATCTTGAATTTTGCAAATCCAACCTCAGATTCGTGATCAGCGACCCAAAAAATCTCCGTGTACCAAATTTGGTAAGGATCGGTTGAATTTTAATTTGAATTCGTTTTTGCATTCGAGAAGCACTATATCTGTCTGATTTATTGAGGTTAGAAAGAAAACAGAACTCAATCCAACCGATGAATATTAGCTTAGCGTGTCCGAATACATATTAATACATCTTTGGATTCATGAAAAAGCTTGAATCAATTTTTTAGGAGTATATTTTTCTTAATTTTTACTAATTTTTACCTATTTTTTGAGGTTAGAAAAAAATTGAGATGTGATGGCGATATTCTGACGTCAGATTCGTGATCAGCGGGCAAAAATACTACGGATCTGATATATCGCATCAAAAGTATAACCCACTTTTTTTTTTGTGGGGCTGTGTTATCACACCCCCCACTCCAGCCATCCAAAACAAACCTCATTATATGTTCACTATATATGTTAAAAAGTAAGGGTGACAGAATACCGCCCTGTTGGTAATACGTAGTCCTAATTTATAGTTTTCCATACGGAACACTTATGGGATCACTTCGGTGTCCGTCCGTCACACCTGATATTCTTGGAAACTATTTGACATAGAAAGTTGAAATGTGGCACAAATATAAGAATTGATGGCCCAATCAGAGCCGTATAGTTTGAAAGTTAAATTTTAATTTAAGGGCAATCCTGGAGGGTGAAATCGGAAGTGAAAAAAAAATTTTGACAGGTCATCGAGTGGGGTATCAAATGAAAGCTTGTGAAAACATATATATAATGTAATACTTGGGCCTACTCTTCTTTGTATTATTTTTAAGAAAATGGCCAAAAAGCACTGTCCCTCCCTATCTCGAAAAGTATTGATCAAAAAATTAAAAAAAAATTCTGAAATATTCTTCATAAAGTGCAAATTGAGCGAAAATTTTCACGAGTGCATTACGTTTAATACTTTATCTGTTATAAAAAAACTATTGGGCTTGATGATATGATGGAAGATTTGTTAATATACTTTTCAGTATCCACACGGATGGGTACCGAGAGAAAATAATTTTATTTTATTTGTTTATAATTAAACAAATATTTAAGTAGTTAATATTTGTTTTACACTTTTATTACTAGATTCTAAATTGAGCTAGATTAATTTACTGACTATCAGGTAGCTAAAAACGTGAAAGTTTATATTGGATCTTAAGATATATACATGTCAGGGACCTAATTAACTTAGGCTAGGTAAGGGTTTCATTTTATTTTAAAAGCAATCACCATACGGAATACTAATTGAACAAGTCCGATTTGCACTTGGCCGGATTTTTTTTTTTATTAGCGTGTAAGTATTTACAGTTTTTTGCTGTTACAAAACCGACAAAAATACAGCTTGTAATTGCCAAAAACTACATGCCGGTATAGTCGTACAAAAACTTTAGATGACACAAAGAAAGCGACTGTAAATAAAACTTCCAAAAATTATACAAGTGGATGAGATCAAAGGTGGCGGCCGAAAACCGATAATATGGTCTATAGGTGCCCCATTATAGTCTCATTCGAAGTATTGAGAATATATGAAATGTTTTCGCAAAATGGAATGTACTTACATTTCAAACGTTATTAATTTTCATTTGGAATTAAGACTGGAAAGTAAGCAACTAAATATTCCTTACAATATTAGAAGTGTGTTTTAAATATAAAAAGTAATATAAGTTACGAGACATAGTGGAAGCTAAAAAGAGAAATGTGAGATGGATATTTATTAAAAATTTACGATTAAAGATCAATAATGTATTTATATAAAACGTGATATATAACTTGCAGGATATTATAGGAAAGGATGACGCATGGGATAGTAAATCTTCTTAAAGTGCCATATCCGATATGAACGTAGGCGACTCTCTCGTCTTTGCCTGTAGTTGGTGCTTTTTTCAGTATTTCTACTGACAAAAGGGACTTACAGTTTAATGCCGGTTCCGAACGATCAAAGTGATAGGGATTTACGAGGCATGATACTACGTGTGGTTTCCCATTGCCCTTCCGAGGGAAAGTAAATGCTTTGTTAGAAATATTTAATTATGACATATCATATAATTTTAATATTCATACACCAAAAGGCTTCTTTAAAATATTCTATAATATTCGAAAAATTAAAACAACACCTAAGCGAAACACAGTTTGTATATCCAAGAGGAACGGTTACCAAGAAAAAATTGTTCGTATGCAACGCTCTGTCAAAAAGATGTTTGGATATGAATCATGACTTGCATGTTTGGTTTATGAATTGTAATAAAGCATTCGACAAGATCAACAATATGGCAAAATTGTTGAAATAAAATAAATTAGAAGATAGAAATATCCGAGTAATAACAAATTTCCATTATAAACAAACTCTCATATCATCATACTACTTGGGATATAGTCTTCGGAAGAAATTTAAATCAGAAAACATCTACAACAAGGATATGTATCGTTACCAGACTTATTTAATATTTATACTGAAGGAATATTGAAGTAAGCACTCAACAACGAGAGTATAGCTGTTAATGTAAATGACGAGGCGAATAAAGAACAACGACATGCGGACGATACAGTTCTTCTAGCTGCTCGTCAACAAAATAATACAGGAAAGTGAAGAGTTTGTCCTCCCTTGGCAGGGAGCGGTGACTACTCATGAGCTGGTTCTTTGGCCTACCGCATGTAGAGTTTTTCCAACAAGGAGCTGCAGTTGGTCGATCCATCTTGTAGAAGATCTGCCTCTTGATCTTCTGACGCTGACTTTTTCTTCGACTACCAGTTTCTCCACGGTGACAGAAGACAGAAAAACCTTAGACTAAGTCTGTAGAGCTAAAAGGAGACTATGTTGAAAAATAAAATAAATTTTACAAATAAAAATGTTTTTTTCTTGCCAAGGCCAGGTACTTATGATACAACCCTTATATCTCTTGTACTCGCCGACTTACTTTGTATACATACCTACTTACGGATAATTGCAAAATTTACAAAAACAATAAAAGAAACTAAGTAAAGTTACTATCTTATTTATTTAATAGATTCAAAAGCAAAATGAAACCGTAATGGTGCCTTTTTCCTTTGTGATATGCAACTGAAAATACTCCATTATAGAAATTATAAGAGGCCTGACATGCATAGCTTTAAATATTTACAATGCAACCGAAGCTAGAATTCGGGCTGTAGTCTAGAGTAGAACGTAATATTCTTATCGTGTTATTTAAATTATTTGTTTCCTTTTCAGGTTTTCTATGTACTTTTTGTTTTTCTTTATTTATATACTGATGTAACATGAGTCAAAACGCTTACAAACAATTGACATCAATTCACTGTTTTTTTTTTTTTTTTTTTTGAGTCCACTTAGATGAAGACGAGCTGTCTGAAAACGAAGCTTTCTGAATAATGCGAAATACATCAAAAACGTGATAAAAAGCATCACACTAGCATGTTAACTTTGTGCTTATTAATTTAAGTTGCCACAAATTATGAAGTTCGCGTAGAGGACGTTGTGTATAATATATAAGAGAACGTTTAATAATTTTGCATATGAAACGACGGCGGCCCCAAGCGTGATCCTTCCCCATTTATCACGACATGTCAGTGGCGTACGCGCGCCCTATTAATTAATTTTAAAACAAATCGCATATCTTTCACTCCCATACGACGCCGACATGTTTTGTTATTTATACGTGTATATAAATTAAATGACACTTTATAACGCATTCAAGCGTTAAAACGTGAATTTCCTATGGGAATATGAGTTTTATTGATAGTTTTTCTTTTTATGAAGTTATTTGAATATTTTAATAATGGTGATTTTATAGGTATAATGTAGATAAATTATACAATTTTTGTGAAAATATTGGGTGTCCCAAAAACCAACGTATTCCCTTCAAGGGCCGATAGGCCAGCTCATAACTAACCATAATATGTAAATATGCCCTTAGTGAAAAATCGTCAGATTTTGAGATAGGGTAAGTCCGGGATATACGCTCCAGCGGGATAGACGCCTCATTACATTTATGTGAAATGTAAGACGCGTAAACAAAAGAATGCCTTATAATACGAACGTGCCCCTCCCTCACTTCAATCTGCCACAAAGCGTTGGTGCGTGCGGTTGTGCGTATGAGCGTTAATGACAGTGACGAGCCAAACAGTCGAGATTTTACTTTGTGGATGATTTTCAGCCCCTTATAATTTTGGAGTTAACATGTAAGTTTATTTTATTTTTACTTCTGAATAAGGAGTAGGGTATGTAGATTATTATTAATTACATTTTTAGGATAAAATAAACGTATTTACCATTTTTTTTCGAAGGTATCTATTCCTGTGAAAAGGGATATATGCCCCGATATGTTTTGGGATAGTCGCCCCTAAGAGCGTCTATCCCTACTTCACCTTAATGCATGCTGGCTTTAAGGGCATCTATCCCTTGCCGTACTTAAGTGTATGTTATATGATTCAGATTGGAAATGCCCCGTAAATACAAGCGTAAAGCCGGCGTCCAACCGCGTGTCATTACTTGGACCGAGGACACATTGGCTGCAGCAATAGCAGAAATGCAAGATAAACGACTTAGCGTCAATGATATAGCAAAAAGACACGGAATACCATCTAGGACGTTACGTCGGCGGTTTGCTAAACAAAATAAGAAAATAATACCATTAGGTAGGTACCTACTTTTATGATTGCACGTGTGCATTTATAATAATATTGCTTCGGATTGAGAATACTTACCTACCTCGTATAATTATGGGCAGGTAGTAATTTTTTTTTATTTTGCCTAACTAATACCTACAATTTTTTTAGGAAAACATCCAACTCTTGGATTCGAAAATGAACGTCGGCTGGTTACACATATTCATAAGCTAGAACAAGGCATACCAGTGAAAAGCAAAAAAGATCAGTAAAAAGTTAAAGAAAAAGTTGATTTGAAAAGAACTAAAGCTAAGAAGCAAAAAAAAAAAGAAATAATTCAAGTGATTATAAGTCAAGCGATACAGATATTACTGAGGATAGTATTGAAAGTGATAAAAATGAAAAAGAAAACAACAAAAAGAATAGCATTGAAAAACAAAGAAAAGATAAAGAGAAAATTAAAAGAAAACTGAGGAAGCGAACAGCTATGAAATTTTACAGTCCTAGTGAAGACGATAATAAAGAGAATGAGAACAGTAGTTTTGAAGTTGAAGAAATAAAAAAAAAAACAAAAGACAAAGAAACAAAAACACGACAAAACTTATTCCAAAACCAAAGAAACATTCAAAAAGGCAAAGCCTGCTTTAATATATAGTTCTAATGATGAAAATGATGGAGTAGATGATAAGAATCTAGATGAGGATCATTGCGTGGAATGTCTTGACTATTATAGTAACACCAAATCCAAAGTAGATTGGATCCGTTGTGTTATGTGCCACAAGTGGCTCCACGAAACATGCACATTATATCGCAATTATTGCAACAAATGTGGGCGAATGCAGATTATTGCCACCAAAATGGCTAAATAGTTTTGCAGTTTTTAAGACGATTATATTTTTGTACCTAAGATGATTGATCTCTATACCTAGTGTTTTTAATTAATATGTTTATTTTTGTCCATGTTTAGTAAACTAGTAACATCATCTTAAATAATTGAAAAAAATAGCTAAAAAGAATATATATATATATATATATATATATATATATATATATATATATATATATATATATATATATATATATATATATATGTATATATTTAATAAATAATAATGTTGATTCAAACATATATTCAAAATGTTCGTTTTCTTGCAAAGGGCATCTTTTCCCCTCCAAAAAATTAGGTCTGGGGCATATATACGGCATACGAGGCATCAATCCCGTTATGCAGTTTTATTTTAAACTCAAAATATACGGTTTATTTATTGACTAGTCTACAAAAAGTAGTACGAGGTGATTAAATGAAGTACCAAAGTTAGTGCAGATATGAAAATCGTGTGCGTATTATTTGTATGTTAAGAGGTATGAGTAAAATAAAAAAAGTTGGGCACATATCCCGGATTTACCCTATTAACGCTTTTATGAATTTCATGAAAATCTACACGAGTGCCATAGTTACAAATTTCCGTATTTTAAGATTCTAATTATTGTTATGCAGTCATAAACAACCCTGCCGTTGATCACAGTTTAAAATAAAACTAATTCTGGGGAAAAACATTTTTGCAAGTATAAGTGAAAACATTCTAATTAGCCAACTTTGACTCTTCATACTCTAAAAAAATGTATCAAACTAACCCGGCCAGTTATTTAAAAAAATTGCTCGTTTAATGTAGTTTCTACAATGGTATTACATTTACTATATTTTACTTTTGAAAAAAAGATTATTGCTATTTTAGTGGAGCTCAATTTATTAATGTGAGAATTATTTATGTATTTACTAAGAGAGAAGGTAATACCATTGAACGTGAGTTTGATATGAGTTAGAGTGAAGTAGATTGTAACGCCATTTGATATGAGTTAGAATAAGATTAATAGTGATGACATTTGATATGCGTTAGAGTGAGATAAATAGTGAAGCCGTTCGATATAAACTGCCGAGCTGTGTGCTTTTGTGTTTGTTATCAGCATGTTACGGTTCTTCGCTTGCTGTGCAACTTCTCGCATTCGTATTGTTCTTGTACTTACATTCTAGCGGTTGTTGTTTTTTATCTGAACTTGAATTTCCTAGTGGCATGTACTTAGTGTATTGCAAATAATAATTTAAAATAACCGGTCAAGTGCAAGTTGAACTTGCACAATTAGTGTTCCGTACGTTGATTGCTTTTAAAATTATAAAGAATTGTTACGTTGGTGTAAAATGATCAGTGACTTTACAAAACACACACCCAAAGGAGTTTTCAACAAAGTTTGTTTCCAATCTTTACTGAATACTGATTACCTTGAAACTTTTGTTTTTTTTTTTATATACCAAATAAATTATTAAAGGTAATGCACTCGTAATAATTTTCATTCAATCTACACCCCTTGGAGAATATTCCAGAATTTTTTCAAAATATTCGAGATAAGGTGGGGGGACAGCGATTTTTCGCGACTTTTTAAAAATAATACAAAGAAAAGTGAGTCTAAGTATTACATTATATATATATATATATATATATATATATATATATATATATATATATACATATTTTTTACTCGTGTTTTCACAAGCTTTCATTTGACACCACACTCGATGACCTAGTAAAACTTTTTTTTTTCACTTCCGATTTCACCCCCAAAACTAACCCCTTAAGTCAAAATTTAACTTTCAAAACTACACGGCTCTGATGAGGCCATCAATTCCTATATTATTACCAAATTTCAACTTTCTATGACAAATAGTCATCGAGTGTGACAAACAGACAGACAGATGGACAGCAGACAGACACCAAAGTCATCTTATAACTGTTACATACGGAACACTAAAAAAAGGTTGATGTGATATATTTTTTCAAACTCAACATTCTGAAACTCTTAAAAAACTTGTTTTGTTGATATTACGAAATAAAAAATAAATATTATTAAACTAAGAGTTTTAAATGTTTTAATTAAACTGAGTGTTTTTTATGAGTATAAAGTATGTTTGGGAACGTACTTTTTTTTTTCTTAAATTTCTTTAAATTTAAAAATTTGTAATATACAAAAAAAAATTATTCTTTAAAAGTTGTAAATCGTTTCGTTGAATCTACACCTTATGGAGAATATTCCAGAATTTCTTCAAAATTTCTTGATCAGTACTTCTCAGCGATTTTTGGAGGGTTTTTAAAAATATTGCGAAGAAAATTTGCTCGAATATTACATTATATATATTTTTGAACTCATATTTTCATAAACTTTCATATGACACCCCACTCAATGACCTGGTAATTTTTTTTCACACCCCTCAAAACTAACCCCTTAACTCAAAGTTTAACTTTAAAAACTACACAGCTCTGATTGGGCCATCAATTCGTATATTTGTGCCAAATTTCAACATTCTATGTTAAATAGCCTCGGAGAAAATCCGGTGTGACAGGTAGACAGACACCGAAGTGATCCCATAAGTGTTCCACTATATTATTTTAGGGTATGGTTACGTTGCTCTCCCGATAAAAATAAAAACAAATATGTTGACTTATTAAATATTTTTGACTTTTGTTTTACGAGCATCAACATATAAAATTTGGGTTTGCACCACCCTGGCATTATGTGTCAAAAAATTTGTTTTCGATTTCTGACAGCTCTAAATACTCATATATTCTGATGAATCTTGAACTGGCTTTTCAGCCTTCGAAGGGAATACACTGGTTTTTTTTGGAACAACCTATATATATATATATATATATATATATATATATATATATATATATATATATATATATATATATATATATATATATATATATATATATATATATATATATATATAGAGTAGAAAAGTAGCAATGCAAAATTCAGCGGCAAACTTTAATTTCCGAGATAACAAAAAACAAAAATAACAATAACACATGCTACCTAGTCTAGGTTAGATTACCACAGTTTCATTTAGTGGTTTTTTTCTGTCATCAAATCATCTATTTGGCGTATGCCCCAAACATAACACCTTTCATTACTTTTACATTTGACAATATTGAAAAAATAACATTTTTTTAAAAAAATACACAAAATTTCATTCATTAAATGTTTTCAAAATATTTTAAATTAATGATATTTTTATATTGTGTGTATCATAACTAACGGTTAAGCTCATTGTTTGGCAGCACTACATGTGTAAAACCAAGTCAACTATATTATTTTCTTAAGAGATTTTCCCATTTTTAATTTTTTTTAGGAATTTCAAATAATTTGGAAAATTAAAAATGTAAAAAATCCTTTGTGATATTATCCAAGAAAAGCTACACAAGAATTTTGTGAAAAACATAAAAAATAAACTCCTACATAAAATAATTTCCAAATGAACCAAATGTTTACGCACATCAATAGGTTCACTAAATAATAAGAGTAATTTTCCATCTGTTTTCCACGAAAGCTTTTTAGTAAAATTGGGTCAACTGACGGCCAACAGACGAGAATTTAATGTAAAAAAAAACGACATGAGGAGGTTTCGACAAATTATTATATACTTTTACATTTATATATATATATGTATATATATATATATATATATATATATATATATATATATATATATATATATAAATAAATATATATACATGTATATATATATATATATATATATATATATATATATATATATATATATATATATATATATATAGGTAGGCTGAAAAGTTTTTGGTCTAACATATAGATGTCGCTCTTTTTTAAAAAAAAATAATATGATTTTTAGGAAGTGCTAGCCTTCAAACGATACATGTCAAAATTTCATGACATTTCGACGATTAGTTTACAAGTTGCAGTGGTTTTAGTGACGCTACTTTTGATAGTTTTAAAACAATGAAAAAATCGAATTTCGTGTGTTGATTAAACACTGTTTTTTGATGGGAAAAATACAGTTCAGGTTTAATGCTTGATAAGTGTTATGGGGACTCTGCCACTGGAAAATCACTCATCATTTACTGATATGCTGAATTTAAACGCGATCGTACAGACTCAAATGATACTGAATGCTCTGGACGCCCAAATGAGGTAGTTACACTGGAAAACATAAAAAAAATCCATAAAAGTGTTTTGGACGATCGTAAAGTAAAATTGGGTGAGATAGCTGACACCCTAAAGCTATCAAAAGAACGTGTTAGTCATATTTTGCGTTATCATTTGGTCATGAGAAAGCTCTATTCGAAATGGGTACCGCGTTTGCTCACAGTGAACCAACAACAACAACGTGTTGATGATTCTGAGCGCGGTTTAGACCTGTTTAAGCTCAATAAAAAGGATTTTTTCATGCGATATGTGCTAATGGATGAAACATGGATCCACCACTACACACCGGAATCAAATCGGCAGTCAGCTGAATGGACAGCAGCCGGTAAAAGCCGCCCGAAGCGACCAAAAACACAACAGTCGGCTGGGAAGGTTTTGGCCTCTGAATTTTGGGATGCGCAAGGAATCATGCTGAGAAGCGAAAATCATTAACAGCGAACATTAAAGTTATTGGTCCATTTGAAGGCAGAAATCGCAAAGAAACGGCCTCAAATGAACAAGAAAAAAGTGCTCTTTCATGAAGACATTGCACTCCGCTTTGTCGGCTTGTGGCTGCCGTATCAGCCTCCGATTAAGCACTAGGTATGCGTATTTGGTACAATTCGTTGTATCTTACCAGTTCAAATATAGATAAAAAATCTTTTGATGAAGGGTTTACTTTCCTCGCTTTTTCCAACACAGCAATTTCCGGTTTATTATATTGTCATAGGCTTTTTGCTAATTTATAAATATCAAGTCGGTTTCCTGATTCTTGGCACACCTTTTCTCTACAAGTTTGCTTTAGCAGAATACATTGTCCGTGCAAGATCTACTAGGTCTAATACCAAGCTTCCCATATCCTGCCATTCTTTATACATTCTGCTATCGAATAGTCATTTGTGCAGCCTACTAACTCAAATCAAATCAAAATCAAAATCAGTTTATTTGCAAATATCTACAAATTCATAATGTGACAAAAATTAAATTTGCTCGAAATACGACAAAAAGGATGGCACAGCGACTATAAATAGCCGATACCACAAGCCCTTCACTATTTGGGCATATGTAGTGCCACCCAGTAGCGAACCTATACCTTAAAAATAAATAAAAAACTAATTGAAAAAATTCTAAAAAAATAAAAATTCTAAAAAATAGCAGAGCATAAAGAGGGATCGGCGAGCACGCAGCGAAACGGGTGGCGGAGACGCGGGGAGATGTATATGCATAAACAGAGTAAATTTTACATAATATGATATGGTGGGCAAGTGGTACCACCATTAAAAGGATCCCAAAAAATTATATACCAAATAGGTAAAATATTACGTTAAATTAGAATTCTTTTGCTGGTTAATAAGTTGGAGTTTTACATAGGAAGAAAACTTGCCTGGTGATAATTGTTTAACCTCTTGTGACAAAGAATTCCACAAATGCACAGCAACAAAAATAAAGGACTAAGTTGGGAATGTGGAATCTTTGGCACAATGATACTACTCAGTATATATCACCACTACACCAAACACTTTATTTTTGCACTCGACGCGCGTTTCGCTAACCATGTTAGCTTCATCAGGAGCGATGATTGACTGATGACTTAGTCAATCATCGCTTCTGATGAAGCTAACATGGTTAGCGAAACGCGCGTCGAGTGCAAAAATAAAGTGTTTTGGTGTAGTGGTGATATATACTGAGTAGAAAAATAAAGGACTTTTGAAAGGCTGCCTTCCTGTGTTGAGGAACTCTAAAAGAATTAATGTTTCTCGTATCGTGCGGATGCAGAAAAACACTAAATTGTTCTCTGAGGTATTGGGGTTGTCCAAATTTAAAAATCCGATAGACGAAATTATACAAATGACACTTTCTACGATTTTCCATATTTAAAATATAGCTGTTATTTAAATAGGGTGTGATTCGATTTCTGAATGGAATGGTAAAAGAAAAGCGCATACAAGAGTTTTGTATTTTCTGGATTAATCTAACATACTGGGCTGACAATGAGTCGCCATACACAACATCAGCATAATCAAATAAAGATAAGATCAAGCTGTTGCATAAATAATATTTGGTTTTTGATGGCAGAAGATTCCTTAGATTATACAGTTTTTTTAAACGAATATAAGCTGCCTTTAATTTAATATTAATATGTAATTGGAATGAAAGAGATTTGTCAAAAATTACTCCTAATACTTTAGCCTCATGAATTAAAGCCAAAAAAGTATTGTCAATTGAAAGTCTGATGGTATCAAAAAGTATACCCTCTGCATTTTTGTTACCGTTAAACAGCATAAAACAAGACTTCGGTGCATTAAGCTTAAGGGTATGATCATTACAAAAATTATATATGTTATTTAGGTCCCTATTAAAATATACTAAAGAAGTGCGTAACTTATTTAAAGGAAATGGCATATATACTTGAGAATCATCGGCATACTGTTGCATTTTGGAATATTCTATCGCCTTATCAATATCTGCCATATAAAGAGAAAACAATAGTGGACCCAAGATGGAGCCCTGAGGCACTCCTTTAGCAAGCGGTATGTAATTAGATTTAATGAATTTAAAATCTTTTCTAATTTCTACACATTGTGATCGATTTTTTAGAAAATGTTCCATAAAAATAACTGACTGGTCTGAGAAGCCAAAATAGTAAAGCTTTGCCAAGAGCAGATCATGATTTAGGGTGTCGAACGCCTTACTAAAATCCAAAAGAGCTAAGCAGGTGGTTTTATTCTTATCTTCATTGAAACGAATATCGTTCAGTAAATTAATCAAGCTGGTAGTAGTACTAAAATAAGGTCGAAATCTCGACTGACAATTGAGTATTATTTGTTTACTATTTACATATAAAAACATTTGCTGATATACATGTCGCTCCAGAATTTTTGATAAAGCAGGGAGTATACTAATTGGTCGTAGGTCCTTTGGTTCCATGGGGTTTGTCACTTTGGCACATGGTTTAATAATAGCCTTTTTTCAGATATTCAGAAAGTACCCTTCCAGTATACAGCAATTAATTATATTTATTAGCGGACGCGTGCAGTATTGAAGACAGAGTCTAAGATCTTTAACAGAAATACCATCCTCTCCTATGGCATTAGTAGAGATTTTATTTATGATGGCTAACAACTCTTCCTCGGTAATTAGATTAAAACTGAATTTCCTTTCATTTGTTACCTTTGGATGAGTATTAGATTTATAATAAATCATTTTATTTGCTGATACGTTATTCAATCCTAGTACACGAAGAAAAATAATTATTTAATAAGACAGGATCGCACAAATCATCCGGAATATGACTCAACTTGTTACGTGTCAAGTTTAGCTGAGCTGCTTCTTTCCAGAAGGCTTGACCATTTTTTTTTTCGAGAAAAATGATTAAAATATGAAATTTTTTCCCTTATAATAGCGTGCTTGGCAAAATTTCTAAGCTCCCGGTAATATTGGAGACGCTCTGGTGATCTATTCTTTAGATATTTGGAATGAGAACTGAGTTCATTACTTTAATACCTCTATAAGTACTATAACTTTTTCTCTTTTTCGTGTTTTGAATTTTCGTTTAAAACAATCATTATAAGTTTCCACTAACAGTTTCCTGACTGCCGTCATACTATGCGTTAGTAGTTCAATTAGTATAACTCCTGTTTTGTTAATATTGGCATATAGTTAGAGGCTTATATAGGACGGTATTGGAAGTTTCAAAATCTCTCTCTCATTATTGTGTGGTCCGTTATAGTACTTTACAAAACGAGTCGCGTCAGTGATTTAATATTAGCTATTTAAATGCAGCAACTTTGCAAATATAGCTAAATATTATTAATTCAATTCACTTTACGTAGAACTACACCTATTTGCTGTATCCTCCCTTTAATTCTACCGCAATATATAAGAACTCCCATATAGATATTCTACGAAAACGCCTATGAGGTAACGATGAACATGAATTGTTTCGTTGAACTGACCATCGCCCCAAGAAACAGTAAAATGAGGTGAATCTCTCCGACTCGGCGCCCGTCTAAACGGTGGCGACTTAAATATCGTCCAACATGAAACGATTACAAGGTATTAAAATTAAAATCAATTGATCGATCCAATTCAGGTTATCGGTAATTAGTCGTCCTGTTTGTGAAATCAGCCCGTGTTTTCGCAAGTGATTATTATTTGCAATAAACTAATGAACTCGCATTAGTACGTGTAGTACTACAATTTAATAATAATAATTTAATTGAAGACTTTGCATGGGTTTGGAAGTTTGATTTAGTACCGTTTCGTCGATTCCCGTTTTGTCGACTTTAAGAGAAATTCCCGTTTTGTCGACTGGTCTTTTAACCTATACATCGGTGTCATTAACAATTCCCCTTCCGTCGATTCACTAAACCTCTTTATCTGTTATGGAATTCTATATTAAGGGTAAATATTAATTATTTCTTTCCTACACACTTTCTACAGACTTTGGACTGTCAAACCTGAACCTGAACTAATCTGAACGCCTACGATAATCTAACCGGCCGCACCCTTATATTGTATGAAGATAAATACCTAGGTAAAACTACCAGTAGAAGGTCGAAGGCTACAGCTTTACTTGGTAGCTTTAATGCGGAGAGTCGGTTTCAAATGGTCAACGGTCAAACGGTCTCAATCGACAAAAGGGTAACAAAACAGGCAAGAATGTCCAGTCGACGAAACGGAAATTTACCGGAAGTCTTTTTCCTCTCGTAGGGCCACGTACAGCATGCCCATTCTCTTAACAACGGCTACAGATAGACGGAAAAGTTAAATACACAAGTAATCTGGTATAAAGTAATTTTTGGCAGTACAGGGTCTGTCCAATAAATACCGAAAATAACTTTTTCGAGCCAAGGGGAAGGGCTGAAGGGGATGTCTATAAGTTCTAACGTTGGTGGAGGATGTCAAGTATATGAAGCCACCCGGCTTAGTTACCACCGAGCCTTGGCAGAGTATAACTCGCGCTCGGAATGAGTAGTTATTTAGTAGTCGCGTCGAGAATCACGATGCAGCGCACGGTCGCACAACTGTGTGCTAGAAAGTTTTGTGTGAAGCTGAAAAAATCGGCTACTGAGACTACTGTAATGATTCGTAAAGCATAAGCTGAGGATACCATGTCCAAAACGCGCGTTTTTGAGTAGCACAAAATGTGCATGTGCATGTGCATTTTGTGCCGTATCGGTTCAGAAGATTTTGTTGGAACGACAGAAGGAAACCCGTGTGTTAATTTGTCGCAGACTGAGCCCATAGAGATCCCCCTCCATCCGTTCCCCTTAGTTAGAAAAAATCTCAGTCCCAATACTTATTGGACAGACCGTTTATTATATTTTTTATAGCTACTACTACTCCGGTTCGGAAGCCTACATACATATATAAGGAATCGAAAACATGCTTTTTTGAGGTACCAATATTTCTATTTATCCACTAATTTGCTACCGGCATATTCCCCATATATAGTAGCAACATCGATAAAAATCATTATTGCTCTGGGAAACAACTAACTAATTACAATAAAATACGAACTAATCCTTACAGAATAATCTTCCTGCATACAAAAAGGAACTGCATAAAAGTTGAATCAGTCGTACTCTTGTTATAAATACAGACACATACTCTCATCCACATACCTGCACATATCCTCGACATATTTTCCTATTGAGACTGTATGGTCACCCAAGTGAAAATATTGACGTTATTATTTCCTTTGCATGAATTCGCGCATACGAATTTTTTCATTATTCTCCCAAGAATAATAAATTATGCTTTTTGATCCACCCTGTTAAACAAAAGCAAAATAATTTGGCATCTGCTATAAACCTATGCCAAATCTAATAAAAAAGCCGATGGAAAATGAATTCGGAACAAACACAAACCAAAAACAAACGAATATTTTAAAAATTGACATATTGGCATATTTTCCAAATAAAACAACCATTCATTTAAAACAATACAATGCAAATTGTATCGCTCACTAGTGTCAGCCTACTATCAACTGCATACCCGTGCTCCAGCAAAGTTCACCACTATAGGCAACAAACTGTTCAAGGAATTTTTAGTAAGGAGGCATTTCGTAGGCACAATTGTTGAAACAACCTCTAGGCAGTATCACATATGAGTCGGTTATTTCTGACCAGGAGAAATATAAATAATTTAGTATCTACCAAAACTGAACAAAGTTCATATTTCGGCAATTATCATTTTTATTGCTGTTCAATTTGTCGAAGCTTTTTTAAAAGCACCTTCTTCGAATCAACAATCATAAGCCAAGGTAGGTTCGACAAGGATAAAAGCTAAAACCGCTCTACTTGAGTGATACAAGTTGTATTGTCATTGTCATGTATTGGTAAGTAAGCAGCAAAACAACGATCCGATATTGTTTCATAACTATTTAAAATTCATTTTTAAGGTAATTATATATAAATGAATCTGGAAAAAAAACTTATATAAAGTAAAATCGACTAATTTTTGCTCAAGTATATATTTTACTTTATATTTACATCTGATAATAAACAGATATATATGGAATACTAAAATATAGACGGCGGTACAATTGGAAAAATGGTTTGTCGTTTTCGATTACTTTTTTGACACAAACACATAAAAATGATATTTCTAAGAGAAACCATTATTTATTATTTAGACTTTAGACTTTTCAAAAATAATATCAGAGAACTTTTTTCAAACTTTAGCTACATTGTACACAATAATATACTTTTAAAAGCAAATACAAGATGTGGACAACACAACCTCTAACCCAAAAAATAGCTGTAACGAGCAGAATGGCAATACACGCAATATTGCTTCTGATACAACGCAGTGACCGCTACTCTACTGGATTTTTAATTAATATTGAATTTACTGGATTTAAACACTCGTCCAAAAGAAACCGACTTTTGCAAAAATAGAAGAAAAAAATAACTTTGGAGACTAAATAATTCCGAAACAAAAAAAAGATCAGAAATCCTGGCTCTTGGGATTAAATCATGGAAGCCTGAAGCAAATTTCGACGTTTCTCATATGATTCTGTCCAAGACATCTCCAGGTATCTTTACTTTTAAAGCATTAGTCAAGAATTTATAGCTGGGCGGTGTTCTCCGAGCACTGACCTCGTATGTAATGCACACTGTAATCCTCTATTAATTTTTTATGGACATAACACATCTGTTAAAATAGCGACGCGTGTGCGGAAAAAGCGATTCACGTTGGTCTTGAATCGCTGTAAATTGTACATGGTGGAAAACACAGTCCTGTGCAAATCATTCCCGAAGGGATGAGATTGTTCATATAACACACTGCTTGAAAAGGATTTTACGAAAAGTGACAAGCTGAATCCCGTACGGATGCTATGTATTAGCGCGATGTGTATTTTTAACCTGCACCACTCGGAGGAATTAAGCGGGCCACATCTATCGAAGACTTTTCATGAAAATACTAATAGAATAGACCAGGTAGAATAGGTACCAATCGTTTTTCGCTGGTCCAAGGAATCAATATTGTTAGTGAGTTTTGAGTCTTCAATCTTCTGAATAGAATCCTACAAATCCAGTTTAGCAGCAGAGCCCCAAAATCGGAGCATTAGTCGAATTGGAGTATTGTACAGTATTACAAGTCACTCAAGTCAGTAAGGAATATGGACTCGAAATAAATAAGACCAAAACCAAAGTGATGATCATCGACAGACCTACCAATAACCAGAGGCGAGCGGTAGCTGGGAACGAAGTCGTCGAGAGCTTCGTATATCTAGGCGCATTAATCACCAACGCTGTAGGATGCTCGGATGAGATCAAGAACAGGATAGCGATGGCCAAGACAGCGACTAAAAAATTGACGAAAATCTAGAACGATCGCATCATAACGAAGATTACGAAACTACAACTCGTTAATACCCTCTTATTTCCGATTGTATTGTGTGCAACAGAAATCTTGATATTAAAGCAAACTGACCGAAAAAGAGTCGAAAGTTTCGAGGTGTGGGTGTACAGACGAGTTCTTCGGATCTCCTAGACAGAGCACCGGACTAACGCGTCAGTTTTAGAGGAGACCGTGAAAACTAGGTTACTCAAACGTGTAAACTAAGCCTACCTCACATATTTTGGTGACATCGCCAGAAGAAGAGACACCATGGAGAAACTAGTAGTCGAAGGGAAAATCAGCGGCAGAAGATCAAGAGGTAGATCTCCTGCAAGATGCATAGACCAACTGCAGCCTCTTGTGGGAAAAACTCTACATGAGGCAGGCAAAATGGCCCTAGACCGAGAGATCTGGAAAGATCAAGTGCGAAGAACCAGCTCATGAGTAGTCACCACGCCCTGACAAGGGCAATAGAATAGATGAGGAGTACAGAATTAAAAGTTGTGAAGTGTAAAGCTTCCTAGTTCGAAGTGGTATTCCCAGCTATTGCATAGCTTTACTATGCATGCAACATATTCGTGTCAAGATATATTGGTTCCCAAGTTAACGCCCAGCAAATTGAATAACGATTCCAGAGAAATGGAGTGTCCCGACATAACTATACCAGGTCCAGGAACTTTAACTTTTTTGGAAAAACTGCTGCCTACGTTTTTGTAAAGTTAAATTCTACGGGGTTACTGTTTCCCAAGGTAGATTTTTTTCAGGTCTTTATTAAGTTTATCGACTTCTTGCTCTCTGCAGATGTTTGTATGAGTAGCCGTTGTTCGAGCATGCAAAGTAAATGAAGCAACAAACTCATCTGCAAAGCTGAAGATTGGATTCCTGATTCCATAAACAATGTAAATCGGATAAATGGTTCTCAAGTCATAAGCGCACTAACGAGCAAACAGACAGAGAGATGTTGCATTTTATATATATTATATTCTTTGCTACATGATATTGTTCCATATTTAATGGTTTACGCAGTGTATTGCAAGAGAACGCGCCAGCGGCAAACTTTTTCCGACGTAATAGAATATATCCTATAACCATAGTTTAACAGTCTTCTATCATGGTGGATGGGGAGGGCCATCCTCTTCATCCAAAAGAGGGTCTCGGAAATTGGCGGTAGAGATGTGGGGGGATTCGGAAGGCGTCCCTGTTCAGATATACCATGAGAGCGTAAGTAGTCAACAATCTGTCCTGCCAAATACCTTGAGTATATCAAGTAGAAACTCTTGAGATTCTCCAAAATGTTCAATTACATTGTTCCAAACATATGTGACGTAAGTTAGAAGATCTGCCTTTGATCTTGGCTTACCAAGCCAAGTATGTTTCTATACCATATAATTCGAAATATAGCAGGGAGCTCAATAAGGTATTTAATACGGTAGGCCTCACCTTAGTCTATAAGTCATCAGACAATCTGAGGAATATCTTAGGAAATCCCAAAGATAAGGTTCCTAATTGTGAGAAAAGTGGAATTTATGAAATTAGTTGTAATGATTGTGACAAAAAGTATGTTGGGCAAACTAAAAGGTCAATTAAAACACGATTTAAAGAACATTTAGCACACTTAAAATACAGTAGAACAGAAAAGTCTAGCATTGCCAAACATGCCCTTGAAGCTGGTCATATTGTAACATTAGATAATCTAAGATTAATTAAAAATGTATCTAATAGGAGATTGTTGAACGCATACGAAAATATGGATATTATAAAATGTAAAAGTAAATAAAGACAGAGGGCCTATTCCTTATAGCCCCTCTACTGGTCACTTGACCGGAACTGATGGCCTCGCCTATGCGATTAGTCCCGTAATTCAAGGGTTAGGCTAAGTATAAATAGGGTAGATTTGTAGTTTAGCTTTAGTCAATCATCGCTCCAAGCTAACATGGTTAGCGAAACGCGCGTCGAGTGCAAAAATAAAGTGTTTGATGTGGTGATATATACTGAGAAGTGTCACTAATAATATTGAATCCTTCTAGATATATTGGAAGATACTGATTGATAGCCTTTTTCAAAACTTTTGATATTAATGAAAGCAGTGCGACTGGTTGATAGTTGTTTGGCAAGATCTTCTTTCCTTTTTGGGCATCGGCAGAACTGTAGCATATTTCCAGTACAAAGGAAATTTTCCCTTTCGGTAGGATAGGTTAGGTAATGTTGTTAGGATATTTATAAATTTCGATTGATACCTCAAATTTTCATTTATGGAAAGAAATGAAAGACGAGCACCAAATTTGGTTTCTTTAGCATTAATGGTATGACCTGTAAAGTGTTGATTGTACAATTTGTTTCTCTTGATACATCTGTTTGAGATTGATTTAGTTTGCCCTACATATATGGTACCACAAGAATTTTATAGACACAATACATATGAAGTGTGTTAACGAATTTTATCTTTTGATGGTCTCAGACAATGTTCAATTTTATGACAAGTGTTAAAGATTATGTAAATGTTGAACTATTTCAGTAATTTGGTTATTCTGTATGGAGTAGCGTGTATGTAAAGTAAAACTGCAATATCTACTGATGGAGTGTTACTAGCTCATCTGGGAGTTTTAAATACGGTTAAACGAACGTTTAACTGGTCAGTTTATCTGTTTCTGATAAGGTAAAATGTTTACCACATATGGATAAAGTTCCAAATATTAGTGAGTTGAAAACTAATAGTTTCATAAAGGGATGATGTTGTGAATTGACATTCAGATATCATTGGAATGAGATGGATTTATGTAAACCGAATAACTCAAGATTTCGTCATTTTTCTTCTTACAAGTACATCTAAAAAATGTAACTTTAACATGAAGAATATATATATATATATATATATATATATATATATATATATATATATATATATATATATATGTATATATATATATATATATATATATATATATATATATATATATATATATATATATATATGTATATATATGTATATATATATATATATATATATATATATATATATATATATATATATATATATATATATATATACTACATTAAAATTCCGGGTTTCAATCCGTTCGTCTAACAATGAATTTGCACAGCTTTTCGCCAAAATCTCATTTGTCATTTCCAAGTGCTCCCGTTGCTGCTGCTACTCGATACTGTCATCTTGCTGCTGCCGCCGCTCGAAGCTAACTCTAGTTAGCTAGCTAGAAGCTAGTTAGCTCGAGCGGCGACAGCAGTAAGATCACAGAATCGAATAGCAGCAGCAGCGGAAGAACTTGAAAATGCCAAATGAGATTTTGGCGAAATATCGTGCAAATTCATTGTTAGACAAACGGATTGAAACCCGGAATTTTAATGTATTACATTCCACCATCCGTGAAAAACCTCTATTGTAACATATATATATATATATATATATATATATATATATATATATATATATATATATATATATATATATATATATTATAATATAGTCAGTTTAAAATTACAAATAAACAAAAAAATATGTTAGCATGACTGACGCTTACTTCAAAATTTTAATTAATTTTGAGTTTTTTTTTTAGAGTGGCAACAGTGAAGATTTCTTTTGCTAATAATATTTTCTTTTATAAGCAGACAAGTACCAAAAGTACTATTTTAATGTTAAGAGAAGGTGCATTTGTACAATGAATAATTTTTTAAAGTCGATTTATTTTTTTATCTAAATTTTAGTTTTATTTCAAAAACAACGCTCGCTGACCCTTAAATTTAAATAATATAAAACCTGCTTTAAAGATAGCCAATCTGACTGTTACAACCACTCAAAATAAAAGTTATCCAAGACAGAAAACACAAACAGAGAAATCTTTAATAAAAGACGTTTTTTCGTTTGCTAACTCGCAGCCTAATATCGTAAGCCGTTCGATTTTCCTCCTCTTTTGCAAAAGAAAGAAAACTTTTTCGGTCCTTTAAAAATCACTGAAGTAAAAGTTTCTTCGAGATTTTATCCAAGCTGTTTCAATGGTTGATTCTATTGATTTATGCAAATTTCTACCTGGAATTGTACGAGAGGGAGATGAGAATATAATGCAGCTAAAGGGAAAAATCTGTGGTTTTCTTAAGGAACAGGGTGGTCCAACGTGCAAAGTAGTTAACACCATGCTTATGTTTCCTTTTTAATTATTTTTCTTTCTATTGAAGTATTTCGCTACACTGTAAAAGTGTATAGGAGTCAATATAGAAAAGAATGAAAACAAAGAAAGTTAATTTTCTAGGGTATTTTATAAAACTATTTATTTTTCGAGGGAAAACCTAAAAAAAAACATAATTTAACTTAAATTACATAAAGTTATGACAGTTTTTGTGTAACTTTCTATAATAGAATATAATATTTAAAATATAAAATGTACAAATACAAGTCAACACTTTAATCCATGGTAAGAATTCAGGCCGGCGAGGTGCTAACTTTTTTCAGTCGTCGATGTATAAATTTAGGTTAACGAATTGTGTAGTCTTGTTCGTACTGTTAGGAGTTAATTGATAGTGGCGTATCAAAATATTTACACACACACACACACTTTCACATCTTAAAAAGGAAAGTTTGTTATTCAATTTATATTATGAACTGTGTTTTAGGTTTTCGGACTGTACTCCGAAGAATATATTTCCAAAGATACTTATCAAATAAGATTATTTTTTTACATTTTTTTTATCCTTTTAATGATGTTAAGTTTGATTGTTCCTTTAGAGTTTAGTTTAATTTCGCGTAGAATTTTATGTTAATAGGCATTATTATTGGTTTATTTTAGTTGTTTCATTCATTTGTTAGATGACATAACAAAACATAATCAGATTTTAAATGTAACATTTTCCTGTAGATAATGGAATTTGGTACGTAGATTTCGTTACATACTTCTGTATAGAATATTCCATGTCTATGTCATCATATTTAGATGATTTTATGGAAATTTACGTAAAAACTTCAGTATAGTGCCACTGTTTTTTTTAAGAATATCACGCGTACTGCAAGGAGATCCTTAATGCGCTAGCGAAGCGACGCGTATGCGGAAAAAGCGATTCATGTTGGTCTAGAATCGCTGCAAACTGAGAACCAATGGATATATTTTGATATTATAAATGGACCAAGGATTATCCATGTAACTATTTTTACAGTTTACCACTGAAGTACCTAGTTTTAATAGTAACATTTTAATAAAGGATAATTATATATTATTTCCAATAATAAATAATCTTCTATGCCTAACCATTACCACCTTAAATATAAATACTGCCCACAAGAAATTATCGATACAAGATTTAACAAAGTTAGTTGATGCATTAAATTAGTCCAGTTTTACATCGATTTGCATTGAAACATTTTCAATGTTATCGTATCTCTTTCCTTTTATCGGTGAACGACGTCAGGGAAAAGAAAGAAACTATCGGAAGTTGAATCGGGTAAATGTAGCGGGCGATCCAATATACAAGCTTGCCTTGATAAAATAGCCTAGCCATGTCGAAACGAACCACGTTCCATTACCAGCAATGATCGTTCAAGTTCGAGCAGTCGAAATGTTGTGTACAATTGAATTTGGAATTTTCAATTCATCTTCAATCAATGTTAAGGACGATTTTTAGCTTTTTATGAAATCGAGCATTTTTTGAACATTGACTTCTCTTCGTGTAGTTTTTGAAATTTGAATTCGGCTTAATGGAGATGGAAGCAGACGTGTAGACCAATGAGGATACCATTATTAACACCATGTTGTACACGCTATGCTTCGCGGATGACCAAGTGGTAATGGCCCGAGATCGTCACGACCTGAACTACATGACGCGAAAACTATTTGAAGAATACAAAGATTGGGGTTAAGAAGTCAATATAAAAAAGACAAAATATCTATGTATTGGAGGGCGACAAAAGGATCTTATATTGGCCGATTAAACTACGATAAAACACTTTCGGGGGATGGAAAACTCGACAGAGCAATAAGAGAGAAAAATACGGCAGGAAGAAAGACCATTAAACTGCTAAACAGCATATGGGATAAATTTATAAATAAAACTAACAAAAAGAGGATATATGAAACCATAGTGAAAAGTATCACATTATATACTTGTGAAGTATGGCCTCTGAAGGAAAGAGCGTTAGTTACGCTGAGAGCAACAGAAATGGACTTCTGGAGAAGAGCAGCAGTAATATCTAGAAGAAAAAAAGTCATCAAGTAATGTATTAAAAAAAATAACGGGAATCAAACATAGTATTACAGACGACATTTTGACCAAACAACTTATATTGTTTGGGCACGTCCAAAAAATGGACGACGATCGAATTCCAAAAGAAACACTAAAATGGCAACCAGAAGGCAGGGAAAAGCGAGACAGACCTACAATAAGTTGGAGATAGGGAATAGACAGGGAAATTGAGGACGAAAACCTGGAAAATTCATGAAACGATCGAAAGAGATGGAGATTGGAGGCGGGAAAACGTCGGATAACGTTGTAAGCCGATATATATATATATATATATATATATATATATATATATATATATATATATATATATATATATATATATATATATGTATATATATATATATATATATATATATATATATATATATATATATATAATTCGGCATAAATCACGCGTACACCTGTATGCCAGATAAGCATTCTTCACCGTACATAAAAATTAATTGCTGCTTTTCGTGTGAAACTCGTTTTCCGACCATTTATGAAAACATTCGGTTACCCCAGCCACTGTAACTAGGCAACTAATAGAACAAATGCTATAAAACAGCTGATACTGGCGAAGTAATTGCCTCGACGAAATAATACTACTAATTAAAAGTAAGGTTTTTTTGCAACACATCAAAGGTAACTTAATGAACGACAGTATTAAGTATGAAATATTAAAAATTTAATTTATCAAGCAAATATTCTTTTATTCTAATTTTACTCCATTATTTTTAAATATCTAACGTTTCGCACCGAAAATTTAAAAGAGTAATAAATAGATATCTCCATAAAACAAAATCGATATCGTAAACATTTAAAATATCCATAATAAAGTTTTAATCTTTTCAGAATTACTCAAAGAAGAAAAAAGATTAAACAGTCCGAAGTTTCTCGATAATCGTTCTTTTTATCGTAACATTAAATTTGTCGTCCCTATAATACATAACATAATCCATGGCCCAGGGGTTTAAGCAATATACAAACTTTTTTTATGTCAAAATGATTTAAGGGTGGAATTGAAAGAAGTTCGCTGAGTGGATAATTCTGCCCCAGGTTTTATAAATACAATATTCTCCTTGTTTCGTTTTAAAAGAGGAAAAATGTGACGTTTCGGGTTTTTTTGATTAAATACATGTAGATTTTGGGCTGGATGGTGTAAAAATGCTAAAGTACAACCTAAAGGGGGATATAATTTATTACATGTTTTTTGTATTATAAGGCCTATATGTGTAGGACGTTTTTCTATTTTTTCACCCGTTGTACAGGGTTATTGGTCATAAATGGACCACGCCTCTAACTTGCTTATTCAATGTTAGACAAGAATGTGAGCTAGATGTAGCGTTTTAAAGAATTTTTTTACGTAGTTGAAATAGAAAAAATCAGGCGTCTCATTTTTGACATACAATACAAACTTTTATTTTTAAACGGAACACTCTGTATATTATTTTTCAGTTTTATAGATTTTTAAATTCTAAAAGGGCTAAAATATATTTTTATGGTGTTACTGTGCAAAATAAAGAAGAAAAAAACGATCAAGTGAAAGTCGGACTTGCGCAATTAGTGTTCCGCACTGTGATTGATAAAAATTTATAAAAGGATCAATACCTTCACAAAACGCACCCTATATTAGTTTTCAATAAAAGAATTAAGAACCCAGATTACAAACATGTCTAGTCAGATACTGACTGAGTCTGCTAATCAGACCAAGTAGAATAAGACAAAAAGTTCGATATGACATATATATATATATATATATATATATATATATATATATATATATATATATCTATATATATATATATATATATATATATATATATATATATATATATATATATACCAGGTGTACAAGTATGAAATGCGGATTTCAGACAACAAATGGTGCACGAATGCAGTTTGTGCTATAAAGATTTGACACTGCGCCATTTTGTTGTGTCATCAACAAGTGTCTGACACGAGTGATAAATTGGAAAAGTGTGTGCATAGTGTTGTATTCAATATGTCAAAATTTATACCGAACAAAGAGCATTCGCGGACGGCATTAATTTTTTGTTTTCATTTGAAGAAAACTGATGTTGAATCATATCGATTACTTCGAGAAGCTTATGGTGAACGATGGTTTCGGCGTTTCAAAAGTTGTTGTTGGACGAAGATGATTCGCAAACAAAAAAACAACTCGCCGAGCAATTGGGCGTTAGTCAACCAGCTGTTTCCAATCGGCTACGAGAGATGGGAAAGATTCAGAAGACCGGTAGATGGGTACCACATGAGTTGAACGACAGGCAAATGGAAAAGCGCAAAAACACGTGTGACATTTTGCTCACTCGGTACAAAAGGAAGTCGTTTTTGCATCGTGTAGTTACAGGGGATGAAAAGTGGATTTATTTGGAGAATCCCAAGCGCAAAAAATCATGGGTAGACCTAGGCGCACCATCCACATCGACCGCAAGACCGAATCGCTTTGGCAGAAAGACGATGCTCTTAATTTGGTGGGACCAGAGGGGCGTGGTCTATTATGAGCTGTTAAAACCTGGGGAAACGATTAATACTAAACGTTACCAACAACAATTGACCGATTTGAACAGTTCGCTGCTTGAAAAAAGGCTAGAATACCGAAAGAGGCAACACAGTCAATTTTCTTCATGACAGTGCTCCATTACATACGGCAAACCAGTTTGCGACACGTTGGAAGCACTCAGCTGGGAAGTTCTACCCCATGTGGCTTACTCACCAGGCTTGGCTCCTTCCAATTACCACTTGTTTGCATCGATGGGTCACGCACTTGCTGAGCAGCGCTTTGGTTCGTACGAAGATGTGAAAAAAAGGGGAAGATTTTTACTGGCGTTGTATTCACAAATTGCCCAAAAGATGGGAAAAAAATGTATAACAAGCGATGGAGCATACTTTGAATAAAGCACTTTTTATGATTCTTCCGAATTTAACATGTTTTTTTTAGAAAAAAATCCGCATTTCATACTTGTACACCTGGTATATATATATATATATATATATATATATATATATATATATATATATATATATATATATTAAGATCCAATATCTATTTTCAAGTTTTTTCTTAGTCAGTAATAGTAATAGCATCTTATCTACTTAATAGTCAATAAATCAATCTAACTCAATCTGGAATCTAGTGGTAAAAGTTTAAAACAAATAGTTTACAACCTATATATTTGTTTAATTTTAAACAAAAAAAATTATTTTCTCTCGGTACCGAATGTTTAACGCAGTAGCTAGCAATCCGGGTTGAATTCACAACTTTTGACGAAATAAACCTTCAACATTTTGGCGAACAATTTTTTTTATATCAGATAAAAAAATGTAATGCACACGTAATAATTTTTACTCAACCTACAGTTTATGGAGACTATATCAGAATTTTATCAAAATTTTTTGATCAGTATTTTTCGAGACGGGGGTTTCTGGCAATTTTTTAAAAATAATACAAAGAAAAGTATGCGCAAGTATTACATCATATATATTTTTAAACCTGTATTTCTACAAGCTTTAATTTGCCAGCCCACTCGGACCTGACCTACTCATTTTTTTTTTCACTTCCAATTTCCAAAACTAACCCCTTAACTCAAAATTTAACTTTCAAAACTACACGGCCCGAATTGGATCATCAATTCCTATATTGGGCCAAATTTCTATGCCCAATAGTTTCGGAGAAAATCGGATGTTACAGAAGGGTTGACGGACAGATAAACTAACAGACACCGAAGTGAACGCATAAGTGTTACGTACGGAATACTAAAAACGCGTTTTATAACTTTGTCGCAGTTGGCTAAGCACATTTGACAACAATGCAAATTGACAACGACATTTGTTTATGGTAAAAATTTTAATAGTAATAAGTTAAAACTAAGAATGAAAAAAGGAATATATAGGAAATAATTATTAAAAATAGGTATAACGAAAGGCAAGAATCCCTAGCTTAAATACATTTTCAGGAATAAATGACCATACCTTATAAAAAGTTCTAAAATTCTGAAGCAAGTGTATTGAGAAATAATGAATAGTTTTTATACAGCATGGGTATTTTTTTAAATAGCTTTTAACTTTTGTTTCAGAAATATATAATATTTCTATATACAGTTTTTGTGCATTCATTCAGAAAATAATTCTTTTTAAAATATTATATTAATATAAAAAGGAAGCATTCACGACTGTGGTTAGATAACAAATCATGTTTCTTGAAATTAGATCGAATTAAATTTAAATGATTTTCAGACGCTTCCCCTACGAATTTTCAGGGATCTCTACTCTTCGAATTTATTGATAGGACACCCAGTACATCGTATCGCGTATATTGCTGACTCAAGTAACCAATAGCTAAAGGCAAACTTTAGAAAGCAAGCCACTGTTCAAATTTTTATAAAAATTTTCATATTTGCTATTTACTTCCAGCCCTGTACTTTTTACTACGTTTTTAATAACCTATTTCCAATTTCTCCTTGAACTGCTCATAGCCCCGAATATAACCACAAAAAAAACATAATAATAATAGAAAAAACACAACAACAAAACTTGTTTTTGGGAAATCAAGTCATTGGCATCAAGCTCAATGGACTTGACCCGAAAACAACTTCCTATAGGACATCGTTTCGGGACCTTCGGAAAGAAACAGGGCAAGTTCTGGATTTGTTTTTCTAAAGGGAATTTCATCCAGATTGAATATATTATATGTTTTTTCTTCCGCGTAGTCAATAATAGTGTTTGTTTAGAGAGAAAGCTATAAAAACCGAATACATTTAACAATGATGTGTTTAAATATTATTAAAATAAACTGCATTAACCATTACATGTACATATGTATATTTTAATAAGAATTTCATACTCGTAGTTATAATAGATTTTGTAACTCACTTGTCTATAAAAGAATTATTAATAAATTCATAGTTCCCATAAACCCCACGAATCATCGCGACATTTGTACAGTGTGTCAAGTAAGAACGTGACGCTCGTATTCTTGAAAAGATTTGTTTTCTTTGGTGTGCTAATAACGGCGCAATTATCTTAGTATGTTGTCTAATCGCCTCCTGTATCAATAATCGCCTAGCATCTTCGAGGCATGCTGTCGACGAAATTTTTTGCATACTCTGCAAATTTTTCGAATCTCGCGAGACAACTGAGTCAAAGTCCTCAGAGTCTTTCCTCTGAGCTTTCTCTATACAAGGGACCAAAGGTTTTCAATAGGGTTGGCGTTCAGCGATTGTGAGAACCACTCTATTATCTCATCGTGGGCCCAAGCGAGAAGCTTCGCGACGTGATTTTCGCCCAGCAAATGTTTTTTCAACCTGCTTCGGAATTTAATATCATGAGCACAAAGATGTTTTCCAATGGTCTCATGGGACACATTCAAACCCGATTTTCTTAATTTTGCCGCTGCTTGACTCAGCGTCAATTTCGGGTCCCATGAAAACAAAGACACGACTCGTTTTTCGACCTTCGGAGTGACTTTGCCTACCGAGCCACGTTTTAGCACGTTGTCGACATTTTCCGTCTCGTTAAAATGATTTACCCATTTTTTCATAAACGATACCGACTTTTTAATATATGTAGAGGCCGCGAAATGTGTCATTTTAGGCCGCAAATAAATGACTCATTTTAGATTCTACGTGATTTTCACGAAAGTTCGGAATCGACTGTAGTAAAAAAGCACAAAATGATGATGACATAGGCATAGTTTAGATACAACAATATCCTCTCAGGAGTATTGTCCTGAGTTTTGAACCTCGAAAAACTTGTGCTCTTTTGTTTAAAAACAATTGAAGTTTTCAAAACGCGTTTTTTGAGCTTAAAATGTGAGTAACTCCGGTTATGTCAGTCGGATCGAGACAAACAAAAAACTAAACTCTTCGTAATGAAATTTCCAACAAATCCTTTCTCAAATATGTACATAACATACAAAATTGAAAAGACAGGCAAAAATCTGTTTTTTTTTTTCATTTTATTTTACAGATCGACTAAGTGAACCGATCGGCTTGAAACTTTCAGAAAATATTCCTTTTGTTCTAACAAAAATACCCTGAACTTTTGGTACAAAAAATATTGAACCCAGTGGTAACAACTCAATTTGTTATTTAAAATTTGATTTGCCCGCCATTTTATGCCATTTAGTCCAAAATAGATCTTTTTTTTTCAAAATGTAGGTCTCGATGTCAGCTTTTTTGATGTCATTTTGACCTTTTTTTTCAATTTATTTATTAATCAAATAACAACAATTGACATTTTGACAAAAAAAATTGTTAACGAAAATGAAATTTTTAAAATAAAGGTCTCGCGATTCTCTACCAGATGTGATAAAAAATTTTCAATTTTTTTTTCAAAATGACCGAAAAAAACGCATTTGTTTGTATTTGATTAACAAACAAATATAAAAAAAAACGGTTAATATAACCCCACAAAAAATTTTTTTAATAGCATCGAAAAGCTGGACGAAATGGCATAAAATGGGAAATTCAAATTTTAAATAACAAATTCAATTGTACCCACTGGGATCAATATGTTTGAACCAAAATTTCAGGGTATTTTTGCTATAACAATAGGCATATTTTCTGAAAGTTTCAAGCCGATCGGTCTACCTAGTCGGCCTGTACAATAAAATGAAAAAAAAAAAAAACAGTTTTTCGTCAGTTTTTTCATTTTTGTAGGTTATGTACACATTCGAGCGACTTAAAACTAACGAGGATTTGTTGAAAATTTCATTACAAAGAGTTTGGTTTTTTTGTCTCGATCCGACATACATACCGGAATTATTCGTATTTTAAGCTCAAACAACGCATTTTGAAAACTTCAATTGTTTATAAACAAAGGAGCATAAGTTTTTCGAGATCCACAACTCAGGACAATACTCCTGATGATATCCCAGAGAGAATAAAATCATAATATTATTGTATCTAAACTCTGCAATTTCAAATGCTTTTTTTACTGCACTATGATACTTTTATTAAATGCCTCCTAAACAAGGGTCCCTCTACCGATTTTTTGTGGAATCGCATCTACTAAAAATTAATTATCGCGGACACGTTCTTACTTGACAGACTGTAGTTTGTTGTTTGTCTGTATACAGAGTGTTCTTTAAGTAAGGACATTTTTAGGAGGTTATAGTGATCACTACAGTGATGTCTAGGTTCTTTGTAAGCAACCTAGCCAAATATAGACTGTTAAATAATATATTATAGTATAACGGATCTCGCCTGTTGAAATTAATAAAATCTGTTAATTGATTTAAAGAGTTTAATAACATTTGTTCACGATTTAACAGTACAGTGGAAAACTTGCACATGCTGTGACGTGTGCTTATGCAAGAAATTGCAGAGCCCAATTGGCGGCTTTTTCTTTCACCATATATACACAGGGTATTATGAAAAGGTGAGTCAAGTTTTTTTTTTATTATTTTATCTTTTTACTTTATAATATATTTTCCTCAATTTAGGTCTTTGTAAAAAGGCCAGTTTGCAAGACTTTTACGGCGCTTGCCAATTGTTCATTATCTTTTAAGTAAAATTACTTTTGTATATAAAATATTTCTTAAAGCGGCCGGATTTCAAGTTAAAAACAAAAAATCATGGTTATTATTATTTATGTATTTAAGAATAACATATTACTGTTTCAATCAAAAATTCATCACAAACATTGTATTGAGTTTCTGTTACATTTAACATAACTACAATATTTACTATTTTAATAACTTAAGATCTCTGTAATATTTATTTGGTGTAGAAATATTCTTTTTTTTTTGTTTGCTATGCACAGTTTTAACAATTATAGGTAAAAAAATATAACCTGAATCTTGTTTACACTGTGTCGCTGTAGCGGTAATGAAACTATAGGGGATGAACATTTTTTTAACTAGAACATAGTCTTCATAATAACACAGGCCAACGATGAAAAAACTTTTTTAATAATTTTACCTGATTCCTATGTTTTGTGGTGTGCTGAGTCCGAAAATAATAATAAAAAAGTCGTATCATCCACCAATTTTTCACATTTTCATATTCAAAATGTGAAAACTTTATTTTTTTATCATTCGACTGTTATTAGGTTGACAATAAAATCAGAATTTTATAATGCTGGCAGTAAAATCAAATGTTGGTTAACAGTTCCGACCAATGTCACAGCTGTTCATTTTCTTCCAGTTAATATAACCTCGCATTGCAGTGTTTAACCCATGTGCTTTAATTCACACTCAAAGTATGGCTAATCGTGGTTGTAAAAACTCTCTCAACACTTTTTGTTTTATGTGAGGAGGGTTTGTAGTTAAAAAACATCAAAGAAACATTACTGACTTTGTAAAAAAAGTATACTTGCCATATTTTGGTGTAGAAATCGGTCATCAAGAAAAATGTTGGTCTTCTCACAAAGTATGTTATGTTTGTATCGAGGATGTTAGGAAATGGTATAAGAAAGAAAAGAAAGCTTTTAGATTTGCAGTACCCATGGTATGGAGAGAGCAAGAAAATCATTCAAAAGATTGTTATTTTTGCAGCGTTGATGTTTCTGGATATAACTCCAAAAATAAGAAAGTAATTGTCTATCCTAACTTTAATTCAGCTAATCGGCCGGTAGGACATGGATCGGGACTTCCTGTCCCTGAGCCACATCAGTCTATTGATGACGTTTTACAGTCCAGTCCCGAATTTAATGAAAGTCGACCGGATGATAATGAGTTTCAATGTTCTCTAGAAAACTTAAAACCACAGTTGTTTACACAAGCTGAGTTAAATGATTTAGTGGGAGATTTGGGTTTGACTAAAGAAAAAAGCAGAATTGTTTGGTTCTAGGCATTTATTGGAATCTGGAACATCTATTTATCATTACAAAACAAGAGATCAACAGTTTGCTCAGTTTTTCAAGCAGGAAGAGGATTTGGTTTTGAAATTTAATTGATGTCATATTGTGAGAGAACTGTGGGTGATACAAAAAAACTGATACCAAATACGGTTTCAGCACCCAAAAATACATAACACTTAGATACATTGGTTTAAAAAGTTTTTACAAATATTTTTTTTGTCGGCCTGTGTATTCGTTGGAAAAATGACCCTACACAACAGTAATCCCTACTACATCAAACACTTTATTTTTGCACTTGATGCGCATTTCGCTAACCATGTTAGTATCATCAGGAGCGATGACTGACTGAGGCAAGTGTTTGGTGTAGTAATGATAACTGTTGTGTAGAATATAATGATTATAGGTATTTAATAAAATTTCAGTTTTAAACGGAAATTTAATTGTGAAGGTTATTTTCATTAGGGACTAATTTCTTTTAAAACGCTAAAATTTAACTGTTGTTTATTATAATAAAATATTAAACTTAATTTTAACCATGAAAATAATGCAAGTGCTCAGGATCGATTCAATTGTTCCTATCTATTTGTTTACTGTAACCATTCGCGATCATGCTAAAACGCCATAAAATTTTAGTGTCGATTTTTTTAGTAGTTTTAGAAAAACGCCATTTAAAAATATTTTTCGACAGCTACTACTAGAATATCTAAATATATTAAAGGATTTTAATATCATCTTGTACATAAAATGTAATGTTCGTCTATACATATATATGTACGGGTTTATGTTCAATTATAACTCGAGAAAGAATAAATCAATTTTCATGCAGTGTTCTATCACATGTAGGTACACCATGTAGCCATGGGTTTCATTGTACTTGATTAAAATTGCAAGTGTATCCGTAACATCGTACTGTAATAATGTGAATGCACAGGAGTAAAATAGTATGTAAAGGACACTGTTTTCTAGGTCCTTTTGATTACCTCAATATCGAAAATATAGTACTTAAGGTAGAAGGTGTCGTAGATACATGCTAGTCTTGTATTTTCTTGTGCTAGATAAAACATTGTTATTGGACTTATCAATGCAGTAAAACTTTATTATATATATACATATATATATATATATATATATATATATATATATATATATATATATATATATATATATATATGAGTACATCATAAGTCACAACGTGTCGATCAAATAATCCATCAAAAATATAAATCCAATATCCATTACTGTTTTTTTCCTGCCTGATTCCTGCAAGCCTATTAAAGTGTTAGCTCAGACAAGTCCGATTAAGTGACAGTTTATTGCCTTATACTAAATCCCTGCTTTAGCAGTAAAAATAACATGTCCTGCAAAAATGTTTCTTTTTATAGTTGTAAATTATTGCTTTCGAAAACATCAAAGTTTTTGTCCTGTTGTTCGGCAATTTTTGTAATGATTTTTTCCTGCTGTGATAAATAAAGGTTCTTTTCTCTTGTTTCTTTGCCCCGATATACAATATACGAAAATAATTTATATTCTTCCTGTTTGTGGAGTGATAAGTCATTAAAAAAACTAAGCCTACCAACAATAAACAATTTTTCTCGCAATTTTCTTTAGTATAATATACCCCTTAATGTAAGTTTTAATGTAGCATAAAGACAAAGTTATAATATAAAAATAATCTATATAGGGCACTTCGTGTTGTAAACGCTGTATGGCTCTAATATATCATTGTTGAGCATCAAAGATATTCAAACTTCTAGACTAATTCTGCCAGAACTCCACGGCATAAGCTATTTCTCAATGAAAGTGCCCATTGTAACAGTTTTTGGATCTTTTGGTGTGAGTGTATTTTTTAGAACTCTTATAAAGAAACATACTGAATTAGGGGTAAATTTAAGCTTCCTTCCACATTTTCCAGCATTATGATTTAAATCTACAGTTAGTCCTAAAATTTTTCGTTCTAATAGGTACAAATTATTGAAAACTCATTCTTCTATTTACATTTTATTTCGTTACTACTCAGTATATATCACCACTACGCCAAACACTTTTTTTTTTGCACTCGACCCGCGTTTCGCTAACCATGTTAGCTTCAACAGGAGCGATGATTAACAAAAGCTAAACTACAAATCTGCCCTATTTATACTTAGCCTAACTCTTGAATTACTCAGGCGGAACTAATGGCATGCAAGGGCATCAGTTCCAGTCAAATAACCAGTAGAGGGGACTACACGTGGCTAGGGAGGTACTCGATTATCTTAATTAAGTTGATATACCGATTATGCAATGGTCACCAAAAAGCCCGGATCTGAATCCGATAGAACATGTATGGGATCACCTTAAGAAAAATGTGAAACGTCATATACCTGCACCTAGAAACCTGAGGGAACTTGAAAATGCAGTTATCACAGAATGAGAGCAAATTCCTCAAGATTTTATCCAAATTTAATTAGCAGCATGCCTAGGCGCATAAACGCTGTCATTCGAAGTAGAGGAGGCAATACACGCTACTAGTGTCTCAGTTACACCATTAATTTTGCTACTAGTGTCCTAGTTTATTTTTTTCATTATTACATAATTTCAACGATTTTGTTATTAGGTCTAAAGAATAATTAATTAATTAATTCGAATCTTATAGAGAAATTTGGTAGCTAATTCACTTTTAAAGTATCCGAATAACTTTTAGTGTAACCAATGTTCACAAAAAATTATTAAAATTAATTCATTATAGAGATTTGTATGATTTAATATATTGTTGCGTTAATTTTGTCCAGGAAAGTGTATATATATATATATATATATATATATATATATATATATATATATATATATATATATATATATGTATACATATATATACACAGTAAAATTCCCCTTCGCGGACACCCCTCTTACTCGGACACCTCCCTTGGACGGACAGTTTCTCATGGTCCCGACTGACTTTCATATAACTGGCAGCGTGTTAACTCTTTCTTAGAAGGACATTCTCTTAAACGGACGCGGACACAAAAAAATGTTCTCTTAACCGGACAAAAAACAATAAAAAATAAACGCCCTGTCTCATTTTCCTGTGGCGAGTATCGCTGTCGCTTTCCCAATTCCGCCGCGCGCCAGACTCGCTGCCTGCCTTCACTGAGGAACTTCCTCGAGTAAACCGGGGATTTACCGATCTCAATTTTTCGGTATACGCGGATTTAATATTAGTCTGATGCCTATGCGAAAAAGAGACACAGTAGGCGACACATTCATTGTAGAAATGGCTCCAAATAGAAACGCTTAAACAAAAAACAGTAAGGAAAAGTTAAGTGTAAGGGACTTATCCAAGCGTTTTAATAGCGGAAAAACACAAGCTGCTGATATAATTAAACATAAAGAAATCCTTCTAAACAAGTGGAAGTCGAACAGCAATTTGAATGAAAAAAGAAGCTATTTGACTGGTGATGGTACCAAAATTGACAACTGGTTTATAGCAGCTCGCCATAAGGAGATAATGAGGAGAAAATAACACCAAGTATGTCTCCATACCGTATAATCCGAAATATAGCAAGGGACTCAATAAGGTGTTTAATAAGGTAGGTCTATAAGTCATCAGACAATCTGCGGCATATCTTAGAAAATCCCAAAGATAAGATTCCTAATTGTGAGAAAAGTGGAATTTATGAAATTAGTTGTAATGATTGTGACAAAAAGTATGTTGGGCAAACCAAAAGGTCAATTAAAACACGATTTAAAGAACATTTAGCACACTTAAAATACAGCAGAACAGAAAAGTCTAGCATTGCCGAACATGCCCTTGAAGCTAAGATTAATAAAAAATGTATCTGATAGGAGATTGTTGAACGCATACGAAAGTATGGAAATTATAAAATGTAAAAGTAGTTTAAATAAAGACAGAGGGCCTATTCCTTATAGTTCCCTCTACTGGTTACTTGACCGGAACTGATGGCCTTGCCTATGCCATTAGTTCCGCTTGAGTAATTCAAGGGTTAGGCTAAGTATAAATAGGGCAGATTTGTAGTTTAGCTTTAGTCAATCATCGCATCGAGTGCAAAAAAAAGTGTTTGGCGTAGTGGTGATATATACCGAGTAGTATCATTGTGCCAAAGATTCCACATTCCCAACTTAGTTTTATTTCGTTATTTTTAATTATTTCAGGTTAAGCATCGAGAAATCTCAAAAAAGTAATAAATATGGTAAGTACCTCAATAAAACAAAATCGATTTAGTAAACATTTAACGTACATTTAAAATAAAGTTTTAAACGTTTCAGGATTTCTCAGAAAGAAAAAAAAGATTAAAGAGTCTGAAGTTTGTCGATAATCGTTCTATTTACCACAACATTAAATGTGTCATCCCCATATTATATAACATAATCCATGGTCAAGGGCTTTGAGCAATATACAAACTTTTTCATGCCGGATCGATTTAAGGGTGGAATTAAAAGGAGCTCACTGAGTGGATAATTCCGGCCCATGTTTTACAAATAAAATATTCTCTTTGTTTTGTTTGACAAGAAAAAACTATGACGTTTTGGTTTTATGGCATATAGTTCTTGTACTAGATGGTGTAAAAATGTGGAAGTACAATCCAGAAAAGAGATTATTTATTCAATATATATGTTACCGGCAAAATATATAATCCGGAATTCTATAGAACGCCCGAAACGTTCAAGCAAAGTCTAAAACATCCTCTATTTTATACTTTGCCTAGGCAATCTATAGAATAGCTAACGTACAGCCAGCAATGTGCATAATAAATATTGAAAATAGTAAGCATTAACTGTTACTCGTGTTGCGGGTGGCGGAGGAGCGCGGTGGGGGTGTCTTATAGCATTAAACTAGCCGGGCCCGCGGCTCCGCTCGCGTGGACTTGGTTCACTACTATCGTCACTGCTTATTCCTTATGTTACCTAACGTAATAAAATATCTCCCATTATTTCCCCTTATCTCCCAGTATTTCTCCTTATCTCCCATTATCTCTACATAATTTCCATTATCTAGGCTTATCTCTGCTCACCTCCCATTATTTCTCCTTATCTCCCATTATTTCTCCTTATCTCCCATTATCTCACCTTATTTCCCATTATCTAGGCTTATCTCGACTTATCTCGCAATATTTTTCCTTATTTCCCATTATTTCTCCTTATCTGCCATTATTTCACCATAACTTCCATTATCTAGACTTATCTCTGCTTATCTCCCATTATTTCCCCTTATCTCCCGTTATACTTATTTCCCATTATCTCACCTTATCTTCCATTATCGAGGCTTATCTCGACTTATCTCCCATTATTTCTCCTTATCTCCCATTATCTCACCTTATCTCTCATTATCTAGGCTTATATCGAATTATGTAGAACATATGTATAAATTTATAAAAACACGTAAATTTTATATATATTATATTCTTTGCTACATGATATTGTTCCATGTTTAGTGGTTTAGGCAGTGTATTGCAAAAGAACGCGCTAGCGGCAAACTTTTTTCCGATTTCATTCACTATTATCGTCACTGCTCATTTCTTATGCTACCTATCGCAATAAGATATAGCCTATAATCTGGCCGTAGAACATATGTATGTTTTAAAAAAAAAAGTACGAAAATCGGATAAGTAGTTCTCCAGTGATAAGCGCACTAACGGACAGACAGACATACAGAGATACGTTGCATTTTATATATATTATAGAAAATATATATCTATAAGCTGGTCAGAGAACATATGTATGAATTTAAAAAATCACCTAAATCGGATAAGTAGTTCTCGAGGGATAAGCGCACTAACGGACAGACAGAGAGACGTTGCATTTTATATATATTTTAGATATAGATTATTATTATTATTATTATTATAGAACCTGGCCAAAGAATATATGTATGAATTTAAAAAAAGACAGGTAAATCGGATAAATGGTTCTCGCGTGATAAACGCACTAATGGACAGACAGACAGACAGAGAGACATTGCATTTTATATATATTATAGATTATAGATTATAGATATTCTCTGCTACATAATATTGTTCCATATTTAATAGTTTAGGCAGTGTATTGCAAACGAACGCGCTAGCGGCAAACTTTTTTCCGACTTCATTCACTATTTTACGTCACTGCTCATTCCTTATGCTACCTATCGTAATAAAATATAGCCTATAACCTGGCCAGAGAACATATGAATGTTTTAAAAAAAAAAGTACGTAAATCGAATAAGTGGTTCTCCAGTGATAAGCGCACTAACAGACAGACAGACAGACAGAGAGACGTTAAATTTTATATATATTATAGATAACCTGAACTAATCTTTTTTAAAGTTACACAAAATAAGGTATTTCTTTTATAAATAAAACCGTTTGATTTTCTAGATTGTCGAAGACTCTAACTTCATTTCCATTCGCATTCTTTTTATAGACAGTTTATAATCTTAATATTGTTAATTCTGAATAAACAAAAGGTATGATTATGCTAATTTGTCCTTCCTTTTATACTATTTAATGCATGGTAAACTGTTGCGAAACTTGGAAGTACACAGAAATTTCTTAAGACAAGCTCTTGTTACTTTAGGTTAGTTCAGCTTAGTTCATGTCATAACGTATTGACTACACCCTCTACCGCGCTCCTCCGCTACCCGCAACACGAGTAACAGTTACAGCTTATTGTTTTCAGTACCTGTTATACACATTGCAGGCTGTATGTTTGGTATTATGGTAATTTGTCTCTCTCTTTCTTACCGGCATGCATGTATATATATATATATATATATATATATATATATATATATATATATATATATATATATATATATATGTACACATACCGGTTGTCCCATTAACTTGAAAAATAAACAGGCTCTGTCGAAAAAAAAAGTTTAAAACAAAAATTGCTGGGTTTAAAGGGGAACATGCAATGGTAGTACGAAACTTGACCTTGAGTAGCATGTTCAAGGTCAAATCAAGGTCAACTCAATTTTTTTAAATAAAAATGAATATTTTTTTGCAGATTCATATTCTACATGAAAAAATAAGAAACTTTTGCTCGAAACACTTATTTTGAAAATGTCAATTTTTTATGATACTCAGCAAAAAAAAACAATTTCTAAGATTCAAAAATTTTTAAAGCAAAAAACATCAACTTTTAAGAAAAAATTCAAAAGTCAAAATATGCTTTAATTTAAGCAAAAAATCTTTTAGAATTAAAAAAAAAATTAACGCACTTTTTTTTTCTACTTTTTTTTTATGGGAAAAAAATTCAAATTTCTTTTATAACTTCATCAATTTTTTTTTGACTCTAGAAGATTCTTTGCTTAAATTTAAGCATATTTTGCCTCTTGCATTTTTTCTTAAAAGTTAATGGTTTTTGTTTTAAAAATTCTTGAAGTTTAGAACTTGTCATACCATAAAAAAATTGCCAAAAAAAAAGCGTTCGAACAAAAGCTTCTTATTTTTTCATGTAAATAACGAATTTGCAAAAAAATACATTCGTTTCTATTTTAAAAAAACTGAGTTGACCTTGATTTGATCTTGAAAACGCCACTCAAGGTCAAATTTTTTACTACCAATGTATGTCTTCCTTTGAACGCAATTTTTGTTTGAAATATTTTTTTACTTTTACAGTTATTCGTATTTTTCAAGTTAAATGGGACACCCGGTATATAACTAACGAAAATGGACAAAGTCCATATTTCAGCAGTCTAACTACTGTTGTCTTGTTTGTCAATCCATCTCGAGAAACGTATATATATATATATATATATATATATATATATATATATATATATATATATATATATATACATATATACATACATTAGAGGTTTACAGGGATGGTGGAATGTAATACATTAAAATTCCGGGTTTCAATCCATTCGTCTAACAATGAATTTGCACGACGTTTCGCCGTACATATATATATATATATATATATGTATATATATATATATATATATATATATATATATATATATATATATATGTATATATACATATATATATATATATATATATATATATATATATATATATATATATATATATATATATATATATAATATATTAAAATTCCGAGTTTTCACTGTTCGTCTAATAATGAATTTGCACGACGTTTCGCCAAAATCTCATTTGGTATTTTCAAGTGTTCTTGCTGCTGTTACTCGATATTGTGATCTTGCTAAAGTTAGCTTCAAGCGGCAGCAATAGCAAGAGCACAGTATCGAGGAGTAGCAGCAACAGCAAGAGCACTTGAAAATGCCGAATGAGATTTTGGCGAAACGTCGTGCAAATTCATTATTAGACGAACGGTTAAAACCCGGAATTTTAATGTATTATATATATATATATATATATATATATATATATATATATATATATATATATATATATATATATATATACAGTCCCTGGCTAAATTATTAGACGCACTGTATTTTTTTAGTAATTTTATGTTTCTTAAGAGTTTTTATGCAATAATGGTATATTTAAACTACAATATTATTGATTTTTATTTAAAAGAATTGTTGTAGACTAAATATTTATATTTATTTTTAACATATGGTAACACTGTGTTGACAAAGTGATACATGAACGTAAATAAGTACAAACCTGTATCAGTCGCGATCGGAATCGAGTCAGGTACGGACGTGTTTCTGTGGCTTTATGGACTGTGATTGTTTGTTTAACAGTTTTACACTACTCAGTTATTAGTTTATTTTGTATGCAGTGTTTTAAAAAAGTAATTGGACTATTTTCATTATGGGTAGAAAAGGCGATCTTTCACCACGTAAAAAAGCTGAAGTGAAGGCCCTTGTGATTGCGAAAACATTTACAAACCGAGAAATATCACGAAGATTGGAGGTTTCTGAAGCTAGTGTACGACGCATAAAAAAGAAAATTGAGTCAGGGAAGGAATTAAGCCCGAAAAGAAAGAAAAGATGCGGTAGAAAACCAATTTTCACTCCACGGTCAGAGAGATGTTTGAAGAAAATTTGTGTAGAAAACAAATTTGCTACCACAAAGGTAATAAAATCACAACTCCAGGATGCTAGCGTAAATGCTTCTGAGCGCACTGTTCGAAGAAAATTGAAAGAATTAGATTTTAAGGCCTGTCGCCCCGCCAGGAAGCCCAAGTTAACAGCTGCAATGAAAGCAAAGCGCCTGAAGTGGGCCAAACAATGGCAAGACAAAGATGTAGACTTCTGGAGATCGGTAAGATACAGCAATTTAATCAATAATTGATACATTATTATCATTTTCAGTTAAATAAAGCAAATAAACATGGAAGTTTATATATTTTTCCTATTTTTGACAGGTCTGCTTCAGTGACGAAAGCACATTCGAAATTTTGCAGAATTGGATTGTTGGATTGGCCGGGTATGAACCCCATTGAAAATGTGTGGGAGCTGATGAAAAGAGAAGTGGCTAAAGATGTGATTACCAACAAAGCCCAGCTCCTAGAAAAGATTATTCATGTGTGGAATCATCATCCTCAAATGCAGGAGACAGTACAATCTTGCATTGATAGCATGCCGCGCAGAATTAAAGCTTTGATAGCGGCTAAAGGTGGCTAAACTAAATATTGACTTTTACTAACATTAATTTCACTTTTCTTTAAAACTTAATAAACTTATGCTTTTCTAAATTAATGCTGTTTTATTTATGTCAATTGTAATTGATTGGATAATATAAAAATAAAAAACAAATCAATTTAAAATAATAAAACGGTACAATATCAGTCGGTAATTAATATTTTACATGAAATCTTGCAGTGCGTCTAATAATTTGGCCAGGGACTGTATATATATACGCACGGGGCATTCTCCTACTTTTAGATGTCCAGTCTGATTGTAGAGATACAAAAATACCCAATCTTGTGTCAAGTGTCAAGAAACTTTATCCTGATAGAGCCTATTATCTGATTTTGTTTACCACACGACAAAAAAAGAAAAAGTCTGTGACATAATTGTAATTTATCCATAGAAAAGAAACGTCGCTAATTTGTTGCTGCTGAACAAGAGAATTTGTCCAGTTGCCTACAAACCCTACTTACTTAGTGCACGGAATATGTAAAACTCAAAAATAAATCAAGCAATTTCTCGTAACACTGCATTCCCTCTAGTATTGTGGTCGGAGTTTAACAATGAACATTGCATTTATAGTGCGTGCTTCAAGTCATAACTTTTTTATCGCATGCGATTTTACGGTAATCATTTGTTTAATTAGTTAAATTACCTCACATGAACCCCGTATTAATTTCTAAACATTACTTTAATTCTTCTGTACTAATTTTCCGGGAGAATTTTTCATGGGATTTATTTCCTGACTCGACTGTGTATTTTCGCCTTATTCGACCCATAAAATAAAAATTATGCCTGCTTTTGGTTAACTAAATTAACATGTATTTTTTATAGGTTTTTTTTATGGGATACTAAATCATTTCATTGCATTTTGATAGCAGTAATTTACCCAGTTAAGTTGGGTTAAATGGGACGACGAAACGAATTTGATTTTTTGGTGTTTGTGTGATAGCTTTTCATACAAGGTGATCTCTAACAGGATTTTCAGTAGAAATTTTTAAATTCTGAGGTTACAAGGTACAAAGTTAACAATTATTTTACAATATATGAATAGCTTTAATTGAGATCCAAGATAAATGGCATACTAAATCATTTCATTGCATTTTGACAGCAGTAATTTACCCAACATCGCAAAATACTAAATACAAGATTCTTTAAATAAAATGGTAAGAGAAAGAGCAGCAGGTGAAGACGGCATACTTGTCGAAATGTTGCAACAGGGCGGAGAGCCCATTTTACGAATGCTAGATATATTGTACAATAAGTATCTCGATATGTGCGATGTACCTAGACACTGGAATAATGTTGTGGTGGTCCTGCTCTTCAAAAAAGAAGATAAATCTAAATTAACCAACTGTAGACCAATCAACCTACTATCCGTAACGTACCAGTTATTTATGAAAATAATAACTGCGAGACTCACAAAGAAACTGGACGCTTACCAACCCAGAGCACAAGACGGATTTAGAAAAGGCTTTAGTACAATGGACAACCTTCAAGAACTACGAGGCTGGTTTGAAAAGTCTGTGCAAAGTCCGAGAGATGGCACCACCGGCGCGTATCCAGGTCATGTTTAGTTAGTAGCATCTCTTGAATGAACGCACACCAAGTTTCAGCCATATTGGTCTATTTCTTTGTGTTTGGCATTCGTGTGAATCAAGGAAGTCGCGTGATTTTCAAGAAATGGACGAAAAAGAATTTCGTGTGGTGATTAAACATTACTTTATGAAAGGCAAAACGCCTCAGGAGACTAAAGAGAAGCTTGATAAACATTATGGTGACTCTGCACCTTCGATTAGAACAGTTTATAAGTGGTTTCAAAATTTTCGGACTGGCCATATGGGCACAAGTGTCGCTGAACGTTCTGGACGGCCTGTGGAGGTTACGACTCCAGAAATCATTGATCAAATCCATGATATGGTGATGGATGACAGAAGAGTTAAGGTGCGTGAGATTGCTAGTGCTGTGGGCATCTCGACTGAACGGGTACATAATATTTTGCATAAACATTTGGACATGAGAAAGCTATCCGCAAGATGGGTGCCGCGATTGCTCACGCTTGACCAAAAACGGAATCGTGTGAAGCGTTGCAAGGATGGTTTGCAGCTGTTCCAGAAGAATCCGGAGGACTTTAAGCGTCGTTTCGTCATTGTGGATGAAACATGGATACATTACTATACTCCTGAAACCAAAAAACAATCTAAACAATGGGTTACCAAGGGGGAACTGCACCAAAAAAGGCGAAGACCGTTCCTTCGGCCGGAAAGGTTATGGCGACTGTATTTTGGGATTCGCAAGGGATAATCCTCATCAACTATCTGGAAAAGGGTAAAATTATTACAGGTGAATATTATTCATCGTTATTGGACCGTTTGAAAACCGAGCTGCAAGAAAAACGCCCGCGATTGGCCCACAAGAAAGTCCTTTTCCATCACGACAACGCACCAGCACACACCTCAGCAGTTGTGGTCGCAAAATTAATGGAAATAGGATTCCAACTCGTTTCACATCCCCTATTCTCCAGACTTGGCTCCCTCGGACTACTATTTGTTCCCCAATTTGAAGAAATGGCTGGCGGGACAAAGATTTTATTCAAACGAGGAGGTGATTGCAGACACTAATGGATATTTTGCAGACTTGGACAAATCCTATTATTCGGAAGGGATCAACAAACTAGAACATCGTTGGACGAAGTGTATAAGCCTAAAAGGAGACTATGTCGAAAAATAAAAAAGGTTTACCCTAAACACATAAGTAGTTTTTATTTTTGCACGGACTTTTCAAACCAGCCTCGTATGAACCTTAACAGAAAAGTCAAGCGAGTATAATTTTAAGATTTGGGTGGCCTTTGTGGATTACAAGAAAGAGTTTAACTCCCCTAAAATCTGGGCAAGATTAAATAGTCTAAGCAACTATAGAATTGACTGCGGATATTCAAAATATTATATTATTATTCAAAATATATATAAAAATGCAGATAATATTGAAAGAAAACACCAGTAAGATGGAAATACAAAAGGAGTACGTTAAGGGGACACCATCTGGCCGAAATTGTTTACGTTGGCGCTCGAAAATCTTTTCAAACAACTTACATGGACAAGTAAGGGTATACATACAGGAGGAGAGCAACTCAATCATTTGCCATTCGCGGATGATATTGTGTTTACGTCTAACAACAAAGAAGAATTAAAAGAAAGGCTGAACCAACTTAACAAGTCCAGAGAGGTTGGTTTGAAGATAACATCGCCAAAACCATGTTCATGATAAATGCCGACTGTGATAAAGAAACAGTACTGAACATCGAAAATGCGAAAATCACAAGAACGGATTCATACGTATATCTTGAACAAAAAACAATAATATCCAAAGAAAACGTGAAATCAGATTTATCAAGAAGAATATCGTTGGCTTGGTCGGCGTTTGGCAGATTGCGGAACATTTTCCTTTTCAATGTCCCAAATACACTAAAAGCGAACACATTTGATCAATGCGTGTTGACATACGGAACGGAAACGTGGGCTTTGATTCAAGAAATTATAAATCGCCTAGAAATAGCTCAACGAGCGATGTAAAGTAGGATGTTGGGAATATCGTTGAGGGATAAGCTGACTAATGAAGAAATTCAAGGAAGGCCCAAGATAACTGATGTAGCTGGGAGGGTAAGCAGGTTGCAGTGGAGCTGAGTAGGACTGTAAGACTGTCTGATAATCGATGGATCTATAAAGTAATCAACTGGAGGCTCTAGAATGAACAAAGGACGCCCGCACACCCGATGGTTTGACTACATCAAAAGACTAGTGGGATACAACTGGATAAACAAGGCCTAAAACCAAAGAAGATGGACATACTGAATGGAGGCTTATGTCAGACGATGGACTGCATAACTAATGATGATAATGATGAATTTACGCAGTTAAGTTGTGTTAAGTGGCAGAATGAACCGAATTTCATTTTTTGGTGTTTGTGTGATTACTTTTTTATACAGAGTGATCTCTAATAGAATTTCTAGTAGGAGTTTTTAAACTCTGAGGTTTGAGGCTACAAATCTAAATTATTTTGTAGTATACGAATAGCTTTAATGGAGATCCAAGATAAATACTTACTCTTTTTCCTTTTTCTATTTAATAAATTTATTTCTAGTAATCGAAACACACGAACAAATCTTCTAAAATGTAGCTTAAATCTACAAAACGTGCTTAAAGTATAAACCGTGATCGCTATAGTCACAAAAGAAGATAAAAGCAAGCACAAAATTGTTTTGAAACAGCAATATATACATTTGTTCACAAAAACATAAAGTAAGTGGCGACTGTATGTTGTTTCCTCTTATATTAATTTATAATTTTGATAACTGTATACGTAAATTTTTATACTTTTCTCATCTCTTTTTAACTGACTTCAAAAACAGAACAGAAGCATCTTAATTCAATATATAATATTGTTCAAATGCAATATTTATGCATATTAGTTCTCATATGCTCTCGAACTGGCAATTTCTAACTAAAGAGGGGGATGGATCAAAAGTTACACGTGAAAGGATGTCCCAGGTGTACGGCATTGACGCCTTATCTTATTTTTAAATAAAACTTTGTTTTAAACTGCTTCGATGGGGCGAAACTCAATTCAGAAAGTTTCCAGATCAGGACGACTGGTTGAGGTAAGAACCGAGAAAATAATCTGGCTTGTTGAGGATTTGCTGCTGCCAGATCGAGTAACGAAGATCCCAGTACTGCTAAAGAAGAAGGAGTATCCGTAACTACAGTTTTCAAGATAATACAAGAAGATTTAGGAATGCTGCGTGATGGATCTCCAAACTCCTTACTCCTAAACAGAAACTGGCGAGTAAAAAATATTGCAGGAATATTATTTTTCGCAAATTATCATAGTTGACGAGACTACAATAGGTAAAAGCTCAGTTGTCTTCTAGAAAGATGACGGCGACCGTTTTTTGATTCTGCGCAGGGATTTTGCTTATTTAATATATGGAAAAATTAAAGGAATTACGAAAGGACGATCCAAAACCTATTTCAGGAGAAACAAAAATTGCGTGACAATTACAGGGTCCACAAGACTCGCGTAGTTTAGGTATAAAAAACAAACAAAAGAGAAATGCTGGATTAAGTGTATCATGGTATACGGTAAATTATGTAAAATGATAATTTTTTAGGCCCCGTAAGTTTTCTTTTATAGATAGAAAAAAAAAATATTTTTGTGTATATATATATATATATATATATATATATATATATATATATATATATATATATATACATATATATATATATATATATATATATATATATATATATATATATATATATATACATATATATATATATATATATATACGCCTCTCGAGATGGATTGTCAAACAAGACAACAGTGATTAAACTGCTGAAATATGGACGTTGTCCATTTTCCTTAGTTATATATATATATATATATATATATATATATATATATATATATATATATATATATACATATATATATAAAAAACAAACAAAAGAGAAATGCTGGATTAAGTGTATCATGGTATACGGTAAATTATGTAAAATGATAATTTTTTTAGGCCCCGTAAGTTTTCTTTTATAGATAGAAAAAAAAATATTTTTGTGTATATATATATATATATATATATATATATATATATATATATATATATATATATATACATATATATATATATATATATATATATATATATATATATATATATATATATATATATATATATACATATATATATACGCCTCTCGAGATGGATTGTCAAACAAGACAACAGTGATTAAACTGCTGAAATATGGACGTTGTCCATTTTCCTTAGTTTATATATATATATATATATATATATATATATATATATATATATATGTTACAATAGAGGTTTTCAAGGAGAGTGGAATGTAATACATTAAAATTCCGTGTTTCAATCCGTTCGAGCGGCAGCAGCAGCAAGTTCCCAGTATCGCGTAGCAGCAGCAAAAGCACTTGAAAAACGCCAAATGAGATTTTGGAGAAACGTCGTGCAAATTCATTGTTAGACGAACGGTTTGAAATCCGGAAATTTAATGTATTTTTATATATATATATATATATATATATATATATATATATATATATATACAAATAAATATATATATATATATATATATATATATATATATATATATATATATATATATATATTATATATACAAATAAATAAATATATATATATATATATATATATATATATATATATATATATATATATATATACCGCACGTGACAAAGATTTTTCGCTCTGTATATCATTCTTTTTTGGCAGAATTCCCTGTTAGAAACCTACTTGTTTTCAGCACTCATAACTAAAAAAAGAAATAAAGCTAAAATTTAGACAACAAAGGCTAAGTCGACTTCAACAAAGGGATAAAAAGTACAAAATAATATTTTTCTTTGATCTTAAAAAAATCAGGTAGTAATTTCTTCCTTGTGAACGAAATACTCGTTGCTGCTACTCTAAATATAAAACACATAAAATAAAAGCCATATATAATTAACACTTAAAACGCAAAATATAGTACGTAAACTCATAAAATTATCCTTGACGTAGGTGTCTTTCTTTTAAGAAAAAACTTATTGAATAAAATCTAATGTCAAAAATTAAGTAGGAGATTAGGAGATTACTTAGCACAAAATATGTCAGGTACTCTCTTACCAAATCTAATTTCAACACGAAGAATCCAATGTGTTTTATATATATATATATATATATATATATATATATATATATATATATATATATATATATATATATATATATTTGCACGAATAATTTTCAGACAAATAAGCAAATAACAGTAAATATACAAAATAAGCGAACACAAGTTGCGTCAACTTCACAACATTGCTCAATTTTATGTATTTACGTATTATATTTTATGTAATAAAAATTAATTATAAATTGCTGACATGACATTTTTTATATGTTATTATATTGTAGGTTATTCCTGCAAATGTATTTCTAAATATGGACCATTGAATTTTGAACGACTTCATATAGCTTTTCAATATTTATTGAATACTTATTATGTTTTTTAATTAAAATTTTTCTATTTTGACAAAGTTCCCGTCATTTTAACCAATTTTTTACATTTCATAAGAATTTGATTTTTTTTTTGTATAAATATGCCCTTCTCTAAACGAACCGGAACTAATTGTGCTCAGCTGTAATAATATTTGAAAATCTCTAGTATTTAAAAGTACTGGTACCCTTTTAAAATATTTTTAGGATTTATATTTATGCAAATTTATTTCTACTTTTAGTAGGCTTAACAATATATCTTTATAATAATCTGGTACAATGTTGCTAGTTTATGTAGGTAGTTGAGACACCCTTGAGGGTCGTAGTCACTGAAGCTTGAACTTCTTTAGTTGTCGCAAATGAAGTGGAGGGAAAAAAAGGAGCCATAGAGTAGAAAAAAAAGACTAAGCGTGCGATCCAACACACAAACTTGGTCATGCATCTTCCTCATTTTTTGACCGTTTGTCCAAACAAAGTGGCATTCTTACCACTATATATATATATATATATATATATATATATATATATATATATATATATATATATATATATACATATATATATATATATATATATATATATATATATATATATATATATATTTCATAGCTGACACAATAGTTAAGAAGGTTGTGGTGCTTTGCAAATTTCGGTTTTTTTTGGACAAAGGATACACGTAGATAAAACAAGGTATTTTAAGAAAGTTGGCGTTTTTTAACTATCTTTCATCCATATTTCTCTAATTGTACGCATCATCGCCTTCAAATCACAAACATAAAAAATAATCTGACATAAAAATCGAAACAGAAAACTAAGTCTTATGGCGTTTTTTTAGCCGAATAAATTTTTATTTTTATCGACGGAGTTTTAAAATGTCAGAATAAGGGATTTAGATACGGAGCAACGATTTTATTTTAAAAGTTTAATGCGGTGCTTTGCCCCATTTTGGTGGATCTGATCTAAGTTTTCCTTTTTTTGCGTTCGGTTAGGAAATTTTTTTTGCTCGTTATTAAGGAAATTTATGGTTTTGTGATATTTATTTAAGTAATGGTTATAGGGATATATATACAGTTGTAAATAAATATTAAAATTGTCGAAAAGAAAGGGCCACTTGATAAATGGATGTATTTGTTTATTTGAGGCACGATTTCAGTCTTAGTAAAAAACCATCTTCAGGGCTCAGATCTCACAAAACAAGAGAGTAATGTTTCTAACCTGAACTGACCTAAACCAATCCAATTTACTTCTGACCATTCTTCCACCTAGACAGATGAAAGAATTGACCAGAGCCTTAAGGCTCAATTTGTAAAACTTGCAAGGAGACCGAAACTTATCCATTAGTGATAGAAATTGACATATTGACTTGAAAATATTTGGAGTATTCATACTAAATAATCTGCTACGTGATTGTGTTGCCATCTTATTTTAATACGCTTAAATTCCTGAAAGGCGACATCAACCAAAAGTGGTAAAACTCCACAGATAGGCAGGTCTGAACATGTTTAATTCTCTTTCGTAATTTCATTTTATTAGTTAACTTTTTTTTATCATACTACAGTGCCTTTGGATGGGAGAGGTTGACTGTTCTTGCTTACTATCTCACTAATTAGGAACTCACTACAGGTAAATAGATTATGGTTGAATCCTATGATACAGTTCTTTATGAGTAATCACCACATAAACAAGACAAGTCGGAAAAAAATTATAACTTTTGAGCAAACATCGTGCTGTAATTGAGTTTCACACAAAACAAGGCAAGACGTCTCAAACCATGTACCCGGGCAAAACTATGTTGGCACCAAGATAGAAGCTCGATAAAAGGTATCCTTCGCTTAGATGGACCTGTTAAAATCATCACCTTCTAAAAGAGGAGTAATGTGTATTGAAAGATGCCCGTAAAAAAAACTGTTTTGTGCGTTTAAAGTACCACGAGCCACCGTTTTCATAAACTTTCACGATCATGTTGGCATCTCAAAAGTCTATGGGAGGTAAATACCTAGAATGCCCCCGCCGGTCTCAATAGGCCGAAAGAATGATGGTTACGAATTACACAAGTCTGCAAAAAAAAAAAAAATTGAGAGCTGTTTTGGTTTTTTTGCGTAATTCTTATGTTTTTGGGTATACTGAATCCGAAAATGACTTTAATTTTGTCATAGAACGTCACGTTTTCTGATAATGTAGGTATCTATGTTAAACAAGTTATCATCTTAAAATAAAAGATAAAAGACTAAAAAATTTTTTTTAATTTATAATTGCGTAACAAAACTTATTATCTTATCTAAAATACATTAATTAGTAAGCACTAAACACATTTCTTTTTCCCAGTGAGACTCCTTTTGGTACATTTTCGCTTGTAGGAAGCATCTGGAAGGTCTCTCTGAAGCGTCCAACAGTAGTCTGCCATCATTGAGACGCTCCATCTTCCCTGGTATCTTTTTTCCATCTCCTTAATATCTTGGTGAAATCGTTCACCTTGCTCTTCACTGAGATCTCCTAAATTTTCTGGAAAGTAGTCGAGGTGGGAATGAAGAAAATGTACTTTTAAACTCATTAGGCAACCTAAAGCTTGAAAAGCTTTTAACATTCTTTTGACGATTTGTTTGTAGTTAGGGTCTTTGTTATTGCCTAAAAGTTTCTCTATGACCTCTTCACTCACCCTTCTCTTTGAGGATCCGTCATGGTTGTGATGGATTGTGGATCAGCCATAAGCCGTCTAATATCTGGTCCAACGAAAACACCTTCCTTCAACTTTGCCTCCCAGAAGCCTGGAAACTTTGATATTAAGTATTTGAAGAAATTTCCATCTCTTGGAAGTGACTTTACAAATTGCTTCATCAATCCCAGCTTTATGTGAAGCAGGGTGGTAGAAGAACTTTATGAGGAGGCACCAAAGTTTCATGCAGGACGTTCTTTTCGTCAACTTTAAGCTCCCTCGGAGGCCAACACTTTTTGGTCCAGTGATTTGCTCGGTCTCTACTATCCCATAGACACAAAAAGCAAGGGAATTTGGTAAACCCAGAATGTTGTCCGAGCAACATGCCCAAGATTTTTAAATCACCGCACACTTGCCAACCGTGGTCTTTATATTTTAATTTGCAAAGAAACCAATTCCAAGTTCTTGTAGGTTTCCTTGAGGTGTACGGAATGACCGACAGGAATGGAAGAATAGAAACCGCCATTGTGAAGCAGGACTGCTTTAAGGCTTCTTTTTGAAGAATCTATCTGATCTATAGATCTTAAATGTATCCATCAAACCTTCAATATTGGTACAATAAACCAACTCGTCCTCTTGGGCAAAGTAGGAAGTGAACTGCTTCTCACGATATCTAAACCAGGAGGAAGACACTCCCGGCAAAAGTAAGTTCCTGCTTTTGAGCCTTGATCCAAGCAACTCAGCAGCGTTTTTGGGAAGATTCAAGTCTCTTACCAAATCATTTAGCTCGCCCTGGGAAAAACAATTTCGGACTGCTGTCATCTTCAAATTGAAAACTTGACTTGTCATCGGGTTCAGGTACAGCACCATCTTCGTCAGAACTTGGAATCTCTTCCAAGGTAGCAGGGGCCTTGGGCACTGGTACTTTGGTCCCATGAGGGATGGGACGAATAGCTGATTGCAGATTGGGGTATGAAATGGACTGCTTCCATTTTAAATTATACCCTTTCACATTACACGAACAAAAGTAACAATCATAATTATGGTTCTTTTGCTCGCGCCATACCATAGGAATCGCATATCGGAAAGCTTTTTTCTTGCCCTTAAACCAATTTCGAAGGTCTTCAACACATCGTTTGCAGACTTTATGAGGTGCCCAAACTTTATCCTGATCTCCAAATTTTAAGCCAAAATACGTGAAGTATACTTTTTTTACAAAGTCAAATGCCATATATTCGCCACAAATATAACAGAAACTGTCAGACGAATTCACACACTTTCGCACAGATGACATTGCACTATATTGAACCAAGATCTATAAAACAATGACGAGTTAACACGTAATTATACCGCGCCACTTTCTATACTATCGGAGCGCGCACGTTCTAGTTACAACGTTTATGTTTGTTAATTTAGCTCACACAGGGCGTTCTTTTATTTAGAAAGTAATGATAGTTATGGCCTGTATACATTTAAAAACAGTAATCAAAATAAAATTGTACCAATTTATTTATGATTTCAAGTTAGCCCAAAAAAAAACCCTTTTTTTTAATAAAATTTTGCTTTTTGCAAAATGTCCTGACGTTCTGGAATTCTTTGAGTATTTTTTTAGTTTTTTAGAAGACCTAAATACATAGAAATCAGTTGAAAACATCCAGACAGCATTTTTGTTGCAGACCTGTGTTATTGCAATACTGATGGGATTTAGCTTATCGATTTTAGAAAAAAATTTCTCTATTACCCAGTAAGACTATCGGGACAATTAAAAGAAGCCATTAAGGTTGCAAGATGCAAAGAAAATTGATAAAAGGAGTATTACTTTTGCGTAACAACGCACCCTCTCACAAGAGCAACGTTGCGACGGCTCCTAGTCACACATGTGCTGGATTTTGAATCATTAGTCCATGTTACATAGACGGCGTTTCCCCTATTGATTACTATTTGTTATTTGAAAAGGGAATTTAGGGGGAGCGAATTTTAAGACGATTTAAAAGTCGAAGCAAGGATTTTGAAGTTTAGGATTCCAAAAAAATCTCATAAAGAAAAAATAGTCTGGTTTTCTACAATCTCTTCATTTGGCTAAAGTTGAGCCGCTCATAGTTTGTTTTTCGACTAACTGGTCTCATGTGAATAAGTATGGAGTAGTAAATTAGAATCCCAATACCAGTAAATGAATTAAAGGTTTTAAATAATTTATGGAATTACCCGATGCTTGATAAAGTTCCATTCTAAATTAATAAAAATAAAACAAAATTTTTTGTTAATATTTCCTCCTTATTTTAATTACACTGAAAATTGTACAAACACTGTACCGTCTTCAGATGACTTACAATTATTAGTAGCAAATCGTTTGAAGAAAACACAGAACTGTCGAAATGATCATCATAGTGATTAAAATAAAGTGAAAATCTTAATAAAAAACTTTGTTTTGTTACTATTGAATAAAAAGCTCCGACGGTTCCCGGCAGATGCTTTGAAGTTTCTTGGCTACTAATATCTCTTAGGATATGGTCTTTAAATCTTTGCGGCTGTTACGAGATGCCGAACATTGTCATCTTCACGCTAGCTGAGGAACTCCAAAATGGAACGAAACATGAAATGTTCTAGATTAATGATTAATGGTCGGTGCGCCTAAGTTGTCTATTATCTTGGACTTGTACATTTAATGCAAGGGCAAAACTTACTGGCGCCTGATAAGTCACTACATATTTTTTTTACATATTAATGTAGATAAATATTATGAATTCTGCTCTAAAAATTTTACAGAAAAAAAAATTATAACACGAAGGAGGTTTTTGGTGTAATCACACAAACTTTCCAGTAAATTTTATATGATCCTTACCCATAAACAAAATTAAGGGGATATTTTTAAAAGACTCTAATTCTTACAAAAATTCGTTTGATATTTAGGTTACGGCATTTCGAAGTCTTTTATCTCTTTTTTAATGAAAGGGCGTGGATTAAATTGGATATAAATATATAATTAGTAGGTTTTTGTTGGAAAATTGGCCACGTTCTCTATATTATAAATGAACTTTCTTTTTGGGTTACGATAATGTTATAATGAATAAATCGGAGGGTCATTAAATTTCCAGTACAAATACACGCATCTATATGTTTTTTTTTTTAATTTTTCAAATTGTATAAAAATTACGACTGATTGTGGCTTTTCCTGTGAAAGAGTAGTAAATGCTTTTAATTTTTCCATATCTATATTTAGATCTAAGCCATTTGTTAGGTAGACAAATTAATTTTTGGCTTTTATAAATTAGCTTTAAGACGTATGAAAAAAAATTAATACGAACTCAATCTTCATTCAGTCATTTTTATCATGTCTCAGTTACTTGTCGAATATCGTCTCGATACAATGAAATCATGGAGGGTTTTTCCGACACGTTCAACTAACTTTAATTGAGAATTAGCCAGGTGATGTTGTAGAGATCGTAATAAGTGGTGATTTGAAAGGCCCAAGTGTTGAGAGTATGTACACGAGGAGAATTTTCAGGACTAAATACGACATGAATTCCAGGATCTTTTGCTATATGACACCGTGCGTTATCCTACAGCAATAACACCATTCTACTCTATAGCCTGTCCTAAAAATATAAGATCCTGATTTTTACCATTTTAAGTGGGCAATATAAAAATTCTGACTTTTGTTTATGATAGGTTGCAGAGATGGACTTAAGAATTTTATTCATTAGTGCAAATAAATAAAATTATAAGTGTTTTTGGAGTACAATTTTGGGTACAAATATACAGTTTGAATGAATGGGGTTTACAAGAGGGGACATATTGTATAAGTCAAAATATATTTTAACTTAAGCTTAATTCGGTTTCACTATCACTATCATGAATTGAAATAATTATCAGTGGGTTTATATTATTTACATAAATATATGAATCTTCAACTTTAGCAACGTGCTGAATGAAATTCTTCTAGCTTTCACAAGGTATATCATTTATAACTTTTTTTACTAATTCAACCACTGACACGCTTAAAGTAGGAGAAACATTTTGTGCTCTTATTAGTGTTCTGTACGGAACACCTATAAGATCACTTCGGTGTCTGTCTGTCTGTCTGTCTGTCTGTCACACCCGATTTTCTCCGAAACTATTTGACATAGAAAGGTGAAATTTGGTAATGATATAGGAATTGATGGCCTCATCAGAGCCATGTAGTTTTGAGAATTAAATTTTGACTTAAGGGTTAGTTTTGGGGGGTGAAGTCGGAAGTGAAAAAAAAATTTTTTTACTAGGTCATCGAGTGTGGTATCAAATGAAAGCTTGTGAAAACACGAGTAAAAAAATATATATATAATATTATACTTGCGCGCACTTTTCTTTGTATTATTCTTAAAAATTCGAGAAAAATCGCTGTCCCGGGCATTATCTCGAAAAGTACTTATCAAAAAATTTCGAAAAAATTCTGGAATATTCTCCACGGGGTGTAGATTGAACGAAAATTATCACGAGTGTATTACCTTTAATAATTTATTTGGTATATAAAAAAAACAAAAATTTCAAGGTCATCAGATTTCAGTAAAGATTGGAAACAAACTTTGTTGAAAACTCATTTGGGGTGTGTTTTGTGAAGTCACTAATTATTTTATACCACCGTAACATAAATTTTGACTTAACGGGTTCGTTTTGAGGGGGTGAAATCGGAAGTGAAAAAAAATTTTTTTTACTGGGTCATCGAGTGTCGTATCAAATGAAAGATTGTGAAAACACGAGTAAAAAATATATATATAATGTAATACTTGCGCACACTTTTCATCGTATTACTTTTAAAAAATCGCTGTCCCCTACCTTATCTCGAAAAGTACTGATCAAAAAATTTTGAAAAAAATTCTGGAATATTCTCCACGGAGTATAGTTTGAACGAAAATTATCAGGAGTGCATTACCTTTAATAATTTATTTGGTATATATAAAAAAAAAACAAAATTTCAAGGTCACCAGTTTTCAGTAAAGATTGGAAACAAACTTTGTTGAAAACTCATTTGGGGTGTGCTTTGTAAAGTCACTGATCATTTTATACCACCCTAACAAAAATTTTTATTTCAAAATCAATCAACGTACGGAACACTAATTGTGCAAGTTCAACTTGCACTTGACCGGTTTTTTTTTGATTTAACTTGATGCTAAATATATTCAAATTGAATTAAACACACAATAATACGGAGGAAGCTGCGAAACAGTGTGTCTCATTTTCTCAGCCATACTATCACAAACATAATTCTTTTTCAATTTATAGACTTTCAAAACTTCCAAAAGATCACTTTTTTATAACTAAAGTCAAAATAAATGTCATTTTCTAACATATATTCCTGTATTTCCGATTTGGTGTTGGCTGCATTAGGAACCTTATTTAGTAGGCGACTATGGTAACTTGCATTGTCCATAACTATAACACTCTGTTCGGGAACATTTGGCAAAAGGGAATTTTGAAGCCAATTTTCAAAAAGTTCTGCGGTCATGTCTTCCTAATAGTCCAAACTAGAATCTTTTATGTTTTTTGCAGATAATAGTAGGCAATTTGAAACCCAGCCCTTTTCAGATCCAGCATGCAAAATTGTTATTCGTTTACCTCTATTTGAAGGTGCATTAGTCTGACATTTTGTACTGCTGTCAACCCACCCTTTTTGCATAGTGTCATGGGTATCGAACCATGTTTCGTCAAGGTATTGGCCAATTCTCTGATCGATACTTTTTAATTTCTTGTAAATAAGTATGTCGCAAGATTCGTAATCTTTATGACTCCATCATTACTTGCCTTTTGTTGATTTTTCGGAACGTGAATCCAATTCTTAAGAGAATTCTGTGAAGGGTTGATCAGCCACAATGTATATTGGTCCCGTCCTGTACCAGTCTTAATTTTATTTTGTCTAGGGACCTTCGTAGAATATATTTTTCTCCTAATGACGTCTTTTTCACAATCGTCTACATGATGCATTTGAAAATCTTTCCGTTTTTTCCTATTCCTGAGTGATGGTTTTCCTACAATACCCTTAATTGTAGAAATTGGGGTTTTTGTTAGTTCACTGGTTTCTTGTAAAACACTTTGTTTATTCAAATTTCTTTTTACCAAACTTTTTTCACTATTTGTTTAGCGTCAGGTGATAAATTTTGCGATAGCCACTATTGCAATTTTCCCACGAACGCCACATAATTAAAATAGACCCATTAGGTTTTAAGTTGTAAGTAAAACTAAAAATAAAAATAATAAAAAGTATCTTTCGAATCTTAATGGGGACCTGTGGTCATTAAGCCTATATTATTAAATACTTAAAGGGCTCCAAACGGGTTGCTAGGTAGTGAACATAGAGGTAAAAATAAATCCAATATAATTGCAGGTGCAAGTGAGGACGGTATACAAAGCAGGTAAAATAAAAATACGTTTATCGTAATACCTGGTAACTATGCACAAAACCTTAGTACGGTCGTTTATTGCCCCATTGAAAAAAGCAAAAAGGCAGGATCTTATATTTTGGGATCTATCATACCATTAGTAAACAGTATTTTTTCTTTCAGTACAGCACGTAGACCGATCAACTGTTATTGAGAAGGTCTGACTAGGCCGGAGCATCTCAATGTGGAGGTTGCTGTCGATGGGAACGGCGGTCATGAGTAGTTTTTTCCAAAAGGGATGAAAATTCTTTATAAAACAGAGCTGGTAAAGTAAGCTCAAATTAATTTGATCTATTAATGTGATCTATATGTGTACCAAACACCGTCTTGGGAAAAACTGGGCTGACTACATCCATCAAACATATTCCTTGAAAATATAGACTTTTTTCGATGTTCCAAAGAATCAAAGTTTCTGATGAGCTTTGTGTCACTTGTGGACAGACTATAACAAATACAGGAAATATTAGAGAGCACAGCACCAAACATATAAAATTACTGAGGCGTTCTCTGTGATTCATACTATAAAAAAAGACATTTGTCATCTCATTATATTTAACAATTAACAAACTTTAATTGTGTCAGATAAAAACTTTTCAAGCCTTTTTCTGGAGTTACCATAAGCTTCTGTTTTTATATTTTTGATGCTAACTTTTGCAAGTTGTTTCGCGATTTTTTAATCGGATATTTAAAGTTTATTTTCAGCGATAAACAATTTTTTTACAAAATACGGTAATTAAAAGTTTTTGCTGTTGTGCAAATAGCTGCAACCTTCAATTACTTTATCTGAACTTTTTGTTTAAAAAGGTATATTGGTATGAGTATAATGAAGAGAACAATGTTGATGAAGTTTTAATTAACAAGATATACAAGTTGTTACCTACCTGCGTGCACAAAAAGAGAAATATTGTTCACCAATATGTCTGAATTTATATTCCAACGTCTGCTAGCTTAGCCTAAATTACCTGTAAGGTGGGTGAGTACTAATGACTATATAGTTATGCCAGAAAAGATTCTCGTAGTACTACTAAAACACTACTAGAACCATACTAATCATAGACTTCTTTTTTATTTCAAGTACTATATGTTCATAAAATTTGAAGTCGATGTCTCATATTTCGTTCGAGAGTTGTCACGTCAACAGACAGACAGACTGACAGAGCGACGGAATTTGGAAAACATGGTATTCCTGATATAGGGATTCTTGATTTTTTTTTTATAATTACTTTTATTCCCTTATGTATATATGTAAATAAAAATATAATAATCAATTTATCTGAAGATTTAGACATTTTATTGTATGTTTGGTTAATACAATATTTGTATACACTCATCACTCGAAAATTAGAATCAACATATCACTGTTCCAGGAAATAAGGTAAAAGACCCGGGGAAAAAGCGTAGGCATTACCGATGCGAAAAAAAATTAATTACAACCTAAAAGCACCTGGCTTTCGCCTTATGACCTTTACAAATAAATTTAAAGCTCTTACAGTATATATACAGACATATATGTATACATTTGGATAGGTGTAAAAAATGTGTTTCGAGAACATTTTTTGCCATCAGTGTAATCTTTGGTGCGCTAATAATGGCGCAATTACCTTAGTAAGTTGTCCAATCGCCTCCTGCCTCAATAATCGCTTGGCATCTTCGAGGCATGCTGGCGATGGGATTTTCTGCATACTCTGCAAATTTTTCGAATCTCGCGAGACAACTGAGTCAAAGTCCTCAGGGTCTTTCCTCTGAGCTTTCTCTTTAGGAGGGACCAAACGTTTTTAATAGGGTTGTGAGAGCCACTCTAGTATCTTAACGTGAGCCGCTTCGCGACGCGATTTTCGTCCAGCAAAGGTTTCTTCAACATGCTTCAGAATCTGAGATTATGAACACGAAGATGTTGTCGAGTGGGCTCATGGGATACATTCAAACCTGATTTTCTTAATTTTGCCGCTTCTTAACGTGATTCGTTTTTCGACTTTCGGAGTGACTTTGCCTACCGAGCTACGTTTGGCAAGTCGTCGACACTTTTCGTCTCGTTAAAATGATTTACCTACTTCTTCACAAACAATACCGACTTTTTAATATATTTAGCGGCCGCAGAATGTGTCATTTTAGGCCCCTTTGGATGGGAACAAAGAAAGCCTGCCTCGAACCGATGCGCAAACAAGTGACTCATTTTGGATTTCACGTGATTTCGTCGAAAGTTCGGAATTGACTGATACTTTTACTAAAATGGGTCGTAGACAAAGATTCCCTCTATCGCTTTCTTATTGAAATGCTAGAATCGGTTCTACCAAAAATGAATTATGGCAGACACATTCTTACTTGACAGACTGTATATATATATATATATATATATATATATATATATATATATATATATATATATATATATATATATATATATATGTAGTAATGGTTTTTCGGGTATCCCGTGTTAGCTTGAAGTCCCTTGATGGACGGTTTCGCGGACGTTTCGATGGAATCTCATCCATCTTTTTCAAAGCGTTGATCACTGGTCGGTGTCTTGGCGTTGAATGTCGAGACTGGCCCTGAGTGCGCCGGTTTTATGTACTCGGGGGTGTTTCTATTGGTCGGACGGATCTGGCCAATAGAGGCTCGGCTTTGTGGCTGCGCGTTGTCGGTCCTGTGGTTCTTTGTAATGTTTGTGTTGGTGAAGTAACATATGGTTGAATTATTGTTTCTCTTGGTTGGACTTGGTACTGGGATAGAATATGTTTCCAAGAGTTCGGTAAACGTTGGCTATCATCCCGATTATTTAAGTTGTTGGGCCTCTTTTCTATTTCTATGGTTTCTTTGATTACCCTAGTGGATAGGTTATTACATTTTTGTAGAGTTCTGGTTTTGTCAAAATCGATTTTGTGGCCGGTATTGTGTGCATGTTGTGCTAGAGAGGAGGTGGTGGATTTTTGTTTTACGGCGTTTTTGTGCTCGTCTTTTCTGGCACTAATTTTCCTGTTTGTTTGGCCTATGTATGAAAGACCGCAGTCCTGACACGGAATTTCATATACGCCTTGGTCTTCTAAGGCTATAATGTCTTTTGGTGTAGGTAGAATATCTTTAATTTTTTGGTTGGTTGTGTAAATGGTCTCAATTTGGTGTTTTCCTAGAAGTCTTCCTATTTTGTCTGTGATGCCTTTTACATATGGGAGAAATGCTTTTGTAGTATGTGTCTTTCTTTCCTGTTTGTGTTGTTTATTTAGGGCCCGCCGGATCGTGTTTTGACTATATCCATTTGAAAAGTAAAACGTTTCGAAGGAGCTTGGTTTCTTGTTGCAAATGTTCCTTGTCTGTTAGGGTTTCTGATCGGTGAGCTAAGGATTTGGCAACGGAGAAGAGTTGGGCTGGGTGATGATGTGAGCTGGCATTTAAGTATCTGTTTTGTATGTGTCGGTTTTCTATATACTGAGTGAGACAAAGAACCATCTAATTTTCTTTGAAGCAAGACATCTAGGAATGGTAGTTGTTCTGCTGCCCTCCCTTTCCATTGTAAATTTACCGAAAGTCCACAAACAAGGAGCACCCTTAAGACCAATAGTCAGCTCGTTTGGCTCCCCGACACAAGCTTTAGCCAAGCACCTAGCCATGACTCTGCAACCTCATGTGGAAAAAGCTGCATCATACGTGAAAAATTCACATTTTATTCAAATCATAAAAAACATGCAGCTAGAGAAAAATGATTTACTTGTCAGTTTTGATGTCGTATCCCTTTTCACGCAAGTACCAGTTACCGAAGCACTGTCCATCATAGAGACAAAATACAACCTGCCCGAATACGTCATCAGTCTATCAAAACACTGCCTCGCTAATACATACTTCGTCTATTCAGGCCAAAAATATAAACAAATAGAAGGTGCACCCATGGGCTCTCCATTGTCACCAGCACTAGCTAATCTATACATGGAGCATTTCGAAACACTAGCTCTAGAAACTGCTCCACATAAACCGAAAACATGGCTTCGATACGTAGATGACACTTTTGTGGTATGGCAACACGGTGAAGACAACTTAAACAAGTTCCTGGAACACCTTAACAACATACATCCAAACATTAAATTTACAATGGAAAGGGAGGCAGCAGAACAACTACCATTCCTAGATGTCTTGCTTCAAAGAAAATTAGATGGTCCTTTGTCTCACTCAGTATATAGAAAACCGACACATACAAACAGATACTTAAATGCCAGCTCACATCATCACCCAGCCCAACTCTTCTCCGTTGCCAAATCCTTAGCTCACCGATCAGAAACCCTTACAGACAAGGAACATTTGCAACAAGAAACCAAGCTCCTTCGAAACGTTTTACTTTCAAATGGATATAGTCAAAACACGATCGGCGCGGCCCTAAATAAACAACACAAACAGGAAAGAAAGACACATACTACAAAAGCATTTCTCCCATATGTAAAAGGCATCACAGACAAAATAGGAAGACTTCTAGGAAAACACCAAATTGAGACCATTTACACAACCAACCAAAAAAAAAAAATTAAAGATATTCTACCTACACCGAAAGACATTATAGCCTTAGAAGACCAAGGCGTATATGAAATTCCGTGTCAGGACTGCGGTCTTTCATACATAGGCCAAACAAACAGGAAAATTAGTGCCAGAAGAGACGAGCACAAAAACGCCGTAAAACAAAAATCCACCACCTCCTCTCTAGCACAACATGCACACAATACCGGCCACAAAATCGATTTTGACAAAACCAGAACCCTACAAAAAAGTAATAACCTATCCACTAGGGTAATCAAAGAAGCCATAGAAATAGAAAAGAGGCCCAACAACTTAAATAATCGGGATGATAGCCAACGTTTACCGAACTCTTGGAAACATATTCTAACCCAGTACCAAGTCCAACCAAGAGAAACAATAATTCAACCATATGTTACTTCACCAACACAAACATTACAAAGAACCACAGGACCGTCAACGCGCAGCCAAAGCCGAGCCTCTATTCGCCAGATCCGTCCGAAAAATAGAAACACCCCCGAGTACATAAAACCGGCGCACTCAGGGCCAGTCTCGACATTCAACGCCAAGACACCGAGCAGTGATCAACGCTTTGAAAAAGATGGATGAGATTCCATCGAAACGTCAGCGAAACCGTCCATCAAGGGACTTCAAGCTAACACGGGATACCCGAAAAACCATTACTACATTTCACACCCGTGAGAACATTCGTCAAAACATATATATATATATATATATATATATATATATATATATATATATATATATATATATATATACAATCGAACCTAGCTAAGAGAGAAGGCCCTATCTATTTATCCTTCACAGTCAAATTAAAGTTAATAAACGTCGTCGTTTTCTTCAAGTCAATTTTTATGCTGCTTTCTAAATTCCGTTAAACGGCCAATACTTGTGCACCGCACATTTTGTGTTGGGCTTACCTATTTATTCTTAACACTCAAATAAAAGTTGATTAATATCAATTGTTAAGGGTGTCAAAACGAAAAATTAAATTGTTTTCATTGAATGACAAACTTAACATAAAATTGTAAATGCGTTCGAAAGTGAAGAAGTCGCGAGGTGAGATACTGAGTGAGTTTGGCTTGCCGGGGTCTACCTTTTAAAAGATCATTAAAAACAAAGATTTCATAATGCCGCAGTGTTCCCAGGGCCCCGGAAACATTGAAAGAATCCGAGCTGTTGAATTTCCTAATGTTGAAAAGTGCCTTGTAGAATGGATTAAACAAACCCTTGATAAAAACATTAATATAGATCCATTGTTGAAAAGAAAAAGCTAAAGATTTCGTCACAAAACTAGGAATACAAAACTTTTCAGCTAGCAATGACTGGCTGGAAGGTTTTAAAAAGAGAAATAACATCCAGTCGATCAAATAAGAACGTGACCCCTCATATTTCTGAAAAAATGTGATTCGAGAAGATTTTTTGGTAGCAATGTATTCTTCGGTGTTTTAACAACGGCAGAATTACCTTAGTAAGTTGTTCAATCGCCTCCTGCATCAATAATCTGGCATCTTCGATGCATGCTGTCGACGAGATTTTCTGCATGCTCGCGGGGCAATGCTCTCCAAATTTTTCGAATCTCGCGAAACAATTGAGTCAAAGTCCTCAGACTCTTTTTGTTGAACTTTCTCTTTATGAGAGATCAAACGTTTTCAATAGGGTTGGCGTCCGGCCATTATGAGAGCCATTCTAGTATCTTATCGTCGCCCCAAGCTTCGAGATGTAATTTTTGCCCGGCAAAAGTTTCTTCAACGTGCTTCGAAATTTGACATCATGAGCACGAGGATGTTGTCGAATGGTCTCATGAAACATATTCAAACTCGATTTTCGTAAGTTTACCGCTCCGCAGAGTCAATTTCGGGTCCCGTGAGACAAAGACATGACTTGTTTTTCGACTATCCGAGTGACTTTGCCTACCGAGCCACATTTTGGCAAGTCGACATTTTTTGTCTCGTTAAATTGATTTACCCACTTCTTCACAAATGACACCCAATTTGTAATATATTTAGCAGCCGCGGAATGTGTCATTTTAGGCCTCTTTGGATGGCAACAAAGAAACGCTGCTCGAACCAACACGCAAATAAGTGATTCATTTTGGATTTTACGTGATTTCGGAATCGACTAATACTTTTACTAAAACGCATCTTAGATAATAGTTCCCTCTACCGATTTTTTGTTGAATCACTAGAATCGCATCTACCAAAAATAAATCATCGCAGACATGTTCTTAATTGATTGAGTGTAACTTTTAGGAAAGCGTCTGGGGAAAGCAAATCTGTTGATCAAGGTGTGTGTAATCAGTGGATTGAAAATCTGCGAAATCTTTTAAAAGGGTATCATCCAAATGACACTTGCAACGTGGATGAGATTGAATTGTTTTTTCACTGCCTTCCGGATAAAATATTTATATTTAAAGGGGAAATGTGCCATGGAGGAACGCAAAATAAAGAGCGTCTTACTATTCTTCAATGCACAAACATGACTGGTACGGACAAACTTCATCTGCTCATCGTCGGGAAATCCAAGCGACCTAGATGTTTTAGAGGTGTTAAGACTACCTGTTGACTACGACAGAAACATGAATGCTTAGATGACAAGGAAAATGTTTAAGGGATGGATGAAAAAAGTGAATAAAAAAATAAAGAATAGAGGAAGAAAAATCTTTCTTTTTATTGACAACTGCTCTGGTCACCCTCTCTGCCGTATTTACCAACACTTACAAATATGAAAGTCAGTTTTTATTTGCCTGCCAATACCACCAATAAGCTACAACGGTTGGATCAAGGTATTATACACATTTTTAAACGTTATTATCACAGAGATGTAGTCAAACATTCTTAAGTGTCTGGACCAGAACATTAGTCACGAGATAAACGTGTTTTTAACCATAAAATTCGTAAAGAGAGCGTGGTATACAGTAAACGACGTCACTGTTAAAAATTGCTTAAAGAAAGCTGTATTTTGGAATGGCGCGGAAAATCAAGACTTCGTGCCAGAGGAACATGAAAATAATGTTAAATTTGAGCCTAGTATTGAGGAATGGGCCAAAGTTGTGTCTGACAAAATAAGAATGTCAATGCCAACCTTCGAAGATTTTGTAAAAGTTGACGACGATGTAACCGGCACACGGATGACGACATTGTTGCAGATTGTGTGAGTACGTCTACGGATAGAAATGGCAGCGAAGATGAAGACAATACAGCGAACAGGAATTTGGATATAGAAAACAAGAAGCTTTAAACGCACTAGTGATGGTTCACAGATATTTTGAATTTTCGGCGGATACTTACCAGTAAATTTTATAAACTGGAAAAGCAGGTTTAAAAAACCAAAACAAAAACAAACAAAAGTAATGGATTTCTTTAAGTAAATAAATATGTAGTGTTATCTAATAAAGATAAATATGTAAGTACATATGAAAACAACTGTTGATTACCCGTATATTTCAGATCCGCTTTTCTTTTACCTCTATGAGCTAGAAAAGCCACTCCTAAACCTTTGTGAAAAACCGGCTAAGTGAGAAACCTCTATGAGCGAGAAAAAAATTCCAGAGTGTTTCAAGAAGAGGTTACATTATAAATTATTGGAAAAATTAAGTTTTTTTTTTAAAATTTTCATATTTTTATTTCAATTTAAAGTACAAACTATGCAATTAATGATGGACTACAGTATCTGTCAAATGGCTACCTCGGCTCTTATTACAGGTAGTCATTCTTTTGGGGAAATTTTCCATCACATTTTAGGACCATTGTAGCTTTATTTAGCGAATTTCTGCTCTAATATCTAAGGGTGTTAAATCGTATGACCTGGATGGCCAGTTAAAGTCACCAATTCGAGAAATTAGACGATCAGGAAACTTTTCGCGTAATAATCCGATTGTTTTACTGCTTGTGTGGCATGTAGCGCCATTTTATTGAACATAAAGGTTATACGCATCCAGAGCATCCATTTCAGGCTGAAAAAAGTCAGTCAGCATCTCACGGTAACGCATATCATTCATTGCGCGAACTGTCTCCGCAAAATTTTCACTATTGTAGCTAATTTTTAGAATTTCAAGGCGTTGTTCAACTTATATCGTTCCATTTTTGTTATCGCATAGTTTTTACTACTCAAATATCAAAGAATGACAGCTGCAAATCTGATACATGAGAAATAGCGCGCAATTTAAAATGAAACCTCTTGCTAAAATACCCTTTACATATATATACATATATATATATATATATATATATATATATATATATATATATATATATATATATATATATATATATACATATGTATACATATATATATATATATATATATATATATATATATATATATATATATATATATATATATATATATACATATATATATATATATATATATATATATATATATATATATATATATATATATATATATATGTATAATGTGTGTGTGTGTGTGTGTGTGTTTAGGCATTTTTGAAATGAAGCGCGAATATTATAAGACCAAATGGTTTTATGACAGACTATTTAATTAGCTTTCGCAAATAAGTTGTTTGTTATTCTTGGCGTAGTGTTGGACATATGATATTTCATTTATAGGACAAGTGGGTGATTTCCTCTATGTAAACATGAAAATTTTAGGAATTTTGTCTTTACTTATGATATTTACTGTTTAAGTGTACCTTTCTGAACAAGATGTATAAATGGTTAATTCGGTCCCTCGCAAATTCTATTTGTTGACATTTTATTACTTTCTCTTTATTATAGTACCCCAGGAAAGTTAGGAAATTAAAAAATTTCCGAAATCAAACGTTACTGCTCGAGATTTTAGTTACCAGTTTTGATCTTAATGCAATTTTCTAGATCCTTTTCCAGCGATCCACTGTCTGCATTACTGCGTTATTAATCAGTCAAGAACAGGAGGAGTTTCAGGGAACAGAGCCACTATAGATGTTATATTAAATCTTCGCCAAATAAAAGAAAAAGCAATATATATAACAGAATATAACAAAACCGCTTTTATGTAATTTGTTAACCTAGCTCAAGCGTTCGGTAGAGTAAGGCTTGACGATGTGTTGAAATTATTACAGAAGAGATAGTTGAACCCAGGCACACATTTAATTGTCAAGGAACTGAACATCCAAGAACAGCATCTTTGTAAAAGTACACAATAAATTGTTAAATAAAATAGCCAACACGACCGGTATTAGACAGGGTCTAAGGCCTGTTTTGTTTCGTGTCATTATGGGTGAGATAATCAAGGAAGTAAAAGCTGCTTATAACGACCGTACAATGGGTAAAAAAAAGATCAAGATTGTTTTCTATACAGATACTGCAGCCATAATATCAGAGGTTAAAGACAACTTACAGGGGATGTTATTCAAATTTAACACAACAACAGATGCGAACTGGCAGTTTCCAGCTAAAGCATAGAACAAGTCATAAATTTTAAATATTTACATGTTATCATTGACAATATAAAATTGAAGGAAGAAATACTACTACTATTATATCTACTTTCATCTGTGAAGTTGCCAGGAAAAATAAGCATACGAGTATATAAAACAAAATTAAAATATATAAAATCTGTATACATCTATCATAACCTATGCTACCTAGACAAACCGTCAGTAAACAGCTCTTATAAATAAGCGAAATGAAAACTTTGAGATCCATATACCCCATGAATGAGAAACAGTAATATCAGAGACACGTGTAATATTCAGGATATGGTGACATCATCTAGCGTTAGAAAAAGAGAATGAAGAGAGTCGCAAGAATGGCCGACGACCGACGGGCGAAACTCGTGAAACCGCATATTTATCTACACCCCTGGGAAGATCAACCGAATACTGGTATAAGAGTTGGACATCAGTAGCACAAGACTGAGAGACGTACGAACGAACGAGTGCATACGAACACATTGTCTTAAACTGAGAAGAAGGAGAATTTTTTTGGCAGTTTTCTTTTTTAAGTTATTTTATAAATGATAGAAAACTACAAACTTATCTTTTTATATCTTAAGTCACGGTTTAATACAGCCTAAATTAAAAAGGTATAAAAAATATTACAAAAATAATTTAATTAGATTGTATATCTTATTCCAGAATATAACAGTGTGGAAAACGAACAGCGGCTAATTTCAACTAATAAACATTTATTATAAACAAAAAGGTTTTTAATAAATTTATTTCGAAACCAAAATATATAAACTAATGTATTACTAATATATTCTTAAAGCACTTTTTAGTATTTTGCATTTATTTTTATTCCTTTTTCCAATTTCTTTTAATTTTATAGTTAGCCTTCATATTTAAATACATTTCAACATTTATTTAGTTATATTTGCAATATAAAATATTATACTGCCACACACATAAATAGTTCAACTAATCAGCTAGATGTTTTAGATTCCATGACAATTGGACCATGATCAACTTTTAGTTTCTCATAGTGAATCTGACTGAAACTGCTCAATTCATCAAGATAATTTAACTTAAAAGCTGGACTAATTTGACAAATGAAGGTTTAAATTGACGTGAATACCAGTAAGCTAACTAAAGTTATGAAACTAAGTAGTGACAGATTAGAAATTTCGTTTTTATTTATGTTCCATTAAATCGATAAAATAATTTTACTATTACGAAAACTATAAACTTTTGTATCTGTTTCAATCTATTACTTCTCGATCTTTATTCTAAATTCCGTTCTAACGTCTATTATCTGACAATGGCTACATGAAATATAACAGTGTCAAAAATAAAAGTTGATTTTACAAATGATTAATCGGATCTAAGTTTCACATCCATTTAGTGAATGTATGGCTATAAGTGTTTTACAAAATACAACAACTAACGGAAGATCTAATATTAGCAAATAAGTATTACTTTTCCGCTTATAACTATTTTGTAGAAGTAATATCTGATAAGCTGCGAGCAAAGAAATAAATGTGATTTCTATAAAGTGTAAGTAAAGGAAATAGTTTCGTATATGAAAGACACGTTGTAATAACAAGGTAATCCTCACAAGATTACGATTCAGCAATGAAAACGTCAAGAAATCAAGTAATTTCAATGCATGTATCCATTGCTATTCATAGGTAAAACTATTTTAATAAAAAAAAATTAATATTTATTTTGTTTAGAGTTTTTTTTTAGCGCATCTGTGTAAATCAGAAATTTTCATCGTATTGCCTAGAAATTGAATATCTGTGTCCAACAAAGAATGAACGAATGTTTATAGTTAAACTTCTTAGAGGAGGTTTTTACCCATTCTGAGTCCCTTGTATACAAGCAGATAGTCTACAACAATTTTTGAAATAACTGCGTTTTTCCTGTTATTAAGAGTTGTTGCTACCGGGTACCAAATTCATAATTTACCATGCGTTCCCCTTTTCAGCAAGAAAGTTTTTGACAAAAACTTATCAGGATCAGGAACTACCTGACGTTTTCAAACGTGAACGCTGGGTGACACATCTTTTTACACTTCACATTTTAGAGAAACATTACAGAAACAAATTTATACCCTTGCCGTTAAATTATTCATTAATTTCTTGGATTTCTTCCAATAAAAGCTTTCTTGTTTTGAATAAAAAAAACTGTTCAAAATATGTCAGTATTACAAACTGCGATGTTACAAAATCTACTAAAGGATCCGTTTATTAAAAAATAAAACAGAAAACATCACTGAAATTTTCCCCCTGTAAATTAGAAAAAAAGTTATTCCAAAAAACTTTTTTAGATCAAAAGTTTTATTATAAAGTGTAAAGCAAATAAAATGTTTTTCTTGGCGCGCTCTAACATCTTTTCAAATTTTTATTTTTAGGAGATGTGTTTTAATGGATCTGCGGTATCAATGTTAATTTTTATTAAAAATTTTGAAATGTGCAGTTACTTGGAGAACTAAAATAATTGCAGAAGGAGAAAATATATATATTCCCCGGAAACAAACTTCTTTTTAACAGTTAAATTTTTGGCTATAACAATTTTGAATGATAAACTTTTTATTTGTGTGTATATGTCTTAAACGTGTCGAAGAAATTAAAACGGGAAGTGATAGAAAACTTACATTGCCGTCTGAGATTTTAGCCGCCGTCTTGATGACAAGAGCCAGGACTTCTGTTTTTAAAATAAGGAAAGCTCAAAAGCTCTCCTGACTTTTTTTCTAAAAAGCGCGAAAACTAAGTTTTCCTGGTAAGCTTTTCCTGCTAAGCTTTACGGTCACAGTAAGCTACACTTGATTGTCACCACGTGACGCGTATGATCGGACAACAGCGTAAGACTGAAGGGCGAGTGGCAACGTTGCGCGTCGTTCGGTGGCGATTTCGGCACTGTGGTGTGGACGCGCGCCGCCGGCAGCCGTTCTGCGCGCGTCGTCATGACGACGCCGGTGGCGCTGACGATGGCGCCGCGACGCGTCCCTTGCAGGAGCAGCCCGCAGGAGGGGATACGCACTACGCACTTCTTCGACGATGCAGTTCTTGAGGACCGGAGACCCGACCGACGAAATCCCGGTCAAGGGGACTTAGCGCGCTCCGAGCTCGCTGAAGACGCAATTTAATGGGCAGACTTTTTTTCTTGCTTCCTACGTAACTTTTTGTTAATTTCGGTAATAAATTTTAGTTACCGATTCGGGAAAATTTTTAAATATAAAAATTTGGTTTTTGGATTCATCCTGCAAATACTATTTACGAGTTAATTATGGGAACAGTTAACTCTAACCCCCTGAAAAAGAAATACTACAGTTTCAAAATTTACATTCATTTTCCAATATTATTTACATACATACAAACACCATGTAAGGTAATATGATAAAAGTAAGTATGATACTTGATAATATACGATATGGTGAGTTTATGTGTTATATTTAGTTAAAAAGGAAATTTCAAAAAAGTTAAATTTTTTGTGAAAAGAGCACTCTCAATATTATACAAAAATTTTCTATAATATTGTAAAAATTAATATAAACTACTTCTTGAAAAATGGTTTCTTACCTTTTTTTTAAAAAAAAGCAAAATATATAAAGATAGATATGCAAGATATCAAGAAGCCTACTCATTTTTTTTTGTCTCACTCTAATGTAATAATCGTGCCCTTAATTTAAGCGACACTATCGAGCTCTTACCACCACAATAGTATCCAATTATTAAAACCCCTCACATGGGCGCCAACGTTGGAACAAATGCTACAATAAGGTTTTTGTGATTAGACCGCGTAAAATTAGAAAAATTTTCCGACCCTTCACCTATAATTGCACAAGATATCGTCAGAAATGTTTACTTTCAGAAATTCGAACTGATTCAGTGTGTCCTGAAAATGCGCAATCATAGGCTAACGGTCAAAAAGTAGTTCTGTTTGAATAATTCTTTGGATTCTTATTTGTCGGAACTAAGAAAAGGAGACAACGGTAAGATACAACGAATTTTACTGCTGAAATATGGGCTTTGCCTAATTTCAATTGTTTTATAATAAAAGGAGACAATGTGAATTTGGTGAAAATTAATATTGAGTTTAGGAAACTTTTAGTGAAACTCGAAGCTGTCATTTCGTAAAGTATATGAGAAATCTCTTAGCAAAAAAACCGATTCAAAGCAATATTTATCAGCGATTAAAGAAGTTAGAAACACCCTAAATATCCTATATTTCAAAATAATTTCAAACTACCGTCAACAGTCTTCTACCGATATCATCACATTTTTTTTTGTTTTTGAAATAGCTTCATTTGTCCACTAAGTTGGGAAAATATTAACTATCTAATTACTATAATCAGTAAAGTTTGCAATTTTACATCAAAACTGTGCCAATGTAATTTATTTCGGTGATTGGATTTCACATAAAAGTTATTTTTAAAGTTTTCACATAAAAATGAAAAAATTATCGGTATATAATATTTATATATAACATATATATTTATATATAAAAGTGGGACATTTACTGAGCAAGGAAGTAAAAATAAACGCCGGAATAAGACAAGGCGATTCACTTAGTCTCTTTATTTTCAACCTCGTCATGGATAAAATAGTGGAGAATCTTCCAGGATCTAGAGAATACAAAATGGGCAACACTCTTCCACACAATCTGCTACGCAGATGACGCAATCCTTTCGGTTTCTGGGGACAACCTTCAGAAGATCTTCCATGCCTTCAATTTGAAAGCGAGATAACTAAACATGGTTATTAACACAACCGAGGCAAACCGTATCGTAGCCTAAAAAGAATTATTAAGATGCAAGCAATCCAAGGAAGTATTATTGAACAAATTTATAATTTTAAATACCTAGGAACAATGGTAACAAACTACGGAGACTTAAACAAGGAAGTAAAACAACAGTCTAGGAAGTCATCACTAATAGCAGATTGCTTGACGGATATAGTATGAAAAAATAAATACCTCAGTGGAAAGCAAAATAAGAATATACAAGACAACAGTGAGACCGATCATATGCCGTAGAAACAAGAGTTGACACATGTAAGATAGTACAAATGATAAGGACAACATGGTGATCAGGGCCATACATGGAAAAATTATCCACGAGAAAATCCGCAACGAAAATCTACAAGAACTAAGTAAGATCCAAAAAATATCCCCATGGACCAGAACTAAAAGAAAACAATGGAAAAAATACGTAGATGGAATAGACGACAACAGATTGATAAAAAGGGCCAAACTCAATAAACCTTGCGGTAGAGGAACTAGGGGCAGGCCTCCGAAAAGGTGGAAGGAATGCTGGACGTCCACATCGGAAAAGATGGGGATAAAACAGGCAGTATGCCTACTTATATAAGACACCATACCTAGAAAAAAGAAGAAGAACATTTATCGTATCCTGGGTGCTATCTATGTTATTATCTTTAAGTATCTCTACTACCTTGAAATATTTAGTATTAATACAATAGTACCGTATTTAACTTCCAATAAAAGTGAGCTATTAAAAAGGATAATAGGAAATAACCCAGTTTGACATCAAAACTTCCTTTTAAACAGCAATAATTTCTCAAAAATAAAATACTTATCTCTTTAACAAAACCCCTAAAACAAGTATTTAACTAAGTCCCCTTCGTAATGTAGACACACAAGTTTTACTGCGTAGAATGGCACTAATTTGCATAAAAGAGAGATTTAACAACACTCCTCTTCGTTGAGTTAATGATAGCAATCTGAAAACAGTAAATCTTGCTAAATTGCTCGTATTTTACCTGACAAACTTATTTAAATCATAAACTTATCCAATTTTGCCCTATTTCTCAAGACTTTGTAACAGTTCTCCAACAATAAGTAGGTTTATACCCAAAATAAGTATATGTAATTTTACTTAATATTTCGTAGGCACAAAATACTTAAATACCTACGTTTAACTATGAAGAGACACGTAGTGGTATAACAAACATTCGACCCAATGTGAATTATATTTAATATATTCTCTTTCGTATATTATCGTTTTTATTACTAAGAACTGAAAAATTTCTGTAAATTTACACAAAGTAGATTCTTTATAGTTTTTTTACTATATTTACGCAACAAATACGTAAATTAGTGGTATTAAGATCGACTGGAGGGCGAAAATTTCATTTGTTTAGATGGATTGCGATTCATTCATGCTTAATAAGTAACTATTTCTTGCCCTGCCCTACAACTATTCTCAAAAGGCGTTCAAAGAGGCTTTTTTGAATACCCAGGATGCCAAAAAATCTTTGGACAATGTTGTGCCCCTTTTCATCAGAAACTTTTCACCGGAATAGCAAATCCCGTAGACTTCTCAATTGGATATTACATATGGTGTAGGAAATACATAAAGGTGTACAATATATCTCAGGTATCTGAGTAAGCAGTCTATAGGATTTTCCGTTTTTGGAGAAAAGGAATATAACAACTCAGTATCTAGACAGGAAAAATCTTCAAAATATTTTGGTAAACACTCACGTTTTAAGGAAGTCTATGTAACAAAAGACGATGTGCCTTGTCGAATTTCTTAGAGATTCCGCGCATGTTTTTCCATGTTATTGCTACATATAACGCAACTACGACTTGAGCGGCATCTCTGAGAAACTCGGCTAAGTACATTTTAACGTGCCGGCGGTAATTAGCAGTGTGGTGACTCACGTATTAATCTTTCTGTAGCGATAGCTATATTTTCTGTGACGTTAGTAAAGAAATAAAGTTTGCATGTTGATTACCTGTAGTGTGAATGAATAAATGTTGAGAAGGTGTCTGTTGTCTTCCTTACTTACCTCAAACATTTTCCTTCGAACTTTTTCCGTTCAGTTGCATATTTCCTCATGGCTCTAACTGCCGGAAATGGATGAAGAGGAGAGGGAGCGACCAGAGAGGTGCTGTACGTGGTAACACTTAAATAGGACTGGAGAAAAACCTACACAATCACCGATTTACTCTAAAGCCGTGTTTGTTGTAACAAAATTCCGATACCCTCAGCCACCAGTAATTGTGGCACATAACTAGGAGTGCGTAACATACGTGGATACTCCTCATTTGGATCATTTTAAAACTACGAATACAAAAAATTCTGAATTTAGAAAAATATAGAGTACGACAGAATTCATAATTAAGATGGCGGGAAATATATCACCTGTTACTTGCAAAGAACAATCGCTGAGGAAAATCGTGAAGTTGTTTCAAACAAGCTATCTTAAACTGTATCAAATGGTATCTTGTTTGACACTGGAGAACACAGTTTAAAGTACTACGACCTATTACAACATTTATATGAGCGACCACGGGCAAATATAAAAATTTTACTAATGATATGAGCCCACGTTTCATTAAAATACACAGGTGCTGCGTAAGCAAGGTTTTAGAGAATTAGATATTTTGTATTTTTTGTACAGTGTGTACAATAATCAAAAAAATACTACAAATAAAATATATTAAAATACAAAATATACAATACAAAAAAAATATAAAGAATATAAGCATATAAATCAATACTAGGAGAAAAAGGAAGAAAATCTAGAAATTCGCAGTAAATAATTATATTACAAACAACCAGAAAGTCATATCTGAAATAATCGAAAATTAAACAAGTCAAGTGCAAATCGGACTTGCGCAGTTAGTGTTCTGTACGGTGATTGCTTTTAAAATAAAAAATGATCAGTGACTTCACAAAACACACCCTAAATGAGTTTTCAACAAAGTTTGCTCCCGATCTTTGTTGGTTGTAGAAAAATTTTAAAAGGTTTTACTAGAATTATGGAAGTATTTCCTGTTTTCTGTTAAATAATAAATATATATATATATATATATATATATATATATATATATATATATATATATATATATATATATATAAGGAGCAAAAGGGAGGAGGAGATTGAGGGAGTTGCTTCCTATATATCGAGTTATATACCCTTTTTGTGGGTTTTTAAAGTATAGGAATCCAAAAATTAAGTTATTTTTTCATTGCTATCAAGTTGAACTCAGAAAGGGGTTGAAGGGGGCCGAGGTAGTTTAATATTGTATAATTTGAACAGAATTTTGAGTTACTGAGAAATTTTAAGTATATTATTTATACTAAAATATGTAAAGGATACATCCGTAAAAATCCACAAAATATGTAATCACACTTGGATCACTGGAGTATGGCCGAAGGATTGCAGGACATCCATAATAATAATACCTCTACATAAGAACGGCTCCACCCATCAATGTAGAAATTATACCACACTAATTATAAATAATCGTTTAAGATACTATGTAGACGAACAAATCTCTAGAGAACAAGCCAGATTCGTTAGAGGAAGAGGCATAAGAAATCAAAGTGTTAACATCAGACAATTGATAGAAAAATGTCAAGGAGCTAATGGTAATGTGCTAGACTGCATAGACTAAAACAAAGCTTTCGGAGGTCCTAAACCAAATGGATGTTCCTTCATCTGATTAAACTGATGGAAAACCCTTACTTGGTCAGAACTGCAAGGATGAGAATACGCAATACAATATCCGATCAATTTGATCCTCGCCGAAGTGTGAGACAGGGCTATGTTCTGTATCTTGCACTACTTAATGTTTATGATGAATTGATGAGAAATACTCTAAACGAATGGAATGCTGGAATCTTAATAGGAGGTAAGCGAATAAACAAGTTTCGTTACGCTGATAACACCACCATCTGAGGATGAAATGGCCACACTTTTAAATCGGGTGGAACAAAAAAGTGAGAAACTAGGTATACCAGCATACCATAAATAGGAATAAAACAAAGTTGATGATAAGGCTAACAAAAGTGTAAGACCTGACTTACTCAATGGTATCGACAGAGTGTCGGAAAGGCAATGGCAATCCATCCGTAGTATCATGCCTAGTATATTTCTCATACCTTGGCCGTTCGGAACAGACATTAAACTGTAGATCCCCTTTGTCTGTGGAAATACTTTAAAAGGCACCAACCACAGGCAAAGGCGCTTACGGGAGTCGCTTACGTCCGTATCGATTATGGCTTCAAGAAGAAGAAGAATAAGCTTTGTATATCTAGGTTCAACCATAAGTAGTGTGGAGGGATGCGAGAATGAAATAAAGAGAAGAATGTCAATAGCAAAAAACGTTAATCTTTCCAATATTTTCAAATGGCGTAGAATCCTGGACGCTTAGAGCAAAGGAACGGAAAGCCATTGATTTCTTTGAAATATGGTACTATATGAGGATGCTGAGAATTTTCTGGACTGCTAGAAGAATCAACCCATCTACACTAAAAAAACTAAATATAACAGTAAGATTACCATCACTTTATTTAAAAAGAACTATTCAGTATTGTAGACATGTAGACTGGCTTATAATGACGGGAGAGGTCCAGGATAAGAGAAGTAGAGGCCGTTCGCCAAAAAGGCGAATCAAATAAAACAAGTTATAGATCAACTACTCCATGTATCAATACACTTGGAAGAAGATAGAGATAAATGGAGGGAAACAGTGAACAGAACAGTAAAGTCATTCCAAAGAGCTTACGGCCCTCAAGATTGAGGAAACGAATAGAGAGGGTGAGATAGGGGGTTAATAGGGTTGCTTACTGTATATGGTGTTATAGGTCATTTTCAGGATTGTGGAATCGAGGAATTTAGAAATTAAATTATTTTTTCGTTACTTTCAATTCTATTGGGAGAAGGGGTGAAGGAAGTGGTCAAATATTGTATGGTTTCAATAGTACTATGGAAATTTTTCCAGATTTTTGGTTGCAATAATGAACGAATTTTAGCATAAGGTAAAGAAGGGCGTCAAGAGGGTGACTTTGCATTTATTATGCTGTAGATATTATTCAGAATTCTTTGAGTCAAGAGATCGAAACATTACATTATTTTTTTGCTATTTGCAATATTAACAGGTGTAGAAGGTAAACGGGGTGGAAGTTATTAAATATTGTATAGTTTCAATATTATTATAAAAATTTCTCCTGGTTTTTGGTTGGATATTTAAACAAATTTTAGCTAATCATTTACAGCAAAATATGTATAAGGTGAAAGGAATGGGGTAGAGGGTTGAAAGAGTGGTTGCGCAGATATCATAATATATTTCTATTTCAGTGTTCTTGCATTTTCATTGTTCCCAATTTTAACAAAAATGGTATATAGATGGGATTGAGATTTAGTTACAGAGTAGTTGATTATAGAAGAAGTTTTAGAAATACTAAATTGACGGAAACTTACTTACGTCTAGCACAGTAAGTAAACTATTGGTTGTACGTCCTTTGCTAAAAGGAAATAACTATCGCCTGCAATTTTTGCTTTCTTTGACATTTTAATGTTCTTAGGTCTCGAAAAATATATATTCCTATTTCCATCGGACTGTCTATTCGACTGTCAGGCCGTCGGTCTATTGACATCATAATACTCGAACGAAATGATATCATATGATCTAAAATAAGGGTGAAACCTATAGTTTTTGAGCGATAGTATTTAAAGAAAAGATGGTTAAAAGGGTGTGCGTTGATATCCTATATGATTTTATTCATATTATGGAAATTTACGATCTCTTTACTTCAGAAAGTCAAACTCAATACTTATTTTGGTACTACATGTTTGCCAGCAAAGTAATGGGTAAATCTCCGATTTTTTTGTATTCATATTGGTTGAAAATGCCAAATTGAAATTATTATTTGGAATGTTAATCAATTTCTACTGCTGAATTATTGTTAAGAAATGTAAAACATTCGTTCAATAAATTATTATAAAAATGTACATACTTGATTAGTATAGTTTCTAAATTTTATACTTGCGGTTTCTGAAATATTTTCGGTCCCAAATAACTCTATACATACTACGGTCTATATTTGGTTAAGTAATTTATTTTAGTTAGTAGACTCTATAGTATACAGTCAGTCAAGTCGGAACGTGTCTTCGGTAATTCATTTTTGGTAGATGCGATTTTAGCGACTTAAAAAAAAATCTATAGGCGCATTTTAGTAATACGAGGCTGGTTTGAAAAGTCCGTGCAAAGTCCGAGAGATGGCACCACCGGCGCGTATCGAGGTCATGTTTAGTTAGTAGCATCTCTTGAATCAACGTACACCAAGTTTCAGCCATATTGGTCTATTTCTTTGTGTTTGGCATTCGTGTGAATCAAGGAAGTCGAGTGATTTTCAAGAAATGGACGAAAAAGAATTTCGTGTGGTGATTAAACATTACTTTATGAAAGGCAAAACGCCTCAGGAGACTAAAGAGAAGCTTGATAAACATTATGATGACTCTGCACCTTCGATTAGAACAGTTTATAAGTGGTTTGAAAATTTTCGGACTGGCCATATGGGCACAAGTAACGTTGAACGTTCTGGACGGCCTGTGGAGGTTACGACTCGAGAAATCATTGATCAAATCCATGATATGGTGATGGATGACAGAAGAGTTAAGGTGCGTAAGATTGCTAGTGCTGTGGGCATCTCGACTGAACGGGTACATAATATTTTGCATAAACATTTGGACATGAGAAAGCTATCCGCAAGATGGGTGCCGCGATTGCTCACGCTTGACCAAAAACGGAATCGTGTGAAGTGTTGCAAGGATGGTTTGCAGCTGTTCCAGAAGAATCCGGAGGACTTTAAGCGTCGTTTCGTCACTGTGGATGAAACATGGATACATTACTATACTCCTGAGACCAAACAACAATCTAAACAATGGGTTACCAAGGGGGAATCTGCACCAAAAAAGGCGAAGACCGTTCCTTCGGCCGGAAAGGTTATGGCGACTGTCTTTTGGGATTCGCGAGGGATAATCCTCATCGACTATCTGGAAAAGGGTAAAACTCTTACAGGTGAATATTATTCATCCTTATTGGACCGTTTGAAAACCGAGCTGCAAGAAAAACGCCCGCGATTGGTCCACAAGAAAGTCCTTTTCCATCACGACAACGCACCAGCACACACCTCAGCAGTTGTGGTCGCAAAATTAATGGAAATAGGATTCCAACTCGTTTCACATCCCCCCTATTCTCCAGATTTGGCTCCCTCGGACTACTATTTGTTCCCCAATTTGAAGAAATGGCTGGCGAGTCAAAGATTTTATTCAAACGAGGAGGTGATTGCAAACACTAATGGATATTTTGCAGACTTGGGCAAATCCTATTATTCGGAAGGGATCAACAAACTAGAACATCGTTGGACGAAGTGTATAAGCCTAAAAGGAGACTATGTCGAAAAATAAAAAAGGTTTACCCCAAACACATAAGTAGTTTTTATTTTTGCACGGACTTTTCAAACCAGCCTCGTAGTATCAGTCGATTATGAACTTTCGTCGAAATCACGTAAAATCCAAAATGAATTACTTGTTTGCACATCGGTTCGAGGCAGTCTTTCGTTATTCCTAACCAAAGGAGCCTAAAATGACACGTTCCTCGGCCGCTAAATATATTAAAAAGTCGGTGTCGTTTGTGAAGGAAGTGTGTCTTAACGAGGCGGAAAAAGTTGACGACATGTCAAGATTTGGCTCGGTAAGCAAAGTCACTCGAAAAATGATCGTGTCTTTGTTTTCACGGGACCCGAAATTGACGCTGCATCAAGAAGCTGCAAAATTATGAAAATCCGGTTCGAATATGTCCCATGAGACCACTCGACAACATCTTCGTGCTCGTGATGCTGAATCATGTTGAAGAAACCTTTGCTGGGCGAAAATCATGTCGCGAAGTGGCTCGCTTGGGCTCACGAGAGTAGCCCTCACAAACGTCGGACGCTAACCCTATTGAAATCGTTTGGTCCCTTGTAAAGAGAAAGTTCAGAGGAAAGACTCTGAGGACTTTGACTCAGTTGTCTAACGAGATTTAAAAAATTTGGAGACCATTGCTGCGCGAGTATGCAAAAAATCTTGTCGACAGCATGCCCCGAAGATACCAAATTATTGATGCAGAAGGCGATTGAACAACTTTCTGAGGTAATTGTGCCGTTATTAGCACACCAAAGAATACACTGATGGCAAAAAAAATGTTTTCGAAACACATTTTTTTCAATAATACGAGCGGTCACGTTCATACTTGACCGATTGTAATGTTCTTAAAATACATTTAAAAAAAAAAGATTTTCTACTGAATACGTTATTCATTATAAGTAAAGGTCAATAAAACTACTCATTTCCCCAAAACCATCCAACAAAAAACAAACAACAATAAATAACAAGATTGCTAACATCTCAGAAGGACCGTTCTAAGGGCTAAAGAAAATTCATCCGGTCATCTCCCGAGGGATAACGATTATAATTATGAAGATAATATCTCGTTTCTATCTATTATTAAGGATAAATTAGTGGCGGGGCGATAGACATAATTCTTAGGCCACAGTGGGACCGAAAGAAAAGGTCAGGATTAATGTCTTTAATTAATTAATAATTGTGCTATTATAATTATCTTTTAGTTTTTGTATGTCTATTTGTGAGCTATTAAGGAAAGTTTTAAATATTTCTTTTACTTGATAATGTTTAGCTTGAAAGGTTATTAGAGCTTTAGCTACACTAGTTTACAAGAAACTTTTTCTCTTATTCTGTAACTTGAAATACAGGTTAAAGAACAGAAGAGCACCAGGGACGGATGAAGTACCGAATGAACTGCTGAAATATGGTGGCCAGCAACTCGCTAAGAATCTTACAACATTATACCGAATTCCGACCTTCAGGAAGGGACAAAAAACCTGTCCAGGAAACTACAGAGGAACAACTCTCTTAAATACAACAATCAAATTGTTCACAGGCCTGTTGAAAAAGGAACTGGAATCACAGATAAAAAAATAGAGGAAAGATAGATCTATCACAGACACAATATTTATTATGAAGCAAATTAAAGAAAAAGCAATAGAGTACACTACTACAGCGTACATACGCTTCATAGACTTAACTAAAGCTTTCGATAAAGTCTAACTCAATGACGTAATACAGATGTTGATGCAGAAATAGACACAGATAAATGTTTTCAAAGTTAAAAAAAACTTGAACATGAACAATTACACGAAAATTAAAACAAGCGAGAATACTACAGAATATATATCAACGCCAGGAGGAATTAGACAAGGAGATAGCCTAAGTCCGTTTTTGTTCAATCTTTTGGTGGACAAAATAATAGATGTACAATCACTAGAAATGGTATACAGAATGAGTAACCACAGAATTAGTCTGGTCTGTTAGGCAAACAATGCAGCGCTGATACCCGAACATGAAGACGACCTACAGAGACAACTTTTTAAATTTTATCAAGATTGTCGACAGCTTCATATGAGCATATCGATTAAAAAGACCAAAAGCATCACTATCGCCAAAGATCCCATAAGGTGCAAACTCGTAGTGAACAGCTAACCCAGTTCAAATACCATGGTGTGGACCAATCAAGCTGTGCGAGAGACATTGTAGGTATAATTAATAAAGCAGCAGTTATCTCAGGCTACTTAAGAGCCCGCGTATACAAGACCTGCATCAGACCCATACTTACTGATACATTCAAACCTGATTTTCTTAATTTCGGATCCCGTGAAAACCGTTTCGTTTCTCAACTTTCGGAGTGACTTTGCCTAATGAACCACGTTTTGGCAAGTTATCGACATTCTTCGTCTCATTAAAATGATTTACCCACTTCTTCACAAACGATACCGACTATTTAATATATTTAGCGTCAGTCGAATGTGTCATTTTAGGCCCCCTTGGATGGGAACAGAGAAACACTGCCTGGAACCGACGCGTAAACAAGTGACTCATTTTAGATTTCACGTAATTTGGACGAAAGTTCGGAATTGACTGATACTTTTACTAAAATGCCTCGTAGATAAAGGTTCCCTATAGCAATTTTTTGTTGAATCGCTAGAATTGCATCTACCCAAAATGAATTACCGCGGACACGTTCTTACTTGACAGACTGTATAGTTACGAATACTTTTATTCAACTGAGAAATTTAACCCTGCATGGCTTAGATATTTTAACTTATCTACTATACGCGTACGACAATAAACACACAGAGACTAACATACACGACTATAACACCCGAGGACGAATAGATATTAATACTGATTTCCTAAGACTAAAAGCAAACAGAAATATCCCAGGTTATTACTCAAAATTAGTTTTTATTAAACTACTTGAAAATATAAAACCGTTACCGAAATAAAATTTTAAGAAAAAAAATAAAAAATTTGCAAAAATTCCAGGGTACAGTTTGTCAAGTAAGAACGTGACCGCTCACATACTTGAATGAATGAAAAATGTGTTTTGGCAAGTCGTCGACATTTTTCATCTCGTTAAAACGGTTTACCAACTTCTTCACAAACGAGACCGATTTTTTAACATATTCAGCAGCTGCGTCTTAGGCCCCTTTGGATGGGAACAAAGAAAGACTGCTTCGAACCGATGCGCAAATAAGTGACTCATTTTGGATTTTAGGTGATTTCGACGAAAGTTCGGAATCGGCTGATACTTTTACTAAAATGCGTCGTAGACGAAGGTTCCCTCTACCGATTTTTTGTTAAATCGTTACAATCGCACCTACCAAAAATGAATTATCGTGACACGTCCTTACTTGCCAGACTATATACTATAGTATAAGTGAATATATTATGGGACTGAAGGATTTAATTTTTGATGACTAATGATTTTTTAGAGGCGGCCATAGCGTAGCAGTTAAGCTCGTGCTTTTTACACCAGAAACCCGAGTTCGTATCTCGGCTCAAAAAATAATAAAAAAAAAAATTACAACGTGACGGTCGCCTCCCTCGTGAAGGCAATAGCAAACTACCAGTAGTATCATACCTAGTAAAGTCTTTTTACTTTGGCCGTTCGAAACCAGCATTAAACTGTAGGTCCCCTTGGCCTGTGGAACACTGAAAACGGTACGTTTTTACACAGGCAAAGGCACGAGGGTCGCCTTCGTCCATATCGCATATGACACTTCAAAAAGAATGATTTTTTACATTCTTAAATATTTTCATTTTCCACTGCTTTCTGGTTATTTCGAATGTGATTCATTCCTTGCTGTGAATATCTGAATTTTTGTAGTGTCTTTACCACAGTAAACATAAAACACAGTAGTCACTACTGTGCTCAAGAAAATATTTAGGTCCTGTTTTTTATCACGCATACATCCTCTATCATACCAACAACACGGCTGCCAATGCGGTCGCGGGTTGTGCTTACATCTGGATCTCAAGGAGAATCTTTTTATAATGTGCTCCAAAATTCATTATTAATAATTTTCCAATAAGTAAATGACGTTATAATTGAATATAATTATAAAAAAGATGTCAAGAGGCAGTTTTTGTTGTGCGGTTGGTATTTTCAAAAATATAAGTGACCTCTCCAGATGAGTTAGTTTTTTCAGATTTCTCAAAGATCATAAAAGATAATTTATCCGTAATACTTTATCTCTATTATGCAATATATTATATAAAGTTTTTTATGTATAAAACAGTTGATGTTTTATTATTGTTAAGTATTGGTTTTTATTATTCCACTTGTACTTTTTTTTCTAAATTCAGGGCAGAATGTTTGCTAGAGTTAAGTTACATTATCTGTTAAAATTCCCCAACCAAACTTTTAAAACTTAATCTGGGCATGCAAAAGTAATAATTCTCAAGCACAAGTGAGTTTGAATAAATGAATGCATGGATCTAATTCATTTATACAAGTAGTATATAGGCACGAAAAGTCATTTTGTATGAAAATGATTGTATTAGATTTAACTAATGATAAAATAGAGCAAAAAGTGTGTCATTTCATTTTTAAGTTTAGAAGAAAGAGGATCTCATCTTAAAATGATAATTATAATTATTTTCAATCTCTTCAAATTACTGAAATGTAAGGAGCATGATTGTTGACATTATATGCGCGAAGCTGAAGGTGTCTAGAGATATATTCTCAAAATGAACATTTTTTCCCACCGAACAATATTTCTAATGGTTGAAAAATGAGATATTTAAATAAATAACGTGCAAAAACCGTTGAAGCTAAATCTATTTTTTCCTTGCATTTTTTCTTTTTGGACTGTTTTTTTGTATAATTTAATAATTTAATAAGAACTTGATAAAAAATGATTTAAAAAAAAAACTTTTCACATTTTTTCTTCCTTTCAATCAGCAAAATTCATTTTTATTCTACAGAATAGGATTTTTCTTGAAAGAAGGAATTTGAATATTTTAAAAACTCGCGGACCAGCAATATGGCGACAAGTCATGTGATCATTACAATTTCGAACCCCTTGAGACCGGACTGTCGCTACTGTGTTTTATGTTTACTGTGTCTTCACTTTGTATTATTTATCGATATGTTGTAATAATGGTCATTTATTGTATTTATGTTTCGTTCATTTTATCGATATTACTTTAATTTATTATATTTTATTTATATTCTCAATATGTATAAATTATTAATTTTACGAGTAAAAGATCCAACTTTACCCGAAACCAGAAGTAGGAAATTGTTTTGCTTTTTTAGTCAATATGATCTATTCTTTGTAAAGTTGTCAAATTTTTATGATGCTTTTAACAATTGCGGCTAAAAACCAATAAGCCAACTAACAGTTTAGTATTAAACAATCACATAAACAAGTCCCGTTGCAAGCCAAACGTTGGTATTATCTTTATTGCTAACTCCGGACCTAGTAACAAATAAATTAAATTACTATTATCTACTCTGTATAAAAATTTCAATTGCGGTTACGTTAAAATCAACTTTACCTCGCATCATTAAAATTTAATTCTAATTTATTACCCATTCAAAAATATTCCTCGGCAAAAAAATTAACGTTTCTCATTTTGGTTTTTCCCCGAGAATTAATAATTAACAATAACCTTTCGTAAAGCCCCTTTAAAACAACCTTGAAAACAAAAAACTCATCGCCGCCGAAAACGATAATGAAAGGGACCATTTTTCGCTTAAGAAAAATTTTTAAATTTGCCATCAGCCTTAAAAATTCTATAAAACTCTCTTGGGATAAATGTCGCGCTGGTTATTTCTACCCCTCTTTCAAGCCATTTTCCGTATTTTTCCGATATATTTTCCAGCTGGAAGGAGACATTGATTTCATAATTTAAACAAAAAAAACTTTTGGGAGTATTGATTACATTCAAAGCATTTAATACTAATTTAATAATATTATACGTCGTTACAAAATTGTTTAATATATCCGAGATGACAACTGCTGGGATCAAATAAGGACATGCTTAATATGTTTAAAATAAACTGAAGAAGATTTGTCAAGAATACTGTATTGTTGAACAAACAAATATTAACATCGACACACTCAAAGAAGAAGTCATAAAAAAGAGGATTCATGAGGAGAATGGTAGAAGTCTAGATACAAACAGGCTGGGAACTCATCAGACACCGGAAGAAAAATGGTACCATATCAGAGAAACACTGGAAGAGGTAATGGAAAAGCATCTGAAACAAAATACAACCAAAAAGAAACAATCATAGATGACGGAGGAAATATTGGATATGATGGAAGTAAGAAGAAAGTATAAGAACAACAATAATATAAAATGCAAAGAAACCCACATCCTAATAAAAAGAAAGATAAAGGAGGCTAAAAACATGTGGCTAAATGAACAACGCACCAGAAGAAAAAGGGGGGAAATATATAGTGATACAACTAGACAACATGATATAAATAAGCTTAATATAACCGGCCCCCTCCCCAATAAATAAAGACGAAATATTAGCAGCAGCAAATCAGTTTAAAAACAAAAAGGCAGTAGGAGAAGATAATATACCTACAGAAATCAATAAAATATTTTTTGAAAAACATATGGACATTACACAGGACTTCTTCAACAGCGTATACAACACAGGGCATGTACCTCATGATTGGTTGACATCAATTTTTATACCATTGTCAAAAAAGAATAATCCTAGAAAGTGCGAGGAATATCGTAATATAAGTCTAATGAACCACATCTTGAAACTCTTCCTTAAAATAATCCACCAAAGAGTATTCAAAAAACTAGATGAACTTATTGGACAAACACAGTTCGGCTTTAGGAACGGACTCGGAACGAGGGACGCACCATTCTCCATCCGCGTTCTGATTGAAATATGTAGGGATGTCAACTCTGATGTTTATTTATGCTTCATAGATTTCCAAAAAGTCTTTGATAAGGTAAATCATGAGAAAATCAGGGAAATACTACAATCGTGTAACAATGATGACAAAGACTGTAGATAAAAGTTGACAATCGCATATCCAAAGAAATAAAAATAAAGAAAAGCGTACGTCAGGGTTGTATTTTGTCACCCCTGTTATTCAATGTCTATTCGGAGGAAATTTTCAATAAAGCACTTTCTGATAAAAAAGATGGGATTACAATTAACAGTGTGTGTAAATAACCTCCACTACGCTGATTTTACTGTCATTCTAGCGGGCAGTGAAGAAGGCCTAAGAAGACTCATGAATGGAATTGTTGATCTATGTGAGGAGTGAGAAGAATATTTATACAAAGATAAACATTAAAGTACATCAACAAGCACTTGAAAAGGCAATAAAAATAACGTACTTAGGAAGCGTAATTAGTGAAGATTGAGGCCACTCTATTGAAATACGCTCAAGAATCGAAAAAGGATGGCACTCCTTTAATAAAATCCGATTTCACTCCCCAAAAGTCAAAATTTAACTTTCGATACTACACAGCTCTGATGAGGCTATCAATTCCTATATTAGTACCAAATTTCAACTTTCCATATCATATAGTTTCGGAGAAAATCGGGTGTGATATACAGACAGACGAACATACAGACACCGAAGTGATTTTATGTGTTCCGTACGGAACACTAATTATATCGAGACTCTATGCATATAGTCTTCTACTGTGGATACAGTTTTACTCATCAAACTGGCGGTCGTCATTACGAGTTTCTAGAGTCCCGCACAAATTTCTTATCGTAATATTTGTGTGTGTGTATGAACTTGAGGTAAACTAGGCAACACTGTTTTCTCTAAAAATGGCAATGTAGCCGTATTCCCCGAAATGGAGGCCCAGAAAAAAAGCCAATTTAAATTAGGACTGAAAACATATTTTTATGCAATTAATAATAATAATTTTTTTTTAAATACAATTTGAAAAAATAAGATAGAAAAATACCGAGTAAAAATGAACCAAAGATAGTAAAGAAATAACTGCATACAAATTTAGAAAAACAAATTGATCTTTAATACCGTTCGACAAGTAACAAATGACGACATATGAAATAAAGTCCCCGTTAAGAATCTGTCTGTCTAGTTGTGCGGGCTAATTTTGTTCAAATCACTGGATAAATTTAAAATTGGTTTTTACTGGAGCATGAAGGGGTAAGTGAGTGCAGATAGGATAAACTAGGGGTAAGATAGATAAAGTAGAGAAGTGCCAGGGTCGCTTGGCTGGTTGTAGGCTCGATAGACGGGATAGGCGATTATGTCTGTTTGTGCACTGCAGTCTTTCAGCTCATTGTGCTCCTATCTCTTGGTTATATGAGATATTAAGAACAAGAACAAGAGTGCTAAGATGCTATGTGTTTTCGGTCATGTTATACGGTATGGAGGCTGCAACAATCACGGAGACAACACAACAAAAAACGGAGAGTCATTCGAGATATAGTGCTATCGTCGAATGCTGCGTGTTCCTTGGAAAGTGCATACCACAAACGTGGAAATATTTGGTCGGATGGGAAAAGAACGAGAGTTGATTCTAGCTGTTAAAGAAAGAAAAAGCACTGACATTGGCCCTATTATGAGAAGCCAAAAGTATGAGTTCCTGCAACTTATAATTGTAGGAAAAATAATCGGTAAGCGAGGAAGGTGCCGCAACTCTTGGCTGAAAAACTTTCGACAGTGGAGCAAACATGACATCTACTGAACTGTTTAGAGCGGCAATAGATAAAATCAGATTTTTTTTTATGGGTCTAGCACACGTGCTGCAGGGAAATCCCTAAAGCGCTACAGGAGCGACACGTGTGCAGAAAAAGCGATTCACGTTGTTCTTGAATCGCTGTAAATTGTACTCGGTGAGAAACACAGTCCTGGGTAAGCCATTCCAAAGGGATGATGTTCTCCATATAAAAGATTGCTTAAAAAGCGTTGTACGCGGAGTAACAAGCTGAACCTCATATGGATGTGAAGTATCAGCGCGACGTGTACTTCTAACATGCAACCCTCTGGGAGGAATTAACCGGGTTACATCCTTCGAACACTCTCCATGAAAATACTTGTAGAATAGACTCAAGCCGCCAACCGTTCTTCGATGTTCCAGCGAATCAAGGCCGCCGCACAGTGTGTCGACTAGTACAAGTTAGCTGCACAAAATTATTTTTTCACTTATTTTAATTGTTTATGTATATTCTAGGCATATTAAGTTATTTTAAGAAAAAATTCATCGCGTTGGTTTTTTTATGGGCGTGGCTAATTTTTTCCCCTAAATTAGTCAGCTACGCAGACATATTTAACGATAACTCGGGAACAACTTGTCAGATTTTTATAAATAAAACATTAAAAAATGCGCAACAAAATTTTATTAAAGTTGATTGAATATTATTTTATTCTATCTTTTATCGTTTTGGAGTTATTTAGAAATTAATGGAGAGAAAAAATTTTTTTTCGTGTAAAATTCATTATTTTTTTCGGTAAAAAAGCGCAATAACAAAAGAAAAACAAAATATTATACATTTTTCTGACAGCTGCGTATCTGGAAAATAAAATAAGGTATTAATCATGAAAATCGGTTAATAAATGTGGGTTTTATTTACCGCAGGTACTCAATATCGATAAAATTTGTGTAATACAGCCACCCTTGCATATCGCGGTAGGATAGCATCAGCTTAGCAGGTAGATAACGGAACTAAAGGGCAAGGGTATTTTGTATGGTTATTAGAATTAAAAATTATAATACAGTGTCTTTCATTTAGCTGCATTTCGCTTACTTGTATTTTTTGTCCAGCTGCACAAAACATTGTATAACAAAAACAAAATATTCTGCGTATGTGCACGAATTTTTCTACAAACTTGAATGTGCAACTAAATGAAAGACACTGTATTATTATTTTTAATAATAACCAGATGAAAAATCATTTATTGCATTTGTCAATTAAAAATAAAACAATTAATCCATATTACTTAGTTTTATTGACACAAAAAGGATAAACTCAAATAATACCTGCCTTTCAGGTAGGTAACTTGTGCATTATACATACATAAGTAGTTGGTATTTTAAAATGTTTTTGATTTTTTTAAGGTACATATTTCTTGCTGTTCGGTAAAAAAAAAAATTGTTTTTGAAAATTCCGGTCAAAAATTGTTTTTGTTTAATTTTAAAATAAATGTTATAAATGCTCTGTAATAAATTTAGCATAATGACACTGACTGTAATTATATGTAAAATAAAAATGCTCATTTATTGATAAAGAAAAATTTACAAGTCAAGGTTTACATGCTTAGTACAAGCAATACATAACTAAAAATAGTAGCTGAACCTAATAATCATCATCAGAGTCTTCTGAAGAGTCGTTTACTGTATAATCGTCATCATTTTGTGGCATTGCGCGACAATATGATGACGATTCCAATCTTGACTCTTCTATGCTAGGGCTTACAATTAACTTTAATACATCTGTACATATTTTTTCCGGCTTTTTTTTGGAAATCTCTCGAAGGCTATTGATCAAAGGATCAGATGTTATAATTAACATGCACAGTAAGTCTCTATTCGTGGCAACACGCGAGCACTTGCGGGTGTTGTACTTCCTAAATCTGCGGCAATCTTTGTTCCGTGCTTCTTGAGCCTCTTCGGAAAGCTGCCCAATTGGAAGCAATGCCGCTTTGATGACTTCTGTGCTGTGAATTAATATTTTATGCACAGTAGCAGGCATACAGTACCACGAATAGAGACTAAGATAATATTTTCTGGTTTCAAGACAAAAAATTTTTGAATTCAACTAAGTTTATCTCGAATCCAGAAGACAATGTTCTCAAAATAACATCAAACTTTTTTATAATTGTAACATCCAACCCTCTGATCTGAGCACGCATCTCAGCATTCTTAAAAAAGCGACGGGCTGTATTTCCATCATTTGAAGAACCAAATCCTGGCTTTGGTTTATCTACAATGAGTCCCATCTTGTTCTTAAATTTCAATTTGATTTCCTCGGAACGAACCTTGATATCTGCGTTGTCTTCGTTGCTTCTAGCCTGCCATTTCTTAATATTCAACTTGTAACTGATATGTAAAAGGCATTCGAAGCAACGAATCCAAGCATGAAGTGTAGATAAACCAAAGCCAAAATGTTCTTGATTGCTGTTAAACATCGCGGGGTCATCGTTCATCGTCTTGGGGGTGGCGCCACAGATGAAACACTTTTGGGATGAACTAGTTTCCGTTAAGGCGTTACACACCTTTCCGTCTGTCATTGTCAGCAAAAGTTCGTGTTTTACAGAGATTTGAGAATCACCAAAGTTGATAAGTGTTGGAAGAAGAGCATTAACTTCTTCCCACAATCTATTTGTCTCCACTAACGTGAAGTCGTTCGTTTCTTTGGCAAATATAAATTTGATTGGGCGACAATACAAAGTTGATGAAGGCCGAGGATTTTGCCAAATAATTTTGGACCCATCATATAACTTAAAGGGAACTAAAGAAAATGCGAAAAGAAACTCGTCCGTATATTCAGTGTTCTCAAATCTCTGTTTGTATGTGCTGTGCCCAGAACTTCCATCACATCCCCATTTACTAACAAGTGTAAATGATGAACTTGTTGGGAGCACACTGCTGATAACTTCATTCTGTGCTAATACTAGACGTTCCACTGTTTTATTTAATTAGGCTTGCAAATTTATTTCAGCACGAGTTTCTGATATAGCAATGTGCTCCTCTGCAGGGTAACAAGCCTGTTTGGACTTTTTTAAACTAAAATATGACGGAAACACATTATGCCCCGCCTTCATGGACCACTTCCTAGTTTGTTTGTAAGAATGCGTTGTTGACTTAGAATCTATATAGTAAGCTAAGGCTTCGCCACTGCTTAATTGCCTAGGATTAACGGAACTGGTATTTTTAGACTTAATAATATTATCTGGGCTCTCACTAATGTCTCTAATCACATTGGCAATTTTCCTTTGCCCTGCTGAACGCACAGCAATTTCGACAGCAGTCACCAATTCACTGACACTTCGGGATTCTACGAGATCCACGACGCGACGTTTCTTTGTCTTAAACGACGATTCCTCGAAATCTTTGCGAGGTCTACCTGCAGGAGTCACATTCTCACTTGATGTTGAAGGTTGTGGCGCAAAAGAACTCGCAGTAAACTGAATGTCTGCTTCATCCAACCAATTCTTATTTTTTAATTAAAAAACGCTCCTTCGACTTTCCTGAAGCCAACCATTTGGCACCAAACTTATTAGACAAGTTGGATATCTTCAACTTTATTTCTTTTTGGCTGCTTTCAGTAATGTCACCAAAGTGAAATTTTGAAGAAAGAAAGTCATATACACGCGAGTTTTTTTCATTCTTCGTGTGTTTCAACCACTCCTCAAAAAAGGCTACCCTTGAAATAGAGTAAACGTGTTCTGGAAAAAAAAAAAAAAAAAAACCTGTTGTACTGAAGTGTGCTAAACAATATGTGTATTTTTACGAAGAATAATGTTATTTCTGTGTAATATCTAAAAACTAGCCCGGATGGAGGTGAATGTCTGTATATTCTGAACTTTCAAAGTTTTTTTTTTTTTAAACACGCTAAAATATATAGGCTATTTAAAAAAAATACTAAAAATTCAAATTAATAGATTATGATTAAAAAAATACATTAAAAAATAGTACTTACCCTCAGTATTAATCTTCATCACAAAAACTTTCACAATATTACAATATGTCACTATAAGATTGCACGAAAGTGTCGCTAAATTGCAACTGATTGATTCAAAGAGCTGCATTAAACTCATTACCTGACTTCTGACGCTTATGTGTCGCCACTTGCAAATTTGATAAACAACCTTTTCTCGGAATTCAGGGTTTGGTGGTGTTGTTTACGTCTTGCAAATAAGATTTCCTGGAAATCATAACATAAATTTTGTCCACCTAGCATGTTCTACGCGACACACTGTGCGCCGGTCAGTTCTAGGTCTCCAATCAGACGAACAGCCCTTTTCTGAACAGAATCCAACAAGTGCAGTGTATGTTTGGGAGCGGAGCCCCAAACATGGGAGCAGTATTCCGTAGTTGGTCGAATTTGAGCTTAATAAAGAATTAACAGTTGTTGTGGATTTTTAAGTTTTCTGGTTCGAAATAATATTCTCAACTTTTGAGAAGCTCTCCTTGCTATGTCTGCAACATGTTCATGCTAGACCATATTTGCTCCCAAATTAACGCCCAACAAATTGAGTTACGATGCTAGGGGAATGGAGTGCCCCGATATAACTATGTCGGGTTCAGCAACGTTAACTTTTTTAGAAAAAACTGCCGCCTTTTTTTGTAGCGTTAAATTCCACTTGGTTACTGTCACCCCAAGATAGAATTTCTTCCAGGTCTTTGTTAAGTTGAATGACTTTCTGCTGTCTGCGGATATTCGCCTGAGCAGCCGATGTCCGAGCGTTCAAAATGAATGAAAAGATAAGCGTACTGTCATCTGCAAAGCTGTAGATTGGATTCCTGGTCTTTTCCAGCAGATCGTTAATGTAAATGAGAAAGAGAGTAGGATGGAGCCTTGGGGCACACCGGCGTTGACAGTAAAGGTGTTAGAAAGAAATCCGTCGACTGCGACTTGTAAAGAACGCTCTCTGAGGAAACATGAGAGGCACAAACAAAACTTTTCAGATATGCCATAAGAGCTTAGCTTAGCCAACAGTCCATCGTGCCAAACACGGTCGAATGCCATGGTTATGTCAAGAGCAACCGCTCGAGATTCTCCGAAGGGTTCAATTGCGTTGTTCCAAACATGTGTTACATAAGTAAGAAGATCTCCTGTTGATCTATGTTTACGAAAGATAGGCAAATGTGATCGCCAACGTCCTTAGAAGATAAGGCACATTAAGAAGAAGAAGATTGTTGTAACACTAGTGTATTCGCACGCATTGCAAAGTCAACCGTTAACAGGTTGACTGCCGATCTATATTTTTGAGTTTGTGGTTGACGCCGGTAAGATTTTTCCAAATATTTTTATTTTATTGTGGTAAATATGAATTAAAATGAGTTTTGGATGTGTTTTTTTTATGTGCCATTCAAAATATTAGAAAAAAAAAAATTTCACTCCGATCGGAGTAATCGGCATTGCAAGTGAAAATTTTTACTAGATGTCGAACACTCCGATCGAAGTGTCCAATTAAATAAGTAAAGAAATAATAAATCGAACTCATGAACTCAAAACATTTATTTCTAAATCATTTTTGTACATTTTTATGGTAATCCTCAAAGTAATTAAGGCAAAACCCTGGTTGTCCAGGGCACATTTTGCATTCATACACTGTTTGCTTTCTTATTTTATTTTTCCTGCATTCTTTGCATTCCTTTCTGCTTACCCGTTTTGTTTTTTTAGTTCCTTTTTTTTCACTAACAATTTTTTCTACTTTGCTAATGCTGTGGACATTTATTTGGCCTGGAGGAATTTGCGGCAAATTAGTAATTGGTCGTCTGGCTAGTAAATTTCTTATGACATCCAATCGGAAGTCATATAATCGTAACTGGTCAGACCGCGAATATTTATTGTACAAAAAATAGGCGTTTATCATGCTCATTTGCAGCACATGCATGAATAACTTTTTGTACCACCGAATGGTTTTACGGCTGCAAGGATAATATGCCATCATTTGATCCTGTCTATCTATACCGGACATAAAAGCATTATATCCAATGATTGCGGAAGGTTTTTCAGATTCTTGATTTCTTTTGTTTTTAAAAATGCCCATTTCGCTTCCAAATTCTGTTGAAATGTATTGAACATTGCGTTTATCGCGCCATTTTCCGACATGCACTCCATTGCAAAAACATAGATTTATTCTCACCACGTTTTAAGTTTGCACTCATTACCTCTTTCGGATTATCTTTCCTCTCAGCTCTCAGCGTACCAGTGCAGTATGTATTTTGTTGAAGTAATTTCCTAGCTAAATTAACACTATTGTAAAAATTGTCTAGATAAACAGCATGTCCCACACCCAATTTTTCCTCCAATAAATGTAAAACAATCTTTTCAGTATGTCCGCTTCCACCATAAACATCTGTCGCACCTTCGTAGACACGAAATTTCAAAATAAGTCCATTAGGCTCTGTCAGCATGTATAACTTCATACCATACTTATGACGCTTATTCTTGATATACTGTTTAAACTGGAGACGACCCCGATAAAGTACCATAGCTTCATCCAAAGACAACTCTCTTCCAGGATAGTAAATTTCTCCCACCTTGTTGTTAAAAAAACCTGCCACAAATCTAATCTTTCCTAGCCGATCTGCCGGATCCATATCTGGAGATGTAAAATGCAAACACCTCAAGATAAGCGAAAATCTATTCCTTGACATATATTTTCTAAAAACAGGTAGATTAAATAGCGGATCAGTTTTCCAATAATCGTTAAGACGGCTCAAGGATATTGTGCCAGTGTGAAGTAACAGGGCCAAAAAAATTTTTAGTTCGTCAAGAGTAAGATCTTTAAAATTAGTAATACGTGATTTTGTACTTGTTTCTGGGCGCAGCAAAACCTCGACTGCGTAAGAGTTCGTTCGTTCTACAATAGTTTGTAAAAAAGCATCATCAATGATCATTTCGAAAAAATCGATAGGTGCACCCTGTCCTGGAATTTGCACCAATAATTCCTGGGTTTTCTGGAACAAAATTTGTTTTAACGCACCTCTGTCGTTCCATTTTATCTCATCAAGGCTAGGAAGTGTTTGATGTGGCCGAATAGGGTCTATAAAATTCTCTTCTTCGGACTCGGAGCTTGAATTTACATCACTATCGTCTGTGTCTGGTACGTAATGTTCGTCACTACTACCTCCGCTTTCTTCCAATAGCTGCAATAATTCAGTGTCAGTTAGCTTCTTTTTCTTATCATATACCTTTTTTTCATCACTACAATGTCTTTTTTTAATACCAGAAGGCCCAGGTTGATTGTCCATATTGTACGGCAGATTACAACCAAACCAAAAGCAAATCCGCGGAACCACTTAAGCACCTGTTAGAACTTGCGTTTTTAAGTAACGCCACCACTAGAAACACGTTTCATATACAACACCGATGGAATACTAAAACGTTTCGTAAGAACGCATGTCGAACTCCGATCGGAGTAGACGGCGTTCGCGAAGAGACCCGACGCACTCCGATCGGAGTGGTCGGCAGTCAACCTGTTAACGCCCCACATTTTTCTTTAAACTTATCCTTTAAAAAATTTGTCTCGGGATAACCACATCTCGAAAAGTGATTCGTATTAGGTACATCTAGTATACAAAAAAAAGGTTTTATGTCGACATCACATCTCATAACCTAGAAAACTAGTAATTTGTTTTATTTACTCCTCGCATCATTTGTTTGAGGTTAGTCATAAAAATATTACTTTTTCGTGTATAAATGTGGTCATCAAAACATTTAGATTAGTGCAAAATATACAAAATGTCACGCGTCTGTGTTAATTCGCCTAGTTTGTTTTGTTACATTGGTGGTAAATTTACCCCTAAAAGTAAAAAAAGCCAATTTTCCCGCTGCTTGAAAAGTGTTATAAAGCTTATTTTAAGACCATAATGAAAATCAAGATAAATCATGGGGGCCTCGAGTGTGTTGTTTGAAATGTTACAAATATTTGACAGGTTGGTACAATGATACTATAAAAGAAATGCATTTTGGAGTACCAATGCAGTGGCGTGAACCCAAGAACCACACAGACGATTGTTTCTTCTGTTTGACAAGTGTGAAGGGTTTTTCTAAACAACAAAAAGTTCCGTGAAATATGTTAATGCATCATCAGTGTCAAAGCCGCTACTTCATTCTCCTGAAATTCCTGTTCCGAAACGACCTTTGAGCCCATTAAGCTCATCGAGTTCTATAGAAGAAAAGTCGAACCCATTCCTCCTAGGGGAGAGCTATTTCAAGATCCAACTATTGCATCAAAACCACATTTGATTAGTCAATCAGAACTAAACGACCTCGATAAAGTCCGTTTGTTTTTGAGTTGATAGCACACAACATGGGTTAATAAACATTAAAATGTCATAAACCATAAGCGTCCCAAATTTCTCTACCAATTATTTGCCTTTTTAGTTTTAATCACCTTTATTTTCTAACTCTATACAACAGTGCGACTTTTTTCTAAAAAATATTTTATTATATGCCTTCTTAACTTTACAGTAAGCTATATAAATCAACGCATTTCAAAGTTTGTTTTAATGAGTAAATGATGAAACTAAAAATCTTATTTGTATAATAAAACTCGAAACGAGTACGATTAACAATTCTTAAGAACTAGAAATCTACAGTGTTATAAAGCATAATGATTTTAGTAGTTATTGGAATATAATAAACCAAAGCACTTATCGGTAGATAGGTGCCTAAGTACCTAAGTATACAATAAAAATATTCTGTGTAAGTATAAAAATAAAGCAAAAACCTATAATATGCTTAATTCAAGTCAGAACCGCGATGACTTCAACTTTCAGTTCTGCCCCGGTCAAACTTCGCGGAGTCGGTAAATCTGCATTTTCTCTGCGAGAAAAAACAATGATACTTAAGGTCCATGATGTCCTAGTGCACACAGCCAACAAGCCAAGTCTGTGAAATTGTGGAAACCTCTGTCAACATGACAAGAGTTGGACCAGAACCTATTTATAGATTTCTAAAAGAAAGAAAACGCGGTCCTTGCAACGAACCTCAGAATCACAAAGAAAAGGAGCCCTTAGAGGTTGATGAAGACTTTAAAAACGCAATAAGAAGAAAAGTACGCCATTTTTTTTATTAAAAAAGAAATACCTACACTACATAAAGTTTTGCAAGAAATGACAAAAAAATCAGGACCTGAATTTTTGTTGGGAAAAAAACACAATGGGAAATCTGTTCTTATTAATGAAACAGAAAAAATTTGTAGAAAAGAATATCTACGAGCAATCAGAAAATTTCGAGTCGAAGAAGAAAATATTTTTTATTTAGATAAAACTTGAGTTAATGAGTGACACACAGTGAAAAAAATTCTAGATTGACAATAACATTAAGAGTGCCAAATAGGCTTCTATGGAAGGTTGGTCAACTGGATTACAAACCGCTTGAGGAAAAGGTCGCAGGCTAATTATAGCACATATTGGTAGTGAAAACGGATTTCTCGACGGTGGCTTGTTGGAATTCGAATTAAAGTCAACTAAAGATTACCATGATGAAATGACGGCCGATGTTTTTGGGGAGTACTTTCAACAAATGACTGAATGTATACCATCAGAATCAGTTATAGTATTAGACAGTGCCCCATACCATTCTCGATCATTAAAAGGACTTCCGACAAATTTATGGAAAAAAGCGGATATTCTTCAATCGATAAGAGACAAAAATCTCTGGTATGTTAAAAGCGAAAGTTCTTAAAATTGCGAAACAAAATAAGGCACAGTTCAAGAAAAATGCAGTCGATGAAATGGCAATGGAACGGAATATCACATTGCTTAGATTACCTCCATATGATTGCGAATTGAATCGCATAGAGCTAATTTGGACACAAATGAAAGGTTTCGTTGCAAGGGAAAACACCACATTCAAACTTCAAGACGTAAAGCAATTATTACTCGCCGGAATAGAGAGGATCAAAGAGGATAATTGGAAAAATGCCATTCGACATTTTATAGAAGAAAATAAAATGTGGAAACTTGACGAATCCATCGAAGAAACTGTGGAAATAAGACCCTTAATTATCAATTTAAGAGAAGTCGAGTCTTCAGATTTTGAAGATGATTGTTTTTGATTGTAATTAAAGTACTTATAAATCGTGAATTAGGAATTTGTATTAAACATAGATCTACAGAAAAAAAATGTGTAGTAATAAATTTTATATTTCTATAACTTTATTTTTAAGATAATTTTATTTATTAAACACTAAAAGCAGGTTACTCTCGGACGGGTATGCTACCGATGAATCGTCATGTACATTTTATGACTCTATTATATAGCAGAGGTTTTCTGCTTAAAATAGGGTGAACCGAAAAATAATTCAAAGTAGGTAGCAAAATCCAGTGAAATGCATAAGAATTTTTTTTTCTTTTTGGCACACTCCAACAAGTATTTACATCTACAATGAGAGAATTCTGCTATCAACTCCAAACAAATACACTATAGAGATTTAGATTTGACCAAAGAAAAATCTAAAATATTAGGATCGAGATTAAAACAAAGGAATCTTTTAGAGACTGACGTTAAAATTACCGTTTATCGAAATCGTCACAGCTCCTTAACTACCTTTTGTTCAGAAGTTTAGTTTTTTTGTAATCAATGTGGCGCTAGGCCAGCATCATTCGCCAGAAGAGTGGAGACTTTATTGATAGATCGAAACAAAGTCTAAAGGCAGTTTTACTCCATAACGGCAACATATTCCGGTTTTTGCTTGCAGAGTACGGTACTCATAAAAGAAACCTATAACATTTTAAAACTTATCTTAGAAAAAATCAAATACACAACGTTCACATGGCAAATATGTGCAGGTTTAAAAGTAGTGGATTTGATTTAAGATTGCATACCGGCTATATGAAATATTGCTGTTTCTTATGTGAATGAGATGGCAGAACGCGTTCAGAACATTACGTAAAACAAAACTGGCCTTTAAGAAGTGGGTACGTTTTTGGTAAGAAAAATATTAAAAATTAGTATCAACTGAGAAAATCATTTTACCATCATTGCACATAAAACTTGGTTTAATCAAGAATTTTGTCAAAGCGTTACGTAAGAATGGACTTGGAGTTCAGTTTCTCAAAAATAAATTTCCTGGGCTCAGTGAAGCTAAAATAAAGGAAGGAATTTTTGTAAGGCCTGATATAAGAAAATTAATTGATGATTCCTCTTTTCTATCCTGTCTAAGTTCCATAGCAAAAAGGCATGGTTGGCTTTTACTGATGTCATGAAAAATTTCCTCGGAAACCACAAACCACCAGATTTCTATGAAAAATAAAACTAATGTTGGATGCCTATAATGAACTAGCATGCAATATGTCATTAAAAATTTATTTTCTACACTCCCGTTTGAATTTCTTTCCGGAAAACATGGGCTCAGTTAGCGATCAACATGGAGAACGCTTTCACCAAGAAATAGCTGAGTTCGAGAAGCATTATCAAAGTAAATAGGAACCAGCTTCTGTTGGTGTTTTCAGAGAGATTCAGATACTGCGAGGACTGACTACAAAAGAAAAGCCAATCGATCAAAAAAATATAAGTCTTTTAATGAAAAATAAAATTTTTTGTCACTAATTTATGTATTTTTGAAATAAACCAATAAAAGCTTTTCTCTATGAAACCTGATGCAATGTAACTATTTTATTATTCAATTTTAACTGAGTTGGCGGTGAGGAATCAGTATTTCATACCGTAAAACCCAGTGAAAAAAAAATAGTTGCAGTGTTATTTTTGTCCCACTTTTTATTTATTGTCTGTATCTTTACGATATATTTTTTAGCTGAAAGGAGATGCTGATTTCCTAATTCACACAAAAAAAAAACTTTTGAGGGTATTAATTACGTCTAAAAAAATTAATGCTAATTTAATATGCAGGTTTTTATCAGAATTGTTTAAATTGTTTAATATATTCGAATCAAATAGGATTATATTTAATACTCTGCAATACATCCGAAGATATTTGGAAATTTTACAAAAATATTTAATTGTGTTTTGTTGCCACACCACTGCGACGAATAATATTACAAATCATAACAAACGAAACAAGCACCCTGTAAAGTCACTCGGAAAAGCCCCATATGTTATTTCAAAGCCAACCTTAACCCATAGAAATTCTTTAAAACACTCCCTTTTCTGATATAATGTTTGTAACAGTCTGTAGTCTACGAAAAAACTGGAGTTTAGTCAGGTGAACACAAATCAGGTGTATAGATACTTTGCTTATGCCTCTTCGGGTTTCTGAAGTATTTTAATTTCAAAAGGTACAGATTCCTGAATAGGTCTCTTATAATCGTAGGCAAAACGTCGTAATGTCACTAAAATTTAATATCATGTAATCCCAAGAACCATAATTTCTCCTCTGAACATCTCCAATCTTTAAAGCTACAAAAATAATTTGAACACTTCAGTCGTATTTGATATCCCGCTACAAAAAAGAGAAGTTGGCTTAGTAGAGAATAGAATGAAAATTATTCATAAATGAATTCGGCGAACTCTATAATTTGACCAAGGGAGGGGGGCTAGGAAGGCTACAAGGCCCAGGGGTCATACGTCAGTGTGCAACTATATGCATGTGTTCTTTTTGCGAATTATCTCAACGCCCCTTATCAATTATTAACTTGTGTGTGTGATTTTTAAAGTTTCACTATATGAAAGGGTTCTATTCTGTGAAAAATGACACCCTACCCCTTAAAACTCGCCAGGCTGCGGGATAAACTGTGTCCCTACATGAAAAATCTCTTTATATGTTTTAAATTTTTCACAGAAACGAATTATTGTCGAGTTATTTAGGGTGGCCAGTTTTAGATGGGAGATCTACTTTAATTCTCTTGCTATAATCAGAATTGAAAGCCATCATTCTCTAAAATTATTGTAAACGGTCCTTAAGGTCTGATGCAATATAACTGGCAATTTATGTCACTTCTGTTATACATGAAGATTATAATTTCAAGTCAATATTATTTTTAATAATAGTATGTTCAGTGCATTCATTGTTTTATCACGTCAATATTTGTACAGGATAGTTGACTCAACCGTTTATGGCGTTGTTATAGACTTACCTATCATAAAGTGTGTCTTTAAATATTACACAGATATTTATTAGAGTAAGGGACAAGGTAAAGTTATCAATTTAATGCCCTTTTAAGGCACTGAAGGTATTATATCGTATAATATCATGGTATATTTCTGAATATATATATATATATATATATATATATATATATATATATATATATATATATATATATATAGCAGTGTTATGTTCTTGGGGTAAGCGGTCTTTGGAAAAGAACTAAAAAGTTTTTGACACCTTTTTAGCTACGCCAAGCTTCGAAAATATTTCATTTTCTTCATCAGGGCTACAATTATAGTAAATATTTTGGAGATTAAAAGTAAAGAACAACCCTATTTTACATGTAACATTAAAGTACTTACTGCTAAGTGGTGTGTTCAAAAATAGTTCTCTTCTTTATTACACTTATTCATTTGAAAAAACATGAGAAAAACTCGGCATAATCATCTCTGGGAAATATAATAAACTTTTACTTCATTTTGTTAGTATGGTACGAAGAATTGTGTGGTTGTAAAGTGATTTAAATTTATAAAGGATTTTTTGTTATGTTTTCTTGTCATTTTGCTAAGGGTAGTGTGTTTCTATCTCTTAGTTAAATTGTAGTTAATTTATATTTGAAAGTAGAATGACGTTGACATTTTGTTTGATCGTTTTCAAGTTGAAAAGTTAGTGAAAATCAATGGGATTATTATCAACGAGATATGTCAGATATGTTGTAAGAGTTTTCATTTTGACTGCCTATTTCTAATAGATTGGAGAAAATTAAACTCAGATCTTCAATGTCAGTTTTTTATTGATCGAGTTCGGTTCAAGGTGGATTTCCACCATCTCCCTAAAGATTCTCCTGTTGAGATTTCTCTCTGTACATAGAATTTTGGTTTCGGCAAAATTAAATTCATGTGAAAATTGGCTACTATGCTGGGCAAGCGCACAAGAGTTTTTCTTTAATCTGCAACCACTTTTATGGGAAGTGATTCTGTCTTTTAGGACTCAAGATGTTTGTCCTATATAAATTTTTTCACATTGAAAGCAAGGGATGCTGTAAACTACTTCTGAAACTTTTGTGATTTCATCTTTGTCGTTTAGACAAGTGAACATATATATATATATATATATATATATATATATATATATATATATATATATATATATATATATATATATATATATATATATATATATATGTATATATATATATATATATATATATATATATATATATATATATATATATATATATATATATACATATATAATCTATTTACTCTTTCTTTCTCCTCAGGGGCGCTAAATGACCTGGCAGTCGATGCGCCCTGACCCCATAATATCCATCCATCCATCTTTCTTTCTCTTTCTTTTATTGAGCTCTATCCTTCTTTGTGCTTAGGCAGAGCACCGGCGACCCTTCGGTGATGCGTTACACATTCTCGAGTTTGAATCCTTTCTACAGGTGGAGAACAACGTAGTCTCACTCTAGGCGAAATTGCTCCCCCAAAAGAATATTTATTTGTCTTTATAACTCAACTTCTTTTTTGGCACTGATAAAGGATCTCCTCGGGAATTGCTACTGGTTTTGGATATAACCTTTTCTGTCTGATTACGTGATTGACACAAAAAAACACGGCCTCACGTGTTCGCCTACTGCTCATATCACCCAACCTAAACCGACGTTATAGGAATTATCCCTCACAGCGCTTAGCAACCCTATGCGATTAGAACCCCTACCAAGCAATTTGTGGACTACCGGTCCACACTACGAAGCCCCAAAACGCTCGCATTTCGCATTCAGAAGCCCCAACCGGGAGGACGCGTCCGCGTGCTACGAACTGTCGACCGGAAGTCCTATATATGTTTAAATACTACTACTACTACATGTAAAATAAACATTAGTTGAGATTAAATATCTGTCACTAATGTAAGTATAAAATCACTGCATGATTTTGCCCCGTGTTTCCGATACAAATAGAATGCCGTTCTATTCCGAATCCTCGACTTCATACTTAGATAATACTATCCAGTTAAATATTTGTTGTCACTGTGTCATAAAATCACTGCACATTATTTTTCCTATCGATTTATTTAATACATTTCCTACTTTGAAACTTTCAGTTCTTGAGACACGATATATCTTGTTAAGGCATAGTGATACACAAACGTAGAAACGTGTGGAGGTGTTGTCCGGGAATACATTCGTTCGTTTGTTACGCTCCAGGTGACTTACACACACAATCACTAAAAGCCGAGAGCATGGAAAATATCAAGTGGCAAAATATTTGCAAAATTCCATCTGAACGTAACCAACGGATAAATGTATTTTTGAAATATCCCGTATATATATATATATATATATATATATATATATATATATATATATATTATATATATATATATATATATGTTACAATAGAGGTTTTCACGGATGGTGGAATGTAATATAATACATTAAAATTCCGGATTTTAATCCGTTCGTCTAACAATGAATTTGCACGACGTTTCGCCAAAATCTCATTTGGTATTTTCAAGTGACCCTGCTGCTGCTGCTACTCGATACTGTGATCTTGCTGCTATTGCCGCTCGAAACTAAATCAGACTGGCTGACTGAATGATAGACTGAGTCTCAGTTAGCTTCGAGCGGCAGCAGCAGCAAGATCACAGTATCAAGTAGCAGCAGCAGCAGCAGGAGCACTAGAAAATGCCAAATGAGATTTTGGCGAAACGTAGCGCAAATTCATTGTTAGACGAACGGATTAAAATTTAATGTATCACATTACATTCCACCATCCGTGAAAACCTCTATTGTAACATATATATATATATATATATATATATATATATATATATATATATATATATATATATATATATACGGGATATTTCAAAAATACATTCATCCGTTGGTTACGTTTCCGTTTGAAATCCGGAATTATATATATATATATATATATATATATATATATATATATATATATATATATATATATATATATATATATATATATACAGTAATACCCCGCTTTACGCGAGGGATACGTTCCGAAAAAAATCGCGTTAACTGAAATTCGCGTATATCGAGGTTTATGATTAAACATAGTCAAAATTTAATACAAAAAAATACAAATCATTTTAATCAATCACTTTAATTCTAAGAACACTTTATGCAATACATACTCTTATTTTTTTACGGAAAAATACATCTATTGTCTTTTGGGTAACGTTTTGTTTACGTTCTTGTAAAATACGTTCATAACACCCAACACTGTTTTTAATTGTTTGACACACGGTCAAGACACGGTCATCATTATTGTCTATACTCTGCAATATGTCCAAACCTGAATAAATTTTTGAAAGTGCATTTTGTATTTCCCCTGAAGATAAAACTTTCTCTTCTACTTGTTCTTCCTCATCGTAGATAGGATTATTCTGTAACTCGATCAGATCTTCATTGCTAATAGGATCGTCGTGCGTTGCTACAAGTTCTACGAGATCTTCTACCGTGACATCTTCAAGTTCAGACCCCTCAATCATTGCAGCAATGTCTTCAAGCACTTGTCTCTGCATCTGGACAATTCTTCTAGGTGCTTCCACTACATCTGGCCAAAGATTACGCCACACCCCATTCATACAACTCATTTTAACTTCCTTCCAAGCCTCTTCTATGTTGTGAATAGACTTCATAATGTTGTATGACTTCCACCACTCTCGCATAGACTGTCTTCCTTCCCCGTCAGTTTCATGAATTAGTTGGCTAAAAGTGCGGCGATGGTAATAAGCTTTGAAGTTTGCTATTGCTCCCTGGTCCATAGGTTGTAATATTGACGTAGTGTTTGGTGGAAGGAACTTTACGTACACTTTTAAGTCTCTGGGCGTATCAAGTGAGGTTGGATGTCCTGGGGCATTGTCTAAGAGTAATATAACTTTAGGTTCAAGCCCATTTCTGTCACAGTATGATTTGACTGATGGGCAAAAACTATTAGAATACCATTCTTGAAAAATTTCCCGTGTAACCCACGCCTTTCTGTTTGATCGCCACACAACTGGTAGACTTGTCTTGTCTGTGCCTCGCATTGCACGGGGTGTTTCTGAATGGTACACTAGTAAAGGTTTCAGTTTGAAATCACCAGTGGCATTACCACCCAGCAGAAGTGTTAGTCGATCTTTCGCAGCTTTGAAACCACTGGCTTGACGTTCTTCCTTAGAAATGAATGTTCGAGATGGCATTTTTTTCCAGTAAAGTGCGGTCTCATCAACATTGAAGATGAGACAAGCAGGAATTTTCTCTCGTCTAACGAAGTCTTGAAACTTGTCTGGAAACTCAGCTGCAGCTTGAATGTCCGCGCTGGCCGCCTCGCCTGTTATGTGGATATTGTGAAGATTAGAACGCTGCTTGAACCGATGGAACCAGCCTCTGCTGGCAGCAAAAGTCGGAGTGGCACTCCCTTCTCCTTCTTTTGTTTTCAGCATCTCATACAAAGATTTTGCTTTTGTGCATATGAGATCTTGACTTAGTGGTGTGTTCTTCTTATTCAAATCTTCGATCCAGACTGACAGTAATTTCTCCATTCTTTCTAAGATAGATGATCTCGAACGAGAAAGTTTTGTTGCACTTATAGGTGTTGAACCTTCGCTGGAGATTTTAATTTTTTCCCGATTTTTATAAATCGTTCTCACAGTCGATTCTGAGAGTCCAAAATCTCTCCCAACAATTGTTGCTTTGCCTCCATTTTCCATTCTTCTTAACACTTTCATCTTCAATTCCAAAGTGACGCTTTTACGCTCTTTTTTCTTTACAGGCGGCATTTTTTTAACGTAGGGTTAAATTATGTATGTATGTATCTCCAATAAATATTAAAACAAAACTGCCAGCCGACCGAACTAACATTACGGAACAAATGAACACACGAAACGAACGAGGAAATCCCCATAGAACAAAGTCGAAGGACAGGGAATTCCCAATTCTTCAAAGAGAATATTCAGAGAAAGCGGGGATCCCCCCGCGACCATAGAGAAGTTAATGACTACATGAGCGCGAAATTTGAAATTCGCGTTATAGTGAAACCGCGCGTAACGGGGTCGCGCTAAGCGGGGTATTACTGTATATATATATAGTCAGTCCAAAAAATCTCCATACACCACCTGCTTTCTATACTATTTTTCTGTTATGTTTAACTAATTAATTGGAACTATGAGAAAACTTGTTCAAATTAATATTTGAAACTTAACCTAAGAGGATTAGATTAAAAACAACTACGGAACATTTTATTTAGAAGTTTCATCTTTGTTCTAAAAATATAAACAAAATTAATATCAAAAAAGTTTCCATACACTCAAGAACTGCCTTACAAAAAAACACATTATAATCAGCCGCATTTAATCAAGCGATCTATTGCTCGCTAAACTGACAAATGAATAATTTTCGGCCATACTTTATGTACACTTGTTGCTAGTAATTTTGCAATGGGTTTTCAAAGTAGTATTAAAAATGAGCGAGAGAAATTATGAAATTCCATTTCAAGTTCGAACGATCATAAATGATTTGTGGAAAGATGGAAAATCCTACAGAAATATAGGAAAAATTGTTTTAAAAATTTCTCATGCTGTTCAGTGCATTGTGAATCCGTAGAAATCAACGGGTTCTTATGAAATTCGACCAGGCTCCGGTCGTCCCAAAAAAACTGACTCCACCTGAAAAGGCCAGTATTGTTAGACAAATAATTATAGATCGCAAGAAAAGTGCACCAAAATTAGAAGAAGAAGTACGGGAACTATTTTCAAAAAAATGTTGTTCACAATCAGTGAGAAATTGTTTACACAGGGCAGGCGATAAAGGGTGTGCAGCCAGGAAGAAGCCGTTAATTTCGAAAGCTAATCGCAAAAAGCGGTTAACTTTTGTTAGGGAATACGTTACTAAACCTCCTGAATTTTGGGAATCCGTAATCTTTAGTGATGAAACTAATATTCACCATTTTGGATCTGATGACAGAACTAAAGTTTGGAGAAAGAAGAATAGCGCATTCGATATTAAAAACATTTGTTCCACGGTGAGACAAGGGGGTGGCAGTGTTTTGCTTTGGGGATGCATGTCCACTGGAGGGGTTCAAAAATTTACATATTATTAATGACACGATGTATGTTTATCTGAACATTTTGGGAGACAATTTAAGAGAAAGTGTCCAAAAATTAGCATTCGAAGTAAGATACATTTTTCCAACAGGACAATGATCCGAAACATACCGCAAACTTGGTGCGAGAATGGATGATCCATAATGTGCGACAGCAGCTTCATACACCTCCGCAATCACCCGATGTTAACCCCATTGAGCATTTATGGGAGGAACTTAAACGGCGCCTTCGCAAACATAATTTTTCAAATAGAGAAGAATTAAAAAACAGAATATTGAACGAATGGGAGAACGTACCAGCAGAAGTTACTAGAAGGCTGGTTGCAAGCACGACAAAAAGGTTACAGGAGATTATCAAGGCCAACGGCGTTCCCACTAAATAATAGTTTAAACGAAGTTGTTATTTTCCGTTAAACTCCGTCAAACTATTATTGGTAATTATATGAGACTTTTTTGACATTATTTTTGTTTACATATTTGTAACAATGATGTAACTTCTAAATAAAATGTTCCGTAGTTGTTTTTAATACTAATCCTCGTTGGTTAAGTTTCAAATATTAATTTAAACATGTTTTCTTTAGTTAGTCTGTCAGTTCCAATTAATTAGTTAAACATATCAGAAAAATACTATAGAAAGTATGTGGTGTATGGAGACTTTTGGGACTGACTCTATATGCATATGTATGTAAAAAAGCTTAAAAGATAAAAAATAGTTAATTTTAAATCAAATACCAACAATTTAACTCGTAAGGTTTGGTTGAAGAAATATTTTTAAGTATTTTAGATTTCAAAAAAATTAGAACAAAAAAATCTCAAACCGATTAAAGGTTACTTGTTTCTATAATGTTTTTACTTGGAAGCCTTAAATCTTTTAAAAATTTCAAAGACAATAATTAAATGCTTTGAAAATTTATTTTTTATTGTTTCATTATTCTTTTCAAAAATTGTGAGACTTCCAAAGATAAAGACGAAGTAATTGTTTAAAAAACAATTTGTGAAGCTTGTCACTCTGAAAATTTAGCCAATAATAGATTTCGTAAAACCCTTCAAGTACGTTGGTAAAAAACATAAAAGGCGTTTAATTTACCATAATTATTTCATTACCGACAAAAATATTTTATAAAAGAAATAACATTGTGTATTTACGGGGAAATTTGGAAGAAAAACTGAAAATAAAACCGTACTGTGACTTTGAAAATAATTTTTATTTCATATTCGTTAAAGTTACCAGGACAAATTCGAAACAAACCACAAAATAATATAACAAGAATAGAAAATGAAAATAGAGTCGAAAATAAAATTCACATAAACCTAAAAATTATAGTATATAGTTGTCTATACCTAAAACTAAATATGTAACTTTCTTTTAGGTACATAAGATATGTAATAACAATAGAAAACAGGAATCCTTTCTAGAAGAGATATTATGACGAAAAATGGCAGATGATTTAATGGGTTATGTGCTCCGAATTAGGCCCTCTTACCCACACTACTGGTATGACTGGTACCCAATAAGTGGGTCTAGCTGGTGCAGCATGCGGAGGTTCCTCTTCAAAAGTGCTTACCTGTAACAAGAAAGAATATATTAGCATAAACATAAAATTCAGCAAGTACAAGGTGTATTTTAAATCGTGGCATTGTTTTTATTATATATAGGTTAAATATAGAGTTTATGTAGGCTAACAAATCTGTTATTGTCCTCCCCTTAATTTTATAAAATTATATTACCAATTACGGAACTCATAACTGTCTGTAGCATCAATTTTCTCCGAAAATCATGGTCGATCTCAACAATTAACCAAATACCCCGAAAGACTATCTCAGTTTGGGAAATATAATAGAAAGTAATTTTCTAAATTCACAAATTTTGGGCAATAAAATACATAGCAACTTATCGGACGAAGAATAGCAGTAAGTTTGGCACTTGCATTAAAATACAGGACGACAACCCGAAAGTGCTGTTTATCACTCGCAAAGTTTACCTTTATTTCAGAGCTCTTCAGATACGATGTAAAAATATATGTAAATTTAAGTAGAAAATCAAAAATAAAATTTCTTTAATTTTCTCGGAAATTTCGCATAAGTTTTTATTTTATTGTTTTATTATTACGAGGGTGGATTGAAAAGTCTTGTAAGAAACAAAAATAACATTCTCTTGCAAAAACAAAAATCCCAACATAAACCTCCATTGTGCTTAATATATTAGGTCCAGTGAGATTCCATTTTTTTTTATTCCCTCACTATAATACTCGTTTATAGAATAGATAGCCTCTTCATTCGATAAAAACATTTTCCCTCCAGGGTAATTTTTAAGGTTAGAAATCAAAAAAAAGTCACTTGGGGCTAAATCTGAGAAATAGGGTGAATGAAGATACGACTACAAATGCGGCACTCATCGAGAACTCAGCTTTTTCATTTTTAGAACTTTATGCAGGATATTATGTACCCGTTCATATACGATGCCTACCATCCCACCAATCTTATGAAGTTTAATGCAACGATCTTCCATCACGATACCATGACTTTTTATAGACCATTTCTTTAGAAGAAACCACAATCGGACGTCCTATACGTGCAGTACCTGCAATACTTCTCGGCCACGATTAATTTCATTTGGCCAGGAATAAGTGGTCTGGTGCAGAGTTCTCATGAATTTCTGTTTAGGCCGTATGAATTTCTGTTCACGTAGTTTATCAATTTCTACGAAACGTGCAATACCGACCACTTACGATAGCTGCCAACTGCGAGTCGCATCTGTTTCTAACTTTGAACACAACCGTTGCAAGAATCACGCTTACCAACAGCTTAATAATATTTCTCGCCATTTTGTAGAAATTTACCAGACTTATCAATCGACCCTCGTATAACTACTCATAATAGAATGTAATATTTACATTATAAAATAAATAAATCAGTCGATAAGTTACGTACATATCGTCTACCTCGTATTCACACCTAGACGGCGCCATCTCGACATGACGCCTACTTTTGATTTTTGGAACCGTCAAAAAAGAGCATTAACTGTCTAATTCACTAAAGAGGTCTAAGTTTAAACCTGGTCTAATTTAACAATTAGGGGTTTAAATTGATAAGAACAGAGTTGGTAAGCCAACTGAAATGAGATTATGCAGTATAGGATCAGAAAAATCGTTTTCATTTATACTTAAGCCGATATTAATTAAGAATTATGTGGAAATATTAAAAACTACTATTTTTTATTTATTTCAAAGTTTTCACTCTTTATTTGTTGCTATTTACATATATATATATATATATATATATATATATATATATATATATATATATATATATATATTATATATATATATATATATATATATATATATATATATATATATATATATATATATATATATATATATATATATATATAATATAATTTATATGTATATATATATATATATATATATATATATATATATATATATATATATATATATATATATATATATATATTTATTTACATATATATATATATATATATATATATATATATATATATATATATATACATATATATACATACATATATATATATATATATATATATATATATATATATATATATATATATATATATATATTTATATATATTTATGTATATATATATATATATATATATATATATATATATATATATATATTTATATATATTTATATATATTTATATATATATATATATATATATATATATATATATATATAACATGTCGTTAAAAATACAGTTATTGGTTTTATATTCCATGCCAGCAACACTGCATCTAACCTGAAGACGTTTTTACTAAATTTGGCTGTAAGCGTTTAGTTTTACTCGTCCTACTTGGAGTTTCCTATTGCTTACTAATTATTTGCTTTAAATTATTAATTATGCTTTTGTGGTTATGTTTGTTATTTAAATGGTGGGACTGTACTTCAATGAAAATATTTCTTAAGTTATATATTGGGTGATTGTGCGTCATATATATATATTACCGAAATAGTTAAGTGATATTTAAGTTTGTGCTATCCTATTAATTTGGTATCTAATTTTATTTTAATTCTTTCTCAGGTCACATAATAAAAGGTAATTCACTTATTTTAAATAATAAAAAAAAATATTCCTCTAAAAAATGGAATTTTACATAAATATAATGGATTACATTACACATTTTTGGGTAGTATATTCCGCATATATATGTAATCTTGTTTACATAATTTTATGGAAGTTTACATGAGTAAGGTATAATTGAATGAATGAATAATCGATTATTACAAACATACCCAGAATTGTCCATATAATTATTTTTTTACGGTGTAGGTGAATATGATAATGTTTGGGATCTCGCGACACAATAAGTTCTCCGAAGAAAAATCTGTAACCACAGAAATCTGCTTCTTTTTTTATGTCATGTCTCCAAAATACCCGAACTTTAATTGTGATATGTGCAGTTTTTATGCAATTACTAGTAATTTATCGATTCCATTCTATAGTCTAACCGAGAAAAAATACAATAAATAATATAATAATTTAGAACTTGTCCGAAAATCATAAAAGGGTGTGGCATTTCCTCCCTCAATACCCAAACTTCGAAGCTTTGCGGCAAAAAATTTCGACAGTCCTGTTGACTAGTAGAGGACAAAATGCGACGGTTAAAAACATGTTTGGAAGTGATATCTGATATTTCGTAAATATCGAAGAGATTAATGGTCGTAAGCTGATCGAACGATCGGTCCTCTTTTTTTGTTAGGAAAAGGCTAATTTTGAATGGTGTATTTTACGCAACCTTCTTATCTTGTTTCGAAGTGTTTACTTTGAGGGTGACGACGTTTCCTAATGGTTTCTTTTTTTAAAAAAAGAAATGGGGAACATGTATATATGAAAAATAAAATAACAGAAATTAGGGTTTTACTTTTCTCGGTAAAGGAAGTATTGTATTCCTAAAAACTTGTTTTCTGAGACTTTTCAATTTCTTAACGTTTACGGATATCTGGCTCACGAAAAAATTTTTAATTCCTAATGTCCGCTGAAGTTAATTAGTTTAACTTATAGACATTTGTATGTCTTTAATAAAATTGATTTTCACCACATTTATCATCCATTTAAAATTTTAACAAGTGCGATAAGGACAAATAGGAAACAGGGTACTAAATTGCAACCTGATCCGATTTTCAGCGCGCGTCAGTAATATGTAAAAAGTTATTATTCTGCATCCATGCAACGCAGCTAAGAAATCCGAATGCTCGCCTGCTGTTCGGTAGTACAAAACGGTTTGGATATCGTAATGGTGTTGCTACTTCTATTTATTAATTTTAATAGCTGGTTATGGCATATATAGTTCTATACAACAAATTTAGATTATATTTAACTGTGAATAATTAATATAAGAAAATTTACTGTTTTTTTTAACCAAATATATGTTGTTCTGGCAATACTATAAATTTGACCGATTCCTTAATAGACGCTTTCAACTAATCTAAGTATTTGCAGAAGCTTGGTTCGACCGATATTTCCGGATTCAGGCGCATGGCCATTTTTCATATCTCTGATATTCTTCATTATTTCTTTTAAGTTAAACAAGGTCAATTTTTCTTTGTCATATTTGAAAGACACTTGAGTTAGGTATCTTTCTACTTTCCTTTAGTCCGAGACCCTCCAATATGGGTATTAATCTAGAAGTATTGAAATTCTTCAGTCGTATATTTCTCTGTTTTGTGTTTCTATTCTCAGTTCATTATTTTCATTTTTATTGTTAACCTTTCTCTGCTACAAGTATTCCAGTGTCTAGGTTCGTTGTCTTTTTAGTGTTCCATACGGAACACTTATAAGTTCAATGCGGTGTCTGTTCGTCTATCTGTCCGTCTGTCTGTCCGCCTGTCACACCCGATTTTCTCCGAAACTATTTGACATAGAAGGTTGAAATCTGGTAATAATATAGGAACTGATGGCCCAATCATAGTCATGTAGTTTTGAAAGTTAAATTTTGACTTAAAGGGTTTGTTTTAGGGGGTGAAGTCCGAACTGAAAAAAAAAAAAATTACTAGGTCATCGAGTTCAAAAATATATATAATGTAATACTTTCGCACACTTTTCCTTGTATTATTTTTAAAAAATTGCCAAAAATCGCTGCCCCCTTATCTCTGACCAAAAAATTCTGAAAAAATTCTGGAATATTCTCTACATGGTATAGACTGAACGGAAATTATCACGAGTGCATTATCTTTAATAATTCATCTGATATATAATTAATTATAACATATATACATATATATATATATATATATATATATATATATATATATATATATATATATATATATACATATAATTATAATATTTTGACTTGCTCTGGAATATATTTTTTTTGCAGCGCTGTGTATGTTAAAAGATATATTGAAAAATTCACGGTCCGTAGTAATATTCATTCTTACAACACTCGGCAAGCAGACGAACTTCACAAGCCCCTATGTAGGTTGTTAGCTACTAATAATGGTCCGCAATGTATGTTGATTCGGATATACAATAACCTTCCAAAAAAAATAACGGGAATCTCATCTCTAGTAAATCTCATTTAAGTAAATTTAAATCAGAGTTAAGACGATACTTGGTACCTAGAGCACATTACTTATTGAATAAGTTCTTTATATAGGTTAAGATTGTTGGTATCCAGATGTTAATAATGTAATGATTATTGTTTCTTTTTTTCCTTTATATGTTTATATGTTAAATGTATTTTTAATTATTTTTGACGTATCCTATACTATGTCTTTGTACTATATTGTGCATGTGCATCAGTCAAAAAAGGAAATAAATGTTTATTTATTTATTTATTTATAAAAAAAAACAAAAATTTCAAGGTCATCAGTTTTCAACAAGGATCAGAAATAAACTGTGTTGAAAACTCATTTCAGGTGTGTTTTGTGAAGTCATAGATCATTTTATATCTCCGTAACAAAAATTTTATTTTAAAAGCAATTATCGTACGGAACACTAATTGCGCAAGTCCCACTTGCATACGGCCGGCTATTTTATTTATTCTTGGCTCACTCAGAACTTCAAATCCAGCTCTACATATAACTAATAATATATCAACGTAACCTATCTATCTATAAGCCCTACTCCATCCATCTTTGGACTAGGCCTTCCCTTGTTATTCTCGTACGTCTCGACCTGATGCTATTCTTATCCATTTCGACCCGATGTACTTTTAGATCATCCGCCCATGTCATCTGAGGTCTTTCTGTTCCGGCAAGTCAGACGACTAGACTAACCTCTGGGACTTTGACAAATTTCCATAGAACGTTTAATACTGGTGAAATATTGGACTGTTCATTACAGTAATTAGGATGTGGATACCCCATTTCCTCATCCGAATCATTACTGCTTTTTCGGAAAAACATAAATTTGTCGTTTTTTTTGAAGACCCTAACTCGAGTGATAGATTTATATGGACGAGCGTACTCGAGATTTCCTGCTATCGCCCACTCTATTCAATCTACTGACTTCAGATATCCTAAAGTTTCATTAGAATTACCTGAACTATTTCTAAATAACTTAGAAAAGTACATAAAAAGAGAGCAACAAATTATAAATAATTTAGAGTTAGGGATAGCAAATTGGAGGATTAAATTAAATCCGACACAAAAGTAATTAATTTTTACAAGAGACTAGAATGGAAAAATCGTAGTTAATAAAGAAAAACAATAACATTCTTAAAAAGTCAAAATTAATCTTTGCAAAAATTTTTATAAAGTCGGTTTTTACTTTGCACAATTAACAGAACTAAACCTAAAAAGCTACAAACCATAGTCCTAGGAATAATATTTAATGCTCCAAGATTGTAAATCTCTAAAATAATCTACAGAAACATAAATATGAGTACGATCATTGAATTTGTAAACATTTGAAAAAAACTGACATATCCAGAAACACATATTAATTCAAATGGAATGTATGTTTATATACAGGGTGTTATGAAAATTGTTTATATTCAAACTGGTATATCACCATAGTAAAAGCAACTGAAGAAAAATATTTATACATAGCGCCTCTAGAAAATATCAAGTAAACAAACTTAAAAAAGCCTCTAACTTTTAATCGCCGCTCCTATCTGCCTGACGGTGAATTAAAAACTACATATCGATTACTATTGCAAACAAATGACTATTTTATTATTTGCATGCTTCCAAATGAGTAACAAACAGCTTGTTTCTTTTTAACAATTAAAAATATCCTAGTAAACAATACGCATACACATATAGGTTAAAATTTCATCTCATGAAAATATTACTGTTTTTATTTAATTTAAAAAATTGTTACAAAAACTAATTTTCACTAGTCTTAAGCAACATCAATTAGGGCATTTTGCATTTCCAGTATTTCACGGAAAAACATTTATTTTTGCAAATTATTTACAGACGTAAACACATAGGTCATTCTTGAAATTTCAACGATAGGCGTTAGTCGTCTCCCTTCAATTCACTTTTTAAATTTCCTCTTTCTCTCTCATTCAAGGATTCCAAAGTCATCTTCACTGTGCCAGTGGAAAAGCATTACTTTTTAAAATTACGTAGTTCACTGAATTATATAATTCTGAACAATATTCAAATTTATTGCAAAAATAAATAGTACGTACACTCATTTCAATATATTAAATAATTTTCATAACACCCTATATATATATATATATATATATATATATATATATATATATATATATATATATATATATATATATATATAGGGTGTTATGATATATATATATATATATATATATATATATATATATATATATATATATATATATATAATCATTAACCTATTCCATCCATAGTCAGATGTAAACCTCACCAAGTTGTCTCCAATGAGCTCTGTTGTTTGCTCTTTTATTCCAAACGTGTCCAGCTAATCTTTTTATGTCATCCATCCAACTTGTCTGTGGTCTACCTCTACATCTTTTAGGTCCTCTAGGCCGCCATCTAATCTTATGTGGTTCGTCTGTTATCATTCATCCTTGCGCTATACCCCGCCCAATCCCCCTTAATATACATATTCGTTGTTTTACATCTGTCGCTTTTGATCTTCTTCGTATCTCTATGTTAGGAATACGATCTTAGAGTCTAATATTTAGCATTCTCCTCTCCATTGCTCTTTGGGTTACCTGGAGTTTATTTATTATACTTTTATTTAAAGTCCACGTTTCAGTGCTATATGTCAATAGCGGCAGTACATACTGATCGAACTCTCTCACAATTTAAATTTAGATTGTAACCTTCCAAACGCAGACCGAGCTAACAAGATTCTTCTGTCCATGTCAACTTTTAAATTATTTTTTGATAATTCGATTTTTTGTCCTAAATATATGAATATTTACACATTTCCTATTAATAGTTCCTGGCTGTTATCTTTACTTTCGTTGTTCACATATTTGGTTTTGGTGAAGTTCATTTTTAGAACTATTTCTCTGTATATATATATATATATATATATATATATATATATATATATATATATATATATATATATATATATATACAGTCCCTGGCCAAATTATTAGACGCACTGCAAGATTTCATGTAAAATATTAATTACCGAGTGATATTGTAGCGTTTTATTATTTTAAATTGATTTGTTTTTTATTTTTATATTATCCAATTAATTACCTATTTATTTGACATAAATAAAACAGCATTAATTTAGAAAAGCATAAGTTTATTAAGTTTTAAAGAAAAGTGAAATTAATGCTAGTAAAAGTCAATATTTAGTTGAGCCACCTTTAGCCGCTATCAAAGCTTTAATTCTGCGCGGCATGCTATCAATGCAAGATTGTACTGTCTCCTGCATTTGAGGATGATGATTCCACACATGAATAAGCTTTTCTAGGAGCTGGGTTTTGTTGGTAATCACATCTTTAGCCACTTCTCTTTTCATCAGCTCCCACGGGGTTCATATCAGGGCTATTACCGGGCCAATCCAACAGAGGGATATTTTTTTCTGCCAAAAAAGCTTTAACAGACCGAGCAGTGTGGCAGGGAGCTCCATCTTGCATGAAAGTGAATGGTTCCCCATTTGGAAATCATTCTCTGAGCTGCGGAATCAACCGATTTTGTAATACTTCTTTGTACTGATCTTGCCTCATTATTCTTTTGACGACGTACAGACGTCCAGTGCCCTTGCCGCTGATGACTGACCAAATCATCACTTTGGTGGGATGTTTAACCGTCGGGACGACACAATCGGGATGAAACTTTTCTCCATGACGACGACGCACATACTGAGCTTTATTCTGCAAAATTTCGAATGTGCTTTCGTCACTGAAGCAGACCTGTCAAAAATAGGAAAAATATATAAACTTCCATGTTTATTTGATTTATTTAACTGAAAATGATAATAATGTATCAATTATTGATTAAATTGCTGTATCTTACCGATGTCCAGAAGTCCACATCTTTGTCTTGCCATTGTTTGGCCCACTTCAGGCGCTTTGCTTTCATTGCAGCTGTTAACTTGGGCTTCCTGGCGGGGCGACAGGCCTTAAAATCTAATTCTTTCAATTTTTCTTCGAACAGTGCGCTCAGAAGCATTTACGCTAGCATCCTGGAGTTGTGATTTTATTACCTTTGTGGTAGCAAATCTGTTTTCTACTACACAAATTTTCTTCAAACATCTCTCTGACCGTGGAGTGAAAATTGGTTTTCTACCGCATATTTTCTTTCTTTTCGGGCTTAATTCCTTCCCTGACTCAATTTTCTTTTTTACGCGTCGTACACTAGCTTCAGAAATCTCCAATCTTCGTGATATTTCTCGGTTTGTAAATGTTTTCGCAATCACAAGGGCCTTCACTTCAGCTTTTTTACGTGGTGAAAGATCGCCTTTTCTACCCATAATGAAAATAGTCCAATTACTTTTTTAAAACACTGCATACAAAATAAACTAATAACTTAGTAGTATAAAACTGTTAAACAAACAATCACAGTCCATAAAGCCACAGAAACACGTCCGTACCTGACTCGATTCCGATCGCGACTGATACAGGTTTGTACTTATTTACGTTCATGTATCACTTTGTCAACACAGTGTTGCCATATGTTAAAAATAAATACAAATATGTAGTCTACAACAATTCTTTTAAATAAAAATCAATAATATTGTAGTTTAAATATACCATTATTGCATAAAAACTCTTAAGAAAACATAAAATTACTAAAAAAAAAAAATACAGTGCGTCTAATAATTTGGCCAGGGACTGTATATATATATATATATATATATATATATATATATATATATATATATATATATATATATATATATATATATATATAAAGGGTGATTCATTTAGAGGTACTTTTTGTGATGGGGATTTAATTGCAGATTGCGCATGCGTCGTGTCAACTGAAGTGGCATTCCTGTTCAGTAGTGTTTGACAATTCATAATGGAAAGACTTAGCCCGGCACAGCGTCTACAAATTGTTCAACTTTATGACGAAAATGGGCGTTCTACGAGGAATGTGTATCGGGCGCTTAGAGCAACTTATGGTCCACATAATCGGCCTACCGATCGCACAATTCGCTCTACAATCAATAAGTTTGAGACCCAATTTTCATTATTGGATAATGCTCGACCGAATAGACCACATCCAGCACGTAGTGAAGAAAATATAGGGGCGGTAGCGGAGAGTGTACGCGAAGACCGTGAAGTGTCGATTCGTCGCCGTTCTCAACAGCTTGGCCTGTCATATTCAAGAACTTGGCGTATTTTTTCTTTAAAAGCATACAAAATTCAACTTGTGCAACAACTGAAGCCGACCGACCTTCCGAATCGTTTCCGTTTTAGTCGTTGGGCTCTTGACAAGCTTGCAGAAGATCCACTGTTTTCGAGAAAAATTGACTTGACTTTTTCCTTTGGGGCTATGTAAAGTCCAAAGTCTACATGGATAAGCCAGCTACAATTGAGGCATTGGAGGCCAATATTACTCGAGTCATTGGCCAAATACCACTCGAAATACTCACACGCGTCATTGAAAATTGGAACTTCAGAATGGACGTTGTTAACCGTAGTCGCGGACAACATTTGAAAGAAATTATCTTTAAGAAATAATTGTAAAGAATGGTTCTTTTATATGATAATAAAGATTATAAAATAAAATTGTTTTTATTCATTTTTTTTTTATTTAAAAAAAAGTACCTCTAAATGAATCATCCTTTATATATATATATATATATATATATATATATATATATATATATATATATATATATATATATATGTATATATATATATATATATATATACAGTCGACACTGTGTATAGTGAAACTCTATATAGTGAAAAACTCTTTATAGTGCAACTTTTTCAAGACCTACATACATAGCAACATATACGGATTTTCTCTTCATATAGTGAAAAACTTTCTATAGTGAAATTTCGGTCAACATCACAGTCGACTGTATATATATATATATATATATATATATATATATATATATATATATATATATATATATATATATATATATATATATATAATTATTATCACAGCTTTACGAGCTATGGATTTAATTTAGTGTCTACCGATATTATATACTGGGTTGCTGTAAAAAATGTAATTTGTAAAGAATATGGAGATATTTTATTGTATGTTATTGTAGTTGCTGAGTTATTGAGGTTACTGTTATTATTATCATTGTTTTTCTCAAGCGTATGTATTAATTTTGCTATCAGCACATAGTGGGCGTTATGACAGTTAATACCTCGCTTAACAAAGAAATTTTGAAATTTGAATATCTGTTTAACTATGTGCAGATAATGACTGATTTTTTTAGTAAGTATATCCATATATATTTTATATTTCGCCAATAGTCCAATTTTCTTTTCAGGATTCTGAAGCAATATAATTTTCGTTAAATTATCTAAAATTACTCCAAAACCCAATACATTGTAAAATAAATTCACTAAAATTTGACATGAAAATTCGATCCTCGGGAATGCTATATCCATATCAATATTCTACATACTAACGTAAATTTTGATTCAATCTCTTTAAAGCCCTAAATCCAGCTTATTTGAAGGATAATATATTTTTCGTTTTTTCCCTCTTCCTTATCATGACCTAGTAGATATTTTAAAGGCTTCCAATAAAATTTCAAATTTAACATTATTACATAATATGACATTGTTCTCTACATTAAATCTACACAGAGAAAAAATGCAAAAACCATTAAAATTAAGTTTGTATATCTGTAAACATATTTATTTGATATAAGAATAAAACCGAATAAAATTAAGTGTTGTCCGTGCAAAGTCCGAGAGATGGCACCACCGGCGCGTATCGAGGTCATGTTTAGTTAGTAGCATCTCTTGAATGAACGCACACCAAGTTTCAGCCATATTGGTCTATTTCTTTGTGTTTGGCATTCGTGTGAATCAAGGAAGTCGAGTGATTTTTAAGAAATGGACGAAAAAGAATTTCGTGTAGTGATTAACAGGTTGACTGCCGATCCACCACTCCGATCGGAGTGCGTCGGGTCTCTTCGCCAACGCCGTCTACTCCGATCGGAGTTCGACATGCGTTCTTACGAAACGTTTTAGTATTCCATCGGCGTTGTATATGAAACGTGTTTCTAGTGGTGGCGTTGCTTAAAAACGCAAGTTCTAACAGGTGCTTAAGTGGTTCCGCGGATTTGCTTTTGGTTTGGTTGTAATCTGCCGTACAATATGGACAATTAACCTGGGCCTTCTGGTATTAAAAAGAGACATTGTAGTGATGAAAAAAAGGTTTATGATAAGAAAAAGAAGCTAACTGACACTGAATTATTGCAGCTATTGGAAGAAAGCGGAGGTAGTAGTGACGAACATTACGTACCAGACACAGACGATAGTGATGTAAATTCAAGCTCCGAGTCCGAAGAAGAGAATTTTATAGACCCTATTCGGCCACATCAAACACTTCCTAGCCTTGATGAGATAAAATGGAACGACAGAGGTGCGTTAAAACAAATTTTGTTCCAGAAAACCCAGGAATTATTGGTGCAAATTCCAGGACGATGATTTTTTACAAACTATTGTAGAACGAACGAACTCTTACGCAGTCGAGGTTTTGCTGCGCCCAGAAACAAGTACAAAATCACGTAATTTTAAAGATGTTACTCTTGACGAACTAAAAATTTTTTTGGCCCTGTTACTTCACACTGGCACAATATCCTTGAGCCGTCTTAACGATTATTGGAAAACTGATCCGCTATTTAATCTACCTGTTTTTAGAAAATATATGTCAAGGAATAGATTTTTGCTTATCTTGAGGTGTTTGCATTTTACATCTCCAGATATGGATCCGGCAGATCGGCTAGGAAAGATTAGATTTGTGGCAGATTTTTTAACAACAAGATGGGAGAAATTTACTATCCTGGAAGAGAGTTGTCTTTGGATGAAGCTATGGTACTTTATCGGGGTCGTCTCCAGTTTAAACAGTATATCAAGAATAAGCGTCATAAGTATGGTATGAAGTTATACATGCTGACAGAGCCTAATGGACTTATTTTGAAATTTCGTGTCTACGAAGGTGCGACAGATGTTTATGGTGAAAGCGGACATACTGAAAAGATTGTTTTACATTTATTGGAGGAAAAATTGGGTGTGGGACATGCTGTTTATCTAGACAATTTTTACAATAGTGTTAATTTAGCTAGGAAATTACTTCAACAAAATACATACTGCACTGGTACGCTGAGAGCTGAGAGGAAAGATAATCCGAAAGAGGTAATGAGTGCACACTTAAAACGTGGTGAGAATAAATCTATGTTTTGCAATAGAGTGCATGTCGGAAAATGCCCCGATAAACGCAATGTTCAATACATTTCAACAGAATTTGGAAGCGAAATGGGCATTTTTAAAAACAAAAGAAATCAAGAATCTGAAAAACCTTCCGCAATCATTGGATATAATGCTTTTATGTCCGGTATAGATAGACAGGATCAAATGATGGCATATTATCCTTGCAGCCGTAAAACCATTCGGTGGTACAAAAAGTTATTCATGCATGTGCTGCAAATGAGCATGATAAACGCCTATTTTTTGTACAATAAATATTCGCGGTCTGACCAGTTACGATTATATGACTTCCGATTGGATGTCATAAGAAATTTACTAGCCAGCCGACCAATTACTAATTTGCCGCAAATTCCTCCAGGCCAAATAAATGTCCACAGCATTAGCAAAGTGGAAAAAATTGTTAGTGAAAAAAAAGGAACTAAAGAAACAAAACGGGTAAGCAGAAAGGAATGCAAAAAATGCAGGAAAAATAAAATAAGAAAGCAAACAGTGTATGAATGCAAAATGTGCCCTGGACAACCAGGTTTTTGCCTTAATTGCTTTGAGGATTACCATAAAAATGTACAAAAATGATTTAGAAATAAATGTTTTGAGTTCATGAGTTCGATTTATTATTTCTTTACTTATTTAATTGGACACTCCGATCGGAGAGTTCGGCATCTAGTAAAAATTTTCACTTGCAATGCAGATTACTCCGATCGGAGTGAAATTTTTTTTTTTCCAATATTTTGAATGGCACATAAAAAAAACACATCCAAGACTCATTTTAATTCATATTTACCACAATAAAATAAAAATATTTGGAAAAATCTTACCGGCGTCAACCACAAACTCAAAAATATAGATCGGCAGTCAACCTGTTAAACATTACTTTATGAAAGGCAAAACGCCTCAGGAGACTCAGGAAGCTTGATAAACATTGTGGTAACTCTGCACCTTCGATTAGAACAGTTTATAAGTGGTTTCAAAATTTTTGGACTGGCCATATGGGCACAAGTGACGCTGAACGTTCTGGACGGCCTGTGGAGGTTACGACTCCAGAAATCATTGATCAAATCCATGATATGGTGATGGATGACAGAAGAGTTAAGGTGCGTGAGATTGCTAGTGCTGTGGGCATCTCGACTGAACGGTACATAATATTTTGCATAAACATTTGGACATGAGAAAGCTATCCGCAAGATGAGTGCCGCGATTGCTCACGCTTGACCAAAAACGGAATCGTGTGAAGTGTTGCAAGGATGGTTTGCAGCTGTTCCAGAAGAATCCGGAGGACTTTAAGCGTCGTTTCGTCACTGTGGATGAAACATGGATACATTACTAAACTCCTGAGACCAAACAACAATCTAAACAATGGGTTACCAAGGGGGAATCTGCACCAAAAAAGGCGAAGACCGTTCCTTCAGCCGGAAAGGTTATGGCGACTGTCTTTTGGGATTCGCAAGGGATAATCCTCATCGACTATCTGGAAAAGGGTAAAACTATTACAGGTGAATATTATTCATCGTTATTGGATTGTTTGAAAACCGAGCTGCAAGAAAAACACCCGCGATTGGCCCACAAGAAAGTCCTTTTCCATCACGACAACGCACCAGCACACACCTCAGCAGTTGTGGTCGCAAAATTAATGGAAATAGGATTCCAACTAGTTTTACATCCCCCCTATTCTCCACACTTGGCTCCCTCGGACTACTATTCGTTCCCCAATTTAAAGAAATGACTGGCGGGACAAAGATTTTATTCAAACGAGGAGGTGATTGAAGACACTAATGGATATTTTGCAGATTTGGACAAATCCTATTATTCGGAAGGAATCAACAAACTAGAACATCGTTGGACGAAGTGTATAAGCCTAAAAGGAGACTATATCGAAAAATAAAAAAGGTTTACCCCAAACACATAAGTAGTTTTTATTTTTGCACGGCCTTTTCAAACCAGCCTCGTATAGAAAGTCTAAGAATAATTTTCGATTTCTGGCAATAAAAGCACGGCAGCAGTAAAGATTTAAATACCAAATCTCTAAGGTTATTACTAGCCAAAAAGCCTCAGCGCCACCTGATGTAAATCTCTGAAAACTTTTAATCCAAGAACAAAGCGGGAAAAGAATATTGCTGTACTGCTGTCGTCATAGGCGATACTAATCGCAATTAACAGTTTGGCGGCAACTATATAGACAATTTAAATTGTAGTTAACGCTGATATTAGTAAATAATTCCCATTTCTATTAATATAGAGTAATTTAAAAACTCTATAAAAAACTGGTGTCAGTTAATTGCCACATTTCTTGAGTAAGATGACAGAAATTCAATCAGAGCCAGACGCTTTTCGGGGGGTCCAACTTCATTAAGATAATTTTTATGGCACTACTCACTATACCCTGTAACTTGTTTTTAAACTTCATTAAAAGAAGATGAATGCACAACCTTTATAGATGCAATACTAAAATTAATCTTTACCTCATGCTCTCGTTAATTATGCTGTACTAGTAGTATAATCTGAAAGTTTATTTTTGTTAGGATTGGAAATATTAGAAAAATAACCTAGTTTTCAAACACTTCAACATCAGGGACCTTAACAGGTTGACTGCCGATCTATATTTTTGAGTTTGTGGTTGACGCCGGTAAGATTTTTTCCAAATATTTTTATTTTATTGTGCTAAATATGAATTAAAATGAGTCTTGGATGTGTTTTTTTTTATGTGCCATTCAAAATATTAGAAAAAAAAATTTCACTCCGATCGGAGTAATCGGCATTGCAAGTGAAAATTTTTACTAGATGCCGAACACTCCGATAGGAGTGTCCAATTAAATAAGTAAAGAAATAATAAATCGAACTCATGAACTCAAAACATTTATTTCTAAATCATTTTTGTACATTTTTATGGTAATCCTCAAAGCAATTAAGGCAAAAACCTGGTTGTCCAGGGCACATTTTGCATTCATACACTGTTTGCTGTCTTATTTTATTTTTCCTGCATTCTTTGCATTCTTTTCTGCTTACCCGTTTTGTTTCTTTAGTTCCTTTTTTTTCCTAACAATTTTTTCTACTTTGCTAATGCTGTGGACATTTATTTGGCCTGGAGGAATTTGCGGCAAATTAGTAATTGGTCGTCTGGCTAGTAAATTTCTTATGACATCCAATCGGAAGTCATATAATTGTAACTGGTCAGACCGCGAATATTTATTGTACAAAAAATAGGCGTTTATCATGCTCATTTGCAGCACATGCATGAATAACTTTTTATACCACCGAATGGTTTTACGGCTGCAAGGATAATATGCCATCATTTGATCCTGTCTATCTATACCGGACATAAAAGCATTATATCCAATGATTGCGGAAGGTTTTTCAGATTCTTGATTTCTTTTGTTTTTAAAAATGCCCATTTCGCTTCCAAATTCTGTTGAAATTTATTGAACATTGCGTTTATCGCGCCATTTTCCGACATGCACTCCATTGCAAAACATAGATTTATTCTCACCACGTTTTAAGTTTGCACTCATTACCTCTTTCGGATTATCTTTCCTCTCAGCTCTCAGCGTACCAGTGCAGTATGTATTTTGTTGAAGTAATTTCCTAGCTAAATTAACACTATTGTAAAAATTGTCTAGATAAACAGCATGTCCCACACCCAATTTTTCCTCCAATAAATGTAAAACAATCTTTTCAGTGTGTCCGCTTCCACCATAAACATCTGTCGCACCTTCGTAGACACGAAATTTCAAAATAAGTCCATTAAACTCTGTCAGCATGTATAACTTCATACCATACTTATGACGCTTATTCTTGATATACTGTTTAAACTGGAGACGACCCCGATAAAGTACCATAGCTTCATCCAAAGACAACTCTCTTCCAGGATAGTAAATTTCTCCCATCTTGTTGTTAAAAAAATCTGCCACAAATCTAATCTTTCCTAGCCGATCTGCCGTATCCATATCTGGAGATGTAAAATGCAAACACCTCAAGATAAGCAAAAATCTATTCCTTGACATATATTTTCTAAAAACAGGTAGATTAAATAGCGGATCAGTTTTCCAATAATCGTTAAGACGGCTCAAGGATATTGTGCCAGTGTGAAGTAACAGGGCCAAAAAAATTTTTAGTTCGTCAAGAGTAAGATCTTTAAAATTAGTAATACGTGATTTTGTACTTGTTTCTGGGCGCAGCAAAACCTCGACTGCGTAAGAGTTCGTTCGTTCTACAATAGTTTGTAAAAAATCATCATCAATGATCATTTCGAAAAAATCGATAGGTGCACCCTGTCCTGGAATTTTCACCAATAATTCCTGGGTTTTCTGGAAAAAAATTTGTTTTAACGCACCTCTGTCGTTCCATTTTATCTCATCAAGGCTAGGAAGTGTTTGATGTGGCCGAATAGGGTCTATAAAATTCTCTTCTTCGGACTCGGAGCTTGAATTTACATCACTATCGTCTGTGTCTGGTACGTAATGTTCGTCACTACTACCTCCGCTTTCTTCCAATAGCTGCAATAATTCAGTGTCAGTTAGCTTCTTTTTCTTATCATATACCTTTTTTTCATCACTACAATGTCTTTTTTTAATACCAGAAGGCCCAGGTTGATTGTCCATATTGTACGGCAGATTACAACCAAACCAAAAGCAAATCCGCGGAACCACTTAAGCACCTGTTAGAACTTGCGTTTTTAAGCAACGTCACCACTAGAAACACGTTTCATATACAACGCCGATGGAATACTAAAACGTTTCGTAAGAACGCATGTCGAACTCCGATCGGAGTAGACGGCGTTGGCGAAGAGACCCGACGCACTCCGATCGAAGTGGTCGGCAGTCAACCTGTTAACAGTTTGGCGGCAACTATATAGACAATTTAAATTGTAGTTAACGCTGATATTAGTAAATAATTCCCATTTCTATTAATATAGAGTAATTTAAAAACTCTATAAAAAACTGGTGTCAGTTAATTGCCACATTTCTTGAGTAAGATGACAGAAATTCAATCAGAGCCAGACGCTTTTCGGGGGTCCAACTTCATTAAGATAATTTTTATGGCACTCCGCACTATACCCTGTAACTTGTTTTTAAACTTCATTAAAAGAAGATGAATGCACAACCTTTATAGATGCAATACTAAAGTTAATCTTTACCTCATGCTCTCGTTAATTATGCTGTACTAGTAATATAATCTGAAAGTTTATTTTTTTGTTAGGATTGGAAATATTAGAAAAATAACCTAGTTTTCAAACACTTCAACATCAGGGACCTTAACTACCTACGTTTAACAAGTACGCAGACTAAACTAGTGGTGGGACTGGCACCTGAAGAAATGTTTACAAAAAATGTGAATGCACGACATGCAGACTATCAAGCGAAGAAGAAGAAATATGAGAGTGTGCTTGAAATAGTCATAGAGATATGCAATCTTAAATTAGATTGCATATGGGTTAAACAGCATTATTATTATTATTTTAGTGTTCCGTACGGAACACTTATAAGATCACTTCGGTGTCTGTCCGTCTGTCTATCCGTCTGTCCGTCTGTCACACCCGATTTTCTCCGAAACTATTTGTCATAGAAAGTTGAAATTTGGTAATAATATAGGAATTGATGGCCTCATCAGAGCCATGTAGTTTTGAAAGTTAAATTTTGACTTAAGGGGTTAGTTTTGGGGGGTGAAATCAGAAGTGAAAAAAAAATTTTTTTACTAGGTAATCGAGTGTAGTGTCAAATGAAAGCTTATGAAAACACGAGTAATATATATATATATATATATATATATATATATATATATATATATATATATATATATATATATATATATAATGAAATACTTGCGCGCACTTTTCTTTGTATTATTTTTTAAAAAATCGCGAAAAATCGCTGTCCACCCGCCTTATCTCGAAAAATACTTATCAAAAAATTTTGAAAAAATTCTGGAATATTCTCCACGGGGTGTAGATTGAACGAAAATTATCACGAGTGCATTACCTCTAATAATTTATCTGGTATATAAAAAAAAACAAAAATTTCAAGGTCATCAGATTTTAGTAAAGATTGGAAACAAACTTCGTTGAAAACTCATTTGGGGTGTGTTTTGGGAAGTCACTGATCATTTTATACCTCTGTAACAAAATTTTTTATTTGAAAAGCAATCAACGTACGGAACACTAATTGCGCAAGTTCAACTTGCACTTGACCGGTTATTTTTTCATAGAATTTTACATCAGACATAGTAAGTTTTAATATAAGCTGAGAAAAACAATTTCGGGTTTGTTTTAATACGAAAATCATATGAACTAGTCTCAACGGATTTTATTAATTTTTTTATAAATTAGTAAAAACATTTGAAAATGGGTTTTTTGCTTTAAAAAAAGGGCCGAACGGATTATTTTCTATAATGGCTTGAAGTGTTCATAATACCTGCTAGAAACCAAATCCGTCAAAATTTTGGAACCGCCCCATATTTTTATTTGGTTCAGCTTCGGGACACCTTGCTAAGCAGCTCTACTAACCCTCTATCTTACTCCTTTAACCTTTTACATGTTTGACTATAAATAATATTACCTACACTTTGTTCATTATCAAAACAAAAAACCTGGAAAAAATTTTATAATACTATTAAAACCATACAAAACTAATCGACCTTTACCTCCTTCCACCCCTTTCTTCTGAAGTAATATCGCTTACAGATTATAAGCTGTTTTCGTACTTTAAGTATTGTTTGTGTACCATATTTCGAATCGATATTATTATTAAGGACGCAAACATTTGTGTCCACTTTCTTTTGATTTTTGGCCGTCTAAAAATAATACCAGATATTTTTGAAATAGTGAAATTGTACCAGCCGACCTAGAGGATCGTCAACCGTAGGTCAGGCAAGAAGCTTTTTTCGAATTTTTTTATTGTGTCTCCTAGGTTTCGCCGATCATTTGTTTAGTATCGAGTATTTACAAATATATTACAAGAAAAAATTACTACGAGACTGTTAAAAAAGGCATACGTATTATTATTTTGTGTACGAGGGTTAACTCGTACACAGAGTTTTTACAAAAAGAATGAAAGACAAAAAAAATTCTGGGACAAATTCATCGCTGACGGAAGCACGATCATGACGAAATCCTGAAAACCAATTACAAACAGTCTTTTCTCGAGGTAATTCATTACCAAAAGTTGAACGCAGCGCTTCGAGGCATTTTTGTTGATTTAAGTCTTTATTAAAATCGGAAAAAAATCATCCAACGAAAACCTTCACGTGAAATTTCCATTTGTTCACAAAACTATTTTTTTTTTTCTAAACGCTCACTGTGAACAAAATACTCGGCCAATTTCTACTGCCATTGTTCTAATAATTACGATTGTAAAATTTTACAGAAACGGTATTGTCACATGTCAATAGCGCCATCTAGTGATCGTTTGTAAAAACTTAAACGGCGTCCGTCGTAAAACATTTCTCACTACAATATACGAGTATTTTCAGTTCGTATAGATTTTTTCCGTATCGTACCAACGCGGCTTCCAATAAAATTTCAAATTTAACATTATTACATAATATGACATTGTTCTCTACATTAAATCTACACAGAGAAAAAATGCAAAAACTATTAAAATTAAGTTTGTATATCTGTAAACATATTTATTTGATATAAGAATAAAATGGAACAAAATTAAGTGTTGTCCTAGCATTAAATGTATAGAAAGTCTAAGAATAATTTTCGATTTCTGGCAATAAAAGCACGGCAGCAGTAAAGATTTAAATACCATATCTCTAAGGTTATTACTAGCCAAAAAGCCTCAGCGCCACCTGATATAAATCTCTGAAAACTTTTAATTCAAGAACAAAGCGGGAAAAGAATATTGCTGTACTGCTGTCGTCATAGGCAATACTAATCGCAATTAACAGTTTGGCGGCAACTATATAGACAATTTAAATTGTAGTTAACGCTGATATTAGTAAATAATTCCCATTTCTATTAATATAGAGTAATTTAAAAACTCTATAAAAAACTGGTGTCAGTTAATTGCCACATTTCTTGAGTAAGATGACAGAAATTCAATCAGAGCCAGACGCTTTTCGGGGGGTCCAACTTCATTAAGATAATTTTTGTGGCACTCCGCACTATACCCTGTAACTTGTTTTTAAACTTCATTAAAAGAAGATGAATGCACAACCTTTATAGACGTAATACTAAAGTTAATCTTTACCTCATGCTCTCGTTAATTATGCTGTACTAGTAATATAATCTGAAAGTTTATTTTTGTTAGGATTGGAAATATTGGAAAAATAACCTAATTTTCAAACACTTCAACATCAGGGACCTTAACTACCTACGTTTAACAAGTACGCAGACTAAACTAGTGGTGGGACTGGCACCTGAAGAAATGTTTACAGAAAATGTGAATGCACGACATGCAGACTATGAAGCGAAGAAGAAGAAATATGGGAGTATGCTTGAAATAGTCATAGAGATATGCAATCTTAAATTAGATTGCATATGGGTTAAACAGCATTATTATTATTATTTTAGTGTTCCGTACGGAACACTTATAAGATCACTTCGGTGTCTGTCCGTCTGTCTATCCGTCTGTCCGTCTGTCACACCCGATTTTCTCCGAAACTATTTGTCATAGAAAGTTGAAATTTGGTAATAATATAGGAATTGATGGCTTCATCAGAGCCATGTAGTTTTGAAAGTTAAATTTTGACTTAAGGGGTTAGTTTTGGGGGTGAAATCAGAAGTGAAAAAAAATTTTTTTACTGGGTAATCGAGTGTAGTGTCAAATGAAAGCTTATGAAAACACGAGTAATATATATATATATATATATATATATATATATATATATATATATATATATATATATATAATGAAATACTTGCGCGCACTTTTCTTTGTATTATTTTTAAAAAATCGCGAAAAATCGCTGTCCACCCGCCTTATCTCGAAAAATACTTATCAAAAAATTTTGAAAAAATTCTGGAATATTCTCCACGGGGTGTAGATTGAACGAAAATTATCACGAGTGCATTACCTTTAATAATTTATCTGGTATATTAAAAGAACAAAAATTTCAAGGTCATCAGATTGTAGTAAAGATTGGAAACAAACTTTGTTGAAAACTCATTTGGGGTGTGTTTTGTGAAGTCACTGATCATTTTATACCTCTGTAACAATTTTTTTTATTTGAAAAGCAATCAACGTACGGAACACTAATTGCGCAAGTTCAACTTGCACTTGACCGGTTATTTTTTCATAGAATTTTACATCAGACATAGTAAGTTTTAATATAAGCTGGGAAAAACAATTTCGGGTTTGTTTTAATACGAAAATCATATGAACTAATCTCAACGGATTTTATTAATTTTTTTATAAATTAGTAAAAACATTTGAAAATGGGTTTTTTTTGCTTTAAAAAAAGGGCCGAACGGATTATTTTCTATAATGGCTTGAAGTGTTCCTAATACCTGCTAGAAACCAAATCCGTCAAAATTTTGGAACCGCCCCATATTTTTATTTGGTTCAGCTTCGGGACACCTTGCTAAGCAGCTCTACTAACCCTCTATCTTACTCCTTTAACCCTTTACATGTTTGACTATAAATAATATTACCTACACTTTGTTCATTATCAAAACAAAAAACCTGGAAAAAGTTTTATAATACTATTAAAACCATACAAAACTAATCGACCTTTACCTCCTTCCACCCCTTTTCTTCTGAAGTAATATCGCTTACAGATTATAAGCTGTATTCGTACTTTAAATATTGTTTGTGTACCATATTTCGAATCGATATTATTATTAAGGACGCAAACATTTGTGTCCAATTTTCTTTTGATTTTTGGCCGTCTAAAAATAATACCAGATATTTTTGAAATCGTGAAATTTTACCAGCCGACCAAGAGGATCGTGAACCGTAGGACAGGCAAGAAGCTTTTTTCGAATTTTTTTATTGTGTCTCCTAGTTTTCGCCGATCATTTGTTTAGTATCGAGTATTTACAAATATATTACAAGAAAAAATTACTACGAGACTGTTAAAAAAGGCATACGTATTATTATTTTGTGTACGAGGGTTAATTCGTACACAGAGTTTTTACAAAAAGAATGAAAGAAAAAAAAATTCTGGGACAAATTCATCGCTGACGGAAGCACGATCATGAAAAACCAATTATAAACAGTCTTTTCTCGAGGTAATTCATTACCAAAAGTTGAACGCAGCGCTTCGAGGCATTTTTGTTGATTTAAGTCTTTATTAAAATCGGAAAAAAATCATCCAACGAAAACCTTCACGTGAAATTTCCATTTGTTCACAAAACTATTTTTTTTTCTAAACGCTCACTGTGAACAAAATACTCGGCCAATTTCTACTGCCATTGTTCTAACAATAACGATTGTAAAATTTTACAGAAACGGTATTGTCACATGTCAATAGCGCCATCTAGTGATCGTTTGTAAAAACTTAAAAAAGCGGCCGTCGTAAAACATTTCTCACTATAATATACGAGTATTTTCAGTTCGTATAGATTTTTTCCGTATCGTACAAACGCGGCTGGCTATAAATGTCACTTGTTTTATCAACTTTTTTATTATCTCTAATAAAAGTTAGTAAAAACCAATAGTTCAAGTTACAACATAAAATATTCCAGTATTTTTATTGTCTGTAAAACCACCCCAGTTAGTAGGGGACGTCATCGAATATCTGGCCTATTTTCGCGACCATAAAAGACGGCATTTCCAGGCTACGGTTACGCATTTCCCTTATAAATTGCCCTGCAGCCCTGAAGAATGTTCCTAATAAGTATATTGACCTTTTTAGTAGGACCAAAAGGCACTCGAATAAAAGGGGGAGGGTGAACATTCGGAAACAATAAAAATTGGCCGTTTACAACATTTGCAGACGACTTTTTTATATACTTTGTGTGATTTTCATGTGAATTATTTTCACATTGTTGAAGTTATGGATTTAAACTCATAAGGAACTCGTTTATTAGTCGTTGACTTAACTCGTCTTTTTTATCTGGATTCATGCAGAATTGACTCTCGGCCTTACTGAAACTGGTGAGACCAAAATTATACTTCCTTTCTTAGGCTAGATTCACACTATGAGTCCACGCTCGATATGCTCTCGGTTCGCTCTCGGTTTGATAAAATATGTTTACAGAAGAAACAGTGAGTGTATTTACACTGTCGCTATAGCTGAGATTTTGATCTCATATGCTCCAATATTGATACATCTCAAAGAATATTTTGTCGGAGCGAGATCGGAGTTGTCATGAGTTTTCACGATAGTATGAATATGCTTTCGATCCCGCTCCACTCCGTACCCGCTTAGTTGTACACTGTATAACAAGTGCGTGCAACGTAAAAAATTAATAACAATTAAAACACGTCAATAAATAATGGCGAGTGAAAAATGGTGGATATTTGAGAAAGGTAATTATGTAGGGGACGGGAGGGCAAGATGAATATAACGGGCAACACGAATCATTCTCATATACACTTACTCGGTACAGGAACATCTCTAGCGCGAGAGGACGGGCGGCGAGGCGGGGGTCCGCAAGTCAGCCCGAACCTGACTGCTAATGAGGGAACACGCACGTTAGTGACGAAAAAAAAAAAACGGACGCCCGCAATAAAATATTTATTTACGGTAACTTTTAAGATTTTCTGTTCGATAAATTGTCTACATCCTATATTTAGGTAGTTTCTGTTGTATCATCTTATGTAAATTAATTTGTATTATAGATTTTTTCACAACCGCTAATAAATGTATTTTAGGTTATTTTTTTTACCCATTAAGTACCCTATCGAGCAAGATGAATATGGCCCTATTCATCTTGCCCTCCTATATTCATCTTACCCGATTTCATTTACATTCACCTTCATTCTGTTTCAGATGGTTTCAAATTATAAAAGAAAAACCAAAAGCAGCCAAGAAATATAATATACCATTTAGCACTTCGATAAGACATCACAAAGAACAATCTAGAACCAAATATTTGGGTAGGTTCAGACCAGTATTCACTGAAGATGAAGAAAACACATTAAAAAAAATCTTACAAGGATGGATGATTTATTTTATGGCATAACACTAAATAATTAAAAAAAAAACTGTTGGAAAATTCGCTCAGAAACTTGGCAAAGGCGATAGGTGTCCAAAAGGATGCGCAGGGAAAGACTGGTTATCAGGGCTTCAAAAGAGACATACTTCGACTTGTGCTAAGGACTCCTAAACCTACGTCTTTGGCTCGAACCCGAGAATTTAACCGTCCCCAGGTAAAGAGATTTTATGATCTTCTAGAAGAATTGATCGACAAACACTGTTGAATTCTACCCAAATATACAACATGGACGAGACTGGCATCCGCACATCCATTACCAAGCCACCAAAAATCCTGTCTTTATACCGCAAGCGACAGGTTGGACTGTGAGGAACGAGGTGTTTTAACAACAGTAGTATGCTATTGTTATGAAGCAGGGTCATTCCTATAGCCCTTTTTCATATTTAAACAGAAACGATTTGTACGACGCCTTCTTGATGGAGCTCCACCTGGATCACAAGGCACTGTATCCGATTCAGGCTGGATTTCTGGGCAAATATTTCTGACTTGGTTGGAATTTTTCGTTGAAAAGACGTGCCCATCAGAACAAAAGAAATTGCTTCTTTTGTTACACAATCGTGAATCGCACAAATTTTATCCTGCGCTTGAATATGCAACGAAACATTATCTAATATTTCTATCGTTCCCCTCACATACTACAAATAAGCTACAACCATTGGACGTGGCCGTATATGGGCCAATCAAAAAGTACTTCGAGCCAGAAATTGCAACATTTCACAAAACTCATTCTGCAACCCAGTACTGGCATCCTCCAGTCTACGCATCAAGTGACATCTGAAATTACAGATCCGCATCAAGTTAACACGGCCGTTCCATCTACCAGTCTCCAAACGTCAGGTCATAAGACACCCCCACCTACACCGTCACTTGCATCTGCGGCTACAGCCACGCCAGCTGATCCCACGACCCTTGTAAATGCTGATCTCCAGTCTACAGCTGAATATATTCTCGAGTCCATACATCCGATTCGAAGTGCTGCAGGTCAAAAAATGACACAAAGGAAGAGAAAAGTTGACCAAAACAAAAGTTTATTAAGTCTGAACAGCGTGCTGTCAAAAATTTCGGAAAAGAAAATACAATAACTTCTAGAAATTCGCGAAAACCATCTACATCCAGGATCAATAAAAAAAAATCGGTACGAAATACCTCCAAAACCGCTCGTGATTACTATTGCACGGTATGCAAAGAACAGTATGTTCATCCTCCAACTGAAGACTGGATACAATGCTCCAAATGCAAGGATGGACTCACGAAGCATGTTTCTTCTTATCTTGGTAGGGGAACATATTTTTGTAATGACTGCCAAGATTAATAATGTTCGGCCTCTTTCTAAATCATCTTGCCCGACACGTTTAACTATCTTAGCCGATAGGGTAGGGTAAGAGTCACACCAAATACTTCATTTGTTGATCTCGTGTTACGCTTGTGATGAAAATTATTGAGATTTGTGTGATTACTTTGAAAGTCTATAAATAGTTGACTTGGTGAAAAATAAAGGCGATTTTGAATCTCAATGCCAAGTTTTTTTTTTCATTATTCAAGTTAAGAGAACCATCGTGCCCTCTATTTCCCTATCACCAATTGATTGATCTATTGTGCTGTTCTTAATATTTCATTATGCTGTAAATATAACTAAGTAGAAATGAAAAATTTGAGACCTAATGAAAGAGTCTACATTTTAATTACTAATTTTTAGATGAAATGTTCATCGAATTTAGTAAAGGGTAAGCCAGGACTGTATGATTTACAGTCACCTCACTATAGTGACAATCACTATAAAAAAAATGTAGAGTGAAATAGAAAGAGCTGTGGTCATATCTGGTAAATAGTACTTAAAAACACAAATAATATTAATTTTTAAATAATTTTATTATTTAGTTATTATTATCTATAATACATATAAAATGCAACATCTCTCTGTCTGTCTGTCTGCCCGTTAGTGCGCTTATCACTGGAGAACAACTTATCCGATTTACGTACTTTTTTTTTTAAACATACATATGTTCTCTGGCCAGGTTATAGGCTATACTTTATTACGATAGGTAGCATAAGGAATGAGCAGTAACGATAATAGTGAATGAAGTCGGAAAAAAGTTTGCCGCTAGCGCGTTCCCTTGCAATACACAGCCTAAACCATTAAATATGGAACAATATTATGTAGCAGAGAATATCTATAATCTATAATCTATAATATATATAAAATTCAACGTCTCTATGTCTGTCTGTCTATCCATTAGTGAGTTTATCACGCGGGAACCACTTATCCGATTTACGTGCTTTTTTTTTAAACATACATATGTTCTCTGGCCAGGTTATAGGCTATATTTTATAACGTTAGGTAACATGAGAAATAAGCAGTGACGATAATCGTAAATTAAATCGGAAAAAAGTTTGCCGCGAGCGCGCTCTCTTGCAATATACTGCCTAGACCACTAAATATGGAACAATATCATGTAGCAAAGGATATATATAATATCCGAGGCATGTTTTTTAAGTAAGTACCGTTTTGGAATTAAAAAAAGACGTGCAAAGATATCGCTATAATTTTATTTTTACATGAAAGCCTGTACCTTAATCTACTTTTCTACATAATTTCCGTGAATATTGAGGCACTTGTCATAACGTGGCACCAGTTTTTAAATACCCTCCTCATAAAATTCTGCCGCCTGACTTGTTAACCACTGTATCACAAATGTTTTGACTTCGTTATCGTCTTGAAGACGCTGACCACCCAGGTGCTTCTTCAAGTGCAGGAACAAATGGTAGTGGCTGGGCGCCAGATCAGGGCTGTATGGAGGATGATCTAGAGTTTCCCATTTAAAAGATTTGATGAGATCTTTGGTCCGATTAGCCACATGTGGACGGGCATTGTCATGCAGCAAAACGATACCCTTACTCAACTTGCCACGTCTTTTGTTCTGGATTGCACGACGCAGATTGTTCAATGTCTCACAATAAGACGCTGCATTGATTGTCTCATTACGAGGCAGAAACTCCACTAGCAATACTCCTTTTCTGTCCCAAAAAACTGTGCACATGATTTTGCGGGCAGAAATTGTTTGCTTAAACTTCACTTTTTTGGGTGATGATGAATGTCGCCATTCCATGGATTGTTGTTTCGATTCTGGTGTGACGTAGGCCACCCATGTTTCGTCACCAGTAACAATTTGGTCTAAAAAATGTTCACCTTCATTGTGGTACCGCTCAAGGAAAGTCAATGCACTGCCTAAACGTTGGGTTTTGTGCAAATCCGTCAACATTTTTGGAACCCAACGTGAACACAATTTCCGGTAATTCAAGTTCTCGGTCACAATGCGATACAAAACACTACGAGAATATTGAGGAAAGCAGTCGCACAATGATGAAATTGTAAAGCGTCTGTTTTTCTCTCACCTTTTCGTCCACTTTCTGCACCAAATCTTCATTAACGACCGAAGGACGCCCACTCCGTTCTTCATCATGCACATTTGTGCGGCCATCTTTAAATGCTCTCACCCATTTCCTTACCATTCCATCACTCATAATGTTTTGTCCGTAAACTTCACAGATCTCACGATGAATATCGATCGGTTTTACGCCTTTAGCACTAAGAAATCGTATAACAGCCTGTACTTCACAATCGGCGGGACTCACGATTGTCGGAGGCATCTTAAACACTCAGTAAACAACGTATACAATGAAGAATCAGACTGTAATGGCGTCAGTGCGTAGACATGAGATGTAGGTTACCAGCGCGCATGCGCGGAACGCCGACCGTATCGCTGCGGCGGCGGAATCGCAAAACGGTACTTACTTAAAAAACATGCCTCGTATATAAAAATGCAACGTTTGTGTGCTTATCACTGGAGAACAACTTATCCGATTTACGTGCTTTTTTTTAAACATGCTAAACCATTAAATATGGAACAATATGATGTCGCAAAGAATATCTATAATATATATAAAATGCAACGTTTCTCTGTCTGTCTGTCCGTTAGTGCGCTTATCACTGGAGAACCACTTATCAGATTTACGTGTTTTTTTTTTAACTGTACGTATGTTTTCTGGCCAGGTTATAGGACATATTTTATTACGTTAGGTGACAAAAGGAATAAGTGACGATAATAGTGAATCAAGTCGGAGAAAAGTTTGCCGCTAGCGCGTTCTATTGCAATACACTGCCTAAAGCGTTAAATAGACCAATATCATGTAGCAAAGAATATAATATGTATAAAATGCAACGTTTCTCGGTCGGCCTGTCTGTCCGTTAGTGTGCTTATCACTCGAGAACCACTTATCCGATTTACGTGTTTTTATAAATTTATACATATGTTCTATATAATTCGATATAAGCCTAGATAATGGGAGATAAGGTGAAATAATGGGAGATAAGTATAAATAATGGGAGATAAGGAGAAATAATGGGAGATAAGCAGAGATAAGTCTAGATAATGGTAGTTATGGTGAGATAATAGGAGATAAGGAGAAATAATGGGAGATAAGGAGAAATATTGCGAGATAAGTCGAGATAAGCCTAGATTATGGGAGATAAGGTGAGATAAAAGGAAATAAGTGGAAATAATAGGAGATAAGGAGAAATAATGGGAGATGAGCAGAGATAAGCCTAGATAATGGAATTTATGTAGAGATAATGGGAGATAAGGAGAAATAATGGGAGATAAGGTGAAATAATGGCAGATATTTTATTACGTTAGGTAGCATAAGGAATAAGCAGTGACGATAGTAGTGAATCAAGTCCACGCGAGCGGAGCCGCGGGCACTGCTAGTTACATAATATGATTCCATTGCCAGGATACAAACGATTCTTCCCGGTTTCTTCAGATGATTTTTAAATCATCGTCTAAAAGAATAGCTATAATTGCTAATCCTTCAATTAAAAAATTAAATGACTACATATACCCTTTTCTCAACTACTTCGATCTAACTTGAATCGTTGACGAACTGAAGCGAGATCTAAGTCAGAACAGCAATATAGATATGAGAAAATTTTACCGAATCGGGAGCGAATCGAGAGCGAACCGAAACTATATCGAGCGCGGCCTCATAGTGTTAATTGAGCCTTAGGGAGAAACTCTATCATTACACGATGCTCTAAATTATTTTCACTTATTTTTTTAAAGAAACAAAATCGTAAAAACAGACAAAATCCAACTTTTATGAGACGCGCCTTGTATTTAAAAATTCAACACCTTATAACGGCATCTACGCATTGCATAACTGACTCAGCCTTTCCCATATGCAACAGTATCAATCAAAAGCAAGAACGGCGATTCACCGCCGTCGGTCGCCATAAATTATCATGACGGAACGACTCCGATAAAGATAATAATTATTACCAGCGTAAATCGTAGTCGCCGCCTCCTTGATTTGCGACAGCGGCGATTATAACAACGCGATCTTCTGGCGACTTCCGACCGCACAGAACATCTGGTAGCGCCCAGTTGGCTGTGCTTGCAGCCGTTATTCACTTTTTTCTCCACTTGTGGTAATGCGATAATTTTTATTATTGCATTCTAGATATTGGGAGAGTTTTAGCGGAATCGGCGACCATTAGTTCTGATTTATTTTCCCATTCTTAATGACCGCGGTCTTAAAGTATAAAAAGAGGTAATAAATAGTGACTATTTTTTAATTGGGGAATTCTAAAATTCAGTAACGAAAGGCCGGTTGAAGTGAAAATTGAGGAAATCATCAGGCTAGTCGAAAATTTGTTGCTGTCAGAGAGACAGATGAAGAATCCAGTGCTTACTAAAGGAGTTGGAGTATCTGAAACTACAGATTTCATAAAAATTTAGCGACAGAAACAAGTTTCTGCACGAAGTGTCATTTTCTTTATAACAGAGCAGAAACCCGCAAGGAAAGTTCTTTTGGCCGGTTTAGAGAGCGATGATAGTTCTCTTTCACAAATTGTCACAGACCAGGAGATTTGGCTGTTCTATTGGGATCCTCTTATTAAGCAGGAGTCGACATAATGGATTATAAGGGCACTCCACCTCCAAAGCGGCGAGCATTCAGTGGTCTTCTGGACAGGTGATCGTGACTGTTTTTTGGAATTGCGAATTTTATTTATTGAACATATGAAAAATAGGCCCACAGTCAATGGGGATGTTTATGGAATGACAGTTCAAGACCTGAAACATGTCGGAATTCATAGAAAACTAAGCCCTTGCTGTTGTACTACAATTACCGAGTCCACGAGGTACGCACAATTTCAGCGATTACTGAAGTTGTGGATTCCCGAGTTGCACCATCCACTCTTATTGTTTAAGGGTCTGAAAAAAGGTCTTAGGTATAGGGTAAGTCTGGGATATACGCTCCAGCGGGATAGACGCCTCATTACATTTGTGTGAAATGTAAGACGCGTAAACAAAAGAATGCCTTATAATACGAACGTGCCCCTCCCTCACTTCAATCTGCCACAAAGCGTTGGTGCGTGCGGTTGTGCGTAGGAGCGCTAATGACAGTGACGAGCCAAACAGTCGAGATTTTACTTTGTGGATGATTTTCAGCCCCTTATAATTTTGGAGTTAACATGTAAGTTTATTTTATTTTTACTTCTGAATAAGGAGTAGGGTATGTAGATTATTATTAATTACATTTTTAGGATAAAATAAACGTATTTACCATTTTTTTTCGAAGGTATCTATTCCTGTGAAAAGGGATATATGCCCCGATATGTTTTGGGATAGTCGCCCCTAAGAGCGTCTATCCCTACTTCACCTTAATGCATGCTGGCTTTAAGGGCATCTATCCCTTGCCGTACTTAAGTGTATGTTATATGATTCAGATTGGAAATGCTCCGTAAATACAAGCGTAAAGCCGGCGTCCAACCGCGTGTCATTACTTGGACCGAGGACACATTGGCTGCAGCAATAGCAGAAATGCAAGATAAACGACTTAGCGTCAATGATATAGCAAAAAGACACGGAATACCATCTAGGACGTTACGTCGGCGGTTTGCTACACAAAATAAGAAAATAATACCATTAGGTAGGTACCTACTTTTATGATTGCACGTGTGCATTTATAATAATATTGCTTCGGATTGAGAATACTTACCTACCTCGTATAATTATGGGCAGGTAGTAATTTTTTTTTATTTTGCCTAACTAATACCTACAATTTTTTTAGGAAAACATCCAACTCTTGGATTCGAAAATGAACGTCGGCTGGTCACACATATTCATAAGCTAGAACAAGGCATACCAGTGAAAAGCAAAAAAGATCAGTAAAAAGTTAAAGAAAAAGTTGATTTGAAAAGAACTAAAGCTAAGAAGCAAAAAAGAAATAATTCAAGTGATTATAAGTCAAGCAATACAGATATTACTGAGGATAGTATTGAAAGTGATAAAAATGAAAAAGAAAACAACAAAAAGAATAGCATTGAAAAAACAAAGAAAAAATAAAGAGAAAATTAAAAGAAAACTGAGGAAGCGAACAGCTATGAAATTTTACAGTCCTAGTGAAGATGATAATAAAGAGAATGAGAACAGTAGTTTTGAAGTTGAAGAAATAAAAAAAAACAAAAGACAAAGAAACAAAAACACGACAAAACTTATTCCAAAACCAAAGAAACATTCAAAAAGGCAAAGCCTGCTTTAATATATAGTTCTAATGATGAAAATGATGGAGTAGATGATAAGAATCTAGATGAGGATCATTGCGTGGAATGTCTTGACTATTATAGTAACACCAAATCCAAAGTAGATTGGATCCGTTGTGTTATGTGCCACAAGTGGCTCCACGAAACATGCACATTATATCGCAATTATTGCAACAAATGTGGGCGAATGCAGATTATTGCCACCAAAATGGCTAAATAGTTTTGCAGTTTTTAAGACGATTATATTTTTGTATCTAAGATGATTGATCTCTATACCTAGTGTTTTTAATTAATATGTTTATTTTTGTCCATGTTTAGTAAACTAGTAACATCATCTTAAATAATTGAAAAAAATAGCTAAAAAGAATACATATATATATATATATATATATATATATATATATATATATATATATATATATATATATATATATACACATATATATATATATATATATATATATATATATATATATATATATATATATATATATATATATGTATATATTTAATGAATAATAATGCTGATTCAAACATATATTCAAAATGTTTGTTTTTCTTGCAAAGGGCATCTATCCCCTCCAAAAAATTAGGTCTGCGGCATATATACGGCATACGAGGCATCAATCCCGTTATGCAGTTTTATTTTAAACTCAAAATATACGGTTTATTTATTGACTAGTCTACAAAAAGTAGTACGAGGTGATTAAATGAAGTACCAAAGTTAGTGCAGGTATGAAAAACATGTGCGTATTATTTGTATGTTAAGAGGTATGAGTAAAATAAAAAAAGTTGGGCACATATCCCGGATTTACCCTATAGCTATATGAGAGATTGTGTTGGCAATATACGGTATACCCTGTCTTGAGAATTTTAGAGATTTGCAAGATAATTCTAGACGGAAAACAAATTAATGTGGAGGCAGAAAAAGGAAGTTACTTAGATAGGGATGATCATAGGTGGTGGTCAAAGACCGATAGTCCCATCTAAAACAGTCTGTGTCACAAAAACGTTAAATGTAAACTTAAACTTAAAAGAAAATATTAGGTATGTAATTTGATGACCATATTTAGTAAGTTTTTTTCAAATTTAAAGGTTCGAGTAAGATTGGTAATTGGTAATAAAAGAAATTTATTTTATAGTTTAAAGTCACTCTCATCACTATTCCCATTATTAGTTTCATGTGGGTTAAGCCGAATTCACTCTATCGCTTATTTAGGCCTAAATCGATCTTCAGTTTTTAATCTTCTTCCTAATTTGCCGTCTCCTGACAAAGGTGGGCGATCCGAATGGCTAACATAGTCCTGGACACTGCAGCTCTAAAAATATCTATTGATGAGCAATTGAACCACTTTTGGATGATGTCCTTTATACAGTTTTTAATACATCGGATTTTTTCAATATTTTTATATTTTAAAAATTAGACTACATCAATTTTTTGGCATTTGTATTCACTTTTTAATGTTCCGTACGGAACAATTATAAGATCATTTCTGTGTCTGTCTCTCCGTCTGTCTGTCCGTCTGTCTGTTCGTCTGTCGGTCCGTCTGTCTGTCCGTAAGTCACACCCGCTTATCTGCGAAACTATTTGACGTAGAAAGTTGAGATTTGGTACTAGTATACGAATTAATGGCCTCACCAGAGCCGTGTAGTTTTGAAAGTTAAATTTTAACTTAAGGGGTCAGTTTTGGGAGGTGAAATCGGAAGTGAAAAAAAAAATTGCCAAGTCATCGAGTGTGGAGTACTTGGGCATACTTTTTTTTGTATTATTTTTAAAAAATTGCGAAAAATCGCTGACTCTCCCCTTATCTCGAAAAGTACTGACCAAAAAATTTTGAGTAAATTCTGAAATATTCTTCACAGGTTGTAGATTGAACGAAAATTATCACGTGAGTTTTACCGGTATATAGTAGAAGTAGTAGTAGTAAAGTGAGTGGGTGGTACATTAGGTCCCTGGTGTCACTTGGATCTAAAAGTTCTTCTGTGACTCCCCACTGAGTCAAGTCAGGGTCACAGCTCTCGTCCGGTATTTTCTGCCAAGAGACATAGGCTATTCACCCTGACCTCTTGTAGATCTTTGGGTTCACAGAATAGTTGACCCGAGTATCTCTTGATCATTAGGACATTCGTTTGATTCTACTATTGACATAGCGTTATCCTATATATGGATGGGCACTTCCCACTCTTCGCGCTCTATCTCGAAAACGGTTCATTATATAAAATATCGCCTGAGACCAAATTTGTAGAGAATTTCATGCTCTGTAAGTTTTGTAACAGCTTCAAACATCATTCAAAGCCTAGAAAACAAGATATTTGCAAAAAACCGATTTTCGCGACGTTTGACCTTGAATATCTTAACTCGCGGACATGAGGTTCTATGAGACTTTTGAGTTAACTTTTAGAATACCAAAACAAATATTTATGCAAATTTTTAGCTTTCTAACTTTCATTCCGAGGTTGAATCCCTATTTGAATGGACAATAGGACCAATATTAAAAGTGTACAGGCCCTCTGCGGGAGACGGTTCAAGCTACCGACTGGCAACGTAATTCTTTGCCAACAATCACCGTGAGCCAGCGCATACTCCTAGGGACGGCTACCCAGTATATAAAAATAAAAATTAACTGCCATAATTGAACAAACTCCATATTTCAGCAATTATTTACTGTTCTCCCATCCATTGAACCATGTTTAGAGAGGCTTTATTATGGCGATAAGTACTTTATGTTCTGTTCTCTGCTCTGACGATTCTAGTTTGGCAGATGAGTCGTGATCGGACGAGACGCGTCCCGAGATGGTTAGATCCATGGAAGAAAAAGTGCTAAAATATGAGATTTGTTCAATTCTTGCGGTAAATATTAATTTAAATTAAATATATCCATGGGGGAGATAAGCACGATTTAAGAATTTCTTTTTTGCACGTAATTTTGTAAAATACACCCTATTTTCCATACGCAATTGTGTTTAATCTCAGCATTCATTCGCTGAGAAACTCCATCATCCCTAGGGAGCTATCTAAGCCAATTCCGTTTCTCGTATTATTCCGTCTCTTCTCTAATCGTTAACATATTATGTGAAATGCATTTAAAATGGACAGATTAGTTCAGCTTGGGTAAGACAATGTCTTGTTCTTATATTTAACTGGGTGTGAAAATAGCGTGATTTTATTTCTCTAAAGTGTCGTTTTGTTTTCTGATAAAAAAAAATTAGGTTAAGTAACTGGCATAAAGGGCGTTACGGAATTATGGGGTGAATACGTACAAACAATACTCTTTACAAAACAATCACGATATATAATATATATAGTTCCAAAATTAAAATATATAATATACTTAGTACTCCCATAAATATTCTTATAAATTTTCACCTACGCCCTCCATAAACATTAACACTTTTTTCCTGAAATTATTTATATTTTATTTTATACAGTTATTATGTGTAAACATATGTACAATTCGAATTCTTTAAACAATGCAGTAGGGTGATCGGGAAAATACGATTGCTGCTATAGCTTTATTTAAGTGCGATATGGAAAAAAAGCGATATTTTTAATTTATAGAGCGATATCGACATCCGGGACTTCTAATTTGACCGCTGGAGGATCAAACTCAACCCCCTCAAAACTCAAGCCAGCGTCTTCTCCAAGGGCAGGGACACTCGTCATGGCGATTTCCAGCTCCAAGGCTCCCGCATCCAACAGACCACTCCTTCAAGTACCTGGGCGTCCAGTGTGACAAACAACTCGTCTGGAAGGACCAGGTCTGCACTGCCACCAGGAAAGCGAAGCAACTACTGGACAAACTCTACCCCATCTTAAATCGCTCCAATAAGTTGCTGCCAAGAACGAAGCCACTCATCTACAACACCGTCGTAAAGGCAGGCCTCACCTACGCCTGCTCCACTTGGTGGCAACTCTCCAAGACAAGGAGAGCCGAACTTCAAGCAGTGCAGAACAACGAGGAACCGGCAACTACACAGACACTTCGGTGTGTGGAAATTTTCCGTTGGATCAAAAGCGTGCTGCTATAGATAAATGGCCTAATCGTTTAATGGCTTGTGTAAAAGCAAGGGCAGGATATTGGGAGTATTAGGTATACAAAAACATACATATCCTTTAATTTCTAAAAGTTAAAAATCACCGGCCAAGTACAAGTCGGACTTGCGCAATTAGTGATCCGTACGTTGATTGTTTTTAAAATTTTTGTTATGTACAGTCCCTGGCCAAATTATTAGACGCACTGTATTTTTTTTAGTAATTTTATGTTTCTTAAGAGTTTTTATGCAATAATGGTATATTTAAACTACAATATTATTGATTTTTATTTAAAAGAATTGTTGTAGACTACATATTTGTATTTATTTTTAACATATGGCAACCCTGTGTTGACAAAGTGATACATGAACGTAAACAACTACAAACCTGTATCAGTCGCGATCGGAATCGAGTCAGGTACGGACGTGTTTCTGTGGCTTTATGGACTGTGATTGTTTGTTTAACAGTTTTATACTACTCAGTTATTAGTTTATTTTGTATGCAGTGTTTTAAAAAAGTAATTGGAGAAAAGGCGATCTTTCACCACGTAAAAAAGCTGAAGTGAAGGCCCTTGTGATTGCGAAAACATTTACAAACCGAGAAATATCACGAAGATTGGAGGTTTCTGAAGCTAGTGTACGACGCATAAAAAAGAAAATTGAGTCAGGGAAGGAATTAAGCCCGAAAAAAAAGAAAAGATGCGGTAGAAAACCAATTTTCACTCCATGGTCAGAGAGATGTTTGAAGAAAATTTGTGTAGAAAACAGATTTGCTACCACAAAGGTAATAAAATCACAACTCCAGGATGCTAGCGTAAATGCTTCTGAGCGCACTGTTCGAAGAAAATTGAAAGAATTAGATTTTAAGGCCTGTCGCCCCGCCAGGAAGCCCAAGTTAACAGCTGCAATGAAAGCAAAGCGCCTGAAGTGGGCCAAACAATAGCAAGACAAAGATGTGGACTTCTGGAGATCGGTAAGATACAGCAATTTAATCAATAATTGATACATTATTATCATTTTCAGTTAAATAAAGCAAATAAACATGGAAGTTTATATATTTTTCCTATTTTTGACAGGTCTGCTTCAGTGACGAAAGCACATTCGAAATTTTGCAGAATAAAGCTCAGTATGTGCGTCGTCGTCATGGAGAAAAGTTTCATCCTGATTGTGTCGTCCCGACGGTTAAACATCCCACCAAAGTGATGATTTGGTCAGTCATCAGCGGCAAGGGCACTGGACGTCTGTACGTCGTCAAAGGAATAATGAGGCAAGATCAGTACAAAGAAGTATTACAAAATCGGTTGATTCCGCAGCTCAGAGAATGGTTTCCAAATGGGGAACCATTCACTTTCATGCAAGATGGAGCTCCCTGCCACACTGCTCGGTCTGTTAAAGCTTTTTTGGCAGAAAAAAATATCCCTCTGTTGGATTGGCCGGGTAATAGCCCTGATATGAACCCCATTGAAAATGTGTGGGAGCTGATGAAAAGAGAAGTGGCTAAAGATGTGATTACCAACAAAACCCAGCTCCCAGAAAAGATTATTCATGTGTGGAATCATCATCCTCAAATGCAGGAGACAGTACAATCTTGCATTGATAGCATGCCGCGCAGAATTAAAGCTTTGATAGCGGCTAAAGGTGGCTCAACTAAATATTTACTTTTACTAACATTAATTTCACTTTTCTTTAAAACTTAATAAACTTATGCTTTTCTAAATTAATGCTGTTTTATTTATGTCAAATAAATAGGTAATTGATTGGGTAATATAAAAATAAAAAACAAATCAATTTAAAATAATAAAACGGTACAATATCACTCGGTAATTAATATTTGACATGAAATCTTGCAGTGCGTCTAATAATTTGGCCAGGGACTGTAGGTATAAAATGATCAATAATTTCAAAAAACATCCCAAATGAGCTTCCAACAAAGTTTCTTTTCAATCTTTGTTGAAAACTGATGACCTTGAATTTTTTTTTTTTATACCAGATAAATGCACTCGTGATAATTTTCATCTACAAACATGTGTAGAGTATTCTAAAATGTATTCAAAACTTTTTGATCGGTACTTTTCGAGATAAGGCAAAGGGGACAGCGATTTTTGGAATTTTTTAAAAAATAATACAAAGAAAAGTGTGCGCAAGTATTGCATTATATATATTTTTAAACTCGTGTTTTCACAAGCTTTCATTTGACACAGATTTTTTTAAAATACTGAAGGCCTTTCATTAATTCTCCGTACAATTTTCGCATTCTTGTTATCTAAATTCTAAACTCTCAACGTTATGCGCAGCAGTCGAACAAATTTTTAAAAAATATAATTTTTAAACCTTCCCTAGTAAATTGTAAGATATACAGGGTACATTCAAAAATATACTTACAAAAATAAGCGCGAATATTATTGATCGAATTTCGAACGCTAGTGATGTTTTAAAACCGATTTTATAAAACAATACAATTCCCAATAGGAAAGAAATTTGTTGCTATTGGGAATTTTTTTTGAAACGCCCTTTATAAAAACAATGATGCTCGTACACACGTAACGCAGAAAATCGGGATTTTGTGAAATTTTTGTGACGAACTTCTTGTAATTTGATAAATTGTAACTTAAATAAAATTGTGCTGAAAAAAAATTGTTTTTGTGTACCTCTCAAAACCAATCTGATAGGACTAGTTTGGTGTTGTGACGTAAGATTTTATCAGTAAATGTCGAAGCGAAATGCTCAAAAAATTAGTTTTTTTTCACTTCCGATTTCACCCCCAAAACTAATCCTTTAAGTCAAAATTTAACTTCCAAAACTACACGGCCCTAATGGGGTCATCAATTCATATATTAATGCCCAATTTCAACTTTCTGTGTCAAATAGTTTCGGAGAAAATCGGGGGTGACAGACACCGAAGTGATATTATAAGTGTTCCGTATGGAACACTAAAAATGCTTAATGTTTGAGGTTAAAAACTAATATTTAAATATTATATAAAAATAAATATTCGATATTATTTGATTGCGAACCTATTTTTCACATGCACTAAATCTTTATGATTATTGCAAGCGGCTTTTACACACAACGATAAATTACCGTATGATCTAAAAATATACACTGAAACCACTACACTTTAGTACGGGATTAGCATTTATCAACGGATCCTTTTTGAAGCATTTGTAGCAAGTTAACCGTAGATTTTTGTTTGAAACTCATTTTATGACCAATCGTCAAAATTCCCTGTCACTCATACTTACTTCTATAATATATATAAAATGCAATGTCGCTCTGTCAGTCTATCCGTCCGTTAGTGCGCTTATCACTCGAGAACTACTCATCCGTTTTACGTGATTTTTTTTTGAACATATATTCTTTGACCAGGTTATAGGATATATTTTATTACGTTAGATAACATAGGGAATAAGCAGTGGCGATAATAGTGAATCAAATCAGAAAAAAGTTTGCCACTAGCGGGTTCCTTTGCAATATGCTGCCTACACTATTAAATATGTCACAATATCATGTGGCAAAGAATATAATATATTTAAAATGCAACGTCGTTCTTGTTTGTCTGTCTGTCCGTTAGTGCGCTTATGATTTGAGAACCACTTATCCAGTTTACTTGTTTTTTTTTTAATTCATACATTTGTTTTCTGGCGAAGTTTTTTATAATCTTCTATAATATATATAGTCTCTGTCTGTCTGTCTGTCTGACTGGCTGTCCGTTAATGTGCTTATCACTCGAGAATCACTTATCCGATTTACGTGCCATTTTTTTAAAACGTACATATGCTCTCTGACCAGGTTATTTTATATTATATATAAAATACAACGTCTCTCTGTCTATCTATCTGTCTGTCCATTAGTGCGCTTATCACTCTAGAACCACTCATCCGATTTACGTGCTTTTTTTAAAACATACATATGCTCTCTAGCCAGGTTATAGGATATATTTTATTACGTTAGGTAACATAGGGAATAAGGAGGGATATTAGTGAATCAAGTCGGAAAAAAGTTTGCTGCTAGCGCGTTCTCTTGCAATGCACTGATTAAACCTATAAATATGGAACAGTATCATGTAGCAAAGAATATAATATATATAAAATGCAACGTATCTTTGTTTGTCTGTCTGTCCGTTAGTGCGCTTATGACTTGAGAACCACTGATCCGATTTACACGTTTTTTTTTTTTAATTCATACATTTGTTTTCTGGCCTGGTTATTTATAACCTTGGAGAAATAAATTAATTATCTATAAACAATTTATTAGACCAGTACTAATGGATGCCGCACCAGTTTGTTCTGGCATATCGAATACACAAACATACAGACTAAAACGTATGCAAAACAAAATATTAAGACGGGTAACTTCAAGTGGTAGATACACAAGAATTAGAGATTTACATAACATGACAAACATATAAACGGTACGAGAATACGTGGACCAAATTGCCGAAAAGTTTTATAGATACAAACCGCAAATATCGACATTGATGCAAAGCTATACATAATCCCATACATAAACCACTATACCATAGATCATTAATTTATTTCCAAGCACCATAGTGCTTACAATGAGTGTAGTTGGACGAGTTAGGACGTCTCTCTGTCTGTCTGTCTGTCCGTTAGTGCGCTTATGACTTGAGAACCACTTATGCGATTTTCATGTTTTTCTTTTAATTCATACATTTGTTCTCTGGCCAGGTTATCTATAATCTTCTATAATATATATAAAATGAAACCTATCCCCGTCTGTCTGTTAGTGCGCTTATCACTCGAGAACCACTTATCCCATTTGCGTGTTATTTTTTTTATTCATACATATGTTCTCTTTCCAGGTTATATAATTATAATAATAACCTATAATCTACAATATATTTGTACATAAAATGCAACGTCTCTCCTTCGGTCTGTCTGTCCGTTAGTGCGCTTATCACTCGAGAACCACTCACCCGATTTACGTGTTTTTTTTTTTTAAATTTATACAACATAGGTTCTCTGGCCAGGTTATAGGATATATTTTATTACGTTAAGTAATATAAGAAATAAGCAGTGACGATAATAGTGAATCAAGTCGGAAAAAAGTTTGCTGCTATCGTACTCCCTTACAATATATGGAACAATATCATGTAACAAAGAATACAATATATATAAAATGCAACACCTCTTTGTCTGTCTGTCTGTCCGTTAGTGCGCTTATCACTCGAGAACCACTTATCCAACTTACGTGTCTTTTTTTAATTCATACATATGTTCTCTGGCCAGGTTATATAATATTAATAACAATCTATATGATATATAAAACGCAACGTCTTTCTGTCTGTCCGTTAATGTGCTTATCCTTCAATAACCACTTATCCGATTTACGTGTCTTTTTTTAATTCATAACTTAATATTTATCAAAAAAAAAATTATAATATATATAAAACGCAACGTCTCTCGACTTAACAAAGGAAACTTAATATTAAAGGGAATTTTCTTAGTTTTTCTACATAGTCACTATACAAATCAATACATTTAGTCTAACGGCTTTCAACTTTTTAAGACCTTCATTTTTTATCTACGAGTACTGTTATGTTCAAGAAAGTCTAAACCTTCTTGGGAAATGTTCATTCGAATTCGTTTTTAGTCCATTGAGGGAAGTGTTTTCTCATACCCAAGACATCGTGCAAAATGGGGGGCACGGTCTATCGAGATGTTTATGATGTCAGCGAGCTCGCACATCTTCAGTAGGTGATCATTAGTACGCTATTGTGAAATTTTGTCACGATCTCGTCGGTGGTAGAGGTTTTTGGATGTCCTGAGTGTTTATCATCTTGAATGGATGGATGATCACGTTTAAAGTCAGCAGCCCACTTTTTAACCGTCGAAAATGAAGGGGAAAATGATTTAATATTAGTTAGTTAGTTAGTTGTAGTGAAATCTTTTAAAATGAAGTATTTTATAATAGCTCACACTTCAGTTTTAGCCATTTCTTAGAAAAAATTGAAACTTGTCGAGTTGTTTTAACTGTGTCTTACTAAAGCAATTGTTAGAAAGCTCGTGACTTCAGAGAGAGCTATGGAGAGAAGCATGTTTGGTCTTTCCCTTAAGGATAGAATGCATAACGAGTAGATAAGGAAACGAACCAAAGTCATTGACATATGTAACTCTCGAGGAGCAAAAATGAAATGACGATGGGCAGGTCATGTAGCTAGATCATCGGGAGATAGATGAGTGTATAGGATCACGGAATGTAGACCCAGAGAAACAGGAAGAAGCGTTGGACGTCCACAGAAACGATGATATAAGAGTAGTAGCAGGCAAGCAATAGTTAAAGGTGGCAAAAGACAAGGAAGCATGGAAGAGATTAGAAGAGATCTACATCCAGGAGTGGACAGACTTAGGTTAAGAAGAAGAAAAAAGAAGAACCTGCCAGTAGTTGTTCCTGAGTTGTGTATGCTACTCATATACTGTCGTGTCTGAAGGTTGTGAAGCTAACTAGTCGGCGCTACCTTTTCTAGGCTGACGTGGACGATTTGGGAGTTGTTGGTTGGCTTTTCGGATTACTCTTGTAGTATTCTACAGTGGCTATTTGTTCGCAACTGTTAAAATTAATTCTGTAGCCTTCTATTAGCTGGTTTTATGTGGTGACGTATTTGGTTTATAACGGCGGCGAAGTTTTATTCTTCAAGCATTGCAGATAACATTTTGTTAATTTATTCTATGTAGACCTTATGGCAATTACCACATATAATGCTGTGCATACTCTGGTGTTTTCGTAGAAGTCGTCCGACGCTGTCTGTTGTTCCTTTCTGACAGACAAATGTGATTCTGGATTTGCTTTCAGGTGGTTTGTTGAGGTTTGGTTTGTGTGCTTATTTGTAGTTGCATTACTTTTTTATTGTTTCTGTGCTGAATGGGTTGTTTTTTTAGAGCATTTATCAGTTGAAAGAAAATATATCAGAGTAATAGTTACTGTTTATAATTGTAATGAGTGGTGATGCGAATTACGTGCAAATACCTGTTGGTATAGGTTAACTTTCTGTATACCGGGTGGTTCAGGTGTTCTTCTGCTATTTTCTGCACAACCACGTCTAGGAAGGGCGATTAATCGTTTTCTTCTAGTTGTACTCGAAAATCTAATTGGCATATCTGGCCTTAACTCGAAAACGAATAATTTAACTTTTATTCAGTTTTTTTTTTCACGTAGTTACATTATCTTGTTAGGTTGTTAATATTTTTGATTAAAATTGGGTCAAAACAAACAATATTTAGTAAATTGGGAATTTCAACGTAATCGGAATTGATATTTGCCGATAAAGTTGATCTGCTGTTATCAATAAGATATTGCGTATTATTTAAAGTTTTTGCTTGAGCAGAAAACTAAATAATGTTACAATTCTCATTAGGCAAAGTATAAGATCACACTCAACTTACTCACAAAAATATGATGAAGAGAGGGAGATCAGTTTGGGTTAGTAGTACGTAATGCGACTTCTATGACTATTTATGAACTTTATTACTTTAGCGCCTTACATTGTGTAATATACGCGGACGAAAACGCTGGGATATGACAGTTAAGAATAAAAATGTTCCCATATGTGGAAACTTTATGCCGGCTACCGTATAAGTTTAATTAAGCCAGCAAACACCTATAACCGCACACGAACAACTTAAATTTATAATAATAATAATCCGGCTTTTAGTAAACTACACCGGCCATTCTGAATGAGAATTTTATTTAATCCAGTCTTGGCACAACAGATTAAGGTATATAATAGGCTACGTTTTTGGCGTAATTAGTCCGACATTGTTTTAATGTATGCCTTTTGTTAAGGTGCGTACACAATAAGTGCTGGCTTAGGTCCAGTCAAATCGAATGATTTATTGTGATCGTATCCGTAATTACCGCACGAGCGGTTCGGGTAGTGGAGCCACCGTGGCATGATTCTATCTCATAATTTATATAATTTCTTTGTATTTGTACCAATTACATTTCAAGAGGCAATCAGATACCATTTGGCAACGTTGTATTGGATATGTAAAAATTTCGTTGCTCATTTTTTTTCTGATGATCCCCAGAAAAAAAAATTTAACGTCACTTTGTAATATCATCCAAGTCTTGTCTACATATTTTTTCTGATAAGATTGGAAATAATGGAAAAATACTACGATTTTTAAACTTTTTGGCACCGAATACACTGAAAGGGGTATATAAGATACTAGAAGTTTACCTATGTTTTATTACTACTCAGTGTATATTACCACTACACCAAACACTTTATTTTTGCACTCGACGCGCGTTTCGCTAAGCATGTTAGCTTCACCAGGAGAGATGATTGACTAAAGCTAAACTACAAATCTACTCTATTTATGCTTAGCCTAACCCTTGAATTACTCAGGCACAACTAATGCTCTGAACTTATGTCTATTTATTAACTTGTTTACTAAGTCATCGTCATAACCACTAACTCTAATTACATTTTTAATATGATTCCTTTCATCATTGAAGTTTACTCTACTCAGAGAAAAAATTACCAAACGATGAACTAAAAAATGTAATGTGTGGTCACTTTTCCTCTGAACTGCAGTTTCAATAATGTAAGAAATCGTATTAGAAATATTACTAGAGTTAAAGGTTATGACGATGAAGATCAAAGGTCTTAGACTATCAATACTATATTGTGTTGATATTCTACATTTGTTTGTCATAATGGAACATTCCATGCAAAAACCGTGCTACTCCTCTACATTTAAATCCTCTATAAATAATATCATTACTCAATCATGAATTGGTTTCGAGCTTTGAAACCCGAAAATTTTTTGCAAATACCATGACAATATTTAACGTTAATTCTTCCCCAGACTGTGTAAATGGAAAAAAGCTATATCTCTAATAATCTGGAGACTTTCCACTAGCCAAGGATAACGCAAAAAGTATAAAAAAGGATATAGGCATAGTGTTTTGATAGCCATGAAACGACACTATTTAGATCGCAAGAAAGTGAGAAGTGTGAAGGTTAGCATTGACATGCTTATTTTGTCAGACACAACTTTGGCCCTTTCCTCAATACCCATTTTTTTTTTTTTTTTTTTTTTTTTTTTTTTTTTTTTATTGGTCTAGCACACGTGCTGCAGGGAAGTCCCTAAAGCGCTCCAGGAGCGGCACGAGTGCGGAAAAAGCGATTCACGCTGTAAATTGTACTCGGTGGGAAACACAGCGCTGGGCAAATTATTCCAAAGGGATGACGTTCTCCATATAAAAGATTGCTTGAAAAGCGTCGTACGCGGAGTAACAAGCTGAACCTCATACGGATGCGAAGCACCAGCGCGACGTGTATTTCTAACATGCACCGCTTTGGGAGGAATTAAGCGGGCTACATCCTTCGAACACTTTCCATGAAAATACTTGTAGAACAGACTCAAGTCGCCAACCGTTCTTCGATGTTCCAGCGAATCAAGGCCGCCGGTCAATTCCGGGTCCCCAATCAGACGGACCGCTCTTCTTTGAACAGAATCCAACAAATGCAGTGTATGTTTGGGAGCGGAGCCCCAAACGTGGGAGCAGTATTCCATAGTTGGTCGAATTTGGGCTTTGTAAAGAATTAACAGTTGCTGTGGGGTGTAAAGCTTTCTGGTTCTAAATAATATTCCCAGTTTTTGAGAAGCTCTCCTTGCTATGCCTGCAACATGTTCATGCCAAGACATATTTGCTCCTAAACTAACGCCCAACAAACTGAGCGACGATGCTAGGGGAATGGAGTGCCCCGACATAACTATGTCGGGTTCAGCAACGTTAACTTTTTTAGGAAAAACTGCCGCTTGGGTTTTTGTAGCGTTAAATTCCACTTGGTTACTGTCACCCCAAGATAGAATTTCTTCCAGGTCTTTGTTAAGTTGAACGACCTCCTGCTGTCTGCGGATATTCGCCTGAGCAGCCGATGTCCGAGCGTTCAAGGTGAATGAAGAGACAAGCGTACTGTCATCTGCAAAGCTATAGATTGGATTCCCGGTCTTTTCCAGCAGATCGTTAATGTAAATGAGAAAGAGAGTAGGAGACAGTATGGAGCCCTGGGGCACACCGGCGTTGATAGTGAGGGTGTTTGAAAGAAATCCGTCGACCGCCACTCGTAAAGAACGCTCTCTGAGGAAACATGAGAGCCACAAACAGAACCTTTCAGACATACCATAAGAGCGCAACTTAGCAGTCCATCGTGCCAAACACGGTCGAATGCCTTGGATATGTCAAGAGCAACCGCTCGAGATTCTCCAAAGTGTTCAATTGCGTTGTTCCAAACATGTGTTACATAAGTCAGAAGATCTCCTGTTGATCTATGTTTACGAAAACCATACTGGTGATCGCTAATAATATTGAATCGTTCAAGATATTTTAGAAGATGCTCATTGATAACCTTTTCCATGACTTTCGATATTATTGAAAGCAGTGCAACTGGTCGGTAGTTATTTGGCAAGGTCTTCTTACCTTTTTTAGGTATCGGCTGAACCGTGGCACATTTCCAGCAGGACGGAAATATTCCCTTTCTGTAGGATAGGTTAAAAAGTCTACAGAAAACTGGTGTTAGTTCCCTTGCACAGTTTTTGAGAACTATGGCAGGTATTCCGTCAGCGCCAGAAGCCTTCTTGGTGTCTAGCTTCATTAAAATCCCCATTAAAATCCCCCTTCATTAAAATCAATACCGAAGTTCAACATTATTTTTATTTTCCTTTGGCACGAAGTCTTGATTTCCCGCGCCATTCCAAAATTCATCTTTCTTTAAACAATTTTTTAATACTAAGTTGGGAATGTGGAATCTTTGGCACAATGATACTACTCAGTATATATCACCACTACACCAAACACTTTATTTTTGCACTCGACGCGCGTTTCGCTAACCATGTTAGCTTCATCAGGCGTCAATCATCGCTCCTGATGAAGCTAACATGGTTAGCGAAACGCGCGTCGAGTGCAAAAATAAAATGTTTGGTGTAGTGGTGATATATATTGAGTAGTAATTTTTAATAGTCATGTTGTTTACTGTATACCACGCTCTCCTTACGAGTTTTATAGCTAAAAGCACGTTTATCTCGTGACTAATGTTCTGGTCCAGACATTTAAGAATGTTTAACTACATTTAAAGATGTGTATAATACCTTGATCCAACCGTTGTAGCTTATTGGTAGTATTGGCAGGCAAATAAAAATTAACTTTCACATTTGTAAGTATTGGTAAATACGGCAGAGAATGTCAGAAGAGCAGTTGTCAATAAAAGGAAAGATTTTTCTTCCTCTGGTCTTCATTTTTTTATTCACTTTTTTCATCCATCCCTTAAATATTTTCCTTGTCATCCAAGCGTTCGTGTTACTGTCGTAGTCAACATTAGAGTCTTTACACCTTTAAAATATCTAGGTGGCTTGAATTTCCCGACGATGAGAAGAGGAAGTTTGTCCGTACCAGTCATGTTTGTGCATTGAAGAATAGTAAGACGCTCCTTATTTTGCCTTCCTCCATGGCACATTTTTCCTTTAAATTTAAATATTTTATCCGGAAGGCAGGGAAAAAACAATTCAATCTCATCCACGTTGCAAGTGTCATCTATATGATACCCTTTTAAAAGACTTCGCAGACCTTCAATCCACTGATTACACACACCTTGATCAACAGATTTTACTTTCCCCAGACGCTTTCCTAAAAGTTAAACTCTGTCAATTAAGAACATGTCTGCGATGATTTATTTTTAGTAGATGAGATTCTAGTGATTCAACAAAAAATCGGTAGAGGGAACCATTATCTACGATGCGTTTTAGTAAAAGTACTAGTCGATTCCGAAATTACGCAAAGTCCAAAATGAATCACTTATTTGCGCGTTGGTTCGAGGCAGTGTTTCTTTGTTACCATCCAACGAGGCCTAAAATGACACATTCTGCGGCTGCTAAATATATTAAAAAGTGGATGTCATTTGTGAAGAAGTGGGTAAATCAATTTAACGAGACGAAAAATGTCGACGACTTGCCAAAATGTGGCTCGGTAGGCAAAGTCACTCGGATAGTCGAAAAACGAATCATGTTTTTGTTTTCACGGAACTCGAAATTGACTCTGCGGAGCGGTAAACTTAAGAAAATCGAGTTTGAATATGTCCCATGAGACCATTCGACAACATCCTCGTGCTCATGATGTCAAATTCCGAAGCACATTGAAGAAACCTTTGCCGGAAGAAAATCACATCGCGAAGCGGTTCGCTTGGGGCGACGATAAGATACTAGAGGGGCTTTCACAACCCTATTGAAAACGTTTGATCTCTCATAAAGAAATAATCGAAATAATTCAGAAAAATCGTGTTAAAGTTACTAAGAAATCACTCATGTAAACGGCACTAACAGTGTCATGAAAAGAAGCTGTATAATTGCTATTGGAGTAAATAGAATACAAAAATAAACCTACATATTAACTGTATTTTGACCATTGAAGCAACTTCCATTCAGACGTATTACTGCAGAAAGATTACTAAATCAACGCGAATTATTAAAATGCGTCCCAAAATAATTAATTCTATGCATCGGAATAAGATTTTTCTATATAAAGGCGAGGTTTAGTGTAGTATCTTGTATAAAGTATATAATTTGGTAAATTATAACTTACAAGCATGCAGGTTTGCTCCGAGATTAGATGTATACTACCAAACTTAGAGATATAACATCGTACATTCTACAAAAGCACGCTAAACTGTTTAAGTTATAATATTTTATAGGAGCTTTAACTAAATTTATACCTTGTATTATAATCCACTGAACGTAGGATATGAAACCGCGTACCTACGCGAATATAATGACGTTTTTGCTGCGACATGTGTCGTTTTATGTCTCCGGAGCGCTTGAGACTTAAATTACCGCAGTGTGTCTCGGAAAGGTTGTCCTGGGAAAATCCGGAGTTCACTATGTTGCAAAATTTGCACTTTTGTCTACGACAGGAAATATATATATGAATAAACCGCGGTTGACAGTTAAACTACTATCTACGGCGCCATTTTAAAATAGTCTTAAAGTACATTCTTAATCGACTTTAAAAAGGGAGGTTTTTTAATTCAATACGTATATATGCAATATTATTCAAATGTAATAGTTATGTTAGTCTATATGCGCTTCCAAACTGATACGCTAAATTGCTGAAATATATGTATGTGTACAATACTGCTGAACGAATTTTTATGATATGATATATATATATATATATATATATATATATATATATATATATATATCATATCATAAGTATTCGGACCCACAGGATATTGTAAACTCGTTTGCTAACTTTTTTAGTAATGTTTATACTGGTCCGTCCATTCAAGAACCTGCCACTTTTCTACCAAGTACCAGTACGCTCATAAATCTCAAAAATATCTCGTTTGACGAGATCTTGAATGCTTCTAAAAGGCTAAAAATTAAATCTACTCAGGGTCCTGATAAAATTCCATGCTTTTTAGTGAGGGATTGCATTTCTGCCTTCTTGGAGCCATTCGCTTTTATCTTTAATCTTTCTCTTAAAACTAATACTTTTCCAAACATTTGGAAGGAAGCACGAATCACACCTGTCTTTAAAAAGGACAATTCCACTGAAATTTCAAATTACAGGCCAATATCAATCCTGTCTGCCTTTGCGAAGGTCTTTGAGACGGCAGTGTACGAGCGGGTTGGGACCCAGGTGGCCCAACTGATCACATCCAATCAACATGGCTTTATTTCTAAACGGAGCACTATTACTAACCTAACGTGTTTCACCCAATACGTAAGCGAGGCTTTGCATAGGCGCCAGCAGGTTGATACGCTCTATACTGACTTTTCGAAGGCCTTTGACAGGGTGGATCATGGGTTATTCCTGGCAAAAATTGATGCTATGGGATTTGATAACAACTTGGTCAGTTTTTTTGCTTCCTATCCCACTGGTAGATCTCAGTATGTCGAAATTCGTGGTCACAAGTCTGCAAGCTTCTCAGCAATGAGTGGTGCGCCACAGGGAAGCAACTTGGCTCCTCTGATTTTTTTCTCTCTTTATTAATGACATAGTCTCTGATATTTCCAGTAGAGTGCTCCTATTCGCGGATGATCTAAAACTCTTCCGGATAATAAACACCACCTCGGATTGCCTTGACCTGCAGGCGGATCTAGAAAGAATCAATTTATGGTGTGAACGTAACAACTTACCGCTGAATATCAAAAAATTTTACGCCATGACCTTTTCCAATAAGTCAAGTATTCATTACAATTACGAATTAAACGGTTCGCAACTTCAGCGGTGTTCTGATATTAGAGATTTGGGGATTACTTATGATGCCAAGCTTGCTTTTGACACTCATATCAACAGCGTTTGCTCAGAGGCGTTTAGGGCGTTGGGATTTGTTTTGCGCAATGCTAAAAGCTTTACAAATATTCAGACACTTATACTACTTTACTTCTGTTATGTCCGCTCAAAACTTGAGTATGGATCTGTGGTCTGGAACCCAATATACAATTGTTATATCCAGAAATTAGAAGGCATACAGAGGAAATTCCTTAAATTTTTAGCATTTAGAGTTGATGGTTCTTTCCCTTCGAGAGGCTATGACCACGAGGGCTTGCTGGATAGATTTCAGATACCATCACTGCTGCGACGCAGGAACTACCTGCTTACGAGTTTTCTGGCAAAACTTGTGAGGTCTGTTATTGATTGCCCTGAATTACTGTCCCAAATCATGTTGCATGTGCCTGTTCGTGCAATGAGATCCCCCTCGACTTTTAATGTGTGTACCCCACATAATAATTTTCTATTGAAGTCACCACTTTACCGAGCAATGGCGTTTTATAATGAGACATTCCAAAACATTGATGTTTTTCATTTAACACTTCCTCAATTGCTTGGACTCTTCAAGAACAGGTTATTGAGATGATCTAAAATTTTTATTTAGCATACTTTTCTTGTGCGATGAATGGGCTGAGCAGTGTTTGTGGTGTGTAGTTGTTGAATTTTTGTAAAAATTACTATTATAACTTAAGTAGGTCTGATACTTTTTTCACCTATTGTCAAATTGTCTTGTAAATGGATGTAGTTCTGTTAGACAATAAATGCTTATTATTATTATTATTATTATTATATATATATATATATATATATATATATATATATATATATATATATATATATATATAATATATTTTTTTTTTCTTAGGCTTTATGGTTCTTTTGTTTTAAGGACAGAGAAATTACATCACGTTCTAGTTAGAAGTTTATTGAAAACGTTTCGCCTAATTTGTAGGCTTCTTCAGTTCATCTAAAAATTGATCTTTTCAATCAATATACATTTTCCTCCCTTCTTTACTTTTTTTTATGATTTTAAATTTTGATTTTACAGGATTGTTTTGGATGTTCAATAGGATGCACAAATTTTTAAATTATGAATATATAAAATTCTTAAACTTATAATACAATATAGAAGGTGAAATAATAAAAATACACATAAAAATATACATAAAAACTTACATGTGTGAGTTGAAACGAAGGCACACTTAACATTCTTTAAAAGGTATTACTAAGATGCACGCATTTTTTAAACTAACTTTACACATGTCTAGGGAACGAAAGTCATTCTTTGGTTTGTTTATGTGTTTTTATTTATTAACTGCTATTGAGTTATTATGAGAAGAGTCCAAAATAAATATGACTCAGACCCTAACGTCGCTTTTGTCGTTTATATTGTTTTTCTCCTTATTAATACAAATCATTTCATGGATTGATCTTTTAAAATAATTTGGTTCTTTTTTTAAGATTCTTGTATTTTCAAAATCGAAAGAGTGCTTGGTTTGTTGAATGTGTTTTGATAGAGCTGTTGGGTTACTCTTGTCATACTTATCGCCATTCAGTCTAGTTTCTAGATGTTGTTTAGTCAGGCCGATATAATAGCCGTTGCAGTTTTGACAAGGAATGGAATATATCAGGTTTGATTGTTTCAGTAGGGGTGTTTTGGATTTTAGGGGGGTAAAAAGGTGTTTTAATGAGTTATGCGTTTTGTGGCAAACAGTTAAATTATGTTTTTTGAGGACTGCCTTAATTTTTTCTGAAAGTCCTTGAGTATATGGCATGGATATGTATGTTGTAGCTGTTCTTTGTTTTGGTTGTTTATCTAGAGTATTATATAATTTGTGGATTCTGGTTTTTAAAATTTTGTTAATTAGATTAACCGGATAATTGTTGTTGGTTAAGATACTTTTTATTTTTTCTATTATTTCTGCTCTGTATGTAGGACTTGTTAGTTTTAAGCCTCTGTCAATTAAATTTATAACGGTATTTTTCTTAAAATTTAAAGGATGGTGTGAATGGTAGTTTAGAAATTTTTAAAAAAGTGTAATATCTTTCTTTTAATAAAAATCCCTATAACTTATCATTCAATCTGACACAATACAGCTTAAGGTTGTATCACAATAATTTCAAATTTGTTTGACTTATTGCTAGATTGCAACAGGCGTGAATGGTAAGGAGCGTAACGCCTGTTCTTGTAAATTTAGTTGTAATCAAAAAAGTTTTAATGGCTACAACCAGAGAACTTGATATCAGTAGGATGAAATTACTTTTAATGCTTCCCTCGCATCTTTGTCTTTATAATTATTTCCAAATAAACTGATGTTCAAAAAAGGTGACAAAAGTTTCTTCGTTGTAGTCTTGATTTGACTTCGATGAATTTATTCGATTTTAACCTTAAAACATGCAGTAACAATGACTTCCTGAAAAATAGGAGACAGGAAATATCTACCAAGAAATAAGAAATATCACGAACTCGACATTCCATGCAGTAATGAGTAATTTTATCGCTCATTGGCTCATGGTATGATATTTAAGCAATAATTCTAATTTGACATTCAGTATAAGTTTTTGTCAATTATCAATTTTTTTTTTTCATCATCATCTATCCGGTTTTTTCTTTCCCGGTTCCAAGTTTCCATCATCTTCAAACTTCCCAGTCTTCGGGTCTTAGATTTCTCTCTGACATTGCCCTCTAAACACCTCCAAACCATATAGCTCTTCTCCTCTTTTCGCTTGGTACCCACTTTAGAACCCTTTATTATTCAGTGTTCTTCCATTCTTCTCACGTGTCCGTACCATATAATGCCGTTGTTGAATTTTCTCAATAATCGTGGTTCTTACTTTCATTATAGCCCTTATTCTTTTATTTCTAACTATATCTATTCCTGACACTCCAGTCGATCTTCGCCAGTAATCCATTTACAGTGGAGGTTAGTTTCTGTTCCAATTGTTCCGTCAATTGCCAAATTTCACAACAGTATAAGACGATGCTCTTAAATACTGCATTATAAATGAGGTGCTTTCTTTGTGATATTATGTTCTTCGACCACAGAACAGAGTTTAGGTGTCTTATGACAGCCTTTCCTTTACTTATTCTACTTTCCACTTCTTTTCCGTCTTTACGTGTTACCTGTTTTTTTTTTTTTAAATTTAATTTCTTTATTTTAAAGTTAATTTTTTTTATGAGACCACTCTTCTAGAATATAACAGCTGGGGTGATTTCAGGAAAGAAACATACACCGTTCCTCTTAACTTTTAGAACACACACGCATTCACGCATTTTGTGCCAACTTAGCGAAGCGCTGTTTTCAATTATAAGAATGAGTTATACACGTAAACGGAAATGCTAATGTACTACGCGAGAATGTAATACGTATATAACTGCAGGGGGCTGTTGTCCTCTTAGTATTGTGTTATGAACACTGCGAATTTTGTATTGAAAAACGAACGATGTTGTGCCGACAATTTCACTACATCAATAACAGTAGAAACAACTTTAACAATGTAGAATATTTTGGATGGTTGTAGCTTCTACTTGATGGAAATTCATTATAAATTTATAATAAAAGACTGTTTTTAGTCAATTTCCACTGGTTTATTTGAATTACGATGACGCGTTTCGCTGTCGATGCAGCTTCTTCAGATCTACATTTTACACTGTCAAGTTAAGTTTAATGTTCACAATTTTATATAATTTCTTAATTATAATATTACACCTAATTTAAATTACATTGATAGTATTGGAAAACCCACACAGATTTGGAATTAGGAGAATAAATTCAATAATGGTGAATTGCTTAAATCTACCTGGTCATCGAGTAAAGTACCTGTAATCCTTAATCGATTTATTTGCATTGTCTTTAAAAGGTTTAGTTTTAAACCATTTTGTTGGGTGTGTAAAATTTTGAAATTCTTGTTAAATGTGTGATTTTCTGTTAAAAGATAATTAGCATATGTTGAATTAGATTTTCTATAGATGAAACTTTTTTGGTGTTCTGTAATTGTTTGTATAAATGTACGTCCAATTTGTCCTATGTATGTTTTAGGACATGACCCACATGTTAATTGATAAACCCCTGATTTATTGTCTTTATTGATTTGTGGCTTGTAGTTTTTAAGATATTTCCCTATAGTATTGTTAGTCTTGTAAGCTATGTTGATATTTTTTTGATTTAAAAATTTCCCCAGTTTTTCCGTTGGTCTGCCAAAATAGGTTAAGCATTTAAATGTGGTATTTCTGTCCTTAAAACGTGGGTATATTTCTGAGATTGGCTTCTTTTTTCCTAAAGATATTATTGATTAAAGTAACCGAATAACCGTTGTTAACGGCTACTTGTTTTATGTAGTTTGCATTAAACCTAACTTGACAGTGTAAAATGTAGATCTGAAGAAGTTACATCGACAGCGAAACGCGTCTTCGGAAATTGACTAAAAACAGTCTTTTATTATATATTTAATGTAGTATATATCACCACTATATCAAACACTTTATTTTTGCACTTGACGCGCATTTTGCCAAGCATGTTAGCTTTATCAGGAGCGATGACTGAAAAAAGTTGAAGCTATCATGGTTAGCGAAACTCGCGTCGGGGGTAAAAATAAAATGTTTGCTATATTGGAGTTGTATACTGAGTAGTGTCATTATGGCAAAGATTCCAAATTCCCAAGATAGTTTAATAATGTGAGCAGGTGCCATTGTATTTACAGTAAAACTTTAAAATATAATCTTGAGTAGCAGCTTTTTAATTTCAAAATATATATTTATATAAGGCAAACATACGGAGTGTGTAAAAAAAAATACAATTTTTAATTAAGTCTAAATTATTGGAAAGATTGTATTGTATCTTGAATAATTGGCAATATAGCGAAAAATATTTGTTAAAAAAAAAATCCAATATGGCTGATGTCGGGAGTTTTTTCGTTCATCATACAAAAAACAACCTATCAACTTTGTTCAAGTTGAATGAGTTCTTGAGTATTTAATAAATGGTGTACTTGAGGAAGTAGATGTCGGCGTAATTCCGTTTTAAATTTAATTAGAAGCGCTTGTTTCTAAGCTTATTTGGCAGCATATTAAACATTTGAATAGACATGTACACAGGACTACTATTAGTCGCTGAAAACCAGCATTAGGGTTTTTGAAGATCGTTTACTTGTCAAATATTGTAAGAATGAATATTGTATTGTAGGACATACTGCGCTGCAAAAAATTATAAATATCATAGCACGTTGCAATACCAAATGTAATAAATATATGTTTTTGACAAATAAATAGCATATGAAGTATTATCCCCATGTATAGTCACAAATATCTAAAAAATAATGGTAAAGGCCTAATGTAAGGGCCAGTCAAGACAACTTTTGACTCAATTTTACACCTGAAAGTGACAAAATCGGAATTTGTCATATCTATATTAATTTAATAAAATAATCACTCTCCTTAAAATAAATAAATTTCGTATCCTTTTAATACCAAATTATTCAATTAGAAATACAAAATAATAATAAAATAACCGGTCAAGTGCAAGTTGGACTTGCGCAGTTAGTGATCCGTCGTTGATTGCTTTTAAAATAAAAAATTTTGTTACGGAGGTAGAAAATGATCAAAGACTACACAAAGCACATCCCAAATGAGTTTTCAACAAAGTTTTCTTCCGATCTTTACTGAAAACTGATGACCTTGAAATTTTTGTTTTTTTTTTATATACCAGATAAATTATTAAAGGTAATGCAATCGTGATAATTTTAAATCAATCTACACCCTGTGTAGAAAATTCCAGAATTTTTTCAAAATTTTTTGACGAGTATTTTTCAAGATAAGAAGCGGACAGCGATTTTTCCCAATTTCTCAAAAATAATACAAAGAAAAGTGTGCGCAAGTATTACATTATATATATTTTTGAACGTATTTTTACGAGCTTTCATTTGGTACCCACTTCAGATTTCACTCTCCAGAACTAACGTCTTAAGTCAAAATTTAACTTTTAAAACTACATGGCTCTAATGAGACCATCAATTACTATATTAGTACCAAATTTTAAATTTCTATGTCAAATAGTTTCCGAGAATATCGGATATGACACACAGACGGACACTGAAGTGATCTTATAAGTGTTCCGTACGGAACACTAAAAAAAGAAATGCTTCCAACTTTAGAAGGAGACAATATCACATACTAAACAATCTTTGAATTATCAAGGTGCGCATTATTTTTAAAAGTTACTGTTGAGTTTTGTTAGGTTTCAAATTTATTGTGGCATATTAAAAGTTATAATTGTGTTATAGTTTTAAATATAATTTCAGAAAATTGTTATGTATCACGTCTTATCTTCTTTGTCTTTTCTTTAAAATTGAATATGATATAAAATAAAATTTTAAAATGCCCTGAAACAAGAGCGGAACGTCAGTATGTTTTTAAAATTAACATGAGAACCTAAACTCAAAAAAACTATATATATATATATATATATATATATATATATATATATATATATATATATATATATATATATACCAGGTGCACAAGTATTAAATGCGGATTTTTTTTCTAAAAAAACATGTTAAATTCGGAAGAATGATAAAAAGTGTTTTATTCAAAGTATGCTTCATCGCTTGTTATATGTACATTTTTCCCATCTTTCGGGCAATTTGTGAATACCACGCCAGTAAAAATCTTCCCCTTCTGCTGCGAACCATTCATCGAGCCATTTTTTCACATCTTCGTACGAACCAAAGCGGTGCTCAGCCAGTGCGTGACCTATCGATGCAAACAAGTGGTCAGTAAACCGCATGGGGTAAAACTTCCTAGCTGACTGCTTTCAACGTGTCGCGAACTGGTTTTACCGTATATGATGGAGCATTGTCATGAAGAAAAATGACTTTGTATTGCCTCTTTCGCTATTCTAGACTTTTTTCAAGCAGCGAAATGTTCAAATCGGACTATTGTTGTTGGTAACGTTTAGTATTAACCATTTCCCCAGGTTTTAACAGCTCATAATAGACCACGCCCCTCCGGTCCCACCAAACACAGAGCATCGTCTTTCTGCCAAAGCGATTCGATCTTGCAGTCGAGGTGGATGGTGCGCCTGGGTCTACCCATGATTTTTGCGCTTGGGATTCTCAAAATAAATCCACTTTTCATCCCCGGTAACTATACGATGCAAAAACGACTCCCTTTTGTACCGAGCGAGCAAAATGTCACACGTGTTTTTGCGCTTTTTCCATTTGCCTGTCGTTCAACTCATGTGGTACCCATCTACCGGTGTTCTGAATCTTTCCCATCTCTCGTAGCCGATTGGAAACAGCTTATTGACTAACGTCCAATTGCTCGGCGAGTTGTTTTTGTGTTTGCGAATCATCTTCGTCCAACAATGCTTGCAATTCCACATCTTCGTATTTTTTTGGCGGTTTTCCACGTTCCTTGTCTTCAACATCGAAATAACCACTTTTGAAACGCCGAAACCATCGTTCACACGTATCTTGCGATGGAGCATGTTCACCATAAGCTTCTCGAAGTAATCGGTATGATTCAACAGCAGTTTTCTTCAAATGGAAACAAAAAATTAATGCTGCGAATGTTCTTTGTTCGGTATAAATTTCGACATATTGAACACAACAACACAACACTATGCACACACTTTTCCAATTTATCACTCGTGAGCGTCTGACACTTGTTGATGACACAACAAAATGGCGCAGTGTCAAATCTTTATAGCACAAACTGCATTGGTGCACCATCTGTTGTCTGAAATCCGCATTTCATACTTGTACACCAGCTATATATATATATATATATATATATATATATATATATATATATATATATATATATATATATATATATATATATACATATATATATATATATATATATATATATATATATATATATATATATATATATATAATCTGAAAATACATTCAATCATTGTTACGTTATGGGCTGAGTTTCGCTAAAATTTCCCTTAGCATTTTCAATGCTGAAGCTCAATAGGAGATTACGTTGCTGCTGGGTATCCTGTAACTGCGTCAAAGGTTAAACAGGTTCTGATTGGCTGTCTGGTGTTAATGTTGAAATAGGGCATACATGGTTTGTTTATTTTTGATAACCAATTCATGATGTTCCTTTCTGGCGGATATAATTTTCGTTAGTGTGTTCTATCTACACTTTACTGCAAGTTCCACATGATGAGCTATGAACAACCTGGTGTTCTCTTTGGACTTTGGCGAATTATGTTGAAGGAGAGTTTATGACCTTATTGATTATGTGCTGTTTGTATCCATTCTGTTTTAAAGCTATGGTGATTCTTTTTAACGTCCTTGGTTTCTTAATGTTGTCTGTAAGGCGGATTAGTAAGGAAACTAATGTGTTCCCAATGGCTTGCAATTTTTGCGAGATGATAATGGGCTTTCGCATTCAGACGTCTATTTACATACGTCTCACATGTTTCAAATGTCCCTCTGGAGTTTGAGTGACTTATACATATAGGAATCAACAATTTTAAATTTTTTTTCAGTATTTAAAATTAAGATAAAAAATTTAGTAATTTAAAGTCAAAATCATTTATCATTTTTTTGCGTTTACGATTTTTTAAATATGCACATTTTTGTCTTGTATAACTTGGTTTACCTTTTACTGAAACCTGTAATATATAGTTTACCTGGAAAAAAACACACAAATTGATATTTTTCAATAATTTTCAGCTTATATATTTCAGAAGCTACACAATTTCAATCACCGACTAAATTTTAGAGTATGTGTGTTCGATTGTTACCCAGTTTATGTTAATATTCCAACCCCTGAGACATTATCTTGAATTATTTTCCACTAGAATAAGCTTACATATTTTGCGCGAAGTCAGCACATACGAGACATTCAATCATAAGCGGGTTATTAGCGAAATAGCGTCCTCTTCAGCCTTCCGTGTCTGCAAGGGATGCATTTTCAAGCACCCCGTCGTCTGTCGTGGGGCTGAAAACACGTCAAAACTCAAAACAAAAGAGGTCTCGTGACGTCCTTACGCTTTATTATCCTTTTGAATTTTTATGCACCTTTCATCATTTTTATTATTGGGCTGTATCAGTGTGTATGTACGTCTGCAGTAGGTAGGCGTAAAAAGGGTTTTTGATTGAAATTTTGATGCAGTTTTTTTGCGAGTAGAAGGCTGAATGCACCAATTCGAAGTGTACAAAAATTCTTTAGAATGCAGTTTTATGAATGGAAATGCAAATGTAAAAGAAATAAAAGTATGAACAACAAAGATTAAGCAGATAGCAGAATTTTAGTTTCCTAAAACTTTGGTTATTAATAATATATATATTTCTGGCTAGTAATCGCACAGAGTGAGAAATATAGATTAAACATAGAAAAGAAAAGATATATGTTAAGTACAAAATAAATGGGGACAATGGGGAAGGGAATCAACAACGGCGGCACTACCAAGTGAAATGCGGATTTTTTTTCTAAAAAAACATGTTAAATTCAGAAGAATGATAAAAAGTGCTTTATTCAAAGTATGCTTCATCGCTTGTTATACATTTTTCCCATCTTTCGGGCAAGTAAAAATATTCCCCTTTTGCTGCGAACCATTCATCAAGCCATTTTTTCACATCTTCGTACGAACCAAAGCGCTGCTCAGCAAGTGCGTGACCCATCGATGCAAACAAGTGGTAATCGAAAGCAGCCAAGTCTGGTGAGTAAGCCGCATGTACTTCCAACGTGTCGCGAACTGATTTTGCTGTATGTAATGGAGCATTGTCATGAAGAAAAATGACTTTGTGTTGCTTCTTTCGGTATTCTGGTCTTTTTTCAAGCAGCGAACGGTTTAAATCGGTCAATTGTTATTGGTGACGTTTAGTATTAACCGTTTCCCCAGGTTTTAACAGCTCATAATAGACCACGCCCCTCTGGTCCCACTAAACACAGAGCATCGTCTTTCTGCCAAAGCGATTCGGTCTTGCCGTCGATGTGGATGGTGCGCCTGGGTCTACCCATGATTTTTTGCGCTTGAGATTCTCAAAATAAATCCACTTTTCATCCCCTGTAACTATACGATGCAAAAAACGGCATCCTTTTGTACCTAGCGAGCAAAATGTCACACGTGTTTTTGCGCTTTTCCATTTGCCTGTCGTTCAACTCATGTGGTACCCATCTACCGGTCTTCTGAATCTCTCCCATCTCTCGTAGCCGATTGGAAACAGCTTGTTGACTAACGCCCAATTGCTCGGCGAGTTGTTTTTGTATTTGCGAATCATCTTAGTCCAACAATGCTTGCAATTCCACATCTTCGCATTTTTTGGCGGTTTTCCACGTTCCTTGTCTGCAACATCGAAGTCACCACTTTGAAATGCCGAAAACCATCGTTTACACGTATCTTGCGATGGAGCATGTTCACCATAAGCTTCTCGAAGTAATCGGTATGATTCAACAGCAGTTTTCCTCAAATGAAAACAAAAAATTAATGCTGTCCGCGAATGCTCTTTGTTCGGTATAAATTTCGACATATTGAAGACAACAACACAACACTATGCACACACTTTTCCAATTTATCACTCGTGCGCGTCTGACACTTGTTGATGACACAACAAAATGGCGCAGTGTCAAATCTTTATAGCACAAACTGCATTGGTGCACCATCTGTTGTCTGAAATTCGCATTTCATACTTGTGCACCGGTAGACTGAGTCACCTTAGGTTTGCAGACGACATAGTCTTGATAGCTAATAACGCCAATGAGCTACAGGGAATGTTAAACCAGATGAATGTAGTCTCTGCAAGCGTAGGTTTTAAAATGAATTTTAAAAAAACTAAATTAATGAGCCCTGAAGACACCAACATACAGATAGGAAGTAACTCCATAGAACACGTAGACGAATATATCTACTTAGGTTACACTATTAAGATCGGAAAGAAGAACCAGCATGCAGAAATTACCAGGCGAATAAGACTAGCATGGGCAGCTTTTGGAAATCTAAGGCATATCTTAAAAAATACTACCTATAAACCTAAAAACTAAAGTCTACAATGCCTGTATCCTACCGGTCAGCATATATGGACTGAAAACGATATGCCGCACTAAATCATTTGCTAAAAAGTTTACAGCGAGCTATGAAAAGAAGCATGCTTGGTATCTCCCTTAGAGACAGAATTCATAACGAGCAGATAAAGAGACAAACCAAAGGCAATGACTTTGGAGGCGGCAAGGAAAAACGGGTCATATGATTAGATCATCCCGAGACAGAGGGGTATATAGGGTCACCGTATGGAGACCTAGAGAAACAAGAAGAGGCGTGGGACGTCCACAGAAACGATGGGTCGATGATATAAGAATAATAGCAGGCAAACACTCGTTAATGGTGGCAAAAGATAGGGCAGCATGGAAGAGATTAGAAGAGACCTATGTCCAGAAGTGGACAAACTTGGGTTGGCAAGAAGACGTAAATAGTTAGACTATAGAAAAAGTTGACAAAAATATCTAGGCATAAGCATAAACAAAAAAATAGTACTCTTAAGAAATAAAAATCAGAATCAGAATAGCACAAACACGAACATTTTCGAGGATGAAACGAATATTATGTAGTGCTAATATCAATCTATAACTGAGGGAATGTTATTAGCGACAATCAAAATGGTTTTCGTAAGCAAAGATCAACAGGAGATTTTCCAACTTATGTAACACACATTTAGAACAACCCAATTGAATATTTTGGAGAATCTCAAGTATTGATATATCCAAGACATTCGACCGTGTTTGGCATGAATAACTGTCAGCTAAGCTTACCTCTTATAATATGTTTGAAAAATTTGGCTAAGGCTCTCTATATACTGTCTCCTACTCTCTTTCTCATTCACTCATGACAGTTCACTGATTTCTTCATTCTTTTGAATGCTCGAACATCAGCTACTCATGCCGACAGCAGGGAGACGATTTCCTATGACGCATACTACAATATTGTTCTATGGCGTGGAGGCATGAACATTAAAGAAATTAGATATTTAAAAATTGGAGGTATCTCAGCCATCAAAATCATACCTGATTTTTAGGGGTAGAGCAAATAACAAAGGCAGAAGGGATGAAAAAAAAAAGTGAAGAAGGAAAAAGAAACTATAATTTCAGTAAAGAAACAAAAATTGTAGAACTTGGGTCCCGTTATGAGCTAAGAGACAACTATTTGACATAGCTGATAAAACAGGGAAAAATGCCAGGACGGAGAACTGTCCAAAAAGATTATATTCAAGTTTGCGGAACTGAATTAACTACAAACAGTATGTCAAGTAAGAACGTGATCGCCCGCATCTTGAAAACATGTATTTCGAGAAAATGTTTTGTTATCAATGTACTCTGTGGTGTGCTAACAACGGCGTTACCTTAGTAAGTTGTCCAATCCCCTCCTGTATCAATAATCGCCTGGCATCTTCGAGGCATGCTGCTGTTAACAGGATTTTCTGCATTTTCGCGCGGCAATAATCTCCAAATTTTTCGAATCTCGCGAGACAACTGAGTCAAAGTCCTCAGAGTCAAACGTTTTCAATAGGGTTAGCGTCCGGTGATTGTTAGGGCCACTCTAGTATCTTACTTATCATGGGCCCACACTTTTCTTTGTATTATTTTTAAAAGATGACCAAAAATCTCTATCCCCCCACCCTATTTCGAAAAGTATTGATTAAAAAATTTTGAAAAAAACTGTGGAATATTCTTTATAAAGAGTCTAATACATTTGATGATTTGTTTGGTACATGGGTGGTACAATTGGAAGTGAAAAAACAAATTTATACCAGGTCATGGAGTGGGATGTTAAATGAAAGCTTGTGAAAACACGAGTTCAATAATATATATGATGTAATACTTGCGCACACTTTTTTTTTGTATTATTTTTCAAAAATCTCTATTCCCCCACCCTATCTCGAAAAATACTGATCAAAAAATTTTGAAAAATATTCTTCATAAAGTGTAAATTGAGCGAAAATTGTCATGAGTGCATTACGATTGATAATTTGTCTGGCATATAAAAAAAATGATGAGCCCTGACAATATAGAGGTTGTTTTATGACAGTATAGTGGACATAAATATATTTTCAGTACTGTGCGTCACTCCTCTAGAGACAAATTAATTTTATTTTATTTGTTTATAGTTAAGCAAATATTTGGGTAGTAAATATTTGTTTTAAATTTTACTCGAGGATTTTAGATTAAGCTAGATTAATCATGGGCCCAAGCAACGTGATTTTCGCCCAGTAAAGGTTTCTCCAATGCGCTGCGGAATTTGAGATCATGAGCACGAAGATGCTGTTGAATGGTCTCATGACACAAATTCAAACCAGATCTTCTTAATTTTGCCGTTCCTTGACTCCGTGTCAATTTCGGATCCCGTGAAAAAGACACGAATCCTTTTTCGACTTTCGGAGTGATTTTGCCTACCGAGCCACGTTTTGGCAAGTCGTCAACATTTTTCGTCTCTTTAAAACGAGTTACCCACTTCTTCACAAACGACACCAATTTTAAAATATGTATAGCGGCCGCGGAATGTGTCATTTTAGGCCTCTTTTGATGAGAACAAACCTCGAACCGACACGCAAACAAGTGACTGATTTTAGATTTTACATAATTTCGACGAAGTTCGGAATCGACTGATACTTTTAATAGAATGCGTCGTAGACAAAGGTTCCCTTTACCGATTTTTCGTAGAATCGCTAGGATCGCATCTACCAAAAATGAATTATCGCGAACACGCTCTTAATTGACAAACGGTAAGAGCTACTTTGATCGGCAGGCTTGAGAAGCGAAAATAGCCCTCGAAAAAAAAAGAAACTTTATTAGTTCCTTTATGAGTAAACCAAACCCCCAAAATTCAGTGGCTTTTAAGGGTTTGATGATCTCAGGCAGTATTACTGTTATTAGGGATGTACTACTGGTATCATCATGTTATTTATGAACACGCAGTTACCTTTTATTTGATTTGCTCCGGTTCCCAATGTCACCTAAAATGGCTTTCAGACATATATAATTATTAACTAAAAGCTCGGAAAATATACTCTGTATAACTCTTCTAGTGATCTTAATGTTTTCTGTATAAACCGAATCATGAAAGCGCCTGTTTGCAGCATAAAATCTGTATTAATTATGTTATGTTAAATATGTTTATAGCAATACCTGTCTCTGGTGACATTTGTAGCAGCAGTTGTTGTAATATTATATAGGATAAACTGATTTTACCATACAGTGTTTAGAACCAAATAATTATCATATTTAAACTCAACAAACTAAATTTAAATAACCCGTTAATCAGACATAACTAGCAAAATTAATAGCGTCACAAAAACGATCATCTACGTCATCGCAAACGGGGATAATTTTTTATTCCGTTTTACGATAGTCATAAAATGAAATTTAACAGTATAACATTTAGATTTTACCATCGCATAATTTGTTAAATAATTACAATTTAACTCAAACAAGTTTTGATGTTGCGGCTATTACATTTTTGGCTAAAAATATTGATCTCGTTAATCTAAAGCATGTATATATATATATATATATATATATATATATATATATATATATATATATATATATATATATATAACCAAGAAAAGACAAAGTACCTGTGTGTAGGAAAGGAGGAAACATCGGTTCTCCAGATAGAAGACCACATTCAAATCGGACCATGCACAGAATATACATATCTGGGTGCAAAAATTACAAGCAACGGACGGACTGAACCAGAAATTGAACACCGTATTGTACAGGGGAAAAAGGTCATTAGGTATCTAAACTCGATTCTGTGGGGAAAACATATATCAAAACAAAACAAAAAAACTCTTGTATAACACTATTCTAAGAAGTATAGTACTCTACGGCAGTGAAGCATGGCAAATGAGCCAAACTACACAGCGGAAACTACGAGTATTGGAAATGGACTACTGGCGTAGATCGGCAGGAAAATCACGCCGTGACAAACAAAACGATTCTAGAAATAATGGAAGTGGAGGAGGATATAATACAAGAAATTGAAAGGAAACAACTAGAATGGTATGGTCACGTGGAGAGGATGAGCGACGAAAGACTCCCGAAGCTGATCAAAAACTGGTCACCACGGGAAAAAGAGAAAATGTCAGCGAGGAATCTAAGCCACGGAGACTGGGAAAATAGAGAGGACTGGAGAAAAGGGACCAGAAGGCGTACAACGCTATAAAGAATGGATGATGATGATGATGATATATATATATATATATATATATATATATATATATATATATATATATATATATATATATATATACATACATACATGTTAGACCAAGAGGACGACGACCCGAAATTTTGACCTGTTGACTAACCGTCTACCTAGGTGTTAAGCCCTTGCCACGTTGATTTTGCGGCCCCCGTGCCCCGAAAGGAATGCCCAGACAAGGACCAAAATGCTACATCCAACAATGAACTGTCGTTTAACCACTTAATTCAAGTACCCAGCTTAAGGGCTCAGAAAACGTCGATCCAAAAATGAACTATCATGAGCCTGAACTAACCTGAACAAAATTGTTTAGGTCTATTGCTATGGGCCCAATTAGGACCAAATCGGTATTTGTTTGCAATACCAACTTTTGGCATCAAAATGAAAATTTCCGGATTCTTCAAGTATAATTGCGTTCGAAAAGGGTTAATTTCCTATTTTCTACGAAATAACACGTAGGCTGAAAAGTTTTTAGTCTGACACATAGATGTCGCCCTTTTCAACTTTCCAAATACCAACCTTCAATCGGTACATGTCAAAATTTCATGACATTTCGACGATTAGTTTAAAAGTTAAAGTGGTTTCAGTGACGCTACTTTTGATATTTTCAAAACAATGGACAAAATCGAATTTTGTGTGTTGATTAAACACTGTTTTTTGATGGGAAAAATACCGTTCAAGCAAAGCAATGGCTTGGTAAGTGTTATCGGGTCTCTGTCCCCGGAAAATTACTTATCATTTAGTGGTATGCGTTTGCTTATAGTGGACCAAAAACAACAACGTGTTGATGATTCTGAGCGCTGTTTGGATCTGTTTAAGCACAATAAAAAAAAATTTTCATGCGATATGTGACAATGGATGAAACATGGATCCACCACTATACACTGGAATTAAATCGGCAGTCAGCTGAGTGGACAGCAGCCGGTGAAAGCTGTCCGAAGCGACCACAGACACAACACTCGGCTGGGAAAGTTTCAGCCTCTGTATTTTGGGATGCGCATGGAATAATTTTCATCCAATATGCTGAGAAGGAAAAAATCATCAATAGTGAATATTATATAAAGTTATTGGTGCGTTTGAAGGTAGAAATCGCAAACAAACGGCCCCAAATGAACAAGAAAAAAGTGCTCTTTCAGCCAGACAATGCACCGTGTCACAAGTCAATGATTACGATAGCAAAATTGCATAAAATGAAGGAGGAATTGCTTCCTCATGCACTGTATTCTCCAGATTTGGCCCCCACCGATTATCATCTATACGCAGACGTCAAAAAAATGCTCGCAGGAAAGAGATTTGACTTCACTTAAGAAGTTATAGCCAAAACTGAGGCCTATTGTGAAGGCAATAAGAAATCCTTCCATAAGAAAGGTATAGAAATGTTAGAAAAGCGTTGAACTGATTCTATCGCTCTTGACGGAGATTATATTGATGAATAAAGTCAAATTTTGCAAAAAAAAAAGAAATGTATTTTAATTAGCTACACCGAAAACTTTTCAGCCGACGTCTTATTATGCCGATAGTCGCAAGAAATCCATACGGTAAGTACTTTAAAAAAATCGTTTTTGTACATTTTTATTATAAAAAATATACTGGAAAATATATATATTTTTTTTTAATACACTGTAATAAATAAACTTTAGATGAATTTCAAATTATTTACTTAAAATTAAGGATTTGCTAGATTTTTAAAGCTTTTGCTAGAAATTCAAATAAAATGCTTTGAAATTCTAGTATAATTAAAAAAAAATCATCTAAATTAATGCTTGAAAAATCAAGTAAATGTGTGTCGTCCTCTTGGTCTATGTAGGTAGTTTAGTATATTGAATGTATTGAAATCGGTATGTGAGAGACACATCCAATATTTATTTTTTATAAATTTGAACATAGTTGAATATTTTATGTAATGACGGGACCACCGTAATTTTAAAAAATGTTGCTCCTCGATTGATTGAATTCTGGAATCATCTGAGATTCCCATTGTAATATTTGAACAAGAAAGAGAGGGGGAGATTTTAAGACGATATGAAGGCAGATAATAGACCGATTACTGACAGCTGACGAACGTGATACTTTTTGTTTACGTTCCGAAATGTGCTGTAAAACAAATGTCACAAAAGTAAAACATTGTAAGTGTTTTATTGATTATTTTTGAAGTTTTGTAAGGATTGTTTTATGTTTTGTGTTATATTTCATTGTTATTTTAATTATAATTATATATATATATATATATATATATATATATATATATATATATATATATATATATATATATATATACTACTGTGATCAAAAAATAGTAAGACTTTTAAATTTAAATCTCCCAGGCATTTCCAAATCAGATAATTTTTTTTTTGTTAGGTTGGTAGGACCTCAACTGCCATCTGTGACAAATTTTAAGACCATACCGTCAGTAGTTAATAAGATTCGCTCACATTCCTTCAACAACAAAAGTGCGTTTTTCGATTTTTAACATGAGTGAAAAAATTCAGCAAAGAAATTGCATTAGATTCATCGTCAAGCGCATTATTACGGGAGATGAGACATGGATTTACGCATACGATCCCGAAACTGCCGACCAATCATGCGAATATCGTGCTGAGGTGTGAGCCCAGACCGAAGAAACCACGCCAAAGCAAGTCGAAAATCAAGGTGATGTTAACAGTTTTCTTCGATTATCGTGGTGTTGTTCATTATGAATTCCTTTCGCTGGGCCAAACTGTCAACAAGTGTAATTTGAGTGTTATGCGTCGTTTGCGTGAAGCTATTCGTCTCAAGAGGCCGGAATTATGAGCCCATATCATTCCGCAATCGCCGTATTCGCCTGATTTAGTTCGGTCGGCTATTCCCTAAACTCAAAAAACCGCTTCGAGGACATCGTTTCGAGTCGATTGAGCGGATTAAAACCGAATCGAAGAAGGCAGAAATCGAATTTAACAACTGTTTCGAAGGCTGGAAAAAACGTTGGCGTAAATGCATTGTATCCAAGGAGGATTACTTCGAAGAGACGAAATAAATTTGGAAAAATAAATAACCCATTTGCGTTTTATTTCAAAAATCTTACTAGTTTTTGATCACAGTAGTATATACATATATATATATATATATATATATATATATATATATATATATATATATATATATATATATATATATATATATATGTATATATGTATATATACACATACTCATGCTGGGTGATTACGAGATTAGTAGTCAAGGTCTTATTTTAACATAAAAAAGAAATGAAGTTCAAGTTTTAGAGACTTATACGGTTCAAATAAGTGCAGAATCTGCAGTAACAAAAAGTGATTATCGTTTCCAGTTTATCTGGAAACGAAAACATTAAATCATTTTTAAATTTTGTGGAAAAAAAACTGATCGTTAAATATGTATCATGTCCTATACATTGTCCGTAGTTTAAATGTTTTTTTTTTAATTTTATTTTGGCTTGGGCAGTTCTGCCATACAGCCAGTCGCTAACTGGAACACTTTCTACTGAATTTTCAGTGTATCAAAAATTATTCACAGAGTAGTTTAAATGTTCAAAACATTGACTATTTTCCGTTTAAAGTGGAGTAACAGAATTATTGGCTTGTATAATCCTATTTTTAAGGTTTTGAATATTCTCTAGTATTCTCTTCTTTGATGTGGCTCCTGGTGACCTTCGCAGCCGTCTTATTGGACCATTGGTACCGATTAAACGATTTCGTAAGGTTAAATGTAAATAGTTAACTACTAATCTAAAATTATAGGCAGGGGGCCATCCTGTTGATAAGTAATTTGCGGCAATAGGTACATTTTTAATAAAATTTGCGATTTGAATTTCTAAAAATATATTGGATATGTTTAGTACATTTCTCACTACAAGATTCTTAAATGAAGAGAAGTAACATTATTTGGTGCTTATTTTGACGCACATTAATAGCAACTCAATTACCCATAATAGCCCAGCCGCCAAGAGTTTTAAGCTCTCATTAAATATCAGCAGGCTGCATTTTGGCACACAGGTAGTTTTTTGGACGTAGAATACTATTAAAAAGAGTTTGCCGAAGTTTGATGTACGCTAAGCCCACAAAATCCAAAATAAAATAGAAAATTCGGTTTTTTTTTCCGTAATATCTTGAAAAATAAAAAAGACATCGAAAAACTAATAGCACCACGTGAAAGAGCGGGAAACAAAAAAAAATAGTATGTAGGTTTTTCCCAATTTTTTTTTTTATTAGCGTGAGAATTAAGATAGGTGATTCAGAAAGTGTAGCGCGCCAAACAGGTTAGTTTAAAAGTCTACGCGCACCACAGGAGTTTCAGCTCTCCGATGATATTAATAGTTTTTATTTTTGTTGCTTCATAATTTGTAAAACTTAAAACGAAATTTATATTTGCATGATTTTAATGGGCATACAGTAAATTACAAATATAGTAGGGTAAGTCCGGGATATACGCCCCAGCAGGATAGACGCCTCAGTACATTTATGTGAAATGTAAGGCGCGTAAACAAAAGAATGCCTTATAATACCAACGTGCCCCTCCCTCACTTCAATCTGCCACAAAGCGTTTGCGCGTGCGGTTGTGCGTAGGAGCGCTAATGGCAGTGAAGAGCCAAACAGTCGAGATTTTACTTTGTGAATGATTTTCGGCCCTCTATAACTTTGGAGTTAACATGTAAGTTTATTTTATTTTTACATCTGAATAAGGAGTAGGGTATGTAGATTATTATTAATTACATTTTTAGGATAAAATAAACGTATTTACCATTTTTTTTTTCGAAGGCATCTATCTGTGAAAAGGGATATATGCCCCGATATGTTTTGGGGTAGACGCCCCTAAGAGCATCTATCCCTACTTCACTTTAATGCATGCTGGCTTTAAGAGCATCTATCCCTTGCCGTATTTAAGTGTATGTTATATGATTCAGATTGGAAATGCCCTGTAAATACAAGCGCAAAGCCGGCGTCCAACCGCGTGTCATTACTTGGACCGAGGACACATTGGCTGCAGCTATAGTAGAAATGCAAGATAAACGACTTAGTGTCAATGATATAGCAAAAAGACACGAAATACCATCTAGGACGTTACGTCACCGGTTTGCTACCCAAAATAAGAAAATAATACCATTAGGTAGGTACCTACTTTTATGATTACACTTTCACATTTATAATAATATTGCTTCGGATTGAGAATACTTACCTACCTCGTATAATTATGGCCAGGTAGTATTTTTTTTTAATTTTACCTTACTAACCTACAATTTTTTTAGGAAAACATCCAACTCTTGGATTTGAAAATAAACGTCGGCTGGTCACTCATATTCAGAAGCTAGAACGATCCGGGTTTCCTCCTGACAGAAAAAACCGTTCGTGCCTTAGCTTATCAATTTGCAGAAAAGTTGAAAATAAAACATAATTTTAAGACAGAGAGAAAATTGGCTTGAACTGATTGGCTTCAGAGCTTTTTAGAAAGGAATCCTATTTTATCTATTAGACAGGCCGAAGGTCTCTCAGTCTCACGTGCATTGGCTCTAAGCATGGAAGAAATTAATGGCTTCTATGACTTACTGACAAAAGTTCTGGAAGAAAATGACCTTTTGGATAAACCAGATCGAATTTTTAACATGGACGAGACTGGTATTCAAATGAACAACAAAGTAGGTAAACCTACTAAAGGAACGAGATCCGTTCACTCTATAACTTCCGAGTGAAAAAGGTGAAACATTGATAGTTGTAGCTTGCTGTAATACAGTGGGTAATTTTCTCCCTCCAGTTGTGATAATCAAAGTAGTTCATAAAAAAGATGAATTTATGGACGGTCTACCTCCTGGTTCAAAAGTCTTTATGAATAAAAAAACTGCCTATATAAACGCAGAATTATTTCTGAAATGGCTGAGGGAGAATTTTATCCCATTGAAACCTCAGGGAAAAGTTTTACTCATTTTGGATGGCCACAGCTCACATTCTTCTGCCGTTGAAATGCTAGAAATAGCAAAGGATAATGACATTATCCTTTTTTGCTTACCCAGCCATACAACTTCCGCACTCCAACCTCTAGACAGAGCGGTGTTTAAGCCATTCAAAACCTTCTTTACTGCTGAAACTAATCTCCATATGCGAACAAACCCACAGAAAAGAATCAACCGTCAACAGTCCGGAAAACTGATTGGAAGAGCATGGATTAGAGCGACAACTCCCGCCAACGCTATAGCGGGGTTTAGAGGCAGTGGAATATATCCACTTAATTATAACGCTATACCAGAAAGAGAATTTTTGACAGAAAACAATGCAGATACAACAAATAAAAATCAAGCTGAAATTCCGAGCACCTCAAATACGACACCAGATATCCATGACTGTGACTCTCCGAGTAATATTGATGATTATAATCTTGGAAAGGAAAGATAGTCAGGAACGAGTCTACAGAGACCACAAATTGATTTAACAGAACTAGTTGAGGTGGCAGGTGATTGTTGTTACAGACAACACGGCAGTCACAGCCAATTTGGCAGATGAAAACAATCCGGAACCTACAGATAATTTGGTTGATGCAGACAATCCGGCAGTTACAAATAATACAGTAGATGCAGACAATCCGTCAGTTATTGGTGATGTTGCTACTTCTACGGAAAAAGAAACTCCATTGAAATTGCTTTATGAATCATTACCAATTCCTACGCTTCCGACGCCCTTTTCAAAAAGGGGTAAACAAGGTGCTGCAGTACTGAATTCCGATTCTAAAATAACAGAGAAAAAAAAAGGGAAAGCTACAAAAGGCATACCAGTGAAAAGAAGCAAAAAAGATCAGCAAGAAGATAAAGAAAAAGTTGATTTGAAAAGAACCAAAGCTAAGACGCAAAATATAAATAATTCACATGATTATAAGTCAAGCGATACAGATATTACTGAGAATAGTATCGAAAGTGGTAAAAATGAAAAAGAAAACAACAAAAAGAATAGCATTGAAAAAGAAAGAAAAGATAAAGACAAAATCAAAAGAAAACTGAGGAAGCGAACAGCTATGAAATTTTACAGTTCTAGTGAAGATGATAATAAAGAGAATGAGAACAGTAGTTTTGAAGTTTAAGAAAATAAAAAAACAAAAGAGAAAGAAACAAAAACACGACAAAACTTATTCCAAAATCAAAGAAATATTCAAAAAGGCCAAGCCTGCTTTAATACATAGTTCAGGTTAGTTCAGGTTAGGATGGAGTAGATGATAAGAATCTAGATGAGGATTATTGCGGGGAATGTCTTGACTCTTATAATAACACCAAATCCAAAGTGGATCCGTTGTGTTATGTCCCAAAAGTGGCTCCACGAAACATGCACATTATATCGCAATTATTGCAACAAATGTGGGCGAATGAAGATTATTGCTGCCAAAATGGCTAAATAGTTTTGCAGTTTTTGATATGATTATATTTTTGTACCTAAAATAATTGATCTCTTTAGTATTTTAATTGAAATGCTTATTTTTGTCTATGTTAAGCAGTAACATCATCCCATGATAAAATAGTTTTGCAGTTTTTAAGATGATTATATTTTTGTACCTAAAATAATTGATCTCTATAGTATTTTTGATTAAAATGTTTATTTTTGTCTATATTTAGTAAACTAGTAACATCATCTTAAATAATTGAAAAAAATAGCTAAAAAGAATATATATATATATATATATATATATATATATATATATATATATATATATATATATATATATATATGTATATTTAATAAATAATAATGTTGATTAAAACTTATATATTCAAAATGTTTGTTTTCTTGCAAAGGGCATCTATCCCCTCCAAAAAATTAGGTCTGGGGCACATATACGGCATACGAGGCATCAATCCCGTTATGCAGTTTTATTTTAAACTTAAAATATACGGTTTATTTATTGACTAGTCTACAAAAAGCAGTACGAGGTGATTAAATGAAGGACCGAAGTTAGTGCACATATGAAAATCATGTGCGTATTATTTGTATGTTAAGAGGTATGAGTAAAATACAAAAAGTTGGGCATATATCTCGGATTTACCCTAGTGAAAAAAATCCTTGTGCATATATCATTATTTTACCTTAACTTTCAATATAACAATAATTAAAAATACCCATATTGTAAGTGTTAGTTAAAAATTTAGTTTTAAAATATGAAAATTTGCCTGTTGTAGTGCGCGGCCGGCAATTTTACGTTCAAAGTAGTACCAAATGGTCAAAAAATGCCGGACATTTTTTTTATTTTTTTTTTAGTTACAGTTAAAAGTATACTTACTACTTAAAAAAACTTTGTCTTTTTTGGTAATGTTGTTCTTAAAAAAGTGTTCCTGATAAACGTATTTTTTGCAACTTAAACTTAAAATAAAAAAAATATATATTAAAATGTAGGAAATGAGAGATAGAAGTCTAAGCTTTAAGTACAAAGTATTTATATTTTATTTAAACATCCAGTTATTGAAAACACACAAGTTCTAATTTACTAGAAAAAATTAAATAAAGTAATATTCTCTGACTGTGATATTGAATCGGCCATTTTGAATTTTTCAAATCTGTCATTGGATTTTTAATCAGCGCCCCGAGAAACCCCTTAATAGCCAATTTCAAAATATTTAACGGCATACAGAAACGTTAAATTAATCATAAATGAGGTTGGAAGCGTGATTTCCACTACAATTGAAAGGGTAAAACCGGCCATTTTATTTTGATTTTTTTTTTAAATTACGGCAAACCTCAAAAAAGAAATCGATATACTATTTTTTTGTAAAATTTCCCACTCTTTCAATTGGTTCCATTAGTTTTTCGATTTTTTTTTTTTATTTTTGGAGATATTTGCGAAAAATCGAATTTTTCATTTTATTTTCGATTTTGCAGGCTTAGCGTACACTTTAGAGCAGCAAACTTTTTTTTATCGTATTCTAAGTCCAAAAAATTACCCGTATGCCAAAATGCACTCTGTTCACATTTAATGAGAACTTTTCGTCAAAATTTGCCTCTGACTACTGGGCTATAAAGATATTCGCAAGTAGTAACCAAGTTAGATAGTGATGATTTCTGATTAATAGTTTAAAATTTCATCAATATTTTTCCGCAATTCTACTGGTTACAGAGATAAACCAGTATTAATATTAAGCGACTTTTGTAACACCCTGTATAAATACCTATATTGCATCTTATCTTGTTATGTGGTTAAAAATAACGACTCAACTAACCACAAGGTTCATCTGTATCCTCTATCGACCACCAAGCGATACTAACTTTAGAGCACTTTTCGCTTCTCTTGCAGACACCATCGATCATTTACAAACTAACTATCCAATACCGAAATTGCCATCCTGGGCGACTTTAATGTCCACAACATCAACTGGCTTAAATATTCAAATACTACCGATGAACAAGGTCGTGAAGCCGAATCATTTTCAATCAGTTGTGGCTTGACTCAGCTTATTGATGAACCAACACGGATCCCTGATCGAGACGGAGAGTTCGCCAGTCTTCTTGATCTGTTTCTAACCACCAATCCGGAGATTTACACGGTCAGCGTAAATCCGCCGTTAGATTCTTCCGACCATAGACTACTTTCGACATCGAGTATTCTACCAACCAGTGGTAGAGAGGCGCCCAAAGCGCGCAAGATTTGGCACTACAAATCTGCTAAATGGGAAGATCTCATGGAATATTTTCGAACTTTCCCTTGGTTGGACGTTTGTTTTCGATCCGACGACCCATCTGACTGAGCCAGGGAGGTTTCCGATGTTATTTTGGCCGGTATGGAGGCTTACATCCCTTTTTTCGAAGAAATGCCCTTCCAACGGCAAGCCTTGGTTTGACCTAAAATGCAAAGAAGCTGTTGCTTCTAAACATCTTGCATACCGACAGTGGCGTGAAGATCCTAACACCATAAATCGTAACATCTTTGTTGGTGCCAGGAACAGATGCAAAGAAATTATCGACGAAACCAAGGAGGTACACAATCAACGGATTAGAAACAAACTTCTCGCTTGTCCCGGCAATTCCAGGTCCTTTTGGTCAGTCGCTAAGGCGGTTAGTCAAAATTTCACCAAATCCACTCACACGGCCAGATAATTCTATTGCAACGACACCTGTTGAGAAAGCGAACTTGTTGGCTGAACTCTTTGCTTCACATTCTACTGTCGATTTTCAAGGAAAAACACCACCTACTATTTCCATAGTGCAGTCAAGGATGCCCGATATTGTCTTCAGACAGCGTATCATAAAACGTATTTTTGATGAAGTTAGACACCAAAAAGGCTTCTGGCGCTGACGGAATACCTGCCATAGTTCTCAAGAACTGTGCAAGGGAACTAACACCAGTTTTCTGTAGACTTTTCAACCTATCCTACAGAAAGGGAATATTTCCTTCCTGCTGGAAATGTGCCACAGTTCAGCCGATACCTAAAAAAGGCAAGAAGACCTTGCCAAATAACTACCGACCAATCGCACTACTCTCAATAATATCGAAAAGTCATGGAAAAGGCTATCAATCAGCATCTTCTAAAATATCTTGAAGGATTCAACATTATTAGTGATCTCCAATATGGCTTTCGTAAAAATAGATCAACAGGAGATCTTCTGACTTATGTAACACATGTTTGGAACCACGCAGTTGAACACTTTGGAGAATCTCGAGCGATTGCTCTTGACATATCCAAGGCATTTGACCGTGTTTGGCATGATGGGCTATTGGCTAAGTTACGTTCTTATGGTATGTCTGAAAAGTTCTGTTTGTGGCTCTCATGTTTCCTCAGAGAGCGTTCTTTACGAGTGGCAGTCGACGGATTTCTTTCTAACACCTTCACTATCAACGATGGTGTGCCCCAAGGTTCCATACTATCTCCTACTCTCTTCCTTATTTATATTAACGATCTGCTGGAAAAGACCGAGAATCCAATCTACAGCTTTGCAGATGACAGTACACTTATCTCTTCATTCACTCTGAATGCTCGGACATCGACTACTCAGACGAATATCCGCAGACAGCAGGAAGTCATTCAACTTAACAAAGACCTGGAAGAAATTCTATCTTGGGGTGACAGTAACCAAGTGGAATTTAACGCTACAAAAACCCAGGCGGCAGTTTTTTTCTAAAAAAGTTAACGTTGCAGAACCCAACATAGTTACGTCGGGGCACTCCATCCCTCTAACATCGTCACTCAATCTGTTAGGCGTTAATTTGGGAGCAAATATGTCCTGACATGAACATGTTGCAGGCATAGCAAGGAGAACTTCTCAAAAGTTGGGAATATTGTTTCGAACCAGAAAGCTTTACACTCCACAACATCTGTTAATTCTTTACAAAGCTCAAATTCGACCAACTATGGAATACTGCTCCCATGTTTGGAGCTCCGCTCCCAAACATACACTGCATTTGTTGGATTCTATCCAGAGAAGAGCTGTTCGTCTGATTGGACACCCGGAACTGACCGACGGCCTTGATTCGCTGGAACATCGAAAAACGGTTGGCGACTTGAGCCTATTCTACAAGTACTTTCATGGAAAGTGTTCGAAGGATGTGGCCCGCTTAATTCCTCCCAGAGCGGTGCATGTTAGGAGTACACGTCGCGCTAATACTTCACATTCGTATGAGGTTCAGCTTGTTACTCCTCGTACAACGCTTTTCAAGCAGTCTTTTATATGGAGAACATCATACCTTTGGAATAGTTTGCCCAGGACTGTGTTTCCCATCGAGTACAATCTACAGCGATTCAAGAATAACGTGAATCGCTTTCTCCGCACACGTGTCGCTCCTGTAGCGCTTTAGGGACTTCCCTGTAGCACGTGTGCTAGACCCATAAAAAAAAAAAAATAAAAATAACAGAAATAGAATGTAGAGGAAAGAGGAGGAGTGTTTATTTTAAAACTTTTATTTGTCAGTGCACTTTAGGTAAATAACTTTACAAATGTTTATGGTAGTCTATTAAATAAATACCAAAAATGGCAGTGTCCTGTATATTCATGTATTACCCAACATTTTACACAAAAACTTTAAATTTACCTTTCCAATACCCACGTGTTCTAAACCAATAGTCCTAAATTAACTCAAATAGCAATTTCCACAAGTTTCCGAAAAGTTTTTCTAGCATTTCCAAACGTTTCCTAACTGTTTTAGCCGACACCCTTTTGCAGTACGCTCTTTTTCAGCGGCGCCGCGTACAACCTCAATCCTGAACGTGTTCCGCATGAAATTATCCCTTAGCCTGTCACGACCTTGAACGAAATAGACCGTCTTTCAGGTTAGTCTGTTTTCCTTGCTTGTTCTACACTATAAATTCTATTTTCTAGTTTTATTTTAAAGGTGTGGGTTATTTTGTTTTTTGTAGGCTGTTGTGGTCTTATTCTAAGTAATTTTCCTTCTAAATGCAAATAGAAAAATTCAAATAACAGGGATTAATACAGTAGCGCCGTTAGATGTTTTATGTTAGAGTGAGGAAATATTAATACTTAATTTTAAGTTAAACCAAAATTACATACAAAATTTCTCCAAAGTCTAAAAAACACCATTAAGGACGTTCCCAAGGAAATAAATTTTCTTACGATTATCTAGAAAATTTGAATATACACATTTATTAATCCTTTATACGTAGAAAAAATTTCAATACTCCTTACGGCACTAAATTTCTAAACATTGGCCTACCACCAATCCTACACCGACTTATGTTGAAACGGATGTTTTATTATATAAAACTGGTAATTTTCTAACGATTATTTTGAAAAACCTAGAAACATGAATTAAAAATATAACAAATATTCTTCTGCAAAGAAAATTATAGCAAGCGGTATTCTTTTTAGTGTTCCGTACGGAACACTTATAAGATCACTTCGGTGTCTGTCCGTCTGTCACACCCGATTTTCTCCGAAACTATTTGTAATAGAAAGTTAAAATTTGATAATAATATAGGAATTGATGGCCTCATCAGAGCCATGTAGTTTTGAAAGTTAAATTTTGACTTAAGGGGTTAGTTTTGGGGGGTGAAATCGGAAGTGAAAAATTTTTTTTTTTCTAGGTAACCGAGTGTGGTGTCAAATGAAAGCTTGTGAAAACACGAGTAAAAAATATATATATAATGTAATACTTGCGCGCACTTTTCTTTGTATTATTTTTAAAAAATCGCGAAAAATCGCTGTCCCCGCCTTATCTCAAAAAGTACTTATCAAAAAATTTTGAAAAAATTCTGGAATATTCTCCACGGAATGTAGATTGAACGAAAATTATCACGAGTGCATTACCTTTAATAATTTATCTGGTATATAAAAAAAAAAACAAAAATTTCAAGGGCATCAGTTTTCAGTACAGATTGGAAACAAACTTTGTTGAAAACTCATTTGGAGTGTGTTTTGTGAAGTCACTGATCATTTTATATCTCTGTAACAAAATTTTTTATTTGAAAAGCAATCAACGTACGGAACACTAATTGCGCAAGTTCATTGACCGGTTATTTTTTTTTAGCTCGATAAATAAAAGTTCGCGACTTGGCAACGTCGCACCGTGCGGGAAGTTTGAAATACCGTCAACGCACAGCTGATTTTAATAATGCCTATGCTCACAGATATATAGAAAAAACATGGGTTATCGTAAATAAAAAGTCAATATTTACGAGTATAACAAATCAAATAGTTATTAGTATTCAACATAAATAAGTGGCATGCTAATTAAAATCAGAGACTGGGTTTTTATCACTCCAGTATTTACTAAATTACATTCAGTACAATTGTCACATTTTATTTTGAATTTTGAATGAATATATATATATATATATATATATATATATATATATATATATATATATATATATATATATTCATAACTCGAAATCCACGTATAGCGACCATACTTTACATTAATGAGAAGAGAATCTATCGAGTGTCGGTCTGTGGAATGTAAATGAAACAGTCATTTTCCTTTTTTAAAACTTAATATTTCGTCAATTATATTTTGATATTGTCAAGAGCAAACTACAAGATTAAAAAAAACACGTTATTAGTTAGATGAAAAAACATGTCACGTATAAAATGAAAAACAAAAGAAAAATTTCTTCTCTCGTCAATTGTAACGTAAATTGTACAAGCATGATACATTGATGACAACAGAAAAACATAAAACGTTAACTTACGAATTGCGAGTTAGTCATTATTTTTCTTTAAAAAGATAGTAGACATCTACTTTACAATAGCGTTCAAGAACCACTGAATTTGTTTACAGTATGTGGATAATTTTTTTCCTTTTTTTCTTTTTTTTCCTCCTTCCTTTTTTGACATTACTGTGTAACTCAAAAGTATTATTATATATTAGTTTTTATTTTATTATTTTTATGTTACAGGAAATATTGCTCAATTGGTTGCATCCGATTTATAATTTACGGTTTTATTAATTTTATTAGTAGTAAATCTCTAGTAATAATCTGTTTTTGTAATTTTTTTAATCAAAATTGTGATGGATGGTGTTGGAATATCGCACAAGAATTTTTCTTTAATCGGACGTCACTTTTGTGTTGTGTGACTCTTTATTTTAACCATTGTGAGGCCTATCCAATGTAACATCCTTGGCAATATGAACAGGGCAATTGATACACTACATTGCTTTTATATGGTGTAGGGGTAACATTTTTGACTTTTGAGAATAAATTGTAATTTTTAAAGCTGTATTTAGTTATTTTAACGTTTTTGAAGTCTTTAAACAAAGTAGTAATTTGATAAATCGTAGTTTTTTATACTTTGTTGGTACTGTGTTTATTTCTTTTTTGGATCTGTCAAAAGTATTTGAAATGAAAATTATTTTTTTGGGAGTTTTTTGTGGGTACCCATTACCCAATTTTATATAGTTATTTAAGATTATCTCTTAAGAACATGTCATCACTGATATGCGTTACTCTATTCTTTAAAGCGATTAGTGTTGTATTTTTGGTTTTTTGAGTGGTTAGTGTAATAATTTAGAAACCTTCCTGATGCTGTCGGTTTTTAGTACCAATCTAAAATGATGGTGTTGGCAGAGGATCTTATCAATTTTGTATCCAAAAAGGGTACACTGCAATAGTTTTCTGTTTCCATTGTAAATATTAAGTCTCCATGAAATTAATCGTTCCAAAATTATTTGGGTACTTTCTCTTGGTACGGAGCACTTTATATCGTCTATGTACTTATAAATAAACGAGAGATTAAATAGTAACTATATAACCTTATCTAATAGGTGATTCAAGACGATAGTCGCTAAAATTGAGGCGCCGGATTGCAGAACTGCCTGTTTTCCTAATAGGCAGGACGCTGTGAACGCGTCGATCGACGGACAAAATCAATTTACTACGCAATAATAAACTCGTCGTTTTTGTGTTAATAATCAACCAATCAAGTTGATTTTTGCGTAGAAACACTCTTTAGGCTTGTGCGCTTCTTATGGATATAGTCGTTTGATAAAATTGTTTGTTTAATTCGTTCGCCGGAAAATCATATATAGACCACATATACACTATAAAATAAACAATGGAACAAAACTGGCATAGAATAGAGAAGTTCATCTAGCCTTCATAGACATAAGAAAGGCCTATGACTCAATAGCAAGACAAATATTATGGACGCAATGAAGGAAATAGGCATTGACAAAGAACTAATATACGTAGTAAAAGCTCTCTACGAAAACAACACAGTGAACATAAAAATAGGACATAAAATAGGGAAGAGACTCCAAACATCAAAAGGCCTATTACAAGGATGCTCTACATCCCCAACACTATTCAAAATACACCTCGAACAAAGATTAAAAAAATGGAAGCAAAAATGTAGTGGAATGGGAGTCCCAATACGAGAAGATTACTTATATACTCTAAGTTTCGCAGACAACCAAGTAATCATAGCGCAAGATGAGGAAGACCTCGGTTATATGGTAAGAAAACTGAAAGAAGAATACACTAAAGCAGGATTAGCAATAGCAATAAACTTTGATAAAACGGAATATCTAACAACAAAGGAGGGAAATGTGGAGAATCTAGAAGTCGACAACGAAACAACAATTAAAGGAACCGATAGATTTAAATATTTAGGAGCCATCATTTCAAAAAACGCTACATCAGAAGAAGAGATCAAAGCTAGATTAGGACAACGCGGACATGCATAAGACAATTAAATTCGATCCTGTGGGACAAACACATTACAAAGAGAAACAAAACACGCATATACAAATCAATAATACATGACATACGTGTCAGAAACATAGACGATCAACAAAAGAAATAAATCTAAATAGTAGTAAGTACTTGTTATGTTTGCCCCTAGATATCTGAAAGACATAACTTGTTCTACACTCTGATCATAAATCGCGAGTTTGCATCTTTTCGGTTCTTTAGATATTGTAAGGGATATTGTTTTCTTTACAGATATTTGCATATTAAACACTTTTGCTGTTTGTTGGAACTTATGTAGGAGTCTCTGTAAGTTATCTTCGTCTCCTGATATGATTACTGCATCATCGGCGTAGCATATTATTTTTTATTTCTTTGTCTCTCAATCCATATCCTCTCCCAGTTTTCTTTACTTCGTTTATAATTTCATCCATTATGATGTTAAATAAGATTGGGCTTAGGCTATCTCCTTGTCTGTTTCCGGTCGTCATAGATATTTTATTGCTTAATTAATTTGCCACTCTTACATATGTGTGGTTCAATAGTTTTTATTATATTCGGGTGAATTCCCCTTTTTTGTAGTAGGGTTATGACATCAGTTAACCATACCCTATCGAATGCCTGGGTAAGATCATTGAAACACATAAAGGCTATCTTGTTGAACTCTATGGCTTTTTCGGTAATTTGGCGGATTATAAATATGGCTCTCTATAGTAGATCGGTTCTTTCTGAACCCTTGCTGTTCTTCACAGATTCCGGTTAACATTATTTCTTTTGCTAAAATTTTAGTACCGCACTCACTAAGCTGATACCTCGATAGTTTTTTGGATCTGTTCTTTCCCCTTTTTTGAAAATTGGTATCAAGATGCTTTCTTTCCATTCGGATGGAATAATCTTGGCTGTGAGTATTTTGTTAAAGAAAATCTGTATTCTTCTAGTAATTTATTACCTCCATACTTGATCATTTCGTTCTTAATTTCGTCCATGCCCGGGGCTTTTCTGTTTTTTAGTTTCGCTGCCACGTGCTGTATTTGATTCAAGGAAATGGTTCTATTTGGTTGAGCAACATTTTCATCTTCATGCTGTATTTCCTGTGTTAATGAATTGGTTTCTGATGGACTATAGAGTTTTTTCCGAAATATCTTTTATTCTATTCTCTTGTATCTATGTATTAAGTTTATTTGTATTATGTTGTCTAGTTGTGTCACTACACATTTCCCCTATATATTTTTCCCATCTATCTATTCTTTCTTGTATGTTCAATAGTAGTTGACCTTCTTTATCCTCTATTACTTGTGGTTGCCTTTGTAACCTTAGTCCAGCAACTTTTTTGATTTTCTTATGTAAAGTAAATGTGTCGTATTTTTTTCTAATGCTTCTATTTCTCTGCATTGTTCATTTAGCCACATGTCTTTAGCCTCCTTTATCTTTCTTTTTATTGGGTTGTGGGTTCTTTGTGTTTTATATTATTGTTGTTCTTATACTTTATTCTTACTTCCATTATATCCAATATTTTCTCCGTCATCCATGATTAAGTTTTTTTTTTGGTTGCATTTTGTTTCAGGTGCTTTTCCATTACTTCCTCCAGTGTTTCTCTAATGTGGTGCCATTTTTCTTCCAGTGTCTGATGTGTTCCCAGCTTGTTTGTATACAGACTTTTACCAATTCTCTTCATGAATCCTCTTCTTTATGACTTCTTCTTTGAGTTTGTCGATATTAATATTTATTGTATTTTATTTTATAGTGATCTTTTTATCGAGTGAAACAACTTTTAAGTCTTTTAAAGCACAGGGAAACTATCCCATTTCTACTGATTTATTAATAATAAATATGATCCTATTTCACTGGCACAATCATATGTTATTTTTCATGTAACCACAAACTGTTGCAGCTTGCCACTCGTCTATTTGTAACTTGATGTGTTTAATTGAGAAATTTCTAGTTCTTGACATTTAATGGTGGCGCCCGATTTTATGGACAATTATGCAACTTTATACTATACAATGTCCCAGTAAGCCTAGGTAATTACTCATTCGGTTAAAGTTGAGATTACGTCGGATAAAGCCGGAAGTGAATTATGGTACGTGTATATGGGGTGTATAGAAGAATATACAATGGTATACTTAACGCCAATGATATTTAAGCAAGGCGCAATAGGTAGTTGCTATTAATAAGTAATATATTTAAATTTGTATTTATTGTGTTTTCGGTGTGCACTGCCATTGTGGCAAATCAGGATGCTATTACTAAGAATTTAAAATAGTTTCAAGTGAAAAATAGTTTAATTTACTGAAACAGTGGTTCCTTTGGTCAAATAAAGGAACATTCACTACTTTCCCAATTCGCATATATTTAAAATTTCATCTCATACGCCATCTATTTCAGACGCCCGTTAACAATATTGCCAAACGTACATTTTTTTCTTAAAGTAACATGACATTTGAACAAAAAGTATTTTCTTGAAACCATCTGTTTTCAAGATAAAATCACAAAAATCTTTTAATATAAAATTAAAACGTTACAATTAAAAATACTACGTGGGTTGCTATTTATATTTCTGGCCTAATAATGGAAAAACAAATATTTATGATCGAAATTGGTTTTATTGTTTTTCAAAATATTTTCCATGAGGATCAATATACTTTTGCATGCAATTTTCGAAGCACTTCTCCCACTCCGATTGAACTAACTCCAAAACAATGTTTTCAATGCATCAACCGCTTCTTCGGGTGTCGAAAATCGTTGACCTCATAATTTGTTTTTCGTATGCGAGAATAAAAAAAATTCATTGGGTGCCAAATCAGGGCTGTACGGCGGATGACCCATCAATTCGATGTTTTGGCCGGTTAAAAATTCCTTTGTTTGAGCCGATGTGTGAGATCTCGCATGGTCATGATGAAGAATGATTCGCCTCTTCTTCGACTTTTTCCGAATTTCTCCGAAGACTTCTGGCAAAGAAATGGTAATGTACCATTCAGAATTGACTGTCCTATGTTGCCCTAACGCCACTGTCGCCACGTCACCGGTGATGCCGAAGAAACAGGCAACCATTTGCTTCGATGTGCTTCTTCTGCAAACAACTTTTGTTGGATTTGGCTCGCCTTAGAAGACCCATACAGTCAATTGCTGTTTTGTTTCGGGCTCATATGCATAGATCTATGATTCGTCACCTGTGTAGATGTTATCCACAGCCTTTGATGCAACTTGATCGTATTTTTTCAACATTTCCTTAACCCAAACGACACGAGCCTTCTTTTAAGCTTTTGTTAGATTATGCGGGATCCAACGTGAACAAATCTTTTTCACGGCCAAATGATCATGAAATATCTTATTGATGCTTGTCATACTAATACCCAAAGATACCTCAATCTCACCGCATGTCGCATGACGATCTTGCTTTATCAGTTTTCTGGCACAACAACCGATTTTGGACTACCTTCACGGAATTCGTCCTGGAGCGAACGTCGGCCACGATTGAATTCGTTGTTTTTTGCAGTGCTGTAGGATGGTGCTTCATCGCTGTATAAAGAATTAAGGTCATCGATGCACTCTTGTTTTGATAATTCACGTCGAAAGTTATGAAAAATAATCGCACGAAAATGTTTATGAATTAACTCCATTTTTTGCCCGAGAGGAATTTTTCAAGTTACTGTAAACAACACAAATTGCGCTCAAATGACAAAATGTTTGTTCAAAGGTTATGTTCAACAATGTCAAGTTTCTAATGGAAACATCAGATGGCACCTGGCAACACTTACTATTGCCAAGACCAGAAATATAAATAACAACCCACGTATATGTGGCACCAATAAAAAATCTACGTCAAATTGATGAATATAGAAACCCTTTTTGCAGTCAGATATGAGTTCCAAAGATAACAGAGAACTTCCTAGGCCCTAAATAGTGTTAAGTTTTAGATTGAAAAACCCGCTAAGTGCAAGTCAGACTTGCGCAATTAGTATTCCGAACGGTGACTGCTTCTAAAATATAAATTTTTGTTATGGAGGTATAACATGATCAGTGACCTCACAAAATACACCCCAAATGAGTTCTTACCCCAAAGTTTGTTACCAATTTTTTTCTGAACACTGATGACCTTGACATTTTTGTTTTCTTTCATATACCAGATAAATTATTAGAGGTAATGCACCTGTAATAATTTTTATTCAGTCTACACTTTATGGAAAATATTTCAGAATTTTTTGACCAGTATTCTTCGAGATAAGGGGGGGGAAAGCGGTTTTGACATTTTTTTAAAAATAATACAAAGAAAAGTGTGCGTAAGTATTACATCATATATATTTTGAAGTCATGTTTTTCACGAGCTTTCACCACCCCCCAAAACTAACCCCTTAAGTCAGAGGTGTCAAACTCAATTTTGCAGAGGGCCATATATTAAATTTAGAATGTGTAGGCGGGCCAGATTCAAATAAAAAAAATGTACTGAATTATTATAACATTTTATTTATTTAATTATATAGTATATAATATACGGTTGTTAAAAATTATATCAAAGTTATAAAAGAGGGTAATTATTTTGAGCTCGAGGATCCAAATACCTGACTTCTCTTGTTTTTGACAAGCTCATTGATGTCAGGTATCATATTCGTTGTAGTTATTTTAAGAATTAATTGGAGATGTTCATTCGAAAGTCTTGTGCGATGTTTGTTCTTATTTATTTTCATGACGGAAAACATCTGCTCACATAAATAGGCGTTACCAAACATGCAGAGAATGCGTGCTGCATGCTTTTTTAATTCCGGGTAGTTATCCAAACTCTTGAAATATTGTGTATAAAATGTAAGAGCGTTAATCTCTTTAAATTTTTCTTCCAAAATACTGTCCGATTGAAGATCTATCAACTCCATTTGCAAATGAACTGATGCCTGTGAAGCTTCAAAATTGAATGGATTGTTGAAAATTGGGAATTCCATTTCATTCATTTTGTGAAAGTCTTCAAAACGATTGTTGAATTCCGTGATCAAATTTTGCAGAAGTTGAGAATATTGATCCAATTTTTTTTGGTTCACTGTGCCAAATGATTTTAAATGAGGGAAATGATCCAAAGTTTGATTTTTTACCTGATTTTCCCACAGCCTCAACTTTGTTTCAAAGGCTTGAATACATGAATACATTTGAGTGACAATCAGATTTTTACCCTGTTTTCACGTTTTTACATCCAGATCAGTCAAATGTTTATTCATATCTACCAAAAAGGCACAATCAACCCATCAGTCATTGTCGACACAAACAAATGCACAATACCTTCACAATCACTACTTCGCAGTACAACTAAAATCCTTCTCCGACCGTATCGCTTCGATTACTCGACTCACACTCAACTGACTCACGTCGCGCCGACGCACTCCTTTTATAATATCGATAAGGAAGGTTCTAGTCTAGACTCGAAGCGCGTGGAAGATTCTATTGTTCTCAACAAAAATAATAGGGTATTTCCGCTTGTTGCTAAGAGATGGCGTTACTGTCTATCTCTCTCGCTTGTCAAGGCACGCGCTGCCTTTGAAATTACTTATAAATGTAGTGTGCGCATTTTAAAACTTCCGTAGAGGAATCGAGTGAAGTCTAAAAGCTCCAAAAAACATGATTCTTCTTTCTGTGACACATTGCGATCGCGGGCCTTATTGATACGTCCCGGAGGCCGGATGCGGCCCGCGGGCCGTATCTTTGACATTCCTGCCTTAAGTCAAGATTTAACTTCTGATTGGACCATCAGTTCCTATATTTGTGCCAAATTTCAACAAATAGTTTTGGAGAAAATCGGATGATAGACAGACAGACGGACAGCTACCTAAGTGTTCCGTACGGAAGTAGTAAAAGTTGTAATACTTTTTTCGTGTAGAAAATATCTTTATTTTCTAGACCGTGTTTGAGTCAGGCCGCATATTTCTCAAAAATTTTATTCTCCATTATAGAAGTTAGTGATAAAAAGAAATACATCGTGAATTTACTTACACTGTATCATTGCAAGTTACCGCTTGCTATTTTCTTAATGTGTTAGGGTTTTATAGATGGATAAGGTGCAGTCTAAATTAGAAAAACACCTCCGTACAAACCTTCTTAATCAAATGTTTATTTAAAGACCCATTACAAATTAACCTCTACCATTAACTGATTTACTCTTTAGACCTTAGGATAACATCCCAAATAAACAAAGTCAAAGTTTAATAAGGATACGTCGTTTCTAAGGTGCTAATGTAGTCCATAGCCGGCGGCAGAAGACAGAGTTTGAATTGATTGTTTGGGTAAACAAACACAGATCTGTGTGAAGGGAAAACTGTGCCCTGGGCAATACAATATTTCGGCGTCCCTCTACGCCGTGATTAGATAAAAAAATATTACAAATATTTTTAAAGTCGCCAAGGGTTTTGAGCTCTTAACAGGCTACAGTTTGAAACACAGAGAGTTTTTTGAACATAAAATACGATAAAAATAACAAGTCGAACTTGCGCATTTAGTGTTCCGTACGTTGTTTGCTTTTAAAATAAAAAAATTTTGTTACGGAGGTATAAAATGATCAGTGACTTCACAAAACACACCCCAAATGAGTTTTCAACAAAGTTTGTTTGCTATCTTTACTAAAAACTGATGACCTCGAAATTTTTGTTTTTTTTTATATACCAGATTAATTTAACAAAGGTAATGCACTCGTGATAATTTTCGTTCAATCTACACTCCGTGGAGAATATTCCAGAAATTTTTCAAAATTTTTTGATAAGTACTTTTCGAGATAAGGCGGGTGGACAGCGATTTTTCGCGATTTTTAAAAATAATACAAAGGAAAGTGCGGGCAAGTAATCTAATAATATATATAAAATGCAACGTCTCTCTGTCTGTCTGTCTGTCTGTCTGTCCGTTAGTGCGCTTATCATTGGAGAGCCACTTATCCGATTTACGTACTTTTTTTTTAAAACATACATATGTTCTCTGGCCAGGTTATAGGCTATATTTTTATTACGATAGGTAGCATAACGAATGAGCAGTGACGTAAAATAGTGAGTGAAGTCGGAAAAAAAAGTTTGCCGCTAGCGCGTTCCTTTGCTATACACAGCCTAAACCATTAATTATGGAACAATATTATGTAGCAGAGATTATCTATAATCTACAATATATATAACATGCATGTCTCTCTGTCTGTCCATTAGTGCGTTTATCACGCGAGAACCACATATCCGATTTACGTGTCTTTTTTTAAAATTCATACATATATTCTTTGGCCAGGTTATATAATAATAATCTATATCTATAATATATATAAAATGCAACGTTTCTCTGTCTGTCTGTCTGTCCGTTAGTGCGCTTATCCCTCGAGAACCACTTATCCGATTTACGTGATTTTTTAAATTCATACATGTGTTCTCTGACCAGGTTATAGATATGCATTTTATTACATCTATAATATATATATAAAATGCAACGTCTCTCTGTCTGTCTGCCTGTCTGTCTATCTGTCTGTCTGTTAGTGCGCTTATCACTGGAGAACCACTCATCCGATTTTCGTACTTTTTTTTTTAAAACATACTTATGTTCTCCCGCCAGGTTATAGGCTATATTTAATTACTATAGGTAGCACAAGGAATGAGCAGTGACGATAATAGTGAATGAAGTCGGAAAAAAGTTTGCCGCTAGCGCGTTCTCTTGCAATACACAATCTAAACCATTAAATATGGAACAATATTATGTAGCAGAGGATATCTATAATCTATAATATATATAAAATGCAATGTATCTCTGTCTGTCTGTCCATTAGTGCGTTTATCACGCGAGAACCACTTATCCGATTTACGTGTCTTTTTTTAAATTCATACATATATTCTTTGGCCAGGTTATATAATAATAATAATAATCTATATCTATAATATATATAAAATGTAACGTCTCTCCGTCTGTCTGTTCGTCCGTTAGTGCGCTTATGACTGGAGAACCACTTATCCGATTTACGTGCTTTTTTTTTAAACATACATATGTTCTCTGGCCAGGGTATAGACTATATTTTATTAAGTTAGGTAACATGAGGAATAAGCAGTGACGATAATAGTGAATCAAATCGGAAAAAAGTTTGCCGCTAGCGCGTTCTCCTTCAATACACTTGCCTAAACCACTAAATATGGAACAATATCATGTAGCAAGGGATATCTATAATATATATAAAATGCAACGTCTCTCTGTCTGTTTGTCCGTTTGTGCGCTTATTACTGGAGAATCACTTATCCGATTTACGTGTTTTTTTTTTTTTAACATACGTATGTTCTCTGGCCAGGTTATAGGATATATTTTTATTACGTTAGGTGACATAAGGATTATTCCTTATGCAGCGACGATAATAGTGAATCAAGTTGGAGAGAAAAGTTTGCCGCTAACGCGTTCTCTTGCAATACACTGCCCAAAGCATTAAATATGGAACAATATCATGTAGCAAAGAATATAATATATATAAAATGCAACGTCTCTCTGTCTGTATGTCCCTTAGTGCGCTTTATCACTTGAGAACCACTTATCCGATTTACGTAATTTTTTATAAATTTATACATATGTTCTATATAATTCGATATAAGCCTAGATAATGGGAGATAAGGTGAGGTAAGGAGAAATAATAGGAGATAAGTCGAGATAAGCCTCGATAATGGGTGATAAGGTGAGTTATGGGAGATAAGTATAAATAATGGGAGATAAGGAGAAATAATGGGACATAAGCAGAGATAAGTCTAGATAATGGGAGTTATGTTGAGAGATAATGGGAGATACGGAGAAATAATGGGAGATAAGGAGAAATATTGCAAGATAAGTCGAGATAAGCCTAGATAATGGGAAATAAGGTGAGATAATAGGAGTTAAGGAGAAATAATGGGAGATAAGGAGAAATAATGGGAGATGAACAGAGATAAGCCTAGATAATGGAAATTATGTAGAGATAATGGGAGATAAGGAGAAATATTGGGAGATAAGGGGAAATAATGGGAGATATTTTATTACGTTGGGTAACATAAGGAATAAGCAGTGACGATAGTAATGACGGGCCGTTAATTTAATCATAAATGAGGTAGGAAGCATGATTTCCACTACAACTGACGGGGTTAAAACTTGCGAAAAACCGAATTTTTTATTTTATTTTCGATTTTATAGGCTTAACGTACACTTTAGGGCAGCAAACGTTTTTATCGTATTCTACATCCAAAAAACTATCTGCATGCGAACATGCAGCATTTAATCAGAACTTTTCGTGAAAATTTGCCTTTGCCGGCTCGGCTACACGTTGTTAATTTGAATATTAGAATTCAAAACATAACTGTGTTCATAATTGTTATTTTTGACAATTAAAACTTCTTATTAATCATAATAGTACATGTCAAAAATGTCAATGATAACACATTTTGTATTGACGAGGTTTTTGATGCACTACATTAGCGTACCTAGCCGTTTTAGTAATAAACAAAAATTAATTTAACTAAATCCAAATTAAAATTTATCAGTAGACACTATTATATCAGAACGATTACACAGGTCAACATTTGATCTAAAAAAAAACACTCGGAGCGGTATGGTCCTTATGGGGTTTTTTTGGGGTCGCTGATTACGATGAACGGGTTGGTTAACCTTCATCACATCAGATTCAAGGTCATTTGAAGGTCAAATAGAGAAAAAAACCGTAGGAAAAATCTGAAAAAATTCATGCGAATGTTTTTGAGGTCCCTGAGTCCAAATCCATAGTTTGTTTGACCTTACGCCTTTTCCCAGAGGTCATTTGAAAGTCAAATAGAGAAAAAACCGTAGGAAAAATCTGAAAAAATTTATGCGTATGTTTTTGAGGTCCCTGAGTCCGAATCCGTAGTTTTTTTGACCTTACGCCTTTTCCCAGAGGTCATTTGAAGGTCAAATAGAGAAAAAATCGTGGAAAAAATCTGAAAAAATTCATGCTTATGTTTTTTGAGGTCCCCTGAGTCCGAGCCCGTTGTTTATTTGACTCAAGCCGCCTTTCAGAGGTCATTATAGGTCATTTCATCATCAGTTCATGTTTATTTGAAAAATATGTATGGTCATTTTGCGTTGTTAAATTTAATTTTGTTTTTATCGTACACTTGCGAAGCATACAGAGGTTAATTTACGGTACATTTTTATTGATCATTTTACATTTACGTTAATATATCACAATCAAAAATGTCTTTTATGCTGCTCGGTCATTACAAGGGAATTAATATGTGAAATATAAGCTAAATAATGGCAGGTAGACTGACGCAAGCAAATGTTTTAATACTGTTTAAAGGTACTTATTAGTAAAACTTAAAATATTATTCATATCAAAAATAGACTATACAAATATTTTGACTAGTTTTTGTGACTGTGAAATAGACTTTTAAAATCTAAAAAAAAATTTGACCTAATTTTTGTACTCTCGATGTTCGTTCCATATAATCTAGTAAATTTAAAGTCCAGCCCGACTGTGTTTCTTGAGGTATAAAATGAAACATTGTGCGCTATGTTATGTTTAAATTTCGTTTTATAACTCAATTCCCAATACATTTCAAATTAATAATTCTAATGTCGAACAACCTTGTTATCAAGTAATCCTTAATCTGTATACTTCAATACATAATCCTTCTCGACAAAGAAACTCTAATACCCAATACCTTTGAACCCAATAACTTACTTGTACAGTAATCCTTATATCTACTTATACTCTCATATTGTCTTATATAATACCTCAATGCGTAAGTTAACTACTAAAAATGATTCGGCTCATACTTCGTAAAGAGTCTCGAGTGTCCAAGTAGATTTTCGAAATCGCGCAGTCAGTATTTAATATGAATTAAGCATAAGAGTTTGCTTCTTTTAGTATTTATCAAAGCATGTTTGAAGTACTACTCTAAACGAGAACGCTTCGTTTCTCGTGAAATGATCTTCAACTTGCTTTTCTTTTATGAGATTTATTTGATTCTCGCTTCAGGCTCCAGCAATAATCTGCCAACATGTTTATCCCCCCAAACACCTTGATATTTTTTTCAAATTCACTCAAGTCTTGGTGCATCGTTTCTCCATGTTCTTCGCTAAAATCTCCGAGATTTTCAGGGAACCAATCAAGGTGTGACCCTGTCTCGTAATTTTTTTAGGAGTAGTTGCCATGACGGCATAAACGCCGTAGCCCAGGGACTTCGCCGGATAGTGAGACAACTCCGTTGCCCACCGTCACCACGTGGAGGTGCCCTGGGTGCAACTTCACCTTAATACTGGAGTTTAAAGCGAGACTGAGCTAAATTTATAAAAAAGAAGAGAATAAATAATTTCGCGAGGAATGAAAAAGCATTTTATTGTCAAAGTAAAACTCCAAATATATATACAAAGATACTTAAAATGATCACCGTATATCTCTTGAGCATAAGATCATGCAGGATTTGAACTGAATGATCTGAAAAAATAATAGATGAATTTTATCAGATTTTTTCCACGATTTTTTCTCTATTTGACCTTCAAATGACCTTCAAATGACCTCTGGGAAAAGGCATAAGGTCAAACAAACTACGGATTCGGACTCAGGGACCTCAAAAACATATGCATAAAATTTTTCAGATTTTTCCTACGGTTTTTTCTCTATTTGACCTTCAAATGACCTTAAAATGACCTTCAAATGACCTCTGGGAAAAGGCGTAAGGCCAAACAAACTACGGATTTGGACTCAGGGACCTCAAAAACATTCGCATGAATTTTTTCAGATTTTTCCTACGGTTTTTTTTCTCTATTTGACCTTCAAATGACCTTGAATCTGATGTGATGAAGGTTAACCAACCCGCTCATCGTAATCAGCGACCCCAAAAACCCCATAAGGACCATACCGCTCTGAGTGTTTTTTTTTTAGATCAAATGTTGACCTGTGTTATCGTATAAGAACGCAGTTTTAAAACAGCTAAAATTAAAAAAAAAATATTCCAAGATTAAGTGCATTTTAGTGTTTATCTAATTCTACAGCATATCATAGAGAGTGCTTTATAAAGGAAGAAGCCATTTAGAATTAAAATTTATCGTTAGTGTAAACTAAATATTTTGTGTAAGTAAATTGCTCTAGTGTTTAGGAAGTAAATTACTTGGCTCAGTTTTACATTATCGAATGTCCTTGTTAGGTCGGCAAAACATAGGAAAGCTGATGTTCTTATTTGTTTCTTTTTCTATGATATGTGTATCAATTTATTGGGTTCAAAATCAATACCGGTTCTCTAAAACATTTGTGATTTTATCTAAATATTTAAATTTTCGCCAAAAAATAAACTTTATTCCATATGTACTAATACCTTAAGGCTTAAGGAGTCGTCTTTTTTACTTTCCTTGCTGAGGAAATGTATTGATTGCATTCATGAAAAAATTATACTCAGATTTTTTCTTTTCTTCACGCTTTAGGGTTACTAGATCATGAAAAACATAGTCACTCACACATGTCCGTCTATTTGTCTGTTGGCACAATACCTACCGAACGAAATGAGATATCAATTTCCAACTTGGTACATAGATAATATCTAACGAGGGGATGAAGCCTATAGTTTTTGAATGATATCGCTTCAGGCCAAGGGGGTGAATGGGGTGGGGATCATTAAATCCTAGTTTTTTTTGTTGAAATAATAAATTCCTTTTTTATGCATAAATATTTATAGTAAAACATGTAACCCTTACAGGGATGGAGGAGAAGATAAGAAGGGTCTTATATGTCCTTTTTAGGGCTTTTGAAATCGAGGAATCTAAAAATTAGGGGATATTTTCACTGCTTTTAATTTTAACCAGAAAAGAGCTGATAGGGTTTGGAATAACTTCTTATTATATAGTCTCAATAGCATTTTGAGGTATTTCCAGTATTGTATTATTGGTCGAAAGCCTTCGGAAGACTACATGATACTTTCAAGAACAACGATATACCTTTAAGTCTAAAACGAGAAGTATTCGAGCAATGTGTAATGCCAGTTATGACATACGGAGCTGAAACTCTAACTCTAACAAGAAAGAGGACACACAAATTAAAAATAGCATAGCTTGCAATGGGAAGGTCAATATTAGACATTACAAGAAGAGATAGAATCACGAACAAAATCATTAAAGATCGTTCGCTTGACGGACAATAGGTGGATGAAGAGAATTGTTGAGTGGAGACTGCGGCAAGACAAAAGAAGCAGAGGCAGACCACCTAGCCGATGGACGGACGACTTAACGAGATTGGATAGCGAAGGCACAACATGGAGGGGACTGGAAAGAGTTGGAGGAGACCTATGTCCAGCAGTGGACGAGAGTGCCTGGATGATGATGATGATTATTGGTCGAACTTGAGCTTTGTACAAAATTAAATGTTGTTGTGGAGTGTAAAGCTTTCTAATACGAAATAATATTCCTTTGAAAAAGCTCTCTCATATATGCAACATGTTCATGCCAAGGCACATTTGCTCCCAAGACCACGCCCAGCGATTGGGTTGACGATGCTAAAGGAATGAAGTATCCAGACATAACTCTGTTCAGCAACGTTAATTTTTTCAGAAAACACTGTCGCCGACTTGGTTACACTCACCTCAAGGTTTTCTTCCAGTGTTTATTAAGTTGAATGACTTCCTACAACTATTTGCATAGTCGATGTTCTAGCATTCAAAGCAAATGAAGAAATAAACAAAATGTCGTCTGCACAGCTGTAGATTGGATTCCTGATCCTTTTCAGGAAATCGTTAATATAAAGGAGAGTAGGAGGCAGTACTGGAAAATACTCGTCATTTGTTACTCGTTAAAAACGCTCTTTAAGGAAACACGAGAGCCATAAATGAAACTGTTCAGATATGGCATAAAAGCGTAGTTTAGCCAACCATCCATCATAGCAAACACGATCAAACGCCTTGGATATATCAGGTACAACCGCTAGAGATTCTCCAAAATGTTCAATTGCATTGTTTCAACTATGTGTAACATATATGTTATTTTCATTCAGATGAGGAGTTTTATCTTTATTTAGTTTAAATTGAGTGTATAATCTATAATCTATAATATATATAAAACGCAACGTCTCTGTCTGTCTGTCTGCCTGTTTGTCTGTCCGTTAGTGGGTTATCACTCAAGAACCATTTATCCGATTTACGTGCTTTTTTTTTAAACACACATATGTTCCCTGGCCAGGTTATAGGATATATTTTATTACCTTAGTAAACATAAGAAATAAGCAGTGACAATAATAGTGAATCAAGGAAAAAAGTTTGCCGTTAGCGCGTTCTCTTGCAGTACACTGCCTAAAACCGTTAAATATGGAACCATATCATGTAGCAAAGAATATTAATATATTGATTTGAGAGAGGACTATACCCGACAGTGGGTAGAGAGCGGCTGAAGGAAGATATATAACGCTCTCTCTCTGTCTGTCCGTCAGTGCGCTTATCACTTGAGAACAATTTATCCGCTTTACATGTTTTTTTTTTTAATTCATACATTTGTTTTCTTGCCAGGTTATCTATAATCTTCTATAATATATATTATATATATATATATATATATATATATATATATATATATATATATATATATATATATATATATATATATATATATATATATATATATATATATATAAGGCATTTCGACACATTGGAAAAATGGGCGCGTATAAGAGCTCTTAGAAATGCTCGTATAGACCACAGATACAGCGAACTGATAGCCAGAATATATGAACAAGCAACACTCAAAGTTATGGTAAACCAAGAACTGACAAACAAGGTCCCAGTGAACAGAGGAGTAAGGCAGGGCGATGTAAATATCGCCTAAGTTATTTACAATGATCTTAGAAGATGTATTCAAAGAACTGAATTGGGACGAAAATGGCCTTCTGATAGCTGGCGATCGGCTAAACAACCTGAGATTCGCAGATGACATTGTAATTATAGCAAATGAGGATGAAATGATCCAGATGATCACAGATCTCCCACCACCAAGCAAGAAAAAGTGGGACTTGAGATAAATTTCTCCAAGACAAAGTACATGAGTAACGAAGACACGAATGATGAAAATGTAGTGATTGAACATTCAACAATAGAAAAGGTAAACACATACATCTATCTGGGCCAAATAATAACGATAGGAAAGGAAAACCAGCAGCTTGAAATAGAAAGAAGGATACGTATGGGATGGGCAGCATATGGAAAATTAAAATATGTACTGAATGTGAACATTCCTTAAAGATCAAAAACCCAAATTTATAATCAATGTATCTTGCCAGCTACAACGTATGGAGCCGAGACATAAGTTTTAACTAAAAGAACAATAGAAAAACTACAAGTTCACCAACAAGCAATGGAAAGGAAGATGTTGAGTGTTACTTCGAAGAACAAGAAAACTAATAAATGGATTAGACAACAGACAACGGTGGATCACCAAACGGATAACATCTCTGAAATGGAGCTGGGCCCGGCCACGTAACGAGAGCGACGTATAAGTGGAGTGGCAAGATCACTAGGTGGAGACCATGGAGTGAAAAGCGAAGCATAGGAAGACCCCAACAGAGATGGAGCGACGATCTGAAGAGAGTCAGAGGGCTTAACTGGTATCATGCACCCACAAGCACAACATAGAGAAAAATGGAGAGATTTGGGAGAGGCCTATACCCGACAGTGGGTAGAGAGCGGCTGAAGGAAGATATATAATGTCTGTCTGTCTGTCCGTTAGTGCGGTTATCACTCGAGAAGAATATATTTTATTACGTTAGGTAACATAAGGAACAAGCAGTGACGATAATAGTGAATTAAGTCGGAAAAAAGTTTGCTGCGCATTCTCTTGCAATACATTACCTAAACCTTTAAATATGGAACAATATCAAGTAGCAAAGAATAGAATCTCAATAAAATGCAACGTCTCTCTGTCTGTCTGTCTCTCCGTTTATTACGCTAATCACTCGAGAATCACTTATCCGATTTACGTGTTTTTTTATAAATTTATATATATATATATATATATATATATATATATATATATATATATATATATATATATATATATATGTTCTCTGGCCATGTTATAGGATATATTTTATTACGTTAGGTAACATAAAGAATAAGCAGTGACGATAATAGTGAATCAAGTCCACGCGAGCGGAGCCGCGGGCACGGCTACTTTATTAATATAAATGTAATTTTAGCACTACTCTACTTAGATTAAAGCAGCTTATTTTACAGCTGCAATATAACCGTCGTGTAAAATTTCGACTGACGCATTCACTAAAACTCGCAATCAACTGATTGACTCCCTATAAAATATATATTTTGCCACTGAACAGAATCTAGGGAACTTCCATTAACCACCACTATTCATTAACGTGTAGATTTCTGCACAATGAAATCAACGACGTGTATTTCCTGTCTCCCGTACTACCAGTATTATTCCATATCATCTCTACTTTACTATATTTAGTGTAACCCCAAGTTTAAACTCGAGAAGGTAATTACCCGGCTTACCGGGACAATGTATGGGTATAAAGTCACATAATTACCCATAAAGTCGGGGCGCGACCGTTAACCGTTAATTGCCAAGTACCAGGAATTGTCCAATTACATACAAATTGTGCATATAAAACCAATGGCGGCTGTTTCGGCTTTAGCGTTTTATGAGCTTTTTTCACACGCTGAGAAAGCTGAAAATTATTATTCACTAGACCGCGATAATTTTGGAAATAGGACGTGAATCAGGGATGTATAGATTTTTGCTCAGAAAAGTTACCAATAATATCAGACGGATAAAGATACAGCTGAACTTAGTGTATATTAATTGAAGTGAGCTGAATAATTTTTAATGAGACTAATTAATCATTTACAAAATTTTAGGCAGTTCTCATTGCAAATTAGACGAAAAAACCTGTTTTTATGCAAAGAAATTAAAATGTTTTCTCCACATTTCTTGCCAATTTTGTGTGAAGATAATTTCAAATACCGAATCAGATCAAATCAAAAATTTTTTATACCTAAGCGTTAAGGTGCTGCAATAAAATAATTTAAAAAATTGTAGAAAAAATTAATATAACCAAGTTTTGGAAAAGAGTTTCTGGCTGCCAGCAGCAAAATAGGTAAAAGATAATAGTATATATCTAATCGGGTTAAAAACATTAGCGAACGTTATGCAAAGCCTAAGTTTCTCCATCGTTTCATTGGACTTTCTTTGTTTTCTTAAGGTAATATACGCCGGTTTTCCTTGAGTGAGTTATTATTTTGTTCATATCCCTGTCATCTGATTCTGTTGTATGAAGACTACTCTTAAGTAGGAATAATTAGTGCAAGTTGTTACTTTTGTTCCAAATCAGATGTTGGATGGTTCTGTTCCCATCTTCAGTTTTTGCTTTCACCCTTCTGCAACTTTTAAGTCACATATTTCAGATTTTAAACTAAAAGGGAATAATTATCCTAAAGAAATAAAAGAAATGTTGGCTAAAAACGAAAACAGAGAAGAAAATGGTATCAGACATGAAATCTACAGAGAAAAACAATACTAAATAACTTAACAAAACAAATAAGAATCGAGTTGCAAAAGCTTAAAAATTTATCAGTCAATGCTTTCCTTAGAAACCTTTCAGACGATAGTAGTACCGACTATTCGTTATGGAAGGCAACCAAAAAAATAAAAAGACCCATTTGACCAAATTCACCTATAAAAATAGAAAATGGGCTCGAAACAATGAGCATAAAGCTGTGAAATTCGCAGAACATCTTGAAAAAGTTTTCCAGCCTAAATGAAGAACAGGATAATATTATAACTGAGAAAAATTACATTCAACAGGAGAGTGAGATTAGGCCTACGACATCCAAAGAAGTAAAGACTGAAACCAGAGACAACATAAACCCCAGGAAAGCTCCAGGGTTTGACTTAATTAGTGGTGAAATTTTAGAACAATTACCACAGAAAGCGATAGTGAAACTTACCAACCTTTGTCAATGCCGTTTTTAGACTGCATTATGTGCCAAGCCTGTGAAAAGTAGCTGAGGTCATAATGGTATCCAAACCAGGAACTCCACCACACCAGGTAACCTCGTATAGACCTATATCGCTATTTCCTATAATGTCAAAGTTATTCGAAAAACTATTGCTAAAAAGATTGAAACCCATTATAGAGGATAGAAATCACATATCAATACATCAATTTGGTTTTCGAGAAGAGAAAAAACGTTCAACTATAGATCAAATACATAGAATCACAGCTGTAATAGAAAAAGCATTAGAAGAAAAGAGAGTAGTATTTGATAAGGTTAGGCACGAAGGATTGAACTACAAACTGAAAACCGTATTACCGAAACAATTCTCAAGTCATACATAACAGACAGATTCTTTAGAATAAGACAGGACTGGGGTTCCTCAAGGAAGTGTATTGGGACCGGTCCTTTACCTATTGTACACTCGTGACTTTCCAGTATTACAAAATAATCTTAATGTTGCTTTTGCAGATGATTGACCAAGTTAGCAATTGGACAAAAAGATGGAGGATAAATTTAAATGAAACTAAATCCATTCATATAAATTTTACAAACAGAAGAATCGAATATATTCCGGTATACATCAATCATCAATCAATACCGCATGCAAACACAGCCAAGTATCTTGGAATAACCTTGGATACAAAACTTCGCTGGAAAGCACATGTTAAAAAGAAAATGGAATAACCTTGAACAGATAAACTTCGGGAAAAGCTAGGACTTAAATACAGGTTGACAGACAATTGGTTGATCGGAAAGGATCCAATCTAACAATACATAATAAACTACTACTTTATAAGCAAGTTGTAAAACCAGTCTGGACTCAACTTTAGGGGTGCACTAAACAAAGTAATGTAGATATCATTCAACGTTTTCAAAGAAAGTACTGAGAAACGTCGTTGACGCTCCCTGGTATATAAGAAACAATAATTGAATTACTGTTGTAAGTTAAAATCAAAAGCAGAGCAAAGTGCTTGTGAAAAGTGTATACAACAATATAAAGTACCACTCATGTTGATAGCAACTAAGAAACACCAGTAGGTGAAGTCTTAGGTTAAGTAATTGTATAGTAGTTTAGGTCAGATGTAAATTACTGATTAGCCATAATGGGTTAGATTGTAACCTCATCTGATCGATATTTTTTAATAGAAAAAATATAATATATATTTCAGATGGTTATTATATACTAACTTGGCCATTCGTGAGATGGCGGCTATATAAACATGTACCTTATGTCAAAGTTCATGCCTCACATTCTCACATTTACAGCTTTTATACTGGTGGAATTTCTTCTGGAGTTGCAGCTCATCTATTTTTAGGTTGTAGTACATTTTTAAGAGTTGAACCACCTTCAGTTAGAATATCCTGTGGTAAATTTACTATTCAGTCATATCTATTCTCGATTAACAGTTGTTTATAATACAATATCAAATTCACTTTTTCTTTGATATAAGTTGGATATTAGCTCTCCTTTCTTTCTCTGTGGATAAATTTTTGTACTTTTTTCCCTCCTAAATATGAATTGATTTCTTGGCAATATTTTTAAACCCCCATTTTAGCTACATAAGAGAGAGAAATATACTAGTAAAAAATATAATAGAGAATAGAGACGAAAGGGGAAGCAATATAACGCATTTTGTAACTATTAGTAACAATAGTTATCACTATACATTCCACAACTTGAAAGAACCACTACTTTTTTCCGTGTACTCATTTTTTTTTTCGATTAAATTATATCAATAAATAAAATTATCATCATCGTCAATTTTAAATCATTTAACTAAAACTAATTACCCAAAAGCAATATACACCAATTTCCAAAAGTTATGCTACCATTTCCTTTTCATATGATGTTAATTAATCCAAAATCAAATTACCATTTGAATCCCATGCTCACTAAACCCAAAGCTGAAATGCTAACTAAGAAAGCCTACCGAACCCTTATACGTGCTTATTATACCCCCTACACCTAAGGGGCGAAACTTACCCTTGGGGGGGGTAAAACTAACGGCGGCTTGCAGTGCCCTTAACGCCCTTCATTGATGACTTTAAAAATTAGCAGCGTGTATAGGCTAGAATGTGTAAAATTTAATAAAATATTCACAGGAAAACGGAAAGGTCGTAGAAAATGGGAAAATAATTTAATTATGGGAGGTAGGAGCATAATTTGTTAATTTAATAAGAGAGTGTGTGTCGTCTTGAACCTGAAATATATTATTTTGTAGTTGATGTGATATCCTGTAAACACAATATATATACAATATATAGAGGGGGGGGATACAGATATATATAGAATATATATAT
>CM032456.1:45494426-45496926 GCA_019049505.1 Pachyrhynchus sulphureomaculatus
GAGATATGTCAGATATGTTGTAAGAGTTTTCATTTTGACTGCCGATTTGTAGTAGATTGGAGAAAATTAAACTCAGATCTTCAATGTCAGTTCTTTTATTGATCGAGTTCGGTTCAAGGTGAATTTCCACCATCTCCTTAAAGATTCTCCTGCCGAGATTTCTCTCTTTACATAGGATTTTGGTTTCAGCAAAATTAATTCATGTGAAAATTGGCTACTATGCTGGGCAAGCGCACAAGAGTTTTTTGTAGGAATTAATTCTGTCTTTTAGGACTCTAGATGTTTGTCCTATATAGATTTTTTCACATTGAGAGCAAGGGATGCTGTAAACTACTTCTGAAACTTTTGTGAAATCACATCTTTTAGACAAGACGGGTTTCAATCCGCTCGTCTAACTATGAATTTGCACGATGTTTCGCTAAAATCTCATTTGGCATTTTCAAGTGCTCCCGCTGCTGCTGCTGCTCGAAGCTAAACTGAGAATCCGACATGCGGTCGCCGACTTTTATAGGCCGGCATCTACGCAGATTGTAGTTGGGGGGTCGGAAGTGTTCGTCCGAGCATCGGTATTTGTCGACTGGGTGGTAATTACGGGTTTCGGCGCTATGTTGACTGTTGCCTTCTCTACGTTTTGGTTATTCCTTGGTTTAGCTAATAAAATCTTCCATGTAGTGGAGATATTTAGCGCATCATCTCGCTTATTTAGCTGTCCATCCTTTTCGATTTCCAGGGCTTCTCCCATTATGCGTGTTTTATAATGTGAAATCGAGGCTATTTGTTTAGATCCCTCAAAATTGTTGTTGTGACCAGTATCATGATGGTGCTGAAAAAGAGCTGATCTTGTTTGTTTGTTTGTTTTTGATACTTAACCTATATTCTTGGATCCGAGTGGAGATTCATCTGTTTATTTGTATACAATTTGTGGCAGCCTCCGCATGGGATGCTGTAAACTCCATGGTTTTCCAGTTTTTTCTTGTCCTTGGGGTTACCCAGGATGTCTGCCAGAGTGTTTTGTGGTTTATATGTTGTGCCTATGTTGTGTTTTTTAGGACTCTTCCAATCCTATCTGTAATTCCTTTCACATACGGTAATAGGACTCTACTCTGGTTGAGGTCGCGTTCTTTTGCCCTTGTCTGTGGATGGCGCTGCCCTTCTAATGCTCTCCGTATGGACTGGTCTTTATATCCATTTTACTTAAGGACCCTAGTGATTTGTGTGTAATTTCTTGCTGTCTCGTGTCTGGTTCGGTGAGTCGGTATGCTCTCGATACGAGAGTGTTAGCCAACCGACTGGATTTGAGATAGATGGTAGTGTGAGCCAGCGTTTAAATATCTGTTGGTGTGGGTGGGCTTCCAATAGACTGAGTATTGAAGCTGACCGTTGTTTTCCCGAGTTATTAGCACATCAAGGAAAGGAAGGCTTTTTCCTTTTCTACTTCCAAAGTGAACTGTATGCGGTGGTGAATTTTATTTAAATAGGTCAGGAATTCATTTCGTCCATAGGGCCAAATTATAAAGATGTCATCAACAAATAGTTTTCAGAGTTTGGGTTTGAGTAGTGAATTTTTAAGGGCCTCTATTTCAAAATACATTGTATACAGATTGGCTATTACTGGTGAAAGGGGAAGATCCCATGGGCGATCCATCTGTTTGTTTGTATATCTGACTGTTGAAGACAAAGTAGATATTTTTTAGACAGTGTTTCGATATTTCTATAACATGAGCTGGAAAATCCTCGTTCATTGCTATTTTGTCTAATGCTTCATCCGCTGGAATACTGGGATACAGTGACACAACATCTAGACTTGCCAGAATGTCATTTTCCTCTAGTTGAATGTCTCTGATTATGTTTCGTGAGGTGTTCGGAGTTTTTGATGTATGAATCAGCACTTTCAACGGTTGGTTGCATGATCTTTAACAAATGTTTTTCTAAGTTTTGTGTAGGTGACGCCACCGCGCCAACAATGGGTCTAAGGGGGACGTTGAGCATGTGTATCTTTGGTAGGCCATACAACTTTGGGCATCGGCTTGATTTCTGAAATGAACGAATATGTTAGTGCATAGAGATTCGCGGCTGAGGAAATGGGTTTTTTGATGTATCCGAGTCTGCATCCATTGGTTAATGTTTTGACCGGTTAGTCGGTAAGGTGTTCCACCAAAATGCCAATTGGCATTACAAGATCTTGCTTGCCACTGGTCGACGGGAAAACATTTTAGCGTTTCGACCAGCGATCTGTAAGCATTGATAACGCCCAATGAAATACGTACACGTACACAGGCAAACATATTTAACACGTAGGCCGAAAAGTTTTTAGTCTAGCTACTTAAAAAACATTTTTTTTGCAAAATTCGACGTTATTCATCAATGTAGTCTCCTTCAAGAGCGGTACAATCCAATGCATTTCTACCATTTCTATACCTGTCTTATAGAAGGGTTTGTCTTCAAAATAGGCCCCAGTTTCGGCGATAACTTCTTCATTGGAGTCAAATCTTTTTCCTGC
>CM032456.1:45501926-45629426 GCA_019049505.1 Pachyrhynchus sulphureomaculatus
TATAAAGAGAAAAATGCAGAAAAACGAGGCGGATGATAAACAAAGAAAAGAACGAGAGATGGGAAAAAAATCGTGCGAACATGTAGAACAGTATATAGGAGGAATTAGAAGCACATAGTCATGGAGAATAATTAAAGCATTAAGGACCAACAATAGAGAGAAGACGTATATAGAGTATATCCTAGAAAGCGAGTGGGAAGAATATTATAAGAAGCTGCTAACAGAAGACAGACAAGAATTCCAAGAAGAGAACCCTGAAGAAGAACAGACTAAGGAAAAAAAAGAGATAGAACTAAGCTATGAAGAAGTAAAGAAGACAATAAAAACACTCAAAAATGCACGGCCTGAAGGTGTGGTAAATGAAATGATTAAGTAAGGGTCTAATAAATTACATCGAATGCTGAGAAAAAATGTTCCACAGAACGATAAATGGAGAAAAAAATACCAGAGGAATGGTCAAAAGCCTATATAGTATCTATATTTAAAAAGAGGGATAACAAAATATGCACAAACTATAGAGGCCTAAGCATAATATCGAGTATAGGACGTTTGTATGAAAAAATTATTAAAAATATCATAGAGGAAAAATATAAAAGGAAAAATTGGAGAAGACCAAGTAGGCTTTACGGCCGGAAAATCATGTATAAAACTACATATACACTATAAAACAAATAATGGAAAAAAACTAGCAAAGAATAGAGAAGTCATCTAGCCTTCATAGACATAAGAAATGCCTATGACTCAGTACCAAAACAAAGATTATGGAACGCAATGAAAGAAATAGGCATTGACAACGAACTAATATACGCAGTAAAAGCTCTCTACGAAAAACAACACAGTGAATATAAAAAAGGCCTATTACAAGGATGCTCTACATCCCCAACGCTATTCAAAATATACCTAGAACAAACATTAAAAAAATGGAAGCAAAAATGTAGTGGAATGGGAGTCCCAATACGAGAAGATATACTCTAAGTTTCGCAGACGACCAAGTAATCATAGCACAAGATGAGGAAGACCTCAGTTATATGGTAAGAAAACTGAAAGAAGAATACACTAAAGCAGGATTAGCAATAAACTTTGATAAAACGGAATATCTAACAACAAAGGAGGGAAACGTGGAGAATTAAGAAGTCGATAACGAAACAATAATCAAAGGAACCGATAGATTTAAATATTTATTTCAAAAAACGCAACATCAGAAGACGAGATTAAAGCTAGTTTAGGACAAACGCGAACAATTAAATTCGATCCTGTGGGACAAACAATTACAAAGAGAAACAAAACACGCTTATACAAATCAATAATACAAAGCATAATGACATACGGGTCAGAAACATGGACAATCAACAAAAGAAATAAATCTAAAATTAACGCGGTAGAGATGGAGTATTGGAGAAGATGTTGTAGAGTGACACGTATGGAGAGAATTACAAATGAAGAAATAAGAAGCAGAATGAACGCAATAAACACCATTGAAGAAAAACGATTAAAATGGTATGGACACATAAGACGGAATGAAGATAATAGGTGGATAAAGAAAATTACGGAGTGAAGTCATATAGGGAGAAGAAAAAGAGGAAGACCCAGGCGATCGTGGAGAGACGATGTGGACGAGGCTATGGAGGACAGAGGTCTAACCGTTGGAGACTGGGAAGATAGAAACGGATGGAATCAAAGGCTGAGAGAAGGAAGACAGGTCAGCTGTAGAAAATTCTTGATATATATATATATTTATATATATATATATATATATATATATATATATATATATATATATATATATATATATATATATATATATATATATATATATATACATTATTATATATCCGAAATATTGAGTTTTTCTTATCGTTATGGTTGTTAGTAATTTCCTCATTTTGTTCATTCTTTCCAGTACTTTTGTGTTTTTTATTTTCTGTACCCAGGAGATGCGATGAAGGTGTCTATAAATGTCCGGGGTCAAGGATCCGGTACTCACATCCATGCAATATCACGGAGAATATATACGCTTTCACCATTCTCACACGGACTTCGAGACTGAGACTTATGCCATGGAAAAATTTATTCATATTCACGTATGTTACTCGGACCTGTTCCATTCGGGAATATATTTCCTTTCTTGTGCTACTTGTCATTTACATCTGTCCCAAATATTTAAATGTGGAGACCTGTTCTACGGTGTTGTCCCTGATTTCGAGGTATTTAGGTGGTTGATTTTTCTGTTATTACCATCCACTTGGTTTTTCTTATATTCATATCCAAATCTTTCGGTAGCTGTTACGACTCGATTGATCAGTTGCTGGATATATTTGATATTTTTTGCTAATAAAACAGTAGCATCGGCATACCTTATATTCTTCAGTGTACTCCCATTATTTCTTATTCCTTCAATGGATTCACACATGACCTCATTAAATACAGCATCAGAATAAAGATTGAACAAAAGTGGTGAGATAATGCATCTCTGTCTTACACCTTGGGTTATTTTTATACTTTCGGACTTTTCCAGCCCAAGTTTAACTTCTACTGATTGATTCCAGTACAAATTTTCAATAATATTTAGATCTCTATTGTCTATATTTGTTGTTTCTAGAATTTTTATTAATTTCTCCTGCATCACCCAGTAGAAAGCTTGATTGTAATCTATAAAACATTATTATTAATACCAAATTTAAAATCGATATTTTATTTTGTTAGAGAGTCAACAAATAGAAGACTGACCGACGGAAAAGGGAAACTATGTTTCCGGTGATCCAGGGACACTGAAATGCGAACGAATGCAGGAATCTGAGAGAGGGATTGTTGCATAAATACAATAATGCATGACAAAATATTATAAGCTTGTTCCCAATATAAGATATTTTCAACTAAAAGGGATAGAAGTTAAATTTGGTGTAATTGGGCATAAGTATTTCGAGAATAAAAATATACAGCATACCTACAATTACAAATTTCCTCTCGAGCACTAATAATTTATCCAAAGCTCTGAATTCGTGAACAGGAAGTTTAAACTAGAACCGGTAAAACGGAACTGCTACGAGGAATATGCATTCACAAGGATGAAAGGAGCCTTTCGTGTTTTTGGATAAATTGTTTTGGAAAATGTAATGCTTTTCATGGAAATTTAAAACTAACAATCCTAGATTAAAATTATTCCCAGTTACGATTATGTTTAGGAATAATTAAAATTATGAAAGGCTATGTTATCCCCTGGCAACCTGGTCCCGTACAAAATAGATCATGATTCCGGCTTTTCTTTCCATAACCCATAACTTCTATTTTGTAATTAAACAATTGTACTTGCATCTCTCGTTACTGAAAGAATTACCCTCCGAGATTTTTTTGCCTTTAAAATCCTACACAAGAGGTATCAGCACTACACCAAACACTTTACTTTTACACATGACGGGCGTTTCGCTAACCCTGTTAGCATCAACAGAGGCGATGACTGACTGAAGGGTCCCTTAAAATATTAATATATACGAGGCTGGTTTGAAAAGTCCGTGCAAAAATAAAAACTACTTATGTGTTTGGGGTAAACCTTTTGTATTTTTCGACATAGTCTCCTTTTAGGCTTATATACTTCGTCGAACGATGTTCTAGTTTGTTGATCCCTTCCGAATAATAGGATTTGTCCAAGTCTGCAAAATATCCATTAGTGTCTGCAATCACCTCCTCGTTTGAATAAAAATCTTTGTCCCGCCAGCCATTTCTTCAAATTGGGGAACAAATAGTAGTCCGAGGGAGCCAAGTCTGGAGAATAGGGGGGATGTGAAACGAGTTGGAATCCTATTTTCATTAATTTTGCGACCACAACTGCTGAGGTGTGTGCTGGTGCGTTGTCGTGATGGAAAAGGACTTTCTTGTGGGCCAATCGCGGGCGTTTTTCTTGTAGCTCGGTTTTCAAACGGTCCAATAACGATGAATAATATTCACCTGTAATAGTTTTACCCTTTTCCAGATAGTCGATGAGGATTATCCCTTGCGAATCCCAAAAGACAGTCGCCATAACCTTTCCGGCCGAAGGAACGGTCTTCGCCTTTTTTGGTGCAGATTCCCCCTTGGTAACCCATCGTTTAGATTGTTGTTTGGTCTCAGGAGTATAGTAATGTATCCATGTTTCATCCACAGTGACGAAACGACGCTTAAAGTCCTCCGGATTCTTCTGGAACAGCTGCAAACGATCCTTGCAACACTTCACACGATTCCGTTTTTGGTCAAGCGTGAGCAATCGCGGCACCCATCTTGCGGATAGCTTTCTCATGTCCAAATGTTTATGCAAAATATTATGTACCCGTTCAGTCGAGATGCCCACAGCACTAGCAATCTCACGCACCTTAAATCTTCTGTCATCCATCACCATATAATGGATTTGATCAATGATTTCTGGAGTCGTAACCTCCACAGGCCGTCCAGAACGTTCAGCGTCACTTGTGCCCATATGGCCAGTCCGAAAATTTTGAAACCACTTATAAACTGTTCTAATCGAAGGTGCAGAGTCACCATAATGTTTATCAAGCTTCTCTTTAGTCTCCTAAGGCGTTTTTTGCCTTTCATAAAGTAAGGTTTAATCACCACACGAAATTCATTTTCGTCCATTTCTTGAAAATCACTCGACTTCCTTGATTCACACGAATGCCAAACACAAAGAAATAGACCAATATGGCTGAAACTTGGTGTGCGTTCATTCAAGAGATGCTACTAACTAAACATGAGCTTGATACGCGCCGGTGGTGCCATCTCTCGGACTTTGCACGGACTTTTCAAACCAGCCTCGTACAAGATTAATGATTATTAATGAACTACTTCTCTAACTCATTTACGTGAGGATTTAATACAAAATATTAAATACAGTTGAAGCGTTTTTTAGGAATTTTTTTAAGAAGTTCAGACAGAAAAAAATTTGGAAACGCTTTTTTTTACCTTTTTTAAATGGAAAACGCTATATAATATTTGTCGGTTTTATAAAACCCTTAATTTCTAAAACACCAATATATACTTTTATAGTATTATTGCAGAGAATAATGAATAAAAACCTACCAAGTGCAAGCCAGACTTGCACAATTAGTGTTCCATACGTTTTAAAATAAAATTTTTTGTTACGGAATTTTTTCAAAATTTTTTAGTTTTTTAGTACTTTTCGGGAACAGCGATTTCTTGCAACCTTTCCGCCTTGGCAATCTACTAATCTTCGGTTTGATTTCTCAATGAACACTATAAATAGAGAAGTTACTCCAAACAAATTACTCTGCTCCATTTTCCATGACAAACTGAAAAATCAATATGCTGACTATGAAGTGATTTACACCGATGGTTCCAAATCTCCAACAGGTGTTGGTGCTGCCTTTGTAATTCGTAACTATCAAAAAACTTTTAAATTACTTTCACACTAGTCCATCTTTTCTGCTGAGCTTCTAGCTATTAGGAAATTCATGAGATACGCGATTACCTCTTTTCCTTATTCCAAATTTTTAATCGCTTCAGACTCTTATAGCTCTCTACTAGCCATCAAGCAAGCTAAACCAGAGGATGCATGCATCAGACAAGTCGTGGACCTCTTATATGTTGCTAGGAATAAATGCAAATCCTTCATTCTATTTTGGATACCGGGTCACTCTGGAATAGCAGGCAATGACAAAGTTGACACCCTAGCCAAAAATGCCAGCCTATCAGGCACCATAGTACAGGGCGAGAATCACCCTAGGAACTATATTAATTTCTTATCACATGAGTTTAGAAAACTCTTTCAATTACAGTGGGATCTTGAGAACACTAGTAACAAGCTCTGGGAGCTAAACTCAGATGTTCATCCCCCTTCTATATCATCAATCACTGAATAGAAAGGGAGATACTACAGTTAGAAGATTGGCCATTAGACACACTTGTCAGACCCACTCTCATCTGCTTAACAAGAAAAATCCTCCCATCTGTTCCGTTTGTCTCTCCCCTCTTACAGGAAAGCACATCTTTGAAGCACATCACTTCTCTGATTTACGGAACAAACATCGTATACCTTCTAATTTGAAATCGGTCATCCTCATCTATAAAACTATTCACACACAAATCGACGAATTTTAAAAGACATCAACTTTAGAGTATAACCCCCAACACTCTCGGGCGCTAAATGACCTAGGTAGTCGATGCGCCCTACCCCCCCTTAAATAAATCAATAAAAATCGTGCGTTGCTACAAAGTTGTTTGTCAGTGATGAGGTTTGTGTTTTGTGTCTGTGGAATTTATCTGATATGTTGATTATATATTGTCTTATTTTTGGTGTTAGTTAAGTCATGTAGGTAATCTATTCTGGTGTTAGAAAAAGCACTCTTTTGGTTATATAATACGTATGCAGTCGAAAATTGATAAAAATAAATAAATTCTAATTGGAAATAATTACTGCTTTCAAACTTTTGGATGATAGTGTAGGTATCAAACATCGAATATTTAAAATTAGCAAGAAATATTCTAGCTCATACCTAGTTTAACATAACACTGTTTTTAAAATAAATTCCTTTACCCTCTCATATATTGTAAAATTCATTAAACAAACCCACTTTAAAACTTGAATCTCTTTAATCAACGCCTACACAACACAAAAGACTTCCAAAAAAATAGAAAAGTTTACATAAAAATCCTTTTTCCTTTGTCGGAAAAAGGAACAGGGTCAACCCGCTACGTTTTCCTTCGGTATAGCTAGTTGGGTTTAACACAGAAACACAAATTAGGGTTAAATATGGCAAGGATAGTAGTGGTGACATTTTTTCCTATATATTTTGTACGCTGGCCTAAACTTCGTCTTGTCGCAAGACCTCCCAGATAAGTGAATCACCCGAATGGGCCCATCCATCTTATTAAATGCGCGCGTTTTATCCAAAAGCGTATTTAAACTGAAGTTGAGAGAACCGATTTGTTAAATGAGGAATATATGTGTAAGGATTTAGAGTGTCTTTAAAATTAGAATTGTTAAAATAAACCTATAAACTACACAGTCGATGCTTAGTACTGGGATCTTCTTCTTCTTCGATAGCCGCTCCTATCAGAGATTGGAAATCAACACAGCCACTCTCACTCTGTCTACATCTCATCTAAAGAGTTTAATTGAGATACACTTATACCAACTAAGCAGGTTACGCAGTCAGGATATTCTTCGTCTACCCACGTTTTTCCTTCTCTTGATCTTGCCCTGCATAATGGCTTTTAATACTGAACACTTTTGACCCCTCATCACGTGTCCCAAGTATTCAAGCTTCCTCTTTTTGTATTGTTCATTAACTCTGTGTTTTTGTTCACTCCTTGGAGAATCTCGATGTTGGTCACTCTGCTCCTCAGAAGACGTCGATAACAAAACATTTCAAGGACTTCAATATTTTTTTTTGTTATTCTATTTCAGCGTCCACAGTTACACACCGTAAAGTAGTGTTGAGAAAATATAACAACGCAACATACAAGCGCTGTAGCTAATTTAGATTTCGGTTATAAAAGATATTTCTCATTTTGTTTAAAACTGCCCTATTTGAGACTATTCGCCCTCTAATTGCCATTGTCTGATCCATGCTGTCTGTCAACTATGTCCCCAGATATCCGTAATGGTTAACCCTCTCGATCTGCGTGCCATTTAACAAGGAGAGAGACTTTCATATCACCATGAATTTTGTTTTCTTAAGATTTATCCTTAGTCCACAATTCTCGCAACTGTTATTTAATCGTTCGACAAGGAGTCATAGGTCTACCAAATTTTCCGCTAACAGGACAGTATCACCAGCGTATATTATATTATTCAGGGTTTCACCGTTTATTGTTAAGCCTTCATCTGCTTTACATAATGCTTCCTAGTAGATATATTCACTATAAATATAAAACGGAAGAGGTGACAGTATACAGACCCGGCACATTCCCCGATGGATCTCTATTTCTTCGGTTGTTACGTTTTCAAATTTCACCCTAGCTATCTGGTGCCAGACAATTTATATATGATGCGGATATCTCAATATTTTTATTTATAAGGATCTTCTTTAGTTGATCATGCCAGACTTTATCGAGTGCTTTCTCAAAATCTATAAAACAAGCATATAATCCTTGATTAACGTCCATGCATCTTTGTGCAGCACATTTAACTCAAATAAAGCATCACGCGTAACCAATCCTTTTCTGAATCGAATCTGTGTTTCGTTTATATCTGCTTCCAGTTTTTTGTAAATACGATTGTGTATTATCCTTAGAAAGAGTTTTAATGTATGACTCATGAGAGATATAGCTCGATGATCACTATATTCTTCAGTGTTTTGACTTTTTTTGGGATAGCAATAAACATGGACTGAAGCCAATTGTTGGGTATACTTGCGGTTTTGTATATTAAGTTGAACAACTCTGATCTAGAAAATGGCAAAAACATTCGGAGTTACGTAATTTGATGATTAATTTGATAATATTCGAATTTTTTCTAAAAGTTCTTGTACTTCTGATTATACCCGAGATCTGATTTTTTGTTTATATATTTTTTCTCATTTTTGTTTTAACTAATATTAAGTTGGGAATGTGGAATCTTTGGCACAATGATACTACTCAGTATATATCACCACTACACCAAACACTTTATTTTTGCACTCGACGCGCGTTTCGCTAACCATGTTAGCTTCATCAGGAGCGATGATTGACTAAAGCTAAACTACCAAATCTACCCTATTTATACTTAGCCTAACCCTTGAATTACTCAAGCGGAACTAATGACATAGGCAAGGCTATCAGTTCCGGTCAAGCAACCAGTAGAGGGGACTATAAGGAATAGGCCCTCTGTCTTTGTTTAAACTACTTTTACATTTTATGATTTCCATACTTTCGTATGCGTTCAACAATCTCCTATCAGATACATTTTAGATTATCTAATGTTACAGTATGATCAGCTTCAAGAGCATGTTCGGCAATGCTAGACTTTTCTGTTCTGTTGTATTTTAAGTGTGCTAAATGTTCTTTAAATCATGTTCTAATTGACCTTTTAGTTTGCCCAACATACTTTTTGTCACAATCATTACAACTAATTTCATAAATTCCACTTTTTCACAGTTAGGAATCTTATCTTTGGGATTTCCTAAGATATTCCTCAGATTGTCTGATGACTTAATATCTTAGGAAATCCCAAAGATAAGATTCCTAATTGTGAGAAAAGTGGAATTTATGAAATTAGTTGTAATGATTGTGACAAAAAGTATGTTGGGCAAACTAAAAGGTCAATTAGAACACGATTTAAAGAACATTTAGCACACTTAAAAATACAACAGAACAGAAAAGTCTAGCATTGCCGAACATGCTCTTGAAGCTGATCATACTGTAACATTAGATAATCTAAGATTAATAAAAAATGTATCTGATAGGAGATTGTTGAACGCATACGAAAGTATGGAAATCGTAAAATGTAAAAGTAGTTTAAACAAAGACAGAGGGCCTATTCCTTATAGTCCCCTCTACTGGTTACTTGACCGGAACTGATAGCCTTGCCTATGTCATTAGTTCCGCTTGAGTAATTCAAGGGTTAGGCTAAGTATAAATAGGGTAGATTTGGTAGTTTAGCTTTAGTCAATCATCGCTCCTGATGAAGCTAACATAGTTAGCGAAACGCGCGTCGAGTGCAAAAATAAAGTGTTTGGTGTAGTGGTGATATATACTGAGTAGTTAACTAATATTATCATATGCTCTGTCTCCAGACCGGATCGCACTATAAGCACGTTTGAGCTTCTGCTTGTCCATGCTTATTGTCTCCATCACGTTCATAGTGGAAGCTTTTATAGCATCTTTTATGATACTTCTATTCATTATTGTATAGTTCAAGGAATCGCAGTCAGGTCAAGAAGGTGTCACAAATTGGAGGACCAGTGGAAAGTATACTTCAGTTCAATAAAGCCTAGATCTTTAAATTTCGTCTATTTTGGTGTTCTGAGTCAAGAGTTGGCGATTCCTAAGAACAAGCAGTTGTACTGAAGGTTCTGATGTACTACCAGTAAATTATTATTTTACATCGCATTGCACAATTCTTTCGTCTGATAATTCATTTTCCATTTTGCCATCTCCTTTAACTTGACCAAAATCTTCTTCGAACCAAACCTTGCGATAAGTTCTGATGTCTATTTTTAGACGAAAGGATATTCGAGTAAGGCTGACTTCCGAGAGGCTTTGTTGTTCTATTTCATATTTTAAATAAATACAGGTAACAAAGTATACTACAAATGTTATAATGCGAAGTACATGTTTATTATAACAACAAAATAAAATTTAATATTTGAATTACGCTTATACTTCTTGTTGATAGTCATTTGGAGCTTGTATAAATATGTTTGTACAAGAGAGCTCATATTTATTCTTCATCAGTATTCTTTTTGATTAGAAATATCAGAATTAATGCTCTATTTGTTCTTTCTGTATCCTTTTTAAAATGAAACCTATTCAAAGATATGTTGTGACTCGTGTACATACATAAGTCAATCTACAGTAAAAAGAATTTAGTCAGATCATTATCAAAACCTCATTGGGGGTAAATGCCATAGACACTAAAAAAGAACAGATAAAATACGATCCTTAACATCGTTTCCCGTTAAATTAGTGATCCATTAAAAGCTGTAATGAGTGCAGTAAGTACCAGTAGGAAACACTAGATTCCAACCCTGTCTTCTGAAAAAAATTACTTTGAATCGGCTTCCGTGCGACATAGGTAAAAACCCGTATGATCAAACGCACTCTGCTAGTAAAGCTAGCTGTGTATACATGCCGGTATTGCCACTTACATTTAATAATTTTAATAGCACGTTCTTTATGGTTTTATATAAACATTGAAGTGTAAATTTCAAAACATTTAGCTGTCTATTAAAAATATAATTTTGCTTACTTTCTTCTCTATTAGCTAAAACTAGACACGGTAATTTTACATCATTAGATTAGAGTTTTAATAATATTGCGAAAACCGGTGAACCATTGAGTATTTTAAATTTTAAAAATCTTACATTGTGGTTAGGAGGTATAGTCGCCCTAATTTGAGTCCACCTTTAATATTGGATTGCGTTTAAATGTAAACATGTCGAACTTTACGCTATCTAATTTCAAGGCAGAACTTTTAAAAACTTTTTCTGAACACTCTCAAGGGTTAATCCATGCACTTGATATATGGTTAACTACACCAAAGCACAATACTCCAACTTGGAGCGTACTAGAAAGAAGAAAAGAGTTTTTAATTCATTAGTATTGGTAAATATTTTACAGTTGCCAATAACAAAGCTCATGACCTCATAGCAGATAATATAAAGGCATCAATGTGTGATCTTCAGTGATAGTGCAGAGTGACACTTCAAAATCGTTGAAGTAATAATTATATTTTACTTGAATAAGCTCACAAGAATATGACATAATTTTACACTTATATTTAAGTGGAGTTTATTTGAAATACGCCACTCTTTTAGGTGCCTCCGAAGAATTACATAATCACTCGCGCCTCTAATACTGTGATCTATTTTTAAATCCTTCACAAAGAAAAGTGATTCACTCGTCATATGAACAATAAAGGATCCAACTTGGATCCTTGTGGGACTCCTGAAGAAACACTATATACGTCAGAGCGAAAACCATTATAATCAACAAATTAATGCTTAAAAGTGACATCGCTTTTAAAAAAGCCTGCCAATGACCCATTACACTCAAAACAACTTTTCTTCAGTATTACTAAATAACCGATAAGATTGGCTGTGTAGATTACATCCACCCGTCCCAAGTTTGTCAAATACATCACTAATAAAGCGCGTAATTTCAATAAGATAAGTAACTATTGATCGTTGTCCAATTAAACCATCAGCCAAAATAAGGCGATAAATATCAGGAAAAATGCGATTAAACACTGCCATCTCGAAAATTTTGGTAAAGCTACTCAATATCGTAATATATCTATAATTTGTAACATGCGAGAAGTCTCCATTTTCAACACAAGAGAAAGACGAGCTAGTTTTCAAAAAGATGAGAATGAATATGTATAAATTGCCAGATTAAATAAAACAGTAAGTGGATTAGAAAAAAATGATGCCACAGTCTTAAACACAAAAAAAATTAGGCAAACGTTCATGCTTCACAGTAATCTTATTTTTTAATCTCTAGATGTTTAATCTAAACTCCTGTACAGTGAAATCATTCCCACATCAGAATCATGATCTTCTGAGGAATAAATAATATAAAAATGGAGGCATTAACTACTTATACTGGGCTAATAATTACATGTGAAAAAATGCATATTTTTCAGTTTCAGAACTCTGTATTTTTTGAAAATGTGAACTATAACAAAGACCTACTTGAGTTTTAATAATATTTCTCATTCTTTTGAACTCAGACACTACTCAGTATATATCACCATTACATCAAACACTTTATTTTTGCACTAGACGTCCGTTTCGCTAACCATGTTACCTTCATCAGGAGCGATGATTGACTACATTGACTGTAGTTAATCATCGTTCCTGATGGAACTAGCATGGTTAGCGAGTGCAAAAATAGGGTGTTTGGTATTGTGTTGATCTATACTGAGTCGTATCATGGTGCCAAAGGTTCCATCATCCCAACATAATTAAGAACAGAAATAAGCCCTTTTAGTTTTCTTTAACTTATTACAATATTTGTATTTCAGTTTAATATTATGTTTCTATTCAGAAGAGCACCAAGCAGGAAAGCAACGCTTACTAATCCCTATTTTCTATAACTTTTCTTTTTCTATATTCAAAAATAAAATAAAGAAACGATAATATTTCTCATACAAAATCCAGCTATATTCCGAAAGAGCCATTAGTGTTTTATCTAATCCAGTATAGTACAAATTCTTATTAATATTATGGTCGAAATAAGTCGGAAAGTGTGGATTATTATTAATATAAATTTACGGAACACTATAAACGCTAATTCCCCCGAAAACCGCTCTTAGGCCCCTTAATACGAATTGGCGAAATCGATTTAGGGTTCATTAATGAAATTTGATGGCGATCCGTAGATTATTTTCGATTTTCCAATTAGACCTGGATAAATAATTATATGTTATTGTTTTCCGAGGTTCGGAGATAAGTAAGTAAATTGGTAATTACGAATATCCATAATAAAGGAACTGGATCAAATATACAAGTGCAAGTTGGTCTTGCGCAAATAGTGTTCCGTACTGTGATTGCTTTTAAAATAAAAAATTGTGTTATGGAGGTACAAAATGATCAGTGACTTTAACAAAAAACTCTAACGAGTTTTCAATAAAGATTGTTCCCGATCTTTGTTGAAAACTGATGACCTTGACATTTTTTTTATATACCAACGTGATAATTTTCGTTCAATCTAAACATTGTGGAAAATATTCCAAAATTTTTTCAAAATTTTTTGATTAGTACTTTTCGAGATAAGGGGGAGGGACAACGATTTTTTTAAAAATATTATGAAGAAAAACCTACTAGAGTATTACATCATATATATTTTTGAACTCGTGTTTTCACAAGCTTTTATTTGACACCTCACTCGATGACCTATTAAAAATTTTAACAATAAAATTACTTAATTACTTTGTTAACTGACACTAAACATATTTTTGTAAAGATTTACAAATGCGTTGTCGCGATTTTGTAGTACAGCTACATTTTCAAACGCTTAACTAAGACTAAGACAGAAATTTTGTATTTATTTTTATTTTGTATATATATGTGGGTAGATTAGGTGCTATAAAAGTTGGTAGAGGACGGAATTTCTGACGTCTACTTGACTGTTTAGTAAATTTATATTATGGTCGTTTGAATGTCTATAAATTTCTAGATTCTAAGAATTAAATTTTGAGCCTTTAGGTGCCTTATGGAGTATTGATTAATTAATATTGGGAAATGAAGGGCCTGTTTCTAAAAAATGGTTAGCAAATTATGATTTTTCGTTGTAGATTATGTTCTGCGAATCTTGTTTCGAAATTTCGTCCTGTTTGGCCTACGTAACAGCTATTGCACTCTTGACAATTAAGTTTATAAACTCCTGATTTATTATGGTTATTAGTTTTATCTTTAGCATTTAAAAATATATTGAATAATTTTTAAGCGGGTTTTAAAGCTATTCTTGTTTTGTTTTGTAATCAACTGATATTTGACTTTGCAATCTTTTTTAGATTTTTTAGACCACTGAAGAAGACGTGAACTAAAGAGATGAAGGTGATAGAAAAATGAGTAATGACTAGTGCGCATCCAAGTTTTACTGGGACGCTTAGTGCTCTGGAACTTGACCTCCATTTTGAAGCGTTCCGCAGGGTTTAAATAGATAATGTATTAAAATAAAAAGCCATACTTCTAATAACTAAAAAAAGAAATCTTCTTTTATACTATATAGATAGCTACTAATTTGTTTTTTAACGTTACTCGGTAGTAGTAATAGCTGTATCTCCGCGGAATCTTCCCAACATTCCCCACCAGGGTGTTGGCATTTTCCTTTCAGAGCATTGTCGATTCAAAGAACTTATGTCTGAGTCTACCCAGGCCTCGAAGACGCATATAAAGTGGAGCGGCGTCTCCTCATCCACTAGATAGCCTGGACATGTTGAGTCATCCTTCACATCTAACAGTATTTAGTGCCGGCTCAACCTACAGTTTCTCGTAAGAATCCGTATGAGGGGATTTAGGACACGTCTATGTCGCTCGAAGAGGTAGTCAAACTGCCACGATATAAAATACTTGGCTTATATATACCTAAAACAGGTTCAGATTCCTGGAAACGAGTCTAGTGCGTTCGCCTGCCGTTTCGTTACTCTGCATCTCCTGATGTAGGTATATCAGGTTAACCTGTTTTCTCCTAGATAGCTTATCCATCAGCTAAATATCCCTCCTTGTGGCATGCTTAACCAAAGATATAGACAGGACTGTCCATACGTTTTCAAGATAATAGAGTGTCGATCGGAGGAGATCCTAGACTTGGGTGAACTTTCACATCAACAAACGACGATCATGTGATCAGACTGTAAAGAAACCTTTTTAACAACAAGTTTTAGTGCGTCTAACGGATGCTGTTCGCAGGAAAAGGCCTGAGTTACACCATGATAACGCACCGGCTTATAATCAGTCCTCATCAGCAGTTATCTGGCAAAACATCAGACCTCCGTTGTACCCTATCCAATCTAGTCTTCGGATTTAGCCCCGCAGACTTTTTTTTGTCTCCCAAACTCAAAAAAAAATAAATTTTGGTTGCTATATTTTCGAATTGGATTATATATATATATATATATATATATATATATATATATATATATATATATATATATATATAGACATATCCCCTTATCTCCCATAATCTCGCCTTATCCCCCATTACAGAGGCTTATATCGCCTTATCTATCATTATTTTGCCTTATCTCCCATTATTTCGCCTTATCTCTATACAGTTACATAATTATACAAATTTTTCCAATACTTTCTATGTTTTTTTTTAAAAGGATCTCGCACAAAAGGATAGGAAAAATTCGGTAAAAATTTTTGAAATTTTGAAAAAAAGCTTTCCAAGTTATGCTGAACAAAAGTTCTCATGGGCACAATGCTCAAAATTCGATAGTTCGGCCGCCAGTGGCCTTTGAAGCCTAAAAATATACACCAATTAGATTCTTTTATTTATTTTTTTGGAATTATTGCCACTTTTGAAGAAAATGTTTCAGACAAAAATTCCGGATTTTTCCGGGCTAACAGGTGAGACCATCGGCAGCGGGGGAACACCTCCTCCCGTTAATGGTGCCCTATTTCCAAAGTTTGAATGGAAACCTGTTTTTATTACATTTTCCTGCTCAAAAATACATCGAAAACCATCAAGATGTGAAAAAAGTGAAAATAACTAAAAAAAAATAGAGAATAAAATAATCTAACTGGTCTATATTTTTAGGCTTCAAAGGCCACTGACGACCGAACTATTGAATTTTGAGCATTGTGTTATTGAGAATTTTCATTTAGCACAACTTGGAGAACTTTTTCCCAAGATTTCAAAAATTTTGACCGAACAGCTCTTTCCAATACTTTTGTGCGGAGTCCTTAAAGATGTTTTCAAGCCATTTTTTGATCCGAAAATTCTACTCTTTCTTATAAGACAAAGACGTGGACTTGTGACGTAGATGCCCAGCTTTCGTGCTATCTTTTTATTGGTCGACCGGGAGGTCTTCTTGTTTCTGATGATTCTCCATCCGAAAATTGTTTCGACAAATTGATATTTAATGGCAAAATAAAATGTGTATTAAATTTTTAGAAATTCGTTTTTCCAAAATTTGATCTTGACTATAATAAACGGATTGTATTTTAGATAAATTTTTTTCATTACGCATGTTATGTAATGAATACTGACCCACTCTATATATGAGGATGGATTGAAAAGTTAGCGGCCTAGTCAAGAAAACAAAATAAAATACGTACAAAAATATTTTTCGACGTAATCTCCTTCTAGCTCTATGCACTTCTTCCAACTGCAAAGCTTCCACATCTATTTGAAAAAAAGATTCCTTAACGTCTTCAAAATACTGCTTAACCGCAACTTCGACTTCTTCATTTGATAAATATTTCTGGCCACCGAGGTGTTTTTTAAGTTTGGAAACAGATCAAAGTCCGAAGGTGCCAAATCAGGCGAATAAGCCGCGTAGGGCAGCAATTCGAAACCACAATCACGAATTTGAGCCATAGACTCAACAGACGTGTGAACGCGAGCATTGTCCTGATGGAACAAAACTTTGTTTCTCAGTAATCCTGGACCTTTCTCTTTAATTTCTTGACGTAAACGATGCAAAAGGGTGCAATAGTAAGTCGAGTTTATTGTTTCGCCTTTCGGAAGGTTGTCCACCATAATAATACCTTCAGCATCCCAAAAAACTGACGCAATCACTTTTCCAGCCGACAGAATTGCCTTCGCTTTCTTTGGGCTCGGTTCACCAGATTTTTTTCACTGCTTGGATTGTTGTTTTGACTCTGGAGTATAGTGGTGAACCCAGGTTTCGTCCATTGCCACAAGCCTGTTAAGAAAATCTTGCAGATCAGCCTCAAACATCTCCAACCAGTTGCAAGAAATCGTAAGTCGAATTCGTTTTTGTTCAACTGAAAGCAATCTGGGGACCCACCTAGTGGAAACCTTAGAAAACCCGAGTTCGTTGGCAATGATGTTTTGTGTTCGTTCATACGCGATGCCTATAGTGTCTGCAATCTCCCTGATAGTTAATCTACGCTCTTTCAATATGAGATCACACCCTTTGCCGATATTTTCTTCAGTCGTAGACGTCGTGGGCCGGCCGGAGCGAGGGTCATCTTCGATGCTCTTTCGTTCACGTTTAAATTCTGCAACCCATTTTTTCACAATGTTATATGACAGAGTAGATTTCCCTAGTGTTGTTTTCTTATCATCGTGGATCTCCTTTGGTGTTAATCTTTTTTTAACAGGTACTTCCAAGATAGAGTTTCTTCCAGGTCTTTGTTAAGTTGATCGATCTTCTGCATGAGTAGCCGATGTTCGAGCATTCAAAGTGAATGAAAAAATAAGCGTACTGTCATCTTCAAAGCTGTAGATTGAATTCCCGGTCCTTTCCAGCAGATCGTTAATGTGAGAAAGAGAATAGGAGATAGAATGGAGCCTTGGGGCACACCGGAATTGATAGTGAAGGTATTAAAAAGAAATCTGTTGACTGCCACTCGCAAGAACGGTCTTTGAGGAAACACGATACTGTCTATGTTTAGGACAAAACATGTCTCGTTATTCCCAATGTAAGGTTAAAAACACGCGGTCATAAATTATAACTTAACCAACCCCGACATCAAAAAATTATTTGACGTTGATAAAGTAGCTGCGGTCTCAAAAAATATATCAGTGACTAATGCTTTTGTAAGATTTCCAACTTATCCTAGAAAGAAGGAATATTTGCTTCCTACTTTAACTGCTCATGCAGATATTCTTAAATAGCAGGAAGTTAAACAACTTAATACAGACCTGGAGAAAATTCTGTCTTAGAGTGATAATAGTTCAATTGGATTTAATGCTTTAAAATCCTAGACTGAAGTCTTTTCTTAAAATTATAATGTTCCTGAACCCGACGTGGTTATGTCGGGGATTACGCAATACGATGGCAATGTTGACCTTCACAAAGGTGTGCAGAAATAAAGAAATTTGACGCCAGCATGACGGACAACAACAAGAAATAACGCAATTTAACCAAGAAGGAAGTATATAAAAATGTTTTGCGATAAAATGGATACCCGGCAAAAAAAAAATTACTGCCGTACTTACTTCCACATCTTTTGTAATATTATGCTAACAAGATAATATTTTTCTGACAAAAAAACTGTCCAAACAAAATCCTTTGCATATATTTTCACCTTCTTAAAACCCCAGTGCGTACCCTTTTTACCCCAACTGTCTTGGGAGTAATAGAGTCTTGCAAGCAATTTTCCCAAAAAATTTCTATGCGCATACCTAAACCCGGCGTATTTTTAAATTTCAATGCAGAAATTATTCAAAAGTTTGAGCATCAGAAAAGCACAAAAGCCTCTATTCTGTAACTTTTTGGATTTTTAAAACAAACACTAACACAATAAACGTTATAAGGCATTCTCTTCCTTGTTTGCCGATGTTGAGTACAGTTTTATTAAAACTTTTTTAATACATAAATACATACATTTTAAGGTAAGTGAGTCTGCACGATGGTGTTATAAAATTTTCTTGGAAAAGTTAGATGTGCTTGCGCTAGACTTTTTAAATTAAAATTACGTGAAGGTGGAAAAATGTAAAAGTTTTCAAAATTGTAATTTTGTTGAAAATGAATTACTTTTATTTTGTTTATTTCGAAAAAGCTACACGTATCTATGAAAATGAGTTTTCTACAGAATAATTATTGCAAAGATGCACCAAGCTAATCGGAGCAGGAGCCCGAAATAATTGAGTCAACTGTGCTGAACAGATTTTCATGGCGCTATTTAAAAGATAAATTAAAAGATGAAAGAATCTTGACAGTAAATCTTCTAGGGGAAAAATTACACAAAAAATTGCAATTTAAAATACTCAAGGCCAAGGAATTGTTCTGGCAGCCACAGAAAGATAAATTATTAAATTTATGGGAAATACAGTGCATTGAATCGGGGACAGAGACAACACTTTTTTGGTATAGTATTTTTCAAGACCTAAGAAAGTAATTTGGCAAATTGATGCAATAAAAACATTAAACGACCGTTAGGATCTTTGCACATATCTGGCCGTAACAGGGTCGTAATATATATATATATATATATATATATATATATATATATATATATATATATATATATATATATATATATATATATATATAAAGAGTCTTCCATTAAGGACTTGACAACTTTTTTTTGAAATAAAACGCAACCCATTTGAGACATTTCGAAAATTTTACTATCGGCTTGAAGTACAATCAAAACATTTATGTATGGAATTCGACTTCATTCATATGTCCACCACGGGCACGTTTGCAGCGGTCGATTCGTTGAACCCAATTTTCGATGCCTCGGCCACACATTTCGACGGAAACGGCCGCTATCTCTCTTTCAATATTGGCTCTGAGCTCCTCTAACGACGCTGGCTTGTTAGCATAGACCAATGATTTAACGTACCCCCATAAAAAACGTCTAGAGGTGTTAAATCACACGATCTAGGCGGCCATTCGATGGGACCATTTCTCGATATAACACGTTCACCGAATTTAGTTTGCAGTAAGTCGATTGTTACAACCCGCTGTGTGGCTTGTGGCGCCGTCTTGTTCAAACCACTTATCATTAATGTCTAGCCCATGCAATTGATCAAAGAAATAATGTTGCAATATGCCTCTGTAGCGATCTTCATTGACTGTAACGTGACGGTTATTTTCATCAATGAAAAAGAACGGCCCAATGACACCACCGGCATTAAAACCGCACCAAACAGTAATTTTTTGTGGATGAAGTGATGTTTCTTCAAGCACATGAGGGTTTTCACCTGACCAATAACGCATATTCTGTTTGTTGACGAAGCCGTTTATCCAAAATGCGCTTCATCACTAAAGATGATTTTGCGATGAAATTGGTCATCTTCTTCCAACATTTCTAGAGCCCAATTCGAGAAAGTACGTTGCTTCATATGATCGAGTGGCTTTAGTTCTTGAGTTAACTTTAACTTATAAGGGTGCAGGCCAAGATCCTTTCGCAAAATTCGCCATAGTGTGGTCTGAGCGATGCTCAATTCTTGAGAACGCCGTGAAATCGACTGTTTTCGTTCGTTTGAGATAGACGCTTGAACGGCAGCAATATTCTGGCCACTTCGACCAACCCGTTGTCTCACTGGCACGGGAACATCCAGCAGCGAATATGTTAACTCAAATTTTTTCACTAGAGTATGAATTGCTTGTCTACTGGGACGAGAATTACGACCAAAAATTGGCGTTAACGCTCTTAAAGTTGCAGTCACCGACTCCAAATTTTGGTAGTAAATTTTAATTATTTGTAAACGTTGTTCGTTCGTGTACTTCACCATGATGAAAATGTGGACTTTACTGAATGTTTTGACGCTGACAGTTCGGTGATTGGCTTAAGGGTGCGTTCACAGTGAAATTTCAAAGTTGTCAAGTCCCAAATGGAAGACCCTTTATATATACCTCCCTTTTAATCTAACATTTTATGGGCTACTTCATGTTTATAAATATAAAGAATATTTTTCATTTTTAACTGCAGTATTATACTAAAATAATGTATATGATAAAGTTCAATAGTGTCTTAAAATGTCCGAAGTCCTTTCCATCAGTAACAGCAAATGTTTGCCCTTTGAGGCAAAAGTGATAGTTAAAAGTGTTTATTTAAAGTTAGTGGAGCGAGGCAACGAAAAGCACTTTTCATTGATGGAGACATCAGCTTTAACAAGCATCCCTGAAAGTACAGTTTGGAAAACTGCAAATAATTCGATAGCGCCTAAAAACACGAAAAAACAAAGGTGTGTCGAAATGTATTGATTTCTGTCAAGAAGGCTTAATCTGCCGCAAAATGTGTGAAATGTATGCAGAACAAAAAGTTCCTACGTTATTGTCACTTTCGCGGAGACTGTCCGAGGATAGTTATGACATAAATGTTCAAAAAAATAGACAAAAGGCAAGTTACAATGGAATCACGGCGCTTACAGCAACTCAGAATGGAATATCTTGAAAAAATAAATACAGCTAGATCGGAAAATCGAACGATAATCTACCTAGATAAGACTTGATATGACACCCACGATACACCCAATAAAGGATGGATTGGATATAAATCCAAAAAATGCCACACCAAGGCTCCATCAAATAAAGGTAAAAGAATAACTATTTTACATGCGGGGTCAGAAGAAGGCTGGATACGAGAATCTCTATTTCTAGCAGCCAAGAATATTTCAGATTCTGGCTTGGATTATCATCGTGATACAACTGCCGAAGCTTTTGAAGATTGGCTTCACAACAAATTAATGCCAAATATACCACCGAATAGCTGTATTTTGATGGATAATGCATCCTATCATAGTCGCCAAATGAATAAGGAACCTAGTTCCACCAGTAGAAAAAGGGCAATACAAGCCTTTTTGTGTGAACGTGACATATATTTTTATGAAAGTTATACATTTAAACAATTATTAGAAGTTTTAAAAAGCAGGACACGAAATAATTCGGCTTCCATCATATTATTATATCTTCAATGCGATCGAGTTAATATGGCATAGAATAAAGTCTAATATACACTCACAATAATACACCCACTTTAAACAGTAGTGTGATTGAGTTGATAAAGACAGAAGTCAAAAATGTAGTAGCTGAAAACTGGAGAAACTGTATTCAACACGTCAAAAAAATTGAAAACTCATATACTCGTAGATGTATATACATAAATATAAATAGTTTAGAACCTGTAAAAAAACATAATATTAATTTGCAAGATAGTAGCGATAGCGAAATTTAACTAGATTTTAATTAATAATTAAAATTGTAACAAACGTACACGAGGACACTGTACACTGTTTTAATATATTTGTGTAATTACTATATTGTGTATTATTCAGTACATAAAACATTAAAATTCAATTGTCTTATCACAACAAAATTTTAAACCCAACTATTATACAATCAGGTATAGTGCGACTCTGCACGATGCCTTGTCATTAAACAGCCATAAATTAATCACTTTCGAATCTTGTTGAATTTCGAATAGGTATAGGTAGCTAAGTCACTTTCTTAAATCGTGAAAAATACTATACTTTCTAAACTTTAAAAATTTTATTATACTCGATTTCTGGTATTGGTTTTAAGACGGTTAGTAAATTATCTGATAATTTTAGCTCGGAGAACATAGAAAAGTCACATGGTAGCATATCTGGTTAATACGGTTCTGGTGGAACGGTCATCGTTTCATTTTTACTTAAATAGTTACAAATTAGTATTGCATTACATTCTTCAAAAACAAAGGTAGATTTAGACTTTAATGTTCTTTTTTCTGTGGTTGCGGTAGATGGTCTTTCAAACCGCTTTTCGCCGTCAACTGCTTCCTATTCTCTTAAAATAATTTTGTCACTTGAAATCCTTTGTTCTCGTTAAAAATTTGTCACCGTAATACGTTTTCATAATTCGTTTATTTAATGCACGTTATTGGCTGAATCAGGAGTTCATTTTAAGAATCACAAGGAGTTTTATAATTTCTCACACACGCTTTTAACATATTTCTAAAATAACAGAACAAATGTCATGAAAATTTTTGTCAGATGTTAATAACAGTTCTGCTAACCTTAAGGTCTAACCTGAACTAACCTAAAGATCAAATAGAGGCAGTCATAGCGCAGTGGTTAAGCTTTCTCGGCTCAGGAAATAATAATAAAAAAAGATACATAAACAATAAAATAAAATAAAAATTTACACTTTGACAATCGTTTCTCTTGGGAAGGCAATGGCAAACCACCCATAGTAACATGCCTAGTAAAGCCTTCTTACTTTGGTCGTTCGGAACCGACATTAAACTGTAGGTCCCTTTTATCTATAAAACTACTACAACCACAGGCAAAGGCTAGAGGGTCGCACTTTAATAGATAGCAATATCAGGCTTTTTCAAAGATGGTGGAATGTAATACATTAAAATTCTGGGTTTCAATCCATTTCTCTAACAAAGAATTTGCACGACGTTTCGTCAAAATCTCATTTGGCATTTTCAAGTGCTCTTGCTGCTGCTGCGACTCGATACTGTGATCTAGCTGCTGTTGCCGCTCGAAACTAACTGAGAAATGAACACTCCCGATCCCTTACCTACAATCTGAGTAGACGCCGACCTATAAAAGACGGCGACCGCACTTCGGTTGCTCAGTTAGCTTCGAGCGGCAGCAGCAGCAAGATCACAGAATCGAGTAGCAGCAGCAGCAAGAGCACTTGAAAATGCCAAATGAGATTTTGGCGAAACGTCGTGCAAATTCATTGTTAGACGAACGGATTAAAACCCGGAATTTTAATTATATATATATATATATATATATATATATATATATATATATATATATATATATATATATATACATATATATATATATATATATATATATATATATATATATATATATATATATGTACATATAAATATGTTGAAAATAAGCTCTAATTTCCTGTTTAACCGACATATTTACAGTTCTTAGGATTTCTAATCCATTCCAGGCATTGTCAGTTTTGTATTTTCTGTTCCTTAGGGTCAATGCCTTCTTCGCTCAATGTGTTCAGTCAGAAAGTAGTCATTTTCCAAGGGAACCACAAATAACAATTCTTATAATAACTTTTCTTTGGTAGTCTTTTGTAAAACTTTGTTTGACATGTCAGAAATGATAAACGTAACAACAACTACACAACAAAGTACAAGCAATTAAAGTTTATTTCTTCGCTTCAAAAAGAAAAGATTTTCCAAATTAAACATGGAGAAATGCAAAATACATTCAGGTAAATTACACTCTAGAAGATAACTGGAAAGTTGCAAGATGAATAATTATGAAATAAACTTCTTTAAATGAACAAATAAACTCCGGTGTATTTAATTTAACTGAGTCTTTTCCATTTCACTCTACTTTGTGGAAATCGTTGTTTTCTTTACAAAGTTTTTATTGGAATGGGAAGCCATTTTTCTTTTATTTTTGAATGGTAAGTTTAAATATTGACTTTGTAAATTGATGGCAAAAATTTTCTAAACAATAACGAGCTTCTGTTTTAGTGCAATTTGTAATACATTTCTAAACCAAAATACGAAAAATGGTAATATTGTTTGATTGTTTTGTATAGGCTTGACAAGAATATAGTAAAGAAAAAGTTCATGTTAATCTAGAGCATAGACCTATATGTGCATGTATTCAAGATTTTTTATTATGCAACAATTATTTCAACATTATTTATATGGCTTGAAGTGTTAAGCATACCTGTTACGGTATTTATACGACTGCTTCAAATATACATGCAGCATGTTATTTAGGTTATAGCACTGTTTCGTTGATGATAGCACTCAATTAAATGATTATCTTCTTCAAATATAGCTTTCGCATAAACAATTTTCGAAATTATTTAAAATTTTAATTTGAATTTTGTACAATTTACGTCATTATCGTCATCGTAAATTTATATAAATGTTGTTAATATTTCAAAAAGACACTACATTCCATCAGAATTTCATATTAGAAACTTTCTGGCCCACTCTAATATCATATCGTGGGCCCAAGCGAGCCGCCTCAAGACGTGATTTTCGCCCACCAAAGGTTTCTTCAACGTGCTTCAGAATTTGACATTATGAGCACGAAGATGTTGTCGAATGGTCTCATGGGATACATTCAACCCCGATTATCTTAATTTTGCCGCTTGACGCAGCGGTAATTTCGGGTCCCGTGAAAACAAAGACACGATTTGTTTCTAGACTTTCGGAGTGACTTTGCCTACCGACGACCGTCCCGTTAAAAGGATTTTCTCACTTCTTTACAAACGATACCGACTTTTTAATATATTTAGCAGCCGCAGGATATGTCATTTTAAGTCTCTTTGGATGTGAACAAAGAAAGACTGCCTCAAACGGACGCGCAAACAACTTATTTTGGATTTTACGTGATTTCGACGAAAGTTCGGAATCGACTGATACTTTTACTAAAATGCGTTGTAGACAAAGGTTGCCTTTACCAATTTTTTGTTGAATCGCTAGAATTACATTTACCAAAAGTAAATTATCGCGGACTCATTCTTACTTGACAGACTGTATATCATAGAGAATATACATTTTTTAAATTATTTTGGGTACCCCTTATTTTTATTCAGCAACTGTGTTTACCTAGCACAAAAATAGGAAATGCTAGGTCCTATAAACGTTGGTAAAACAAACAGAACTGAAGTGTGACTATACTAGGTAATAAGATAAAGGGATTAAGATAAAATAAAACATACATTTATTTCTACGTATTTACGTACCAGACTTGTTTTCAGGATATACGACTCCAAAAAAGGCTGAAATTTGAAAAATCGGAGAATATCCGAAAGACCAAGTAGCTGGTAGCAAAAAGATTTGGAAACTTAGTGATAGAGAAAATTGTAGCCAAAAAGGGTACTGGTGGTAAAAACTATGGAAATCCAAAACAGCAGTAAAAGTAATAAAACCATAAAACTGGCAGTAAAAGTCATAAAACCATAAAGTCATAAGACCGGCAGTAAAACCCTTATTAACTCTGTAGCATGCCAGAGCTCTTTGGGAAGAATGCGATACTGCAAAATGGCGTCGGCCCGATTTCCACACAAGAGTTTTCTAACTCAAAAATGATAAAAAAAATTGCGATTTTGGGATACAAGCATCTTAAAAAAACCGGTGCACAGAATTAAGCAAAACACCTATCGTTCGACGCTTTCTATCGAAAACTGATCCTGTCCTGCAGTTGACTGGCTTGTTGAAAGCTGTCGTGCTGGTTCCAATATTTACGAGGGTATATCGTTGAAAAAGAATTGAAAATCAAACAGAAATAGAACACTTGAAAAGATAAAATATTTATAACCAGATAGATGTTCTGACTTTATTGTGGACCATAAAAAGGAAACAGTACACCCTATTATGTACTATAAGAAAACTACTAAAATACTCAAGGTAAAAAAAATTAGTTCTTTCGGGTAGGAATATTTCTCTGAAAATCTAATTAAGTAAGCTACTATCAAACTTTTGTTATAAAATGATAATAAGCCCGTAAAGCAAACTTCAAGATGAATTAAACAGTGACTCTTGGAGAAAAATGATCTTCCATCACTTAAATACTTTTACTAGTATTTTCTTGTGACTGTGAGATTCAGTACAGGAAACTCGACTAGAAGCAATACTGAATATTAAAAAGCAAATTAGTCTTTAAAACAATCACAAAAAAAGTAAATATTTCGAGAACATAAAATTTCCACCACATGCAAAAATAAAGAAAAAATTTGCAGTAAAAAAATACAGTCAAATAGCATAATTACATAATCACAGACATATCAGATGTAATATAATGAAAGACTAATATTGTCAAATTTCCACTTTATTTAGTTTCACTGAAACTGTATGACGCGTCTCGCTATGCTATAGCTTCTTCTGATACAAAATGATATATAAAAAAAAAAAAATATCATTTTGTATCAGAAGAAGCTATAGTATAGCGAAACTCGTCATACAGTTTCAGTGAAACTAAATAAAGTGGAAATTTGACAATATTAGTCTTTAATTACATTCGTTATGAATTTCCATCAAGTAACAGCCACAACAATTCAAACATATCAGATGTCATCATTCCTCATCACTGTCTTCTTTCAAAGCACTTACCGAGAGTTATTTTCTTCATTTTCACCGTAGTATAACTTGAAGCAAACTAACACCTCCAAAAATTTCAAAAATTAAATAAGTTAACTTCTTTCAATAAAACTATAAGTACTTCCTTACTTAACTTGAGGGGGTTTCTTATAAGTATGTAAGTGGCACCCTGCTGTAACAAGTTACGTTCACATGCCGCTTGTAGAACGAAGTTGCAACCCTTAAACTTTTAAATCGTAATCGATATAAATATATGAGCACTTTTATGTCAACTTTCAAGTAGATTCAATGATAAATTACCATAATATATCGACAATTTACCGTTATTTTCCCAGTTTCATAATTTTTTAAATCCTCCTGGTAATTGTAAAATCTTAAGCAACCTTTGGCAAGGTGTTAAGGGAAACTATAACATAGGAAAAATGATAACCTAGCTTATAAAACACCCTGTTTAAATCAGTATAAAATTTGTAAGTAAAAAGTAATACGTTTGGTTTCTAACATGCCAGATGTGTGGAAAAGTGAAACTTTGTCATACACAAAAGTATCTTACTGCTCAGTTTTGAGACATTACATTCGTAGACACAATAGTTTTAACAAATGTTTGCTTCCATATATGTCTACGGGTATTAGTTGTATTAAAATAGAAATTCATCTGAAATATATTAACCATAACATCTCACAATATGAGATTCCATAAATTCCAAATCGCGTTAAAGTTTAAACTAAAACTAGCTGAATCAAATACCATTTCTTATTTCAAAAGTGTAATGCGCTAACCACAAGTTTGCACTAAACCTGTCTAGCTACAAACTAAAATTCATAACTTACTATGTAAAGTTCCATATTTTATAAAACTTTTTACCTGTATTTATAGGTACAAAAGTTTGTAAAAATATGAATGAAATTTATTTGACGATACATGGTAAAGATGTAATGAAAATAAATCGACATTAAAAATTTTGGTTCTTTCCAGGACAGGAAAAAAAAAAACGATAATCGAGGAGAGCAGCAAAAAAATTTTTCTTATGATCAAACTTTAAAAAGATGGACTCTTTTCAACACTTAATAAATCTAATGCAACGAGGAGGGCTTCTCAAAGGAAAAAAGAACTCTCTTGCAAGCTCAGACGTATCTCAACACAGTTATAAGAAAATCGACAACCGGAGCAAACAACTTTTCAAGAACAATTCTCTCTTACAATGAGACTTCAACAGTAAAAAAAAATGGGATACTGTTATTGTAAAAACCTTTCCCAAAATATTGAAGACTCTGCTTCTAGGTGGTAAGGCGCATTATTCTAAATATACAATGAAGAATGTGTATACATACCCCCGTGCATTGCTACTACTAAGAATGTTTATCCCGGATTGTTGAATTTAAATAGACTACTCCATCTAATCTGCTTATTTGAAGTGTTGACAAAAATAGAAAATATAGAGTTAAAACACAAATAATCGCGCAACGCATTCTTACTATATAACGCAAACTTTATACTTTTTTAAATTGAACAACTTGTATTTTAACTATTAATGTTAGAAACACCATTTATGTTATTTTTGAAGAATAAGAACTGGATATATACGAAATATTTATTAAAAATAGTTATAACAGAAGTCAAGCACAAAGAGAATATACAATAGTTTATAAAAACAAAGAAGAATCCTTAGCTTATATACATTTCCAAGATTATAGCCACAACTTACTACGTTTCAAAAATGGGAAATAACACATTTAATTGAAAGCGTTATTTATCTTATTGCAGATTTAAAATAAGCCCGCAGAATAAGCCTTTGGTACAACATATTTGATGTCTTAGATGTCATCGACCGTTAACAGGTTGATGTAAAATCTTTTGGATATTGTGACAGCCTCTAACTAACACCAATTGTTTTTTTGTTGCACTAGTTTGAAAACTACACATTCCATAATTTATGAAAATATTTTTAAAATCAAAACCATTATCACCTATAGAAACGTTACCGGTTCTGAAGCAGAAAAGATGGCAAGTTTCTCATAAGAAATCCAGAATGATCCTATTTTTCCTATTCTTATTGCCCCCATCTTGAATTTGTCAATAAAAGTCAGAGATCGAGTCTAATTGTATAAGACTGAAACGATGGAATCTGCTCAAACCTAGGGCGAAAATTCCACAGTACTGTACGCGATCCAGTAAATTGGTTTCCTACTTGTTTAAAAAAGGTAAATTAGTATATAGCAATAATACTGATTATTTAATGGTATCATTATATCATTAGGATACCAGCACCTACTAGAAGAATGAAGACTGTTCATTGATCAGTTAAAATCGGATTTAAAAGCTGCACTTGCTGGGCATCGCCCATCTCGGCTCAAAGAAGCAGATAGTCTGCATAAAAATAGCCCATCTCGGCCCGAACTTAAAACTTGCCCGGTTTTGGAATAGACCATCTCGGCCCGGACTGTGATTAATTTTTGATTTGCCAAATTAATGAGCCAAAAAGAGAGAAGCAAGTTTTTTACAGAAAACAAATGATAGATAATAATAAAAATAATAAAGAAATTTAAACTTACATTTTATTAAAACGAGTGAATAATACTGTACAAAAATTACAAAACTAAATTTAATTAATACAAGATCCTATTACCTATTTGTGTGAATAATAATGGGAAGCAATTTTTACATATGTTAATTTTGATATCTTCTTACTTTTATATCTTCTTATTTTATCCTCAATAAACACTTGTTTTTTCTTATTGATTAAATTTTTAGACTTATATGTTACACCAGTAGTATTGCACTTAACATACGTTTCTACTTGTACATTTAAAACTTCTTTAATAAAAATAAATATAGAGGGATGTGTCTAAAACATTGAATTATTAAAATGTGCATGAAATGATTCACAAGCGTTCGTGGTTTTATTTAGTTTTGCAGATGCACTTGCCCAAATGTGGAAATTTGGACTCGTTAGTTAAATAAGTATCCACAAGAAAGGCAGAAAATTTCTCTAAATTGACATTTTGTGGCTTTATTTCGCATAATTCGAAAAAATAAAATTCATCAATGTCTTTAGGTTCTACGAAGAGAAGCCCAAAACAATAATGCAACCATTTTTCTATTTCTAATTGGTCATCTTTGTAGTATAAAGTCAGACCTTGCTTTTGTATTTGACGGGGGTCAAATGAAACCTGCAGCCAGTTATTTTGATATCATTCTACACTTGAGCCACCGCGTTATGAATTAACATTTCAAAATCTAGTACCATTTCTCTTGATGAAAATGCTAAATTAATATTAATATATAATCCTAGTATCTTAAACAGGTTTCTTCAGATTTATCTTTCAATAAACAGAAAAATAAAGGAATACAGAGTCCGTTAAAAAATCCATGCAAGGTGAAAAACTGTTTAAAAAATCTTGTACAGTTAGAAAAAGTCCATATAAAAAGTTTCTAACTTACACAAATAACCTAAATTAGTATTGCATGCAAATATCACTAAATTAATAGTTTCATCGTTAACTAATAAAAAGTCTTCACCTTTATTTGTTTTTAGATCCATTGCATCCAAGGCTCTATGTACTTCCATAATCGACTTTGGTATTGCTGGTAGTGTTTTTCGCCGAGTATAGTAGATATTTTTCCTCACACATTCCAAGTCCCTTACGGTGAGAGCATTGATATGGGTTTCTTTCGTCAATGCTTTTCGCATTATTTTTACTGATTTTTCTGTCAGATCACTTTTTACTTTCCTTTTGGCAGATGTAGCCCTTATCTGCCTTTGCAAGGTATTTCCTGACTCCGGTTCGTGCGAATGGTTTTGATTTAAAAAAGATAGAACTCGATCAGATGAATTGTCGATGGTTTTCAAATAAGCATTATACCCATCTTTAATGCACCTCCACTTCGTTTCTCCCGAAGATAATTTCCGATTAATTTAATTGAATTAATACTAGTAGTGTTTTACCTCGTTGGCTAGTAATTTCACATAATTCAGCAGAACAACTCAAAGCCATTTCTCTGGAATATAATGCACGTTAGATGATTACTACTCAGATGGTATAATATAACTAAATTTCTTAAATAATACCCGAACAAATACCCAATTACTAATCATTACCTACAAATCATTTTTTATTACTTAATTACTTCACTATTTTATTACTTGGGGCCGAGATGGGCACTTTTACAAACTCATTAAAAACCGTTTTACCTGATGGTTCGTTTTTTGGGGCCGAGATGGACGATTCCCGCATTGCTACCTAATAAAAACAAATTTCCTTTTATAATTTTGACACATGTTGTACACGTAAATTTAAAAGGAACTTGATATTCTTAAATTTATATTGAAGAAGATAGAATGCAGAAAATATAACTGGAGGGTATGTGCAGATTTAAAAGTATTAGATCTACTTCTACGAAACTGATGTGACTTGGATGTTTTATTTAATTCTGCCAATTATGAGGATTCTAACGATGATAAATCACATAATTTAATATAACTGTTTTTTTGTTGTCGTTTAGAGAAATCACTACTGCTAATGACGTTGATCTCAAAAATACTTATAACTAGACGCTTGAAACTTTAAACCGAACAAATTTCCATTACGGTTCCTCGTAGAACAAACGAAACTACATATTAAAAATTTAATATCCAATTTTCATGCATCCTATCGTGATTTATTTAGCGAAACTTCCTTAAGTTCAGGCTATAGTCTAAAGAAGCCGCTATTCGGTTTCCCAGGTTTTCCTAATAGCGAAAGGAACTAGGTCTTCCGGTAAATGTCATAAGACCCGTAGCTCTAGACAGAATATCAAGGCGGTTTTAAATTTTTAGGTATTATATAGTTGATGTTAAGTAGGGAATTCAGTTTCTCCATAAGTTATCCAAAATTGATGATTATGTTAATCGTACGCACAAAAAAGTTATAAAAAGTCAAGTTGTCTTAATAAAATGCAATTTTATCTAAATAAATAGCTATTTCTTTCCTTAGAAAGATATAATTTTACTTATACACAGCCCTGGTGTAGCGGAATAGATCTGACATTCTGAGTTCGTTAAATGTTAAATACAATACTTTTAGGGAATGTTAAGGTGCACAGTTTAAAATTATTTTTAAGTATACAGGATCCTTCAAAAAATGTGCCCAATATAAAATATGTTATTTAAAATGGAACATCCTATTTTTTAATTTATTTTTAAATTCTGCGTAAAATTTTATAACTTTCGGAAAACTATAACAAATAGATGCTTATACTGCACTCTGCCGGTGACTTACTAAGTCTATTCAAGCAGAACGGCACAGCACGGCTGGCACTTATTGAAGAAACGCACCTTTCTTGAGCTTACTGTTCGAAGGCATAGATGGCAGTATTGGTATAACTAAAAACGAAAAGAATCGTATTTTTAGAAGTTACCAAAGTGTTCCTCGTATTTGCTGAACTATCTCAAAACGCGTTTCGCTCTGCTTGAATAGACTTAGTAAGTCACCGACAGAGTGCAGTGTAAGCATCTATTTGTTATAGTTTTCCGTTAGTTACTTGGATAAAGGACTAAAGATGTGTTCGCGTATTTGCTGAATCTAGCCCAGCTAATGAGCCGTGATACGGCGAAACGTGTCTTGGGATGCTTCAGCAAATACGAAGAACACTTTGGTAACTTCTAAAGATACGAATCTTTTCGTTTTTAGTTATACCAATACTGCCATCTATGCCTTCGAGCAGTAAGCTCAAGAAAGGTACGTTTCTGCAATAAGTGCCAGCCATGCTGTGCCGCTCTGCTTGAATAGACTTAGTAAGTCACCGGCAGAGTGCAGTATAAGCATCTATTTGTTATAGTTTTCCGTTAGTTACTTAGATAAAGGACTAAAGATGTGTTCTCGTATTTGCTGAACCTAGCCCAGCTGATGGGCCGTGATACGGCGAAACGCGTCTTGGGATGGTTCAGTAAATACGAAGAACACTTTGGTAACTTCTAAAAATACGATTCTTTTCGTTTTTAGTTATACCAATACTGCCATCTATGCCTTCGAGCAGTAAGCTCAAGAAAGGTGCGTTTCTGCAATAAGTGCCACCGTGCTGTGCCGCTCTGCTTGAATAGACTTAGTAAGTCACGGACAGAGTGCAGTATAAGCATCTGTTTGTTATAGTTTTCCGTTAGTTATGTTACTTGGATAAAGGACTTAAGATGTGTTCTCGTATTTGCTGAACCTAGCCCAGCTGATGAGCCGTGATACGGCGAAACGCGTCTTGGGATGGTTCAGCAAATACGAAGAACACTTTGGTAACTTCTAAAAATACGACTCTTTTCGTTTTTAGTTATACCAATACTGCCATCTATGCCTTTGAGCAGTAAGCTCAAGAAAGGTACGTTTCTGCAATAAGTGCCAGCCGTGCTGTGCCGCTCTGCTTGAATAGACTTAGTAAGTCACCGACAGAGTGCAGTATAAGCATCTATTTGTTATAGTTTTCCGTTAGTTACTTGGATAAAGTACTAAAGATGTGTTCTCGTATTTGCTGAACCTAGCCCAGCTGATGAGCCGTGATACGGCGAAACGCGTCTTGGGATGGTTCAGCAAATACGAAGAACACTTTGGTAACTTCTAAAAATACGACTCTTTTCGTTTTTAGTTATACCAATACTGCCATCTATGCCTTCGAGCAGTAAGCTCAAGAAAGGTGCGATTCTGCAATAAATGCTAGCCGTGCTGTGCCGCTCTGCTTGAATAGACTTAGTAAGTCACCGACAGAGTGCAGTATAAGCATCTATTTGTTATAGTTTTCCGTTAGTTACTTGGATAAAGTACTAAAGATGTGTTCTCGTATTTGCTGAACCTAGCCCAGCTGATGAGCCGTGATACGGCGAAACGCGTCTTGGGATGGTTCAGCAAATACGAAGAACACTTTGGTAACTTCTAAAAATACGACTCTTTTCGTTTTTAGTTATACCAATACTGCTATCTATGCCTTTGAGCAGTAAGTTCAAGAAAGGTACGTTTCTGCAATAAGTGCCAGCCGTGCTGTGCCGCTCTGCTTGAATAGACTTAGTAAGTCACCGGCAGAGTGCAGTATAAGCATCTATTTGTTATAGTTTTCCGTTAGTTACTTTGATAAAGGACTAAAGATGTGTTCTCATATTTGCTGAACCTAGCCCAGCTAATGAGCCGTGATACGGCGAAACGCGCCTTGGGATGGTTCAGCAAATACGAAGAACACTTTGGTAACTTCTAAAAATACGACTCTTTTCGTTTTTAGTTATACCAATACTGCCATCTATGCCTTTGAGCAGTAAGCTCAAGAAAGGTACGTTTCTGCAATAAGTGCCAGCCGTGCTGTGCCGCTCTGCTTGAATAGACTTAGTAAGTCACCGACAGAGTGCAGTATAAGCATCTATTTGTTATAGTTTTCCGTTAGTTACTTGGATAAAGTACTAAAGATGTGTTCTCGTATTTGCTGAACCTAGCCCAGCTGATGAGCCGTGATACGGCGAAACGCGTCTTGGGATGGTTCAGCAAATACGAAGAACACTTTGGTAACTTCTAAAAATACGACTCTTTTCGTTTTTAGTTATACCAATACTGCTATCTATGCCTTTGAGCAGTAAGTTCAAGAAAGGTACGTTTCTGCAATAAGTGCCAGCTGTGCTGTGCCGCTCTGCTTGAATAGACTTAGTAAGTCACCGGCAGAGTGCAGTATAAGCATCTATTTGTTATAGTTTTCCGTTAGTTACTTTGATAAAGGACTAAAGATGTGTTCTCATATTTGCTGAACCTAGCCCAGCTAATGAGCCGTGATACGGCGAAACGCGTCTTGGGATGGTTCAGCAAATACGAAGAACACTTTGGTAACTTCTAAAAATACGACTCTTTTCGTTTTTAGTTATACCAATACTGCCATCTATGCCTTTGAGCAGTAAGCTCAAGAAAGGTACGTTTCTGCAATAAGTGCCAGCCGTGCTGTGCCGCTCTGCTTGAATAGACTTAGTAAGTCACCGGCAGAGTGCAGTATAAGCATCTATTTGTCATAGTTTTCCGTTAGTTACTTGGATAAAGGACTAAAGATGTGTTCTCGTATTTGCTGAACCTAGCCCAGCTGATGAGCCGTGATACGGCGAAACGCGTCTTGGGATGGTTCAGCAAATACGAAGAACACTTTGGTAACTTCTAAAAATACGATTCTTTTCGTTTTTAGTTATACCAATACTGCCATTTTATAACTTTTTTATTAATAATGTTATATACCTAAACCTAGTAATTTTTCTATTATTTCAATTTAAAAAAAAAATACTAGTTTTCAGTTTTGTAAAAAATTGCCAGTAGCGCCATTGTTTTTGAAGGTGGAATACTCATAATTGGTACGAGCGTTCTATAGAGATGAAAAAAAAGATATATATTCAAAGAAATTTGAGTTACATGCTGCAGGGTGTTCAAAATAAATTGATACATTTCGACTATTTTAAATTGAAAAATCTTAAATTTTTTAAACGGCACGCCCTGTATATTATTATTTTTTCTGGTAGACTTTACAAAATCCTGCAACTTTTATTAAGTATATCATATACCTATTTCTAAGAGTTTTTAATTTATTTTGAATTTTTCAATTTTTACTCTTGTTTTTAATACACTTACGCTATAACATCATAGTTGCCAAGAGAAAAAAAAAAATGTAGGCATTGTCAAATTTTGACATGTCTATTAGGCACGCGTCACTTCTGTGGCGCTCTAGAAATTGCCCCACAGCATGTGTGCTATGCCTATAAAAAAATTGTGAATGCATATGTGTATATTAAGTTGAAAAGAGATTACGTTGAATTAACAATTTTTGTTTTTGAGGTTTGTTTGTTCTATCTTCTTTTCAAAAAAAAAAAAATAATAAATGAAGAAAATCTTTATTGTGAATCAAACTATAATCCTTAGAAAATGATTTCTTAAAAATATTGTCATATATATGAAAACTGTTACGTTCCGCGTACTCTTCTAAGCAGGCGATGGATTATTGATTCTCAACATGTCGCGTCCATGATCGCCGCTATTTCTTTTTGTTTAATATTCAGTGTAGTCTATATTGAACCTTTGACCAGTGTCAGTTAGCTTCCGTTGCGTTTGCGCAAGAAGCAAAATTATTTTTTAACTTATTTTTGAAACCACAGTAAAATAGAGATATGAATTTAATAACAAAGGACTTCACACTTTTTTTGGGGCTGAAGTATGTTAATTGGGTTATGTTTTGAATAAATGAACCAGAACATGCACACGATATTGTAATATGTGGGTAAAGGACAGCGCAGTATATAGAGTTCTTAAACGATATTAACCTACACCGCTGACAGTATAAATATATATTTCTTTAAGCATATCTTCAAGCAAGCTGAGGAGAAAAAGGAGAAAAATGTATATAAAACTTGCAATTCGAATAAATTCCTCTATTATTTGTGTATACCACAACTCTTAGAAACAGAGAAACAGGTTCTTACCTAATCTTTTTCACAAGAATTTAGCTTCAATACCAAAAAGTACTTAGTGTTCCCTGACATAAGTACTCTAAGCACTGTTCTTGCTCATTGACAAAGATTACTTATATTGGGCAAGTCGATGGATCCACTGATTTTACTGAAATGTCATTAATAGGTGTTAATTGATCTCAGGTTATCAATTCTCACCGTATTCATCGAGATTATATACTGTCCCCACCATTCAGTTTTCTGACGCAATTGTGAGATTACGTTTCGAACATTTATTTAGTAAATTCTTTTCCATTTTCTATACATTTTGAAATTTAAAGGTAACATGGTGTGTTATAATATTCAATAATAAATGTAATAGCCCTAAAAATATAACCAACTCATTCTCCTTTTATCAAAGAAAGATTATTTATTCATTTAAATCGGCTCCGTCGATGGTGTTATAATTTTATCGATGGTTTTAAGTCCCAAAAATGGCTAATTACACTGCCAGAGATAACTCCAGCCTACGTATACTCCTCGACTGACTCAAGCAACTACAACTGTATTACAGAAGCTCTCTAACTGTGTACTGAAAGTTATAGAATAATTCCGCCATATTCCACACGCGTTTTTATAAGGGTATGCACCATGCCTTCATTATGCCGGAGATTATTTTTAATTTTAAAATTTGGATTGTTCAGCAAGGATTCTATCTGTACTTTTTTCTTTTGCATTTTTTTCGAAACTACTGTTTTCAAACTGGTGGACAAAATATCTCGAGATCTACTGAACCGATTTTAATAAAAGTTATACCACATATTCTTTATAATATTATCTTGAACTTGACATACGGTTTTTTCGATTGAATACACCGTTAATTTTTTAATAATTTTAAAAGCTCAAAGTTTTTGTGATAAATTTATTTTCGAACGGCTGTCACTTCTACAAAAAAAAATTTAAAATTGTATCCATATGTGGCGACTTAGCTATGACCTTTCTTAATAATAAAAAAATGATTTGTTTAGTTGACTTGACTAAGAAAAAAATTTCACCGGCAAGGATTTTTAAAAGAGTGTCCTACAAGATGATTCATATCTCCGTCATTTTAATTTTTTTTTTAATATTGTCTTTTTAATTTGTTGTTAAAACTATAATGTATGTGTGAAAAATAAAAATTATTTTATATATATATTAGTTGCGTCAAATTTTTTTTTATTATTTTATGGCTAGCGATAAAGACAGCTTTACACAACTAGAGATTTCAAGCAGAATGCACCAACCCTGTTGCCCAGTCCCAATTGTGAACAAGCTCGTTGTTTGACAACTTATCGCGATCACTATTTCCTTACTTTACACTCACTACCTATCTTTAACTAATGAAATTTTATTTCAAGTCAAAATATCAGAACGTTATGAGTTGATGAATATAAGAAAATAATAAATTTAAAGAATTAATTAATTATTCAAATCTACTTGTTTGATTAGTTTTTTTTATGTAATAAAAACATTTCTCTCCCACCTCGTAGTTTACATTTTAACTGCACTGTTTCTAAAATATGAAACAACCTATAGAATTCCAGCACTCTAGTGCAATATTTTTAGTCAATATCTAAAGGCCACGACTCGGCAGTAATGAATAAGAATGAAGAATGAATCAGCATGAAAACTCGTTGGTTGCACCCACTTTTACTTTTTTCCTGTAATCAATCTTTTTTGGGAAAATTGGTTTACTTTAGGTCATTAATAAATAAAAGTTCGTGACTAGACTACACCGACAAAAAAAACGAAAATAAAAAATGGATGTGATTGGAATTCGATTTCTACCGCAGAGTATATTGAAATTTATTTTTGTTCGGAGATTTTTGCGTAATTAAGTAATCTGAGAACTTACCTTTGGGTGTGCTCTTCTAGGGAATGCTACTTTGGGGTCAATCTGTAACAGAAAAAAAAGAAATTTATCAATTACTATGTCTGTGACCTATATGGCTATCGGTACGAATATTTTTTTTATTTATGGGCATAGCAAACGTGCTTCAAGAAAATCCCTAAAGCTCTACACGAGCGACTCGTGTGCGGAAAAAGCGTTTCATGTTAAATTTTAAATAAACTTCGGACAGGGTGACCAAGGACATCACGAATCTAAGCAAACGTAGAGTGTGTTCGAATATCGATTGGTGAGAGTCACTAGTTCTAATTCGTAAATGATCAAGTGGAGTGCAAAGAGACTGCTTGGGCTGGAATGTTGGCATTTGAAACAACCGGTCCTTACATCTTTGAGGAAGAGGCAGAACAACCAGTGTTCTTTCGAATCGATATGCAGAGATAATTGAGAATTTAACAAAATTATGATTCTTAGGATTAGATCGATATGCAGAGACAATTGAGAATTTAAAAAATTATTGTTCTTAGGATTAGGGTGTCTTAAGTTGCAGTGACTTCCTAACGTTTAACCAACGATTGCAAGAGGCATTTTCAGAGGCCATTACTCTTGTAGATTAGAACAATGACTGGAATTTCTTCACACCTGCTTCATAAAGTGGAGTAGATATAACGAGAGAATATAGTTTCAGCAGCATTGGGTGACATCACACACTTCAAATACATCTGTGCTGCCATTTGAGACATTTTTTAGAATAAAATGATTTCACAGGTAACACACAAACAAATAAAGGTTAATTTCTTTCTCCAAGTACTAAAAATGGACGACAACTATAAACTATGTTCTTGGTGATATTAGATGAATCCAAAAGAGTTAAAATAGTTAATTATACACTAACTTGAGGTTTGCATTCAAAACAAATAAATTTACGCTTCTTGCATTAAAGAATAAATTTATCCAAGTACTACAGTCGGTGTTTTGAAGGATATGTACGTTATGGTGAGATATTCACTATATATATATATATATATATATATATATATATATATATATATATATATATATATATATATATATATATATATATATATATATATATATATATATATATATATATATATATATATATAAATATATATATATATATATATATATATATATATATATAAATATATATATATATATATATATATATATATATATATATATATATATATATATATATATATATATATATAGATATATATATATATATATATATATATATATATATATATATATATATATATATACATATATATATAAATATATATATATATATATATATATATATATATATATATATAAAGGGTGTTTTTTATAGAGGTATAAAACTTTAAGTTGGCAACACTTTTTTAACTGTCGGCCATTTTGTCAGCTGTCAAGTGATTTATATTTAGTTTGGTTTGGCATTTCAACATGAATAGACTGACGCCTGAACAACGCTTCCAAATTGTGCAGATTTATTTTGAAAGTCATGGTTCTGTTCGAAATACGTATCGCGCACTACGTCCATTTTACGGTCAACATAATCGTCCATCCGAGCAATTAATTCGATTAACTATGGAACGTTTTCGCATCACGTTTACTCTAAATGAAAATACGCATCCACAGAGACGTCGTACAGTATGTACAGAAGAAGTCATTGCTGCTGTAGAGCGTAGCGTAGAGGAAGACCCGAATCAGTCTATCCGCCATCGTGCACAGGAATTGGATATGTGTCCATCCACTTTATGGAAGATTTTGCGGAAAGATCTTGGTTTGCGTGTTTACAAAATCCAACTCGTGCAACAATTGAAGCCACACGATCACCTAGCAAGGCGTAGATTCGGTGAATGGGCCCAAAACAAGATTGCCGTTGATCCCCATTTTCATAAGCGAATTTTGTTTAGCGATGAAGCTCACTTTTGTTTGAATGGATATGTCAATAAACAAAACTGCCGTATTTGGAGTGATGATAATCCTCAAGTGCATGTTGAGACACAGTTACATCCAGAAAAACTGACTGTTTGGTGTGCTTTATGGGCTGGTGGAATCATTGGTCCGTACTTCTTTAAAAACGATGGTGGTCAAAACGTTACAGTCAATGGTGACCGCTATAGAGCCATGATTACTGACTTTTTCGTTCATCAATTGAACAATCATGATGTGCAGGAGCTGTGGTTTCAACAAGACGGCGTAACATGTCACACAGCTCGTGCCACAATTGATTTATTGAAGGAAACGTTTGGTAACCGCATAGTTTCACGTTTCGGTCCCGTGAATTGGCCTCCAAGATCGTGCGATTTAACGCCGCTAGACTATTTTCTGTGAGGATATGTGAAGTCGCTAGTCTACGCCGATAAGCCCGAAACGATTGACCACTTGGAGGACAACATTCGCCGCGTTATTGCCGATATACGACCACAAATGTTGGAAAAAGTCTTCGAAAATTGGACCTCCAGATTAGACTACGTCCGAGCCAGCCGTGGCGGTCATATGCCAGAAGTCATATTTAAATTATAATGCCAGAAGATTATCTTTCGAATAAAGTAAATTTCATGTCAATTTAAAAAATTCATCTTTGTTTTATTCCATTTCAAAGTTCTATACCTCTATAGAAAACACCCTTTATATATATATATATATATATATATATATATATATATATATATATATATATATATATATATATATATATATATATATATATATATATATATATATATATATATATATATATATATATATATATATACATATATATATATATATATATATATATATATATATATATATATATATATATATATATATATATATATGTATATATATATATATATATATATATATATATATATATATATATATATATATAGGGTGTTATGAAACTCACTCGATATATTAAAATGGGTGACTCGTGGGGCCATGTAGAAGCATATTCAATACTTTTTTTTTCAAATTAATTCGAAAATTTTTGAAAAATTGAAAAAAGGGTGCAAAACTGCAGTTTACCAAATTATTTACAAAATTGACCCACCCCTGAATGACCGTTATTGTACGCGCAGGTGTGTGTTGCCAAATCTACGATTTTCTCCAGTAATTAAGTATTTTCAAAATTTTGGGTACAGTCAATATAACAAATCAAAATAATAATAGATAAATAATACACCGTACGCGTAGTAAAAAAATAATATTTAAACATAATTTCTTATCTATTATATTAAAAAAATTTCTTTGATCACAGGCGAAAGCGAGCTCATAATTGACTTGATCATTACGTGATCAAAATTCATCTTATTCAATTCTGACAATGAAAAAAAGGAAACATGTCATGTACTTTTCACCAATATAATAATAAACGAAGATTTTTGCAAGTGAAAATCTGAAAAAAAAACTTTTTTACTATCAGAATTGAAAGCAAGTTCGTTGATTCTTGAAGTCATTGCCTCTTAACAAGTGGCTCTGACCTTTAAGTGAAGTTAGCTGTTTTATTTTAATGTACCTTAAATGATCAATTGCTCTCCATATAAAATATCCTAAGTTGTGCGTTAACTCTCATCACTAAACCACTTTAGATGTTTCTATATTTCTAATTATTTTCTTATTTAGAATTATATATTATAAAGTCTCGCCTGTGAAGTAATTTTGAAACTGATATTTGATGATAAGCCATTTTTGTGGATTCTGATATATAAGCATTTTTAGAATTTCTATTTGATAATGGTTATGATTTAAACTGCAAGCAAAAAATATTTATAAAAATAGTAAAAAAAATTAAAAAACGAATAACCCAAATGCAAAATTTTGAAAAAGTTATTTTAAGTTCGTTATTCGTATCGCTATTATGGATTGGATGGATTTCAAAAATACAAGTAAGTAGAAGTTGAGAAAAATAATGCTAGAACGAAGAATGATCTCTCTCTTCACACAGTTACATTTTTTTGGAAAAGTACTAGTTGTTAAACTTCAAGTATATTACACTATTTCAAATAAAGTTTAAAGTGTATTGCTATTACAAAAAGAAAATTTTGAAGTCTACTGCAGCTAAGCTAGGTAATACACACCTATCTAAAATTTAACCAATTAACAAGAAAACTATGGATCTAAACTTGGTTTATCTCAATGCGCTACGTAGTGCTTACAGTAGGCAATGTCTTAGTAGCAATATAAAATACATAAATGTCATTAATAATACAAAAAAGTGGAGAAACGCTTCGAGCCACCAGAGAGCCACTGAGACACGCTTCTCACATAGTTTTACCATTTACACCTAAACCAAAAGCAACCGGTCGATCCGGTATAATAATTCATTCTACTTACGTCATGTTCTCAGAAATGACAAATATTCACTATTGCAAACTATTGTGCAAGGAAGAGTTGACGTTAGAAAGGGTGTCGGAAGAAAGAAGAAGAAAAAGTCTTAGCTAAGAGACAGGAGAGAATGGGCCAGCATGAATGTAGGGGAGTTGTTTCGTGGTGCGAGGGACAGAGAAACATTTAGAGAAGTGGTCACCAACCTCAATTAGGAGAAGGCATGGGAAGAAGAAAAAGAAGATATTGTCTTAAACAAAGGATTTTTGACATTGTTCCTAAAAAACTTTTATAATTAATTTGTTGGTGTTACAAAGGAATTATTTTAAAAGGTAAAAATTTTTATATATTTTTTTATTAAATTTGTTTTTTTTTAAATTTCTTGAATAACTAGAAGTTATCTTATAAGAAATTTTAGTGTATTAGATTCTCCTAATAGTAGTTATTCTTACAATAAGAAACCATTTTGGGATAAATGGGTTAAAATTTTTAGTAAGTAATCATCTTTGGATAAGAATTTTTAGTGCTTCTTTAAATATTAATATATTCAATAGTTTTATATATTTTTTGTTATTAAATTTATTGGGAAAAGTTGAGCTACATCTGACAACACTGTAGATGGTTTCCCAGAGGCGGAGTGAGAAAAAATATTCATGTCACATTTATTCATCATTTCTTTAGGGTCGATTTTTTCCTTTATTATTGAGATCTGCTATTTAAGGTGAATTTTCTGCAATCGATCTTGCCATAAGGAACCGCCAGTTCCAATATATGCAGTGGATTCCATAACACCCGGTATATGTATACGTATGTATATATATATATATATATATATATATATATATATATATATATATATATATATATATATATATATATATATATATATATATATATATATATATATATATATATATATATATATATATATATATATATATATATATATATATATATATGATAACGAATCTGAGGTCAAATTTCTAAAATTCTTAAATTCAAGAAGGTGGACCCAATATGGTGGAAACTGAATAAGGCAATCTACTATATTGGGTCCGCCATCTTGGATTTTGAAAATCGAACTTCTGATTCGTAATCGGCGACCCCAAGAACCCCCGTATAACAAATTTGGTACAAATCGATAGATTTTCGAAAATTTCATCCGCCATCTTGGATCCGCCATCTTGAATTTGGCAAATCATACCTCGGATTCGTGATCAGCGACCCTAAAAACCCTCGTTTACCAAATTTAGTGCAAATCGGTTCATTTGCGAAAATTCGGCCACCATATTGGATTTTTGACCGCCATATTGGATCCGCCATGTTGGATTTTGTCAACTTACCACCCCAATTTTTTGGGGCGTTCATCAGCTACAATTTGAGCCAAAAAAAAAAAAACGACCCAAACAGTTGCGAATTTTTATTTTTACAAGCTTTTTTTGGTGGACACTTGATTTTTCTCCGGCTACCGACTGCCATATTGGAGCCGCCATATTGGATTTTTCAAAGGCGCACTCGGCATTTGAAAGTAGACGCTCTAAGCTTTAAAATGAGCCCTTGGTCAAGTTTTTTGGTTGCTTCTAATTTTGGTCGTAGCTCTGATCCGGTTGACGCGGATCGTCCCATATATATATATATATATATATATATATATATATATATATATATATATATATATATATATATATATATATATATATGGGACTACTGATGATAGAATGTAATACATTAAAATTTCGGATTTCAATCCGTGTTCGTCTAACAATGAATTTGCCCGTTGTTTCGCCAAAATATCATTTAACATTTTCAAGTGTTCTTACTGTTGCTGCTACTCGATACTGTGATCTTGCTGCTGCTGTCCCTTAAAGCTAAATCAGCTCGCTTGTTTCTTTGGTTATGCTGGATATGTTGCTTAATACTGAATGGTATACAACAATTTGTTTGCCCGAAGTCATCAATGAAATCAGGAAAATTAACAGAGAATGTCGCATCATTCTTCATCATGATAATACCAGCTCTTTCACAGCCCGTCAAAAAATTGATTATTTAAAAGAGAAAAACATCGAATTAATATCTCATTACCCGTATTCACCGGATTTATCGCCCAACGACTTCTTTGTTCCCGAATGTCAAAAAAAAATGTGTAGACAGCGATTTTCATCACTTTAAGAAGCTGTTGAATCCTTCCAAAACCATGTCTTGAGTGGAAAAAATGTTTCTAGGATTGGTTCGAACGCATGAAAAGGTATATAAACGCTAAAGGCAATATTTTGAGAAACAATAAAACGATTTTACCAAAACAATTTCTTTCAATGTTTTTGTAAATATTTAAAAAATACCCTTCGTAGAATCTAATAAATTCAGCATGTTTTAGAGCAGAGTCTCAACTATGGCAACAGTAGTCCATTTTCGGACGAATTTAAGCTTAATTAAAAGGTTTTGTGAAGTATGAAAGTGTCTAGTAAATTACATTCTAGTAGATGACATTATTTTACAGAAGTAAAATTTCCAAGGTATATTAACTGTAAATATTTTTAACTCAAACTTTATTATAAGCCACGTCGTACATTAAAATATTAACATATTTAGGCACGTTCATTTCAAGTCTTTAAATGCTCGGCTAAAATTCGAAAAACATTGTCTCTCCGCTTATAAAAAATAAATCTCCGAAAAAACTTCTTAACGTGAGCAGTTTAAAAATAAACCCTCCCTCATTAATTTCAACTTTTACGCACCAAAGGGTAAAAATAAAGCGCTTTGCACCATCAAAAAAGGTATTGTACTTCCATTTACACAAATAAAAGTTTACGTAAACTTTTAAAAATGTATAAAACTTTTTTGTAGGCTTTTTAGCAATTCTGAAAGGTACGCACGAAACCAATTAAAAATATATAAAAATTTCACATTGTACTTCGAAAATTAACAGGCTTAAACGTTTTTGTTTAAGGAAAGTCTCCTCGTTTCATTGTTAAAACGGATTGAGGGAAAAGGGGTAAATAAGATGTTAAATTTTTAAAGTTCAATTTCTTTGCTGTTCAGGTTTTATTGTTGGCTGTAAGTTTTTCTTGTATCTTTTTTTAATGCAATTTGTATTCGGCACATTTTTTATGTTGTTAACTTTTCATAATTTCATTTTTTTTTTTAATAGAATTTTTGTAGTCAAATTTTTCAACTCAAAAAAGCACGGTCCATAAATTCGCTAATGTATACGAACATCACCAAGAAAAAAGAGCTATTCTAAGGAACGAAAGCTTTCACGGTCTTAATTAGATGAGAAATCGTGGTTTTCAGAATTACACTGCATCAATTTGAAGCAAATTACCGAGGTTTCGTCTACGATTGCATGAGGTATCTTTAGTGATCTATACTATTGCAAATTCACATATTGACAGCGCGAAGAAGCACAATTCAACTAACTGTGACCTAGTGTAACGATGATTTCCTATATATAATGCTGATCGTAATCCAAGACTCTTTTAATATTGTTAGGGTGTTTGTAAACTTCGATTGATTCCCTACACTTTCGTTATTAGAAATTGAGAACCCAGTTAATTATAATTTTTGTCTAACTCTTCAAATATACATGGTAGTAGGATGGTCCATTTTTACTCAGTAACCCTGTAGATAAATGTATATATATATATATATATATATATATATATATATATATATATATATATATATATATATATGCACAGACAGAAAATGCACCTGATGAGGAAAAAGGAGAAATTCTATGAAGAACTAGAGAATGAAATACAACAAATCCCCAAAGAGGATACCATATTGGTAGTAGGAGACTTCGATGCGCAAATAGGTAAAGAAGACTTCGTACAAACAGTGGGAGGTTAGCATACTATACACCAGGAGACAAACAAAAACGGACAGAAATTATGCAATATGTCAGCAAACACAGACCTGATCATAAGCAGCACAAAATTTAAACACAAAAAAGCGCAAAAAGTCACATGGACATCACCAAACCAATTAGTACAAACACAAATAGACCACGTGCTAATAAACCGAAGGAGACAATCCTCAGTGCAGGACGTAAGAACGTACAGAGGAGCCAATGCAAACTCCGACCACTTCTTAGTTGTGGCGGAGATAAAACAAAAATTAAAAAAGAAAATACCAGGTAGGAACAAAGAAAACAAATGGGATGTACAAAAATTGAACGAAGAACAAAAAAGAACCGAGTATCAAGAATCTCTAAGAAGAAAACTACTGACGAGAAAAACAGAAGAAAGCATTGAAAATAAATGGAGCGAACTGAAAAGATGCGTGAGAGAAGCAACGAAAGAAAGCATAGGGGTAGGAAGAAACCACAAATTGAAAGAGTGGTTTAATGAAACATGTAAAAGAATGGCAAACAAAAAAATAAATGCCAGGATGAAATGGTTGAAAACAAATAATATTGAGGACAGACGGAAATGTGAAAGTATTAGGAAGGAATGTAATAAAGTAACTAGAAGAACAAAAAAAGAATGGATAGATGAACAAATTAGAGAAATAGAAACAGAGGGTCGGAATGTTAACACAAAACAGTTTTACAATAAGATCAAAATACAGAACAGAGCTTATAAAGGAAAAGTCAGAGCAGTGAAAGTCAGAGAGGGAAAAATAATGGAAGAAGAAAAACAGTATATTATTATATGGGAGGAACATTTCAAGCACTTCTTAAACGAACAAATACAGGAAGAATACATAACCAAAGAAAACGAGCAAGAAGAAAATGAAATGGAAATGATTCTAGAACCAACAAGAGATGAAATAAAGGAAATAATACTAAGAAGTAAGAACAGAAAAAAGCCAGGCAAAGACGGGATAAACATGGAACTGTTCAAATACGGCGGAGAAGAACTCTGTGAAAGCATGGACGTACTAATTAAACAGATATGGAAAGAAGAACGCATGCCACATGATTGGAAAGGAGGTGAAATTGTAATAATACACAAGAAAGGCTACCAACGAGTATGCGAAAATTATGGAAGAATTACCCTGCTCAACACCGCCTACAACATTTTGACCACGATGATACGCGAAAAACTAAAATATGTAATAAAAAAAGTAATAGGACAATACCAATGCGGATTTACACAAGGAAAATCTACTGTAGATGCAATACATGTGGTCAAACAAGCATTGGAAAGAGCACAACAACATGCACTAAACTTGAAATTGTTGTTCATTGACTTCAAGCAAGCATTTGACTCAGTTAAGAGAACTGAATTAAATACAGTGCTAAAAGAACTGGGAGTACCGAGCAAGATAAGACGACTATGTATGATCACACTGAAAGAGATATTCGCCAATGTCAAAACACAGAAAGGAGGGACAAAAGATTTCGAAATTAACAAAGGAGCTAGACAGGGAGATGCATTATCTGTAACGGTATTCAATACTACAATATGTACTAAGGACTATAAATCAGGGTTCAATACGAACAAGAGGCAGCCAGGTAGTGGCATATGCGGACGATGTAGTAATTATTGCAAAGAACCAGAAAATAATGAAGGAAATGGTAAGAGAAATATGCGTAGCAGCAAAAATGGGGTTGAAGATAAATGAAGAGAATACCAAAATAATGAAAAATGGAAAACAGAATGTTCAGGAAATGGAAAGGATTAGAATAAACGAATATACCTTCGAAAGAGTAGAGAAGATTAAATATTTGGGAGTGACGCTGTATTGGGATGGGAACAAGGAAATGGAAGTAAAGGAAAGATTAATAATAACAAACAAGTTGTTCCATAGCAATAAGAAATTGATAAGTAGTAAGATAATAGGAAGACACAGTAAGATAAGGATATACAAGACAATAATACTCCCAAAACTAATGTATGCTACCGAAGTTATAAGCATGACAAAGAAACAAGAGCAAGACATGAGAAGAATTGAACGAAAGATATTAAGAGCGATCCTAGGGCCAATAAAAATATGTGAAGGAGCCTACAGAAGGAGGACTAATCAAGAAATTTTGGAAGAAATGGAGGAGGACATAGTCAAAAAATAAAACAGAAGAGATTTAATTGGCTAGACACATGAAGAGCAGGCCCAGGAGCACCAATACTTCAGTGGGAACCGGGACGTAGAAGGAGAGGTAGACCGAGAATAGGATGGCTGCAGCAAGTCAAGGAAGACATGGAGGCGGCAGGGATTACGAACTGGAAGGAGAAGAGATCTAACAGGAAACTTTAGAAACATCTAAGTAGAGAAATATAACAACAAGGAAAACGGGCCTGATCAACCCATAAACTAGAACTAGAGAACCCAAAGGGTGGCCCTACCCCAAGAGGAGTGTTTCCAGGCCATTTATTTAACCCCGCAGATATATACGTAAGGGAGTGTCTTTTTTTTAAAATTACCTACCTAACTATGAAGGGAAACTGGCAGAGTTTACAAAAAGTATTTTTTAATTAACTATCGTCTACACTAATACATTTAGTCCAACGTTTTTAGTATTGTTTGATTCCATACAAAAAAAAAATTGTTTGCGCCTAAAAAAATGAAGCCACAGTAGCTTTCAACTCATCACCTGAAAAAAAATTTCTCAATCTTTCTTCACATATCTAAAAATTCGCATGGTGCTAAATCGAGACTATGCAGTGAATGTTTTAACTCGGTGAATCCACAATTTTCAATATTAGCTTGGCATTTGCGCTCGTTGTGGAACCTACAGTCATCGTGCAACAACAAAGTTGTGTTTCTTCCGTAACCTTTTTCCATATACTCAATAAGCAAAATTCCTTTGCAGCCCCAAAAAAACAGTCGCCATCAACTTTCCAGAACACCTCTAAGCTCTCATCTTCATTGGCGGTGGTTCGTATTTATGAAGACTACATATGAACTAGTGCTTCTTTAAAGAAACCTAATAATTGAATACTCAAGTCTTGTCGTCAGATACAATTCGTGGAAAATAACTCTTATCGTACTCTAAAGCAGCCATATATTATTGAAAAATGTTTTCTCACCAGTTTCTACTCTTTTGTAAAGAGTTTGGGAATCCTTAGTGTAAAAACTTGTTTATCGCTAAATCTTCGTGCAAAATCTTAAAAACTCTAATTTCAATTTGCTTCTTTAGCAAACACTGGAATCTTTATTCATCGATCTGAAGACAGTACATCCTCAACAAGCCTACTAATTTTCCCAATTCTTGCCCTAACCAGTTTTTCTGACATGGGATCATCCCGAATTGAGTCTCGGCGCTACCGAAACTATTTAGAACACAATTTTACCTAAAAATAAAAATGAGCCGTCATTATCACACATCTGAGATATTTTTTCATAAATAACTTCTGGTTCATTTCTTCCTTTAATGAGAAATTTTATCACTGAGCGATCCTTGAAACTACTTTCACTCATTTTTCTGAAAAAACAAAATCGCAAAAACTGCAAACCCAACGCACTCGAACAATCTTTCGTCAAAGTACTTAAAATAGTGACAGAAATTTGAAACCAATGCCAGTTTCATGGCTAGGTAGAACATTGTGGCGGCCCGTGGATCCGTGGCGTAGCAACTTGCTTGCGATGGAGAAGGTCTCGTGTTCCAATCCCGGTAGGTAAGTATACTTTGTTTATTAATTTATTTAAGTATATTTGGCCTGGCCACGTACATAGGTAGTAGTTGTTGGCAGAAATGCAATAACGTCCATGGCAATGCTACCGCGTTGTCTAAAGGGTGCTGTGTTTCCTTCAAGATGTTTTAATTTTAATAACGGATACAAAAAACATTCTGTCTTTTAAGTAAAACACGAATTTTCTTAAGTATTCTTTTTATACTGAATCAAAAAAAAATCATAAAAAAAGACGTCAACCGTAAGGTTTTTTTTCAGCAAACATATTTAAAGTTGCCGTAAAACTATTAAATTGAAAAAAAAAACATTGTAATAATGTAAAACTGTATAATCACTTAAAATTATGGAATAAAACTATTATTTCAGACATCTTTAAATGTTCTGAATCTACATTTATCATAAAGACTTAAAAATATTGGGTTTTAGTGTTCATGTTTAACAAAAAACTATGTGAGTTAGTATGTGAATATTTGAGTATGTGAGTAATTTGTTAACTTATTTACTATTTATTTCAACTGTTTTACATATGGTTAAAATTAAATCTTTTGTTTATAAATTCTGTTTTTAATTTTCTTTTTTTTTTCGTTTTTTCATTAGAAATTTTTTAATTGTTAGGGATAATTTTTTTCTTTTCTTTTTTGGTCTTTTCAATTTGTCTTCAAATGATCGAATGTTTGATTTTCTGATTTTCAAATTTTTCGACTCCAAAAAGCCTAAAAGGACATATAATTCGATATATTCGGAACCATTTATTTATTTATTCATATATATATATATATATATATATATATATATATATATATATATATATATATATATATATATATATATATATATATGTATATACATGTATGTATATTCTTACTTCAAGCTCTCGTTCATGTATATGAACTTCATCAGGAATCTGAAATATGTAAGTCATGAGAACAGTCCTCGATTAAATCAGGACTCGTTTAACTCAATTTTTTTTAGGTAAAGAATATACTTACAGAACTTTAAAATAATGGACTCTGCAGAAGAGTGTTCCGGACCCATACTTCACATTCAGTACCGTTATAACAAGATTAAAAAATTTTTTCATATAAAAACAGTGAAACTAACCAAAAATGACTGATGTTAACACCACAACCAGTCAATTTTAAACATTTATACATCGTAAAATCATCTAAAATGAAGGAAATGAACAACAGTGGTTATTTTGTAAAAATTTCTGCCTTATTTTCTTCTTTTCATACAAAATTTAGTAATTTATATGTCAACTTTAACTAGCCATAATTGCCAACTTAACACAATCTTTCAGTCAAAAATAACCAGGCCTAAGGTTAGGCAACTGCCACGAAAGCAATTAAGAATGGTGTGTGCGACCATGTAACATTGAATAAATAATTCATTAGGAGAGTCATTGTCACATCTTTACCTTACCGATCGAAAACTGATATTAAGAATTAATACAGAGCTTCTTATATGCTTGATTACGTTTTATATTTTTTGTGAGACTTTGAGATAGGAGGTAAGTATAAATGGAGCTTAGACCTTGTATGTCCTTTTTTTGTTTGATACAGTTGGTGCAATTTTTGATAAAATACAATTTCTAAGAATTCTCGTTTAAAAAAGTTACTTTCATTGTCAAGAATAAAACTATCGTCATATAGGACTTTGTGGTCTTTGTTGTTCACATGAATGCTGAGGCTAGTAGCATTCGGTTTCAGTTTACAATCACTTTTATGTAAACTCAGTCTTTTCGACAGTTTTTGTGAAGTCTGTCCTGTATATGTTAACCCACATTGACACTTAACCCCATATATCAAATTTGATCTATCGAAGTAACATTTGAAAAAAAGGAATTTAATTTAGTAGTAGTTAGCTATTTTTATATTTGTATTTTTTAACAAGGCAGCGATAGACTCTGACATTCCCTTAATATATTGTAATTTAGCAAAAGTTATTTCAGTATTCAATTCTAATACCGGATTTCTTATGTCTCTAGGTATGTTACTGTTTGATAATAACTTTTTTATCAAGTTCTTTGGATAACTATTTTGAAATAATAGAGATTCTAATAATTTAAAATTTTTTTGTTTAATGGAAGGATGTACAATTTTTTCTATTCTATTTTTCAAGGCAATTACAGTATTAATTTTCTGTCTGATAGGGTGACTGGAGTGGTAAGGAATATATCTGCCGGAGCTAGATGCCTTCCTATACCAATCCAATCTGATCTCACCGGTATCAGTTCTATACACTCTTGTATTAAGAAAGAGAACGCTGTTGTTGTCCTCCTCCTCCACGGTAAACTTTACACATATCATTGTAAGAGTTGAATATGCTAAGAGTGTCATGGAGCTCGTTACTTGGTACTGTCAACATCAAATCGACATATTGGAAAATGAAGGAAAATTGAAAGTTAACTTTATCGGTGACATAATAAAGCAAGCTATTCATAATCTCAGCTATTATGGGTGACATTGAGCCTTCCATAGGTACTCCTATTTTTAGTGGTCCGTATGGAACACTTATAAGATGACTTCGGTGTCTGTCTGTCACACCCGATTTTCTCCGAAACTATTTGTCATAGAAAGTTGAAATTTGGTAATAATATAGGAATTGATGGCCTCATCAGAGCCGTGTAGTTTTGAAAGTTAAATTTTGACTTAAGGGGTTAGTTTTGGGGGGGTGAAATCGGACGTGAAAAACAAATTTTTTTACTAGGTCATCGAGTGTGGTGTCAAATGTGCTTGTGAAAACACGAGTAAAAAATATATATATATATATATATATATATATATATATATATATATATATATATATATAATGTAATATTTGCAAATACTTTGCTTGTACTATTTTTTAAAAATGGCGAAAAATCGCTGTCCCCCCCTTATCTTCAAAAGAAAATTTTGAAAAAATTATGGAATATTCTCCACCGCGTGTAGATTGAACGAAAATTATCACGAGTGCATTACTTTTAATAATTTATCTGGTATATAAAAAAAAACAAAAATTTCAAGTTTTCAATAAAGATTGGAAACAAACTTTGTTGAAAACTCATTTGGGGTGTGTTTTGTCAAGTCACTGATCATTTTATACCTCCCTAATAAAACTTTTTATTTTAAAAGCAATCAACGTACGGAACACTAATTGCGCAAATTCAACTTGCTTGACCGGTTATTTGTCTATAAAACTTATTTTGAAAAGAGAAAAAAGTATTAATATAAAGAAAATCCACAATGCTAAGAAGTATTTAGGGATATTGCATTGTGCCTCAATCAGGTCAAATTTATCATTTAGAATTGATATACCCCAGTCACATGGTATATTGTTGAACAGTGATACAACATCAAAAGAAGCAAGAACAAAACCTTGCCGAACAACAAATCCATTCAGCTTCTCAGCCAACTCAAAGGAATTCTTAATTCTAAACTTATTAAATGTGAAGAAGGATTTGTCTAAAATTGAAGCTATATATCCCGCCCGGGTTGATGCCCCTGTATAAGAAAAGATGGAACGTAGGGGATATCCCTCTTTATGGATTTTCGGTAGTCAATAAAATCTTAGGCAAACACCATTATAAGTAGTAAGCCTCTTGGCAATGGTCTCCTCCAAGCATTTCCCATCTTTCAGGTCTTTAATTAGTATATTGTTTTTCTTCTAGTTTTCTATGTTGGCAATGTACTTACAGCTGTTAAAATGTATTTTGTGACCTATCTGAAGCTGATGTTGGAAAAGGGGAGATGTGATTTGATGGTCAATTTATGATCATTTAGTCTGGCATCTGGCTTCTGTTAGTTTGTCCAACGTATGCTTTGCTGCTAGTTACACATGATAAGTTGTATATTCTCTAGTTTTGTAATAGGACCTTATCTCTGGAATTTTTTATAATAGTTCTTATTATCCAAAGAGGTTTGTAATGTAATGTGTGGTAGAAGAGTTTTTGATCTGTTTTCCGGAGCTGTTTATGTGATGATGTCTATTTTCTAAAATACATTTTTTACAATTTAATATTTTTCTCGCAACTTTAAGTGAGTTTCCTGAAAAAATCTGACGGTGAGAGTCCTTTTTATGATTTTTTTGGATTCAGCATAAAAAATACTTAAGAAAACACGTGTCTCACTTAAAAGACAGAGAATTTTTTTTTGTATACCTGTGTAATTTTTACTAGGAAAAGATTAAAATAGTTGTACCAAATTTACAATTAACCCCAATTAATATAAACCGTAGTTTATCAGCCAAATCCAATCACGTGACTAAGATTGTTTCCCTATTAGTCTGAACATTTTTTTTTACAATCGCCATTAAGTAGTGGAAAGTCGATAGGCTACTTAGAAAATCTCTTAAGTCTGCCAACCTTTATTTATCTACACTAACCTAACATAATACAAAGTTAAATGACTGGTATTATCTCAAAATAATTAGTTGACAGACGCGTCTGGAAGGAACGGCCCGTTTGCTAATGACGCTCATTTATTCCCAATCTAATTTCGGTAATTAAGTGCCATATGGGCACTTGAGAGTGCCATTAAGTCGCGAAATTAATATTTTCCATTTCCAATATGAAATTTTACACGTGAAATATTATTCGTACCATGTTCGTATGCCCGTTAATTGCCTAAATTTCTGAACGAATTAAAACCAGATTATAAATCACTTTCGATTTATTAAGCAGCAGAAAATGGGCTATACTAGCTTACACGCGAAATAAACTTTCAGGGAACTTGGTAGGTTGCGTTGGCGTTTTAGGGGAATTTTCAGTGCATGGCGTCATGGAGAAAAAATAAATCTTTGTTAATTTTATTGCGGAAACTAAAAGTATTTAAGTTTGTACTAATTTCTTTATACCTCTGTGTGCAAGGACTAGCAATTTATTCATCCAAATCCATTTAATCGCCTTCAAAATAATCTACCATAGTGACGCACTTCTGCCAACGTTTTGTCTCATCCTTTAAAAGACGTCTTATATGTGTTTACAAGTAATGCTTTCTAAGTGACCTGTAAATTCTCTCTTGTAGCTTCTATAGATTCAAAAATGAAGTAGTTTGTTTGGAGAACAGTAAAAAGTCACATGATACCATATCTGGTGCATACGGTGCCTGTGAAAGAGTGTTGACGTTTAATTTTTACTTAAAAAGCAAATAATGCATTGCGCAATGATACGATATTGTGATGGGAAAACGTATGAATTATTCTCCCACAATTTACAGTTTTCAGAATCTTTAGTCACATAAACGATATATCACTCTTAAAGAATACTACTTCTTAATTTTTTGACTAATTGAAAGAGACTTTTTCTGCAGAATGCCGTAGTAATTGAAACTGTTACCATAAACTTGATTTTTGACCGATTTTGACTTGGTTTTATCGGTTTTGGTTCACCTTTACACGATATTCACTTGATAGTTGCATTGCTTATGGGTCATATAAATCAATACAACACTTATCAGCAGTAATTATACATTTCAAATTGGAGTCATCCTTTGCAGTGTGCCGATTTTGATAGTTCGCCTCGGGATCGTATTCGAAAATCCCCGATTTGTCACCTGTAATTACGCATCTGAAGAATTCGAGGTACTGCAGAAGATCAAGACACTCAGGTCGATCGCGAACAATCCTGATATACACTTTTATTATGTCCAAATCCTGAACTAAAATCTGGTAGATCGTAAACTGGTTCAAATTTAACTGACTATTGATCGTTCTCGACATCAGTCTACGATTTTCATTCCACGTTATCCTTTCGTGCTTTTGAGATATTCCTGCACTCGGCTCATTTTCCATTTCTTCCCGTCTCCCTTAAATGACCTTTTAACATCTGAATACTTGTATCCTGGATAGAAAATGTTCTTCATAAGCCTGCTGTAATTTTCCAGTAACGGCTTCGAAACACAATTTAATAGCGCAACGTTGCATAATATTTCTTCGGTCCTTATTCGTAACGCAATTCACAAACATAAGTGAGTCGCTATTATCAGTGAACCGCAGCAAGTTTATACTAGTGAGGAGCAGGGTGTAGCTTGTCCGTCACCTAAAGTACACAGCAGCAATTTTGTCGATTCATGCACAGCACTGTCAGTTTCATTGCTTTTTTATGACACGACATATGTTGTTTACCTTATAAATTAGACTATTAAAACTATTGCTTGGAGACTTTGAAGAACTTCGCGTTGGTTACTTACCAAAGTTTAAAAGGACGAATCAGTCGAAAAATTGACGTTCGTCGGTCAAAATTTCTACACGCTTGGATAGGCAAATACGTAAAACAGTCCAGAGTAACAAAAGATAACCAGAAAAACCTACAATTTCTAAACATTAATTTTACGGCGAAGCGTCCATGACTTTGATATGTTGATTTCGGTCCATTATAGATGCTTATTAAAAAACTAGCACTGTATACTGTATAACAGCAAATATAATATTTTCTATTTTAAAATAGTTATTAATTTAAATATATAATAAAAGACTGTTTTTACTCAATTTCCACTGGTTTATTTAAATTGCGATGACGCGTTTCGCTGTCGATGCCACTTCTTCAGATCGATCGACATTTTACACTGTCAAGTTTGGTTTAATAATTTTAATAGAGAACCTATTAACAAAAAACAAAGTAAATGAAGTTATAAAAATGGACATAATTAATTTATTAAGAACTTGCCTAAGACAAAATTATTTTTCATTTAACAATAAATTCTACAATAGTAAGGAAGGGTTAATTATGGGAAGTCCATTAAGTCCATTACTTGCCGAAATTTTCATAGACAGTAATGAAACAATGATACTTAACAACCATAATAACAATAGTAATAATTTTCTTTACTGGTATCGATACGTAGACGATATAATTGTATGCTTTACAGGTACGGACAGACAATTAACTCACTTTTTACGGTACATTAATTCTTTACATAGAAATATCAGTTTTACAATGGAAGAAGAAGTCGAAGGGAAAGTCAACTTCTTAGACTTAACAATCAGTAAAACCATGAAAAAACATGAATTTGCAATATAGCACAAACCTTGCCATACAGATACAATTCACAATAGTTCTCACCACCCTAACCATCATAAACTCGCGGCTTATCATAGCTTTATACATAGACTAACCAATATCACCTTATTACTAAAGAATTAAACTACATAAAACAAGTAGCCGTTAACAACGGTTATTCGGTTATTTTAATCGATAACATCGTTAGGAAGAAACTTAGAAACAAGGCAATCTCAGAAATATATCCACGTTTTAAGGACAGAAAAACCACATTTAAATGCTTAACCTATTTCGGCAAACCAACAGAAAAACTTTTTAAATCCAAAAAATATCAACACAGCTTACAAGAGTAACAATACTATAGGGAAATATCTCAAAAATTACAAACCACAAATCAATAAAGACAATAAATCAGTGGTTTATCAATTAACATGTGGGTCATGTCCTAAAACATACATAGGACAAACTGGACGTACATTTATACAAAGAATTACAGAACACCAAAAACGTTTCATCCATAGAAAGTCTAATTCAACATATGCTAATCATCTTTTAACAGAAAATCACACATTTACCAAGAATTTCAAAATTTTACACACCCAACGGTTTAAAACTAAACCTTTTAGAGACAATGCAAATAAATCGATTAAGGACTACAGGTACGTTACTCAACGACCAGGTAGATTTAAACAATTTACCATTATTTAATTTACCATTATTAAATTCCAAATCTGTGTGGGTTTTCCAATACTATCAATGTAATTTAATTAGATGTAATATTATAATTAAGAAATATAAAATTGTGAACATTAAACCTAACTTGACAGTGTAAAATGTAGATCTGAAGAAGCTGCATCGACAGCGAAACGCGTCATCGCAATTTAAATAAACCAGTGGAAATTGACTAAAAACAGTTTTTTATTATATATTTATAATGAATTTCCATCAAGTGGAAGCTACAACCATCCAAAAAAAAATTATTAATTTATTTAAAAACATATTGTTTTATTACTTTTTTTCAATCATTACATATGTACACGTGCAATTATAATAACGGTTTATCCTGGTCACAGAATAACCGCCAAATTTTAAAAAAAAAAATAGAACTTAGACTACAGCCGAGATGTACGGTTATTTTAACAGCACCTGTACTTGTAAATAAAAAGCCGTAGAGCTAATAAAAATACTGATTGTAATGAATTACTATTATTTTGTTTCTTAAAAGAAAAGAACTATGCACAGTTTGGACTAAGAGGGACTTAACTTATTTAAAAAAATATATATTTTTGATCCGTACTGAAAGCATCTGATTACCGACCTCAATATGATAATCTGTTTCAAGCAAATTTATTTAATGTGGATTAAGACGAGATAACACACCAGGCAATCCAAACTCGTGTTTCAGAATCAATTGTATTGATATATGTAGTATTTTGATAAGGTTTACAAGATCTCTAATACTTACAGTCTGTCATGTAAGAATGTGGCCACTCGTATTCTTGAAAAAATGTGTTACGAGAACATTTTTTGCAATCAATATATTTTTTGGTGTGCTAACAACGGCGCAATTACCTTAGAAAGTTGTCTACTCGCCTCTTACATCAAGAATCGCCTGGCATCTTTGAGGCATGCTGTCGACGGGTTTATCTGCATACTCTGCAAATTTTTCGAACCTCGCTAGACAACTGAGTCAAAGTGCTCAGAGTCTTTTCTCGTTTTATAAGGGACCAAACATTTTCAATAGGGTTGGCGTCCGGCGATTGTGAGGGCCACTCTAGAATCTTATCGTGGGCCCAAGCCAGCCGCTTCGCGACGTGATTTTTACCCGGCAAAGGTTTCTTCGACATGCTTCGGAATCTAACATCGTGAACACGAAGATGTTGTCATGGGACACATTCAAACCCGATTTTCTTTATTTTGCCGCTCCTTGGCCCAACATCAATTCCGGGTCCTGTGAAAACAAAGACACGAAGTATTTTTCGAAGTGACTTGGCCGTTTCGTTAAAATGATTTACCCACTTCTTCACAAACGATACCGATTTTTTAATATATTTAACAGCCTCGAAATGCGTCATTTTAGGCCTGGAACAAAGAAAGACTGCCTCGAACTGAAGCGCAAACAAGTCTCATTTTGGATTTTACGTGATTTCGACGAAAGTTCGGAATCGACTAATACTTTTACTAAACTGCGTCGTGGACAAATGTTCCCTCTATCGATTTTTTGTTGAATCACTGAAATCACATCTACTAAAAATTAATTATCGCGGACACGTTCTTACTTAACAGACTGTAAATGGCGATAATTGGGTAAAATATTTTAGAATATACTGATGTTTTCTTCTGTGGTTGTGGTTGTTGGAGGTCAACTACTTTTTTAAGCGCTTTTAAACGACTAGAACCAGTTGAAAACTTTCAATTTTGCTAAACGTTCATCACAATAAAATCTGTCTATCATTTTAAACCTATCAATGTAAGAAATTTCGTATTCAATAAGTTTATTCATTTTAAAAATTGCCAAGAGGAAAATTTCACAATAACATAGCATGAAAATTTTGGTGAGATGTTACTAATAGTTCCACCTATCTAAATAACAAATACTTTAATAAATATTTTTTTTCATTGTTCATCTCTCCGCCTGAGTAGGGATTTTACCCTTTTTCATATCCTGAGGAAATCGGTCGGCAGCCGTCAACGTTGACCAACCGCCGAAACATACATTTTTGTATTTCACAGCACCTTTTAGACAACGCGATAGTGCTGCCATGGACTTTATTTCATTTCTGCAAACAACCACTACCTATGTACGTGGTCAGGCCAAATAGACTTAATTAAATTAATAAATAAAGTATACCGACCTGCCGCCGGGACTTAAAAGTAAAAAAGAAAAGTAACAGCGGGAGTGTTAAAAAACAATAGTAACCTTAATTTTTGAACACAGGAGTTCATAAATGCAAACATACAGACAGATGTTGAGTTTTATTTATGGAGATATTGCGTCAATGTAACACATTTGCGAAATTCGACCTTTTCTCGTTTTCTCGATTGTAACATTTCAAAAGGCGCAAATAAAATAAAATTATTCTAGGTCATTTGACTGTTCAAACGCCAAAAAACGCGACAAACTCAAATAAATATCTCAGTGACATGTGAAAACCCCTGAATTAAAAGCAGAGGGTTGCCATTGGAAACGCAAAAGTACGCAACATTATGTATACGTCGTTTCATTTAAATTGGCTTTCAGGGTTTTTAATTATATTTTTAAGCAGCAGTGCTGCTGTGAATGTAATCTATGGTGGCCTATACCATCTCTTCGAGCTAAGTGATATTAGATCATATTACACAAATAAATAATCGAAAATGTGTGGGCCTTGTACTTAAAATAACTGTTCCGTATATATTTATATATATATATATATATATATATATATATATATATATATATATATATATATATATATATATATATATATATAAATATATATATATATATATATATATATATATATATATATATATATATATATATATATATATATATATATATATATATATATATATATATATATATATATATATATATATATATATATATATAATATATATATATATATATATATATATATATATATATATATATATATATATATATATATTTATACAGGGCGTTCTGAAAATCGTTTAATATGTTGAAGTGGGTAGCTCCTGGAAACAATTGGAGGCACACCCAATCCTGATTTTTAATAATTTTAAACATTATTGAAAATTACGTGAATTAAAAAAATTATTGCGCTGCCCTTATCACAGTTAAGATGATCAGGGCTAGGAGAGAACGTGAATTTTTAATGCGGGTTGAAGGGAAATGACACACCGCTGTCAGCGACAATCCAACCTTCAAATCTCTTTGGCGACAAATCATTTTGTTTACATAGTGAAAAGTATTACGAAAAAAATGTTTTTTTCGTGAACTCTCAGAAACTGATAATGCAAAAAGTATTTTAAGTGTTTTATTGACGTTGGCAAAATTTAGTAATATTTGATTTTTATGACAGTTTGCTTACTGAGACAGAATTATTACTAGTATGGTAAAACAGATATGAATACGTAATTAGTGCGATATTTCTATATGTAATTTTCCAGGCAGTGGGGGCGTTGATTTTTGATCAGAAGTTTGTGACTTCTTTGAGTTAGTTTCTTATCATCGATGGGCGCTATTAGCAATTTTATACAATTGTTTTTGCTACAGAAATATGCCAGTTTCAATATATTAAATGATTTTCATGACATCTTGTATATATACATATATATATATATATATATATATATATATATATATATATATATATATATATATATACGAAGGGTGTTTCTTAAAGGAAAAAAAAAATAGAATATTAATAGCAGAGCTGCTTTTAAAGAGCGTGGGCAACTAACCTGAAGATTTTTCACAAAAAAAAAGCAGCTTTCATTTCATCATCTAAGTATATGCTTGACAGTTTCGTAAAAAATTGCAACTTTTATTTCAAATACGTGTTGAGAGGTTAGTTTGAGATAGTAGTCAGTAACAAGACTTCCCTTACTTTTTCAGGTTCACTGAAGCTTGTAAACAACGCGCTCAGTGCTAAAAACCCGCGTTGGCTTATTGTAAAATTTATTTGTAAATTTACGAGTATATATAGGGCCTTATTAGGATGTATAAACTGAAAACATAGATTATTGGATACAATCCAGCTCTATATTGGGAGCTAAGTTGGGAATGTGGAATCTTTGGTAAAATGACAGTCAATAAAACATGGTTAGCGAAACGCGCGTCGAGAACAAAAATAAAGGGTTTGGTGTAGTGGTGATATATACTGAGTAGTGTCTATATTGGGAAAACCGTGCTGCCATTGTGTAGTTGTACTTTATAATATTCCTGTTAATTTTTACATCACTTATTATCTGATGGCTTAAATTCTCTATTATGGCTTTGGTCGGTATAATTTAGTTGTTTCTGCTACTGCTACGGGTAACAAGATTGACTTGTGTTCGCTGGTGTGTATGTATCAGTTCAGAACGCTCGATACTGCCTAGCTGATAAGATCCAGTAGATGAAAATGCTTCCTAGACTGGTACTATCGACAATCATCATCCGGTGAGCTACTAAATCACTCTTCTTTTTATTAGTTTACGGATGCTCAGCACCTTTCTGTCCAAGGAAATATTAAGAAAAGGGTCCCTTCATTAATACACACCAAGCAATTTTTATAATATGCCAACATTTTATTTGTTTTTAACACGATCCCGTGATTCTAGACACGTCCTTTCTCATTTAGCTTAACGCTTGTAAGCTGCCAGCAGTCTCACGACGGACATTGAGACACATTTGCACGAGTTTGAACCCATCAATAAATTACGTGCTTCCAAGTATGTTGATTAAATTTGTTTTCCTCGAGCCCTTGTGTCTCTGAAAGAGAGTAGATTTTTTTGGCCATAAAAATACACATCCGGGCAGGATATTTCAATACAAGTGTTCCAAATTCTATACATTTTATTATTAAGAATTGTGATTAGTGTCTGAATTAATATACAGATGATGGCTAAGAAAAGTTTCCAGTGATCAAGTGAGTTTTGCTCTAATACATTTCTCTGAGCCTTAATTAACATCTAAATTAAATGTATGTTAAAATGTATTTTAATTTAGAAGATATTAATAATAAAAATAAAATTGGTCAATTTGGATTTTATTACATACATATATATATATATATATATATATATATATATATATATATATATATATATACATATATATATATATATATATATATATATATATATATATATATATAATATTAATAATAAATGTCTTTATTTATATATACAATAGATTTAAAAAATATATATTTAAAAAGACGGCAAGATCTAGCAAAAAATAATCATCTAACCGCCTGGTTTAACAAATATGATGTCACATCTAACTAATGTCAAATTAAAATTACTTTTTCTTCTTCCTATAAGTCTTGGTTTGTCCATTTTTAAGCCTCTTGTGACGTAGATGTCCAGCTTACGTGTCATCATTTTAGTGGTCGACCGGAAGGTCTTCTTGTTTCTGGTTTTTCATCTTTTGTCCGTCTTCGTCTTGATCTAGCGAAACTGACGATGTCTTGAATCTTGAGTTCTTCTCGTATAGTTGTGTTTCGTACCTGATTTCTCAGAGTTATTCCTTTGATAGTGCGCTGTGTTTGTATTTCTGTAGCTCTCATGAGGCTTTCTGTTTTAGATGTTTCTGCTCTTATTTCTGCTGCATACGTTAGAACCGATCTTACCACAGTTCTATATATACGCACTTTGCTTTCTGTAGACATGTAGGCATTTTTCCATATTAATTTCCTCAAACAACTAGATATTCTCGATTTGCCTGAAAGAGTACTTCGTCATACAGATTTTTGAGCTCGATAGCTGTACTCCCAGGTAAGTGCAGTGCATGTTCTGTGCTACTGTTTTGTTGTAGATGGCTAATTTACCAAACTAATGGGGTCTATATGTATAACCATTGATTCTGTTTTTTCCACTGATATTCTCATGTTGTAAGTTTGTGCTGTGGTTTGGAAACAATGTATTAGTCGCTGTAGGCGATCTTCATTTTATGCTGTTAATATTACATCATCAGCAAACCACAATATTTTTAGAGTCTCTCGTCCCATTTTGTATCCGCTATTGACCTCATTGATACTATTTATTATTTAGTTCATTATTAAATTAAAGTGTTGGACTCATGCTATCGCCTTGTCCAATTCCAGATGATATTGGTACTTCTTCAGTTAGTCCTTGCTGTGTCCTTGTACGTGTCCTATTGAGCTGTTCTATCACTTTAATGTAGTTGTTGAAGTCAGGATCTTGTAAAATTTGTAACACATCTCTAAACCATACCCTATCGAATGCTCTTTTTAGATCAACTAAGCACAGAAATAGACTTTTATTGAATTCTAATGATTTTTTAATCAACCGTCGGATTGTAAATATAGCATTCACTGTCGATATATTTTCTCTAAATCCTTGCGTTCCTCACTTATTTCCTCCTGTACGTTTCTAGGTGGCTCGAGTAGCCTAGGGACGTGCAGTCGGTCCCAAGCCCGGATAAAGGAGGGCAGTTTATAGAGGAGGTTAGCACCATACCTATTGTAAAAAAAACACCCGCTCACAGGATTGTTAAGCAAGTCTCGGATTAAAATTACATGTTTTCATATTTAAAAGAACATTAATCACGAAAAGAGGGAAAACAAACACTATAACTGCATAATATATATATATATATATATATATATATATATATATATATATATATATATATATATATATATATATATATATATATATATATTATATTTTAGTATCTTGGTATATCGAACAGGCAACAGCAAATCAGGTTGGATACCTAAGAAAATGTCCCTGTCCATTTGAAAATCCTCTTTCAAGAGTTAATTATTCTGCAATTTCTTGTCTATAAGATATAAACCAATTCACTTCAATGTATTTTCTCCCAGAACGCACAAAAAAATTCTTATTTCAGCTTCAAAACTAGACATAAAATAATTTTGTAACATAAAATATTAGTCTACAAACTATTTTCCAATAGAAGCAAGTGCTTCTCTTTTATAAAAATGTCAATAATAAATCACTTTTTGGAGATAAACAAGCCGCTAATTTTTGATTAGTCTTTATTTTTCGCCTAGAAACAATTTCCAATCTTGTAAATGCTTTCCAGATTATGTTATTTATGACTATTTAGTTCAGAATTTATTTGACTAAAAGTATGTTTCCCAACATTACACAGTGTAACGATCAAAGGAAAAAATTAAAAAATCACATTTTTCATATTGAGATCTCTTTAATGAAAATATGTTTAGTGATAAACAAAGACGCTAAACACAGTTTCGATCTATGCGTTATTCTGTAGCCTTAATGACATTGAATTAAATATATTAAATACTGTAATTTAATAACTAGAAGTAGAATTTCTACCAAGATAAAAATTTGTTTTCCTAGAATTGTGATACTTACTAAGTCAGCTTAATAATGAAAGGCAACTCTGAAGGCAAAAGTAAATTTTGTCCAAATTATTTGTCTGCAAATATAGGGTGTCCCACTGTTCCGTGTACATAGAGTTATTGTGGATTTCTGGGATGAACATATAACCATTTAACCCAACTTAGATTAATCCAAAAATTCGTAATTTTTTAGGTACAGGGTGTCAAAGTTATAATTTTATTTTAGTTTTTCTTAAGTAGCTTTCTGAATAAATGTATTATTTGTACAAAATTCGATGCCAAGGGGTTTTCTGAGATGAGAAATCAAAATCAGCTTATAGTTTTGTTGTAAATTGTAGGAGGTGCCACTTATTCCATTGTCTATACTTTTAAATTGTCATAACTTTCTTATACCTCTCTGTATGATATTTTTAATTAAATATTTGTATTTTTGGTCTTCTCCTATCTAAAAAAGCTCTAGAGTAAATGTTGCTCCAAGCAATGGTTTATGGGATAATGGGATGTTTATTTCCGTTTTTTAATTCCATTTTCAAATTCGTAATTGCGTTCCTTCACACTTCATCCGGCTTAGGACAGGTCTAAAAGAATAGTCTATGAAATTTGGAGCATGCCTGAAAGCAAACAGGCTAACAACAATAATAAACTTAAAGACCAACGGGCCAACAACAGTAAGAATGGAAAAACCTGGCTAAGGTCATAAAAGATTACCCACAAATTGATAAATTCGAAAAAAGTTTAATCCCTTAACTGAGAAGATATTAGTTTCCCAATAAATGTTCAATATGGCCGCCACCTTCGTTAATACACAAATTAATACGTCGCAGGAAATCTAAATGTACTTTTATTAAAACGTCTTCATCTCATGAAGTGTTAGCAGCATTTTGAATCCTATTCCACAATCGCTCAATGTTGTCAATTTGAACTTGATAAACTTTCGATTTTAACGCACACCAAAGGAAAAAAAATTGCATGCATTTAAGTCTGGGGAACGAGGTCTTCACCTCTTTCGATCCATTTATCTGGGTAACTTTGGTTCAAAAAAATTCTCACATTACTCGCAAAATGGGATGGTGCACCATCGTGCATGAAAAACATGTCGCAACATAAATTAAGGGGTAAGTTTTCCAATAATTCATGAATAAAGTCAAGGATGAAATTCAAGTAAATGTCACCACCAAGTTGATCTGGTAATCTAAATGACCCGATCAAATAGTTCGCGAAAAATCCCATCCAGACATTAATACTGAATTTGCGTTGAAACTGCCTTTGTTGCAAAGCATGTGGGTTTTCTTCAACATGAACAGGCTTCTTATGCATATTTGTTATATCACGTCGAGTGAAGCGTACTTCGTCTGTAAACAGGATTTTAGTGTGAAAAGCTGGAACAGTCGCTATACGTGCTCAAATAATTTGTGAAAAATAGAAACGGGATCTAAGATCTAGAGATGAGAGTTCCTGGACGGACTGTATATGAAAAGAGTAAATAATTTGTTGTCTAATGGTCCGATTAGATAGATTTTTGATATTCCCGTTTGACGTTCAATTAAACGAGTCCAGGATTATCGTGTACAATTTCAAGGATTTCCTCTTCAACATCGGGTGCTCTAAATAGTGAAGTCCGCTCGACATTATTCTTGTTCGGCTTAAATTGTTCAATTTCTCGAAGTCACATCTCAATATTGGCAAAAGTCTGATGGTTAGGAGTCCGACGATGCGGAAATTTTTCGTGATAAACGTGAGCACTATTGCGACCGTTGCCATTACAAATAATTTAGATTTAAAACACTGTTGAGCTTGATAAGGGATTAATTCTCATTAATGCTAGTAAAACTTGTTTGATATCTGTCAAAAATTACCTTCTCTCAGTATTACTACAACCCAGTTAAGTCATAGAACATATGATATCTTATATCATTGCCAGAGTGATTTTTTGAGCGTTGCCTAGTAACTGTACAATATAAAGAAACGTGTGAAGGAACGAATTTGTGAATTTGACAATAGAATTAAAAAATGGAAACAAACATCCCACTATCTCAAAAAACTGTTGCTCGAAGCAACATTCACCAAGAAAGCTTTTTTAGACAAAAGAGGGCGGAGAATAAGAATATTTAACTAAAAATACCATACAGAGTGGTAGAAAAAAGTTATGACAATTTAAAAGTATACACAGTGCAATAAGTGGCGCCTACTCCAATTTACAACAAAACTGTGAGCTTATTTCGATTTCTTATCTCAGAAAACCCCTTAGCACGGAATCTTATACAAATAGTACAATTATTAAGAAAGCTACTTAAGAAAAACTAAAATAAAAGTATAACTTTGACACCCTGTATCAAAAAATTATGAATTTTTGGACTAAAGTAAGTTGGGTTAAATAGTCATATTTTCATCCCAGAAATCCACAGTAACCCTATGTACACGAAATACTGGGACACCTCCTAAAATACGTAAATAATATACGGCTTTATTTTTTTAACCCCTTACTGCATGACTTTTTTTATTTTTGCAAAAAAAATATATATGTTAGATAATATTTTTAAATACACGAAATAAATGTTAAAAAAAAAATTGGTCACTTTTTTATCAAGATATGAATCACCTTTTGACATGTGCCAAATTTGGCACAAATTGGGAAAACGGAAAAAAAAAAAATTAAACTAGAGAATAAATTTCGGTAAAAATGTTTAAACGTGTCATACAAAGTTTATTCAGTATGGAATTTATAAAAACAGTTTCGGTCTTTATTTAGGCATAAAAATACCACACACTTGTTACAAGACACATGAGATTTTCCCTTGCACTCAGGATATTTACATCTTTGGCGATCTTCATTTACTTCTGGCCAGTGACTCAAGTTATCAGTTCTAACTTCCTGGGCTGGTATTTGTGAAAAGGGATACTTTCTTTGTTTCAAATCTAGCTGAGGCTGTAGGCAGGTGCTTGGCCTTCCCCTTTTTTTCTGACTCACGCCAGATTTCGTTAATACTTCTGCAAGAGCAAGCTTGAATTCTGAGAGCGACAAATATAAGTTATCATTTTTGCAAACTTCGTCTCCACAATATCCAACTGTTAGCGCAAGTCATATCAAGAAAATGGAAAAAATACCCTCATATACCACTTTTTTGATCTAATTTGGATTCTATAGTATCCTAGCATGCTATCTAGGAGATCTACTCCTCCCATATAAGCATTATATACAGCAACGCTATGGGGACGGGGGATTTTTATATGAGTATTTGATTTTTTGCAGAACCTCGTTGCTTCTGATGTAGGCTGACTGCCAACATAGGTTGATACGGTATTCACAATTTTATTATCATACCAGGACACTGCAGATATTTGCACACCATCGACAGTTGCCACTTTTTCCAGAAATGTACCTCTACCTTTTTTTTTCATTTCCGATTCCTTAGGAAACTGCAAGCATGGTACACGATTAGCTCTTACTGTACCCAATGGTAAAATACCATTTTTGGTGAGATATGTTAGCAGGGGAATGCTTGTAAACCAGTTATCAAAAAAGAGTTTGTACTTTAGATTTTTTCGGAATAGATTCTGAAAGTTTTACTACAACGTTGCTACTGGCTCCTAGATCAGGCTGATTATTCTCAAGCACCGTAGTTCCACAGTAAAAATCAAAGTCGTAAGAAAAACCAGACACGCCGCTTAGAACGAAAACTTTATATCCCCATTTATGGGGCTTTTTGGGATTATATGGTTTTAGAGTTGAGCGTGCTTTCGTTGGGATGATTTGTTCATCGACGGCCATATGTTCTTCTTTAGGAACAAGTAGAAATCTGTCACGAATCTTGTTCAGAAAGGGACGTATTTTAAAAAGTTTATCATAGTCAGGTTGACCCTGAGGAACCTGCAGTGTGTTGTCGTTGAAATGCAGAAATCGTTTGATTTCTTCAAATCTGTTGCATGTCATAGCACTGGAGATATTGGGAATTTCCAACGAATTATTCCAATAAGACCTGGTCGATGGTAACTGAATAATCGACATATATATACAAATGCCACAAAAAACACGAATTTCTTCCTTGGATATATTGGGTGGCTTTTCAGGTCTACTTTGAACCCCGTACAAATTTGACTGTTCAGTTATGTAAACGAAAAGTTCTTCAGTAAAAATGAAATTGAAGAAATGGATAGGATCTTCTAATTTTTTTATGAAATCAGGAAGAATTGTACAACCTTGAAATTTTACAAATTCCTCAGAGACAGCTAGAAATTTATTCTCCCAATCAATGGTTTGCTTCTGCTTTTTTTCGGCTTCTCTTTGGTCGGTTTATTAGTCGATGTCGATGGTAACACATACTGATGATCTATAAAAGTTTGCCCTAATGCTGACAATGGCATGTCATCATCATCATCTTCTATATCGGTTTCGTCAATAATAACATCTTCGTTTGTCGAAACGATTCTTTCGTTTTCACTGTCTGACTCATATAGGAGAACGGACTTTCTAGGACCCAACAAGTCATTTCTTTGATGTTCATCGTCCGAGGATAAATTTTCATTGTCACTAACGTCACCATTTGGAATTCGGAAATTTCTGGTGCCATAAAACTTACTGGGGTCCATCTAAGAAAGAGATGTAATTATTATAAATTATCATGTCTTTATATAAAACTGTTCCAAATATGGCACAGGTAAACAAACTCATATTTTGTCTTCAATACGTCAAATTATAATTATGATATTACCTTAGTAGCAAAATTAGACACCTACCTTTACAAGAATATTTTTTTCACAACAAATTATTCACAAGAGAGTATGAAAACTGTTGATCTAAAAAACCACAAAACAGGATATAGCGTGTCACAAGCCGCCACTGGACTAATGGCTTTTCCTTGCGTCGAGATTTGACTGCGGTGGAGTCTGCGCGTTTTACGTCAGAGCAGCGAACGTGCCGGATATGGAACAATTTGAAATAAGATCCTTAAGCTACTCAGGGACTTAGAAAAAAAATATATTTGATATGTGACAAATTTGGGACAGTATGCGGTAAGGGGTTAATTATAATTTTCAAAATTCCAGCAGAAACCATCTCTGTGCTCTTTACATATAGTCTATCAATAGTATATCTACATTAATTAGTTTTATACTAATTTTTTGAACAGGCTGATGTCAATTTTAAAATATTATTTGCAAATTCTCTTTTTATTACTAATTTACTAGTTAAACCAGAATCATTAAAATCACATCTCTGAAACTATGATATATATCGCTAAATTCGCATTAAAAAGTATTTCCGGTGCACAAGCGGATATCATTATACGAAAATGAAAAAAAATCGAAACAAAAAATAGCTGCAAATAAACAAATATTTTTACTGTGAAGTTAAATGTGTGTGACATCACAAGTCACATTTCACTATTGCTTTGTTTTTTTTTTGTCTTCTGGGTGATCACTCTGAACTCAATCCTTATCGGTGTCTTAGCCCTAGAAACGAAAAATTATTGATGTTAAGTTAGTGGCATTATAAATAAAATTTATGGAGTTCGCGGTCGGTTCTAGGTGAAACATCTTAATATTTACATTTATGAAATAAAATACAGCATAACTGTTTAATTGAATTTATCCAGATCACTCTGACACGTGTTTCGGCCTCGCGACTATTTTCGAAAAGGCTTACAATAAAACTAAACTTAGGTCCTAAAAGATATTACATTTGGATGGTTAATTGGTACTAAATTTAAATTAAGAAGTAATAAAATTAGGTTAATTACAGGTAGCCTATCTTAACACGGCGTCTAATACGGGGGTAATTCCAAATTCTATTTGGGTGTTCGTTATTTTTATATTATTTTTAATAGCTTTTTTTATGCTAAGAATTTCTAAATTATCCATATGTTTTCCTTTTTGAGCACTGTATAGCAACATCACCCTCTTGTTATTGAAAAGGTAATTATTGTCTGTGTAGTGTTCAGCAAAGCCTGTTAATTTTTGTTTATTTAAAATAGAGTACCTGTGTTCTTTTAATTGTTGTAGGCTCCGTCCCGTTTGTCCCACATAGACAGCGTCACAGTCATCACAATTAAGGTTATATATATATATATATATATATATATATATATATATATATATATATATATATATATATATATAGTAGAACCCCGGTTATTCGAAGTAACGTGGGGGGCACCCTCCTCGGATAACTGAAAACTCGGATAATCCGGATTTGTTTTGTATTCATTCAAAAAATAAACACCAATACTTTAAACCGATGTATTAACGTTTTTAAGATATAATTAGGTACATACATTATAAAACAGTGAAATAGGTATCTATGCGCTTCTGTTTCATATTGCATCTTCTTTTTCTCGCTACAATGTTTCTCCATCTATTAAGAAGAAGCAAATCCGCTGGGGTTGCCTCTGGTTGTTGTTCGATATACCTCAAAGCTTTTTCCAAAGAAGCAAAATCCACCGCCGCTTCGTCATCGTCATCGTCATCTGATTTTTCGGTTTCCTGAAAGGCATCCGTTAATCCATTCAACAACATCTTCTCGTGTCACATTTCCGCAACCTTTTAATTTTTGCATTAATTCAAATAAACTTTTTTCTTTTTCTTTTATCTCGCTGTCAAAATTTGAACAGGACATTTCTCCATGGCTTTCAACTTCAAAGCTAATTCATTTAATGGAGTATCATCTTCACTGTCATTATAGTCCTCAAAATCAATAACTTTTGGCCAAGATTTTTGAATAGTGGTAGTACGCACAGAATCCCAAGCTTGACTTACCCAGTAAATAACATTTTTCAGTGTAACCTTTCTCATCTCATTGATAATATTCTCCTTTTCTGTGTATTCTAACAGATGTTCAAGATATAAACGCCTATAATTTTTTTTTAATGTTTTCGAGGATGCCTTGATCCATCCAAAAATTTTACAACAATTTGGCCCACATGAAGTCCTTCTCCAGGGTGAGAGGGGGCATTATCCATTAACAAAATTGCTTTAATAGGAAGACGGTTTCTGTTAAAAAATTTAGTCACAGATGGCACGAACTCTTCTTCAAACCAGTTAGTAAATAAGGTCGCATCCATCTGACTTTTGTAATAGACTGGTAGAGCTTTGGGTGAGATGTTTTTTAAAGCTCTTGGACGTGTAGACTTGCCAATCACCGTCAGTGGGATTTTGTGCTTGCCAGATGCATTGGAACATACCATTATAGTTAATCTTTCCTTACTTCGTTTGTGCCCAGGAGCTGATTTTTCCTGTCGAGATGCCAATGTTTTTGATGCAAGCATTTCATAATTCAGACCAATTTCGTCAAAGTTGTAAATTTGATCACACAATCTTCGATTTGCTTTTTAAAGTTCTGCTTAAACTTCTCAATTGATGACACATCAGCAGAAAGTTTTTCACCACATATAGTCAGTTGTCGAACACCGTACCGTTTTTTCCATCGGTCAAGCCATCCAGAACTGGCGGTAAACTGATCTACCTCTGGGAATTGCCTACTAATCATTATTGCTTCCTGTTGTAAAATTGAACCTGACAGAGGCACACCTTTTGATCTCTGTTGGTTAAACCACATAAATAAAGCTTCGTTAACCTTTTCATAGTCGTCGGTTTTCATTGATTCCTTCCTGAGGACGAGGAGGCTTGATTTACACACCACTCTCCTATTTTTGTGCCGTTTCTTTTCCAATCTCCAACTGTTACCTCACCTACTCCATAATCTTCTGCAACAACTTTAATTGTCTCTCCTGCTTCAATTCTTCTGATGGCTTTTGATTTTTCTTCAGTAGGAACGACGATTCTTTTACGCTTGTTTTGTTCCATTATAATACGATAAACAAAAATTCAAACAAAGCAGTTCGTATTAATTACACTTAACTACCAGAATTACAACCAAATAAATTATGTGAGTATACTCGTACTTCTCCGTAGTAAATGCTATAACGCACTGCATTCACGGAAATTTACATACTGAAAGAGTCCAAAAACATAAATAGGGGAACCTTTCACACGGGCCAAGGGGATTCCCCGAAAGCCCCGACGATTTTAAATGGAAATATGTACATACATATTTTAGAAGCTCGGTTAATACGCAGCGTAGACGCGCGTACCTCGGATAATCAGGTTCTGAGATTGGTTCGGTTAATCCAGAGCTCGGATAATCGCGACTCGGTTAATCGGGGTTCTACTATATATATATATATATATATATATATATATATATATATATATATATATATATATATATATATATATATATATGTATATATGTATTTATATACCCGATTTTCCATCCATTTGTTAGATTTTTCTTTAATAATAACTAGATACCGGACACTTGTAAAGTTTATTCCTAACTTATTAAGCTATTGGTGATTTTGTTACTAATACCACTGGCATAGTTGATAGCAAACCATTTTGTGCTTACGTGTTTTACGTCCAGTGTGTGAAATTGTTTAAGTATATTTTTATGTTTTTTGTTTTTTTTTTCCAGTTTATCTATAATAATTGGATTATATCCGTTGTTTTCGGCTATTTTTTTTTTTTACAGGGAGAAATCCGTCTTATGGCTTTTGGAGCAGTCTGCGTCACCATAAAGGTACCCCAAAGTGCTCCAGTTATGTGGAGCTCTCCAACCTGAAGGGTTGGCATACCCACTAAAACTCCTTGTGAGCTGGGAAAACCCTTTACTCCTGTTACATATTGAGATTTTTAATATCTAGTTGTAGGTGGCTATTCTTTTGATTATTTTCAATTCTTGTAGATAATTGTCTGTACTTCGTTAATCTGTGTATGAGACTGTGGAAGGTTGACATTTTGATCTGTCAGGATCGATTTGATTTAGTATGTATAATGGTGTCTGTTGGTTTACGGAAAATATCAAATTCTATTTTGTTCTCTACGTTTGAAACTTTTAATGATTTGCCTACTGAAGTAGACAATTTTATTACCTCTTAATTTAAATTTAGTACCAATTAACCATCCATAGGTAATATATTTTAGAACTTAAATTTAGACTTATTGTAAATCTCTTCGAAAATGGTCGTGGGACCGAAACACGTGTCAGAGTCATCTGAATAAATTCAGTGGAACATTTATACTGTATTTTATTTCAAAAGTGTAAATGTTAAGTTAGTGCCATAAGAATGTTATATTCAAATTCATTATAGTTGATTGTAAAATGTATATACTTTATTTTAACTCTAATATTTTACATTTGAATCAATTTCTTATATCAGTCTTGCTAACTTGAAAATGTCATGTTAATACCGTTTTTATTTCGTTAAAGCATAGCGTACTAATATTGTCCGCCGGTGGCTAGGAAAAATTATTACATCTAACTGTATACAATATTCATCAAAATGGCTTTCAGTTCTAAAAAGTTACCATTATGGACAAAACAAAAGCCGAAAGAACCAACAAAAGAAAATATGACCGGATTAAGCGATGAAAAATACTACAAAGGGAACGGATCTGATTTAGAATTGATGTTTGCTACTCAAATGATCCTAATGCCTGCGGGTAAATCGATGCTTCTGCAGTTTTAAAAAGGGTTAACCAAATTTTCAGGAAGACCGGACCCAATGCAAGCTGATGTAATATTTGTGGAAGCCAGAGTATCTCGCATAGAATACAACAAAATAACAAAAAACTCTACCCTAGTTACTCCTTGCTATAAAAAGAATAAACTGAATGTTATCCAAAACCGGTATTGTATCATGAAACAGATTCATGCTCTACAATAAAGTTACGAGAAGTATTAGGCGTCGTGTAACATAGATGTAATAAATAGATTATAACTAACCTTAGACCAAGTACTTTCATGTTTACGTCCAGCATTTAAGAAAAATAGAATATCACTTTCTTGAGAAGCTTTGGAATATCTTTTACCGACTGAAATAATACAACTGAAAAATAATGAAACCGTAGACAATTGGACTTCAAATGAGGATGATGACTTCTGATAATAAATAAGTAATAATAATTTGAACTTTTTAGTTACTTGATGTATTTTATTTACAGTCAATCTAATAAGCGTTACAACACCCACTAAATAGTAACCAGACCTGAGGTTGCTAAAAATTAACAATTAAGCGATATTTAACCCTAAGTAATCCAGTAAAGGGGCGTTTGTTCAGAAAAAGTCAAATAATTAATTATTTTCATTTGCATTTGACAAAAATATTTTTGGCCATGTTCTGGGCTTAAATACTCCTATACGGCATAGCATAATAGATAAGGCCGTACTTGGTGTATCATTTTAAAAAATTAATATATTTTTTTTTTAGATATTTTAGAAACCCGATGTTAAATTGTTCATTCCCTTCTTCTATTTTAATCAGCGTAAGAAATACTGGTTTGTTGATTCGATGACGTGGCAGCTCCATTAATAAGCAATTTCGCATAGATCTAATCTGAAACGTTCTGTATACATCAGTACCAACCTTATATTACTGACATTCTTATCGTTAAATATAACAAATGTAAGATTTTATTGATAACTAAGATAGTAATAGTTGTGGGGACACAGCATCTAGCAAATAAAGTGAAGGGATCCTTTTTTTCAGTACCGAAGAAACTTTTCTCAAAAACAACCTACCCACCACAATCATCGCGAAACCTCCCCAGCGCCTTGCATTTGCAAACAAAGTGGAGTGGCGCCTTCTCGAACTCCAGACAGCCGGGACGTGTCGAGCCGTCTTCCACGCCCAGTAATGCTAGGTACCTATTTAACCTACAACGTCCCGTGAGAATCCCCACGAAGGGATTCGGGACGTGTATACTCCTCTAAAGTAAACATTCAAGGTGCGCTCTTTTGGATTATGCAAAATCTATGGCCCATCTGCAACCTGAGGCCCAGTATCATTGATCTTTCGATCATGAGTTGGCCCATTGCTTAATGGCAGTTCCGGATATTCCTAAAGTGGGTTCAAGTCTCTGGAAAAGAGTCATAGACAGAGTCTGGTGGTTTTATCTATAACCTCATTGTCCCCGCCCCTCCCTCGATGACCAGATACTCACAACAGCTTAGCTTGTTTCTTTCTAGCTAACTCATCCAGGGCATTGCTGCACTCTCCTATCAATGTCGAGTTCGTTCGGGATTTCGCAATTGCCTTGTGCCGTCCGGCAGACAGAGCAGATATACACAATCCACTTATGGCACGCAGTCACTTTCTTCGCGATGCAAGCCAGCAAAATAACAAATTCTTTTTCTTCGAAAGCTGGGATGTACCGTCCCAAAGAGATATTTTCTCGGACCTCCACAGTTTCCTGCCCTCGACTCAACTCAGGGCATTCGCGCCCCATCAGGAAAGCACCCCTGAACGGCCTGAAGGGGATTAATCTCCTGTTATGTTCAGCCATATACTGACCGTATTGTGCAATGGTGCAGCCTCAGATGCATTTTCTTGGATTTGAAAGGTATTGCCTCAAATGTTATTTGTCGAACGACATCGCTTTCCAGATTGTATTTTTAGATTATACAGATAACAGCATAGCATGAATTGATGATTTTACTTCTTTAGGAAGTGTGTGAAAATACCAATACTTCGCACATAAAATTGGCGAGAAATAGTCTGAATTTGAAACGGCATTTTGAGATATTTGTTTCAGTGGTGCCAAATTAATTTATGCACCAAATATTTAAACTGGGAAATGCTTGTATGAAGAGAAACTGTGGAAAAGCATGGAAGAAGAATCAGAAAATCTTTCCTAAAAATTTATGATTTTTCAGCATGGCCGTCATTGGTTGAAAAGAGACTTCAAAACAGTTTTATATATATACATATATATATATATATATATATATATATATATATTATATATATATATATATATATATTATATAAACATATATATATATATATATATATATATATATATATATATATATATATATATATATATATATATATATATATATATATGTCTTGTTTCAAGTTTAGTCTATTTCTCGGCACTTTTATGTGTACTGATACTTTCACACACTTCCCAAAGAAGCAAAATCATCGCTTCATGCGTTGCCGCTTTTCATATAACCTCAAAATCCAGTCCCGAAAGCGATGTCATTCGATAAGCAGCATCTGAGGCAATACATTTCAAATCCAAGAAAATGCATGTGAGGCTACTTAAATGATTTGTTCAGCTTTGGAGAGAACACGTAAAATTTGAAATGGAAAGTCCTTCCTTACACGGCCTAGTCTTCGAGCATGGTCCTGTATAATGACTATTTATTCTGGTGACTGCAATATCATATTGCTGTGTTTCCACGCCACTTTACTAGAGACATCAAAAAAAAAAGCGTAAGTTAACCGGAAACTGCCATTTTATTTCAGAAGCGAAAATCGCGAGTGCAGAAAATAATGAGGAACATTTTCTCTTGAGTTTTTCTATTCTATTCATAAATAAATAACCATTTCATCCATACATTCCATCTATACCGATTTCTCTAAGGCCTTTGATATGGTCAACAATGATGTTCTTCTTAAGAAGCTAAATAACCGTGGCATATCGAGTCCACTATTAGGCTGGATTAGGAGTTATTGGTGCGGCAGAGTTCAGGTGGTTCGAGCTAATAATTTTAAGTCTGTCAACCTTACTGTGCCCTCGGGAGTGCCTCAAGTCGCCCATATGGGGCCTCTGCTGTTTAACCTGTTCTTGAATGATGTGACAGACTGCTTTCGGTCTTCCAGGTTCTTGCTTTTTGCTGATGATTTGTAGTTGTATACGGCGGTTGGATCGATTGAGGATTGTGTGGGATCGCAGGGTGATTTGGATAGACATAGTGTCTGGTGCCAGTCAAACGGTATGGTTTTTAAATACTTCTAAATGCTTCTCTATGTGTTTCTCGAGATCGCGCAATCCATTGTTTTTTGATTACAGCATAAATGGGACTTCCCTCGTGTCCGTGGTTGATGTTAGGGATCTGGGGGTTAAGTTTGATTCAGCACTGAGTTTTATTCCTCATATAACCTAGGTAGCGTCTAGGTCTCTGAGGATGCTTGAGTTCATTAGGCGTTGCTCATCAGAATTTTCATCCATTGCCTCTATAAAAATGCTGTACTGCTTGTTGGTTAGGCCTCTCTTGGAATATTGCTCATGTGTGTGGAACCCACCTTTTGTTTGCCATGCTAGGAGCTTGGAACTTGTTCAGAGTAAATTCCTACGTCACATTAATTTTAAATTCTTTAACAATGATTCTTTTAGTTATTCAAAAATGACATCTATATTAAACTTGAATACCCTGTCTAACTGGAGAGTTTCAGCGCGATCTTGTAATGTTCTTTAAAATTTTAAATTCCATTGTAAATTGTCCAGAACTTTTATCTCAGATTAATTTGTATGCACCCTCTAGACATACTAGATCTACGTTCTTCAAACCTTAACATAAGACAACCTACGGAGCTAATACCTTCATGACAAGATCTATGGGCATTGTAAATAACTGCCCATCACTGGACTTGTTCTCCAGCTCCTTATCTCTTTTTAAGAGGCAGATCGGGGTTCTTTTCTGAATTTCTTAATTTTAGCCTTTAGTTTAAGTAGTTTTAAGTGTCATTTATATACACTCCTGGACAAAATTAACGCAACAATATATGAAATCATACAAATCTCTATAATGAATTAATTTTAATAATTTTTTATGAACATTGGTTACACTAAAAGTTAGAAAAAACTTATTCGGATACTTTAAAAGTGAATTAGCTACCAAATTTCTCAATAAGATTCGAATTAAAATTATTCTTAAGACCTAATAACAAAATCGTTGACATTATGTAATAATGAAAAAAATAAACTGGAAACTAGTAGCAAAATTAATGGTGTAACTGGGACACTAGTAGCGCGTATTGCCTCCTCTACTTCGGATGACAGCGTTTAAGCGCCTAGGCATGCTTCTAATTAAATTTTGGATAAAATCTTGAGGAATTTGCTCCCATTCTGTGATAACTGCATTTTCAAGTTCCCTCAGGTTTCTAGGTGCAGGTATCTGACGTTTCACATTTTTCTTAAGGTGATCCCATACATGTTCTATCGGATTCAGATCAGGGCTTTTTGATGGTCATTGCATAATCGGTATATCAACTTGATTAAGATAATCGAGTACCTCCCTAGCCACGTGAGGTCGAGCGTTGTCTTGCATAAACAGGAAATTGGGCCCCACAAAATGACCGAAAGGCATCACATGTTCTATTACAATATTCTCAGGATAGTAGACAGCATTCATGGATCTCGTACGGACAGGAACTAACTCTCTGCGAGCATCAAAGTAGATGCCACCCCAGAACATAACAGAGCAACCCGCCGAATGGAATCCTTGCAGAGATATTGCAAGGAGCAAACCTCTCTCCTGGTCTTCGCCATACTCGCTCACGACCATCTGGATGTTTTAGACTAACCCTAGTTTCATCTGTGAAGAAAACTTGTTTCCAATCATCCACAGACTAGTTTTCGTGATGTCGAGCAAAACGTAACCTGGCAACTCCGTTCTCTCTAGTAAGCAAGGGCGCAGTGGCTGGTCTCCTACTGGTTAATCCAGCTTCATTTAACCGTCTTCTAACTGTTTTAGAAGAAATTGTGACATTGCGAACAGCTTGGAGTTCGTTTCTTATTATAGAACTAGTGACAGTCCTGTTTTTTTAAAGCATATTGTCTTATAAAACGTTCATCTAGGTCGCCAGTGCATCGTTTTTGCCCTTGCCCTAGCCTTCTAGAATAAGTCCCTACTTCATTCAAGCGTCTTACCATACGACTTATTGGGGAACGATGTTTGCCTAACAAATTGGCAACATAACTCTGACAATATCCCTCGTCCAATAAAACTGAGGCTCGCACTACCTCGTGTTCAGTTAAATTCCTTGTTCGATTCATTTTTCTAATTCTTCAGGGTCAAAAACGTATTACTTTGAAAAAAGGAACAATTTATAAGCTTACTTTTAAAGAAAATCTATCGCATTATTACAGAAAATTGTTTATCTTCTAAAAAATTCTTTAAAACTGTAAATCTAAACGAATTGTTTTGATTTCTGCCATGAACAACGAAACAAAATATGCATAGCCTATTATTCAAATACTCGATAAACTTTAAAACTGACATAAGAAAAAGATAAATTAATTTTCAGATTGTTGCGTTAATTTTGTCCAGGAGTTTAGTAAACTTCTGTATTTTGTCTTTATGAGTTAATGCGCCTGTAAATAAATAAAAAAAAATAAATAAATTTTGGTTGTGCATGGGAGGTACCGAATATTTCCAAGGTACATAAAAATTAAGTTACAAGTGACTAAATAAACCCGTAATTCCCTTTTTCTCTTCGATAAATACGATTGAAAAACAGTTAAATTTACTCAAAAGAAACTAAAAAAGAAAAAAAATAACGCATTTTTTAATAAAGCTAAAAAGTTTTTTTCTTCTTTGTTCACTCCAATATTTTCTTGCACTCAGCGACCGAAAAAGCTAACTTTCCCTCAATTAGGCCGTTCTGACGTACTGTCGAACGAGCATTTAAAAACCGCCCGGCTTCGAAATCGTATATAATGAAAAAAGTTTTAATAGCAAAAAACCCGTTTTCGTTTTAAAACTCTGCCGTCCGTTTTTAAAGCAGTTTCGCCGATGACTGCTGCTACCCTTAATGTGTTTGTAACAATTTCCTAAATTAAAATAAATGGCTAAAGAGAGAAACCACATTAAAGCAAGTTCAGATGGAAGGGGTTGGTAAATTTATATTAAAGACCTTTTTGTCTAAACGCTTCTGAAATATAACATTTATTAACGCAAACATTAATTATACGTGATCCAGGAACAAAAATGCACTTTTGGTGCATTTAAGTTTTTCAATCGATTTTCGTGTCAATGCTCTTGGATAGCACAGTAGGAAAGGAAATTTTCAAATTTTTAAATGAATTAATAGTGCAGTAAAAAAAGCATTTCAAATTGCACAGTCCCTCTGGGTATTGTCCTGAGTTTTAGACCTCGAAAAACTTGTGCTCTTTTGTTTATAAACAATTTAAGTTTTCAAAACGCGTTTTTTGAGCTTAAAATGTGAATAACTCCGATTATATCAGTCGGATCGACTGATATAACCGGAACAAAACTTGCATCCATACAAACTGATTATATTGCAAGAATTACCTGAAGATGACTACGCTAGACGCGTTGAATTTTGCAAGGTCATGATGGAACGAATCAATAATGATTCTAACCTAATTCATAATATTGTTTTTTTCTGACGAGGCCACATTTTCTCTTAACGAAAGAGTTAACAACCTTAACTGCCGATACTGATCTACTGAGAATCCCCACTGGATAATCGACAGTTATTCTCAAAAACCAAAAAAGATAAACGTGTGGGCAGGAATTTGTGGACGTCATATCATCACGAGCGAGAAAATACACCAAACTCTTCGTAATGAAATTTCCAACAAATTTTCATTGGTTTTAAGACGCTTAAGTGTGTACATAACCTATAAAATTGAAAAAACAGGCAAAAAACTGTTTTTATTTTTTTTTTTCATTTCATTGTGCAAGTCGACTTAGTGAACCGATCGGCTTAAAACTTTTAGAAAATATGCCTTTTGTTACAGCAAAAATACTCAACTTCCCGATGCAATTAAATAAAAAATTTTTTGAAGTCACTTCAACTGTTTTTTTTTTACATATGTTTAATAATAAGCAACAAATGCGTTTTTTCGGATATTTTGAAAAATTTGTATCACATTTGGTAGAGAATCGTGAGAATTGTTAAGAAAAATATCATTTTCGTTAACGTGAAAATGACCGAAAAAACGCATTGATGGTTATTTGATTAATAAGCAAATGTAAAAAAAACGGTTAAAATTAATCGAAAAGAAATTTTTTTGAATGGCATTGGGAAGCTGGCGTCCAGACCTAAATTTCAAAAAAAAAAGATTCATTTTGGACCAAATGGTATAATACTGCACTGACTTAGCCGTTACTTGATGGAGATCCATAATAACTAGGAATCAAAATTTAAACAAATGTTTAAGATCACCACTTATATTTATTATATTATTGCTGACAATTGTTTCGACATACTGTGTCTTCTTCTGGAGCACGATGTAAATTAACTAACAAAGTATGTTTCAGAATACATAGTTTACTCAATTACAAGTACTAAATTCATTAGCAATAATTTACCCTAATACCTACAACAAGTTCAATAAAGGAGACCCTCCTCCATCCAATTGATCGTTGAGTAATCGACCTGACGATTTTTTCTGATTAATTTCTACCTGCTCTAAATAACTCAGTAATTTTCCTTTTTTCCGTTATGCAAAATTTTGAAATCTTCATTGAATGTATGATTTTCCTCTGTTAAATGTTTAGCGTAATGAGATTTGTTATTTTTCATTCTAAAGCTTTGTTTTTGTTCGTTTATTCTTTTATAAAAGGGTCTGCCTGTTTATCCTATATACGTTTTATTGCAAGTGCCACAGCATAATTCGTAAACCCCCGATTTATTTTCTTTTTTGTTTTACTTTTATTATTTTTAATATGTCGAAATAATGTGTTATTTGATATTTACATGATTTCTATGGAAAAAATTTTGAATTTTATTAGTTAATTTTCCGGTATAAGTGAGTGTATGAAATTTTTCTTTGTTTAGTTGTTTGTACGGGTACACCAGTCCTATTGCTTTTTTAAATTGTTTTTTCATTAAAACATTATCTACGAAATCGCTCCTGTATCCATTGTTTATACTAATTTGTTTTATAATATTTAATTCTTTCTGAAAGTTTTCTAACATAATTTTTACAAGAGCAGATAAAGGAAAAACTGTAATAGTTATAAAAAAAACAAATTTACTTTGAAAAAACAATAGATTTCCTAAAACCAGATGTATTCAATTCCATCAACTTTGATCCAACAATAACTTTCCAAAAATTAAATAAAGATGTGCTAAAAGACATAAGCATTTTCACAGAGAATGAAAAATTCAGACTTGTCTCGATGAACCCTCAGGTTCCAAAACTATATTCTTTTATTAAATTACATAAAAATAACTCACCAATTCGTCCGGTAGTTTCATACATAACAGCGCCAGCTTTTTCTTTATCAAATAAACTGATTGAGGTTTTGACAAAATATTGTAAATTCACACCTAAATATAGTATTAAAAATAGTAATGAATTGATAGCAAAAATTAATCCGTTAATTATACCAAGTAACTCCAGATTTATATCGTTTGATGTACAAAATCTTTTTCCTAGTATATAACTATCAGACGCTATAAATTTGGTCCAAAGATTACTCAATAAAAATAATGTTAACCCAATAATTAAACAAGAAATATTAGATATCTTAACACTGTGCTTAGACCAGAATTATTTCGAATTTAACGATAACATTTATACAAGTAAGAAAGGTTTAATAATGGGAAATCCTCTTAGTCCAATTTTATCTGAAATTTTCATGGACCATTTAGAAGAACAAATCAGTAATTCTCATCTTGTTAAAAATTTCTTTTATTGGTTGGCTAGCTTTATAGGCACAGATCGACAATTAAAACTTTTTCTAGATTATATTAACCAACTTCATAACAATATTACTTTTACAACAGAAATAGAAACAAATAAATCGTTTAATTTCCTAGAAAATGAATAAACACGATTTTGAAATGTTCCATAAATCAACATAGTCAGATATAACTATACACGCTAATTCTAACCACCCGTTCACACATAAAATCTCGGCTTATAATAGTTTCATCCATAGACTAATAAATACACCATTAACGGAAGAAAATTTTCAGAAAGAATTAAATATTATAAAACAAATTAGTATAAACAATGGATACAGGATACTTATACCGGAAAATTAACTAATAAAATTCAAAATTTTTTCCATAGAAATCATGTAAATATCGCTTTCCGTACAAATAAGACATTATCTCGACATATTAAAAATAATAAAAGTAAAACAAAAAAAGAAAATAAATCGGGGGTTTACGAATTATGCTGTGGCACTTGCAATAAAACGTATATAGAACAAACAGGCAGACCTTTTTATAAAAGAATAAACGAACATAAACAAAACTTTAGAATGAAAAATAACAAATCTCGTTACGCTAAACATTTAACAGAGGAAAATCATACATTCAAGGAAGATTTCAAAATTTTGCATAACGGAAAGAAAGGAAAATTACTGAATTGTTTAGAACAGGTAGAAATTAATCAGAAAAAATCCTCAGGTCGATTACTCAACGATCAATTGGATGGGGGAAGGTCTCCTTTATTGAACTTGTTCTAGGTATTAAGGTAAATTATTGTTAATGAATTTAGTACTTGTAACTGGGTAAACTATATATTCTGAAATATACTTTGTTAGTTAATTTACATCGTCCTCCAGAAGAAGACACAGTGTGTCGAAACAATTGTCAGCAATAATAAACATAAGTGGTGATCTTAAACATTGTGTTTAAATTTTTATTCCCAGTCAAATGGTATAAAATAGCGAGTAATTCAAATTTTAAATAACAAATTGTGCACACTGGGTTCAGTATTCTTGTACCAAAATTTCAGGGTACTTTTGCTATAATCAAAGGCATATTTTCTGAAAGTTTTAAGCCGATCGATTCACTTAGTCGCCCTGTACAATAAAATGAGAAAAAAGTTTTTTGGCTATTTTTTCAATTATATGCGCACTTGAGCAACTTAAAACTAACGAGGATTTGTTGGAAATTCCATTACGAAGGAGTTTTTTTTTTTTTGTCTCGATCTGACTTAAATAACCGGAGTTATTCACATTTTAAATTAAAAAAAATGTGTTTTGAAAAATTGTTTATCAACAAAAGGTCACAAGTTTTTCGAAGTCCAAAACTCAGGACAATACATCTAGTAATACCTTAGAGAGGATAAAGTCATAATATTGCTGTATCTAGACTGTTCAATTTTAAATGTTTTTTTACTGCACTATTCAGGCTCATTAAAGTCAGTTAGTTAATAATTAAAAAATTACACTGAAAATATACTTTATCCGCTTTATGAAACTTGGTTGCTACGGTATTGCTAGAACGTCTTAGTGACAAACGCGTGTAGGCAAGCTTACTTTACTTTTAGGAAATATTTTGTTAAACTGGCACCTTTATACCCTTTGCACATTCCTTGTTCATATAATTTTGCACTGGTTGATTCGTTACGGTAAATTTTTTAGTGATCGCTGAGTCTACAATAGTTCTATGCTTTTCTTTATATGTACAGCGCATATCATACAGGTTGTACTTGGTGGGAAAGAGTCTTGGGTTACTCATTCTAAAGAGATCAAGTTCTTGAAAGGAGTAGCAGTTTGAACCATATGGGACTTATAACAACAGAGTAGTACGTCGAAAATATTGAGAAACTCAGGAAATCTGGTTAAGCGAGAAATGCCGAGAAATAGATGAACTGCAAGAGAAACATGACACGTTCAACCTACATAAGAAGGTGAAGGAATTGGGAGGAAAAAAACCACAAAAAACAAAAAGCAATTCTGAGAAATGAGAGTAATGAAATTACGAAGAGTCAAATATTTAAATTTTAAGCTAAAAAAAAGCGTTTTGAAAATTTAAATTGTTTATAAACAAAAAAGTACAAGTTTTCTGAGGTCCAAAACAGGACAATATTTCTGGTGATACCCCAGAAAAGATAAAATCATAATATTGCTGTATCTAAACTATGCCTATCTCATCATTATTTTGACCTTTGGAGTGTTCCATACCGAACACTTATAAGATCACTTCAGTGTCCGTCTGTCTGTTTGTCCGTCACACCCGATTGAGGGGTGAAATCGAAAGTGAAAAAAAATTTTTTTACTAAATCATCGAATGGTGTGTCAAATGAACGCTTGTAAAAACACGAGTTCAAAAATTTATATAATGTAATACTTGCGCACACTTTTCTTTGTATTATTTTTAAAAAATTGCGAAAAATCGCTGTGCTCCCTCGAGAAGTACTGATCAATAAATTCTGCAATATTCTCCACAGGGTGTAGATTAAACGAAAATTATCATGAGTACATTACCTTTAATAATTTATTTGGTATATAAAAAAAAACAAAATTTCAAGGCCATCAGTTTTCAGTAAAGAACGGAAAAAAAACTTTGTTGAAAACTCATTAGGAATGTGTTTTGTAAACTCATTAATCATTTTACACCTCCGTAACAAACATTTTTATTTTAAAAGCACTCAACGTACGGAACACTAATTGCGCAAGTCGAACTTGCACTTGACCGGTTATTCAAAAAAAGTGTCTGCCGAAAAACGCACGTGAGGTTGAATAAGTTACAACTTGACATAGCATATAGGTATGCAGCACAATAGTGGGATAATGTTAACAAAACGTTTCAAATTCATGACATTAATTAATTTAAAAGAAACATTTGTTTCATATAAAATCAAGTGCCTTATCAATTGTTTCATAGATACCACTGATAGTTGTGTTTATGATGGAGGACATCGAAAAGCTTACGTTTATCTTTTCCCAAAATTAATTAATCTGATCTATCATACTCGTATTATGAAAGTGTTCTTTCTTAAATTATCTACCTGGCTATGAAAGAAAACTCAAAGAGCGTAAAAACAAATTCCATTTAACTACCATCTACACTAAGATACTAAGTCTAGCGTTGTTCGAGTTGCTGGATTCCATAAAAAAAAAGAATTGTTTGCGAATAAAAAAAACCTCGATACAGCGGCTTTCAATTCATCATTTAAGAAAAATTTTCAGCCTCAGAGATCTTTCTTTAGATCATTGGAAAAAATAGGTCGCAGGATGATAAATCAGGGTGGATGTTGTAACTCGGTAAATCCACAAGCTTGACCTGTGTGAGCCTTCTGGACCATGCGGCTGTCGTGCAACAATAAGGTTTTGGTTCTGCATCAATTCGGTGTCTTTCTAATGGCCTGCTTTAGGATTTAAATCGTCCTTCGGTAAACCTCTCTATTAATTGTAGATCCTTTTTCCATACATTTAATAGGTAGAATTCCATTGCAGTCTTCATTGACAAAAAATAGTTCTCAGTACTCTAAAGCGGCCAAATATTCTTTAGAAATGTCTACTCTCTCCAGTTTCTACTCTGGTGTAAGGAGTTTGGTGTGCTAAACGATCATGCTCCACCTTAAAAACATTTTTATGTATGATTTCGACAATTTCGGATTTAAACAATAAAAATAGAGGAATTAGAAGTAAAATATTTTTACAATTATTTTTTTGTAGCTTGAAAGAGACTAAATTTGATATCGAAACGGTAAAAATATATTTACAACTAGCCGTGCCCGCGGCTCCGCTCGCGTGAACTTGATTCACCTTCATCGTCACTGCGTATTCGCTATGTTTATATTATTATATAGTTCAAGGGGCCTTAGAGGCCCATGGCTTGGTTGCATACTTGCCTCCACTTCTTTTTGTCTCCTGTTAGCTTTTCCCAGTGCGGGACTCCCATCAACTCCGGATCTTGCTTTACTGCCTGAGTCCATGTACATCGAGGTCTAGCCTTCCTCCAACCACTCCTCTTATTAGGGCTTGCTTTGCCGGTCTTTCTTCCTTCATCCTTGCCACGTGTCCCAACCATCTTAATCGCTGGCTTCTTATGATTTGGCTTATAAGGGGTTTCGTATATAGACATTTTAATTTGTAGTTTGTTCTTCTTCTCCACAGTCCCCCTTCTTTCCTTCCTCCGTAGATTCTTCTCAAAGCTTTCCTTTCTCACACCTCCAACGTCTCCTTTTCTCTTGCATTCAGTTTCCACGTTTCGCATCCATATGTCACCGTGGGTCTGACAACTGTCGTATATATTCTTTCTTTTGCTTTTCTTGATACTTTCTTTGGTTTCAATATTGGATTCATTGCCCCCAAATATCTCTGTCCTTTCGCTATTCTTTCTTGTATCTCCATCCTTTCTTGTCCACTCTCTGTTACTGTTACTCCCAGATAATTAAATGTGTCTACTTTTTCAAACATATATCTTTTCCCTAAGTTGTTTATTATATCTTTTGTTGTTTTTATTATTATTCTTCTTTGTAATTTCCATGTATTTTGTTTTTTTTTTCCTCATTTATCTTTAGTCCTCTCATCCTTCTCCTTTCTTCTATCCTACTTATGGCTTTTTTGTGGTTCTCTTTTACTCTTGCAATCACTGCTACATCATCCGCATAGGCCAAGTATTGGCAGGTTTGTTGATATATCGTTCCATTTGTTTTTATTTCTGACTTCCGGATTATCTTCTTTAGTACCAAATTAAATAGACATGTCGACACTGGTTCCCCCTGTCTTAATCCTCTCTTCACCTTAAACTTTTCTGATACTTTGCCCTCAACCAACACTCTATTTTTTGTGTCGTTCAGGATCATTCTCACCATGCAAATCAATTTACTTGGAATTTTTAGTTCTTCCATTATCTTGTAGAGTCCTTCTCTATTTACAGAGTCATATGCTTCTCTGAAATCCACAAAGACCAAGTGTAGTGTCAAATTTTGTTCTAAGCTATTATCTTGGATTTCCTTAATCGAAAATATCTGGTCTGTAACCGATCTATTTTTCCTGAATCCACACTGGTACTCTCCCAAAATAGATTCGGCTTTCTCCACTAGTCGATTTTTGATAGTCAACACTACTATCTTATACACGACATCCGGTAAGGCTATTGGTCTATAATTAGCACATATAGTTTTTTTCTCCTTTTTTGTATATTGGTCAAATGAGCGACTCTCCAGCTCACTGGCATCTTTTCTGTTTCCCATATTTCTTGCACCAACTGGCATATTTCTTTTTCCAGATCTACTCCTCCAGCTTTGATCAGTTCTGCTGTTATACCATTTCCATCCGGGGCCTTATTTTTTTTTGAGTTCTGAGTATTCCCTCCTGCCCTTCAGTTAATTTTGCTTCCTATTTCTAATTCAACTCATCCCCATTTAGTGTTTCTTTAAAGTATTCCCCCTATCTGTTCAATGTTTCTGCCAAGCTTACTGCTAAACTTCCATCTTTTTTCCTAAATATTAGCATTTTGTCTCTGTTTATTCCCTTTGTATTTTATAAAAAAAAAATACGTAAATCGGATAAGTGGTTCTTGAGTGCTAAGCGCAGTAATAGATAGACAGACAGACAGAGAGACGTTACGTTATATATATATATATATATATATATATATATATATATATATATATATATATATATATATATATATATATATAGGTATTGCAAGGTAACGGGCTAATGGCAAACTTATTTTCGACTTCATTCACTATTATTGTCATTGCTCGTTCCCTATGCTACATATCGTAATAAAATATAGCCTATAACCTGGCCAGAGAACATATGTATGTTTTAAAAAAAAAGTACGTAAATCGGATAAGTGGTTCTCCAGTGATAAGCGCACTAACGGACAGACTGACAGACGTTGCATTTTATATATATATATATTGTAGATACAGTCGTTTTGTATTCCTACTAATCGGTCCCAGTCAAGAAAAAATATGTTTACAAAATCTACGTAAATTGAAAGATTCTACATAAAAAAAAATTCAGAATAAAATTCAGATTTATCGATGTGGCTCAGGCATATATCAACACAAATTTCTAACAAATCGCCTTCAATTGAAATAATGAACTTTCGACTTCCGGCGCAATCTACGACAAAACTTGCGTCCGATTCCATTAAAATAAATCAGAATTGCCGCAATTGGCCGCGACATCAATTTGATAATTTATTTGCTGCCGGCAAAGTAACATGCTGTATCAACTTGTATAGTGTTGGTGGTAATTTCAGCAAGAGTTCTGTGGCAAAGTGGGCCTGTATTCTATTGATCGAACCGGGGGTGAACGAGACTCCGTTAATATATGGGCATCGGACCGGTTAAGGCCATCAGTTGCAGACGCGACCCGTTACTGAAGATTCATTGCTGGGGTTAGCCTTATTGTTACATTGTGTCGGGTACAAGAGGGTCCATATACAAAGCGATATTTGTGGGTAACAATTCTATTTTGATGGTTTGTGTAATTAAGGATAGATTACCTAAACTGTTGAATTGAACTTCCTTGTTTTTGTATAATAAATTTCAACTTTTGAGTAAATACATTTCGTGTTTTTACACAAAATGCTAACACATGTCAAATATGTGATATATATATATATATATATATATATATATATATATATATATATATATATATATATATACATATAGAGAAGGTCATAATAAAAAGGGGTGTACCTCAAGGTTCAATTTTAGGACCCCTGTTATATATATATATATATATATATATATATATATTATATATATATATATATATATATATATATATTGTATACTAATAAATTGCCTAAAGTGTCGCATGACTATATAGTGCTGTATGCCGATGATACTACTCTGATCTTTAAAGAGGATAATAAACATCTCTTACTTCAAAAAATGGTTAATACTCTAAACCTATTAAGGCAATATTTTACTTCGAATGATCTACTTTTAAATATCTCAAAAACACAGATGATTCTATTTTCTAACAGAAGTAATGAACGTGTAACAGTAACATATGACAACATTGATGTAGTTTCGGGAGATGAGATTTTATTTCTTGGAGTGATTGTGGACAGGAGACTTGACTGGAAGTGTCATGTCAGTGCTTTAGCCAATAATATGGCTAAGTATTGTTACGCGCTAAGAGTCATTTTAGATTATGTTGGTGATGACGCAGCAGTGTCTTCTTATTACGCCTACATTCATTCGCGTATGAGATATGGAATCATCTTTTGGGGAAATTCCTGTGAAATAAACAGAATTTTCGTTTTGCAGAAAAAGTGTCTAAGAGTAGTGTACAGAATAAAGGCAAGAGACAGTTGTAAAAACGTATTCATTTCAAAACGGATTTTTACTGTAATAAGTTTATATATATATGAAGCAGTGTTATTTGTTCATAATAATAAAGGCCTATTTCAAGAATGTATAAGAGTGCATGAACATAACACTAGGTTAAAAAATGATTTAAAACCAAATAAAAGTAAATATCCCTATATACAAAAGAATGTACATTTTTGTATTCTAAGATTGTACAATAGTTTTCCTAATCATGTTAGAATTTTAAGAACGAACTTGCTGAAACTGGTAATTAAGAATTATTTAGTCCGTAAGGCATTTTATAGTTTGGAGGAGTTCTTTGCTGATGAATCTCGGCTATTTTTATGTGTGTAACTAGAATATTTGATAAAATGCAATATTTCTTAGTTTAAGAACTTTTGACATTGTTCCACGCTCCTATATGGAGCTTTGTAATTTACAAGGAATAAATAAAAACATTATCTATCTATCTATCTATCTATATATATATATATATATATATATATATATATATATATATATATATATATATATAGATTTGATACTGCGCCATTTTATTGTGTCATCAACAAGTGTCAGACGCGCACGAGTGATAAATTGGAAAACTGTGTGCATAGTGTTGTGTTCAATATGTCGAAATTTATACCGAACAAAGAGCATTCGCGGACAGCATTAATTTTTTGTTTTCATTTGAAGAAAACTGCTGTTGAATCATACCGATTACTTCGAGAAGCTTATGGTGAACATGCTCCATCGCAAGATACGTGTGAACGATGGTTTTGGGCGTTTCAAAAGTGGTGACTTCGATGTTACAAACAGGGAACGTGGAAACCGCCAAAAAAATACGAAGATATGGAATTGCAAGCATTGTTGGACGAAGATGATTCGCAAACACAAAAACAACTCGCCGAGCAATTGGGCGTTAGTCAACAAACTGTTTCCAATCGGCTACGAGAGATGGGAAAGATTCAGAAGACCGGTAGATGGGTACCACATAAGTTGAACGACAGGCAAATGGAAAAGCGCAAAAACACGTGTGACATTTTGCTCGCTCGATACAAAAGGAAGTCGTTTTTTGCATCGTATAGTTACAGGGATGAAAAGTGGATTTATTTTGAGAATCCTAAGCAATCATGGGTAGACCCAGGCGCACCATCCACATCGATCGCAAGACCCAATCGCTTTGGCAGAAAGACGATGCTCTGTGTTTGGTGGGACCAGAGGGGCGTGGTCTATTATGAGCTGCTAAAATTATGGAAACGGTTAATACTAAACCGTTTGAACCGTTCACTGCTTGAAAAAAGGCCAGAATACCGGAAGAGGCAACACAAAGTCATTTTTCTTCATGACAATTCTCCATCACATACGGTAAAACCAGTTCGCGACACGTTGGAAGCAGTCAGCTGGGAAGTTCTACCCCATACGCCTTACTCACCAGACTTGGCTCCTTCCGATTACCACTTGCTTGCATCGATGTGTCACGCATTTGCTGAGCAGCGCTTTGGTTCGTACGAAGATGTGAAAAAATGGCTCGATGAATGGTTCGCAGCAAAAGGGGAAGATTTTTACTGGCGTGGTATTCACAAATTGCCCGAAAGATGGGAATAATTCTTCCGAATTTAACATGTTTTTTTTTAGAAAAAAAATCCGCATTTCATACTTGTACACCCGATATATATATATATATATATATATATATATATATATATATATATATATATATATATATATATATATATATAAATTTGTTTTGCAGACAAAAGTACAATTTACTAAAATTCTTCAAAATAACACCCTTGTGCATCGACACACCGTTCCCAGCGCCTCTGCCAGTCGCAGTACGCTTCCTGGAAGGCGTCGACGGGAACCTCGTTCAGACACCTCGTCCTGACCTCTTTGACGTTATCCAGCGGTCCAAAATGGTTGCCTTTCAAGCTCCTTTTTATTCTTGGAAATAAAAAGAAGTCCGGCGGTGCCATATCGGGGTTGTAGGGTGGCTGGGGCAGCGTTGCCACCTTTGCTTGGCCAGGTACTCGGTCACGAAGAAGGCGGTGTAGGACGGCGCGTTGTGGTACAGCCTCCAGTTGGCAAAGGTCTCCTTTTTGACGCGTTACACTCTTTTCCGCAGCCTTTTACGTAAAACTTACTGTTTAATTTTATCGCGTATCGTTGCTCCATGGAACTTTTCAAAAGTTAATTAAGAATGTGTTTAAAGATCTAAGCATTTTTACAAATAATGTAAAATTCAGACTCGTCTCAAAGAACCCTCAAGTTCCAAAATTATATTCTTTTATCAAATTACATAAAAGTAACTCACCAATTCGCCCCGTAGTCTCTAAAATAACAGCTTCAACTTTTTTGATCACATAAATTCATAGAAGTTTTGACAAAATATTGTAAATTCACACCTAAATATAGTAAGAAACTAATACCAAAAATTTATCCGTTAATTCTACCAAGTAACTCCAAATTTATATCCGTACGTACAGAACCTTTCTCCAAGTATACCACAGTCAGACGCTATAATTTTGGTTCAAAGATTACTTAATAAAAATAATGTTAACCCAATAGTTAAACAAGAAATATTAGACATCTTAATATTGTGTTTAGACCAGAATTATTTCGAATTCAACGATAAGATTTATGTAAGTAGGAAAGGTTTAATAATGGGAAATCCTCTTAGTCTTTTATCTGAAATTTTCATGGACAATTTAGAAGAACAAATCTGTAATTCTCATTTATTTAAAAATACCTTTTATTGGTATCGTTATGTAAAAGACATACTGATATGTTTTACCGGTACAGATCGACAATTAAAACTATTTCTAGATTATATTAACCAATTACATAATAAGATTACTTTTACAACCGAAATAGAAACAAACAAATTGATTAGTTTCCTAGATTTAAAGATATCAAACAAAATGAATCTACATTATTTTGAAATCTTTCATAAATCAACATACTCAGATACAACTATACACGCTAATTCTAACCATCCGTTCACACATGAAATTTCGGCCCATAATAGTTTCATCCATAGACTAATAAATATACCATTAACTAAACAAAATTTTCTGAAAGAATTAAATATTATAAAACAAATTAGCATAAACAATGGGTAGAGGAGTGATTTTGTAGATAATATTTTAATGAAAGATCAATTTAAAAAAGCATAGGACTTGTATACCCGCATAAACAACTAAAGAAAGATAAGTTTCATACACTCACTTATACCAGTAAATTGACCAACAAAATTCAATATTTTTTCCATAAAAATGATCTAAACATTACTTTCCGTACCAATAACACGTTAGCTCTACATATTAAAAAAAAAAAAGTAAAACAAAAAAAGAAAATAAAACAGGAGTTTATGAACTATGCTGTTGCACTTGTAATAAAACCTATATAGGACCAGGAGGCAGATGTTTTTATAAAAGAATAAAGGCACATAAACAAAGTTATATGTAGAAGGGAAAAAACATATCTCACCAAACTAAACATTTAATAGGTGAAAGTTGTACTTTTAATGCAGATTTTAGAATTTTATACAATGAAAAGAAAGGGAAATTACTGACTTGTTTAGAGCAGGTAGAGATTAATCAGAAAAAATCCTCAGATTTATTACTCAGCAATCAATCATAAATTATTTAATGTTAGTATCTGATTATGTTCAAGGGGATATTCAACAATGCTTAGTTTTTCTGATAAGCGTAATCTTCTTTAAATATCGACTTTCTAGTTTGACCAACATAACCTCTTGTCACAATGATTACGACTTATCTTAAATATTGTGCGTTAGTGGATTTTCTCCTTTGGACTTCAAAAAGCTTTTTAAGACAGCCGTAATTTAAAATATCACGGGTTAGCACTGTTTTTGTCATACGGAATTGAGATTGATATCTAAACATATCTAGGTACCCTCATTCCAAATCTATAATAGTTTTTGTGTGTTCTTTTTATGACAGTAGCGCTTTCAGTTTGACGAAAAAAAAAAAACGAATTCTTACGTTTACGCGTTAAGTTATTGCGACGTGTAAATGATTATTGACCTGAAAAATTATTATTTTACTTTATCAATATCAATCTACAGATATTTGTTATTATGCCGAGAAAATGTTACTTCTTGTTACGTATGTAAGAAGGTAACATTTTAAAATCAAAGGAGCAATTTTACACTTTTAATTAATAGATGTTGTTTTGACTATTTCTATTTTCTTGTTTCGTATCAGAACAAATCTTTAGTCCCACGTGGTTTATAAATTACTATATTAAAAAGGAGTGACCGAAACGCCTTTAACTTATTCTAGGACAAAAAAAAGTTTAAATACCCTTTTAGCGAATCCCGATGATGTACTTTTACGACCTTTACATATAAAACTGGGTCTTATAATAAGCTTAGTGAAAGCGGTGGAAGGAAATGGCAATAGATTTTTTTGTATCTAAAAATTATGCCCCCATTAATTAAAGAAGTCCTTAAATCAAACTAAGATATTTTCAGCATGAAAAAGCGACACTTAAAAGGGACCTAATTGAATGTAAGTACTTACGAAAATCGGAAAATATACAGCATTTGTTATTGTATATTCGAATAATTTAGCTTAAATTTAATTTTTTGGTATAAAAAAATCATGTCACAAAAGATGTTAAGTATTATATTATCCAAATATGGCACAAATTTGTGCCATATTTGGATAATATTGGACACCATATGTGACAAGAAAGTTTGAATTTTATAGACCAGTGTATCCCCCGAGAGAGCATCTAGCCAATGCTAATTCAGCTCAACATTTTACAAGAAAATTAGCAGAAATATGAGATATTATAAGGCAACGGAGTTTGAACGTAGTGATATTACTCTTATTTTTCATATTTTCACATAGTCAATTATATTTTTACGGTCAAAATGGTAGATTTTGTCAATCACAACTGTATATTATATCTTTTCAAATCTAAAATATTATAATATACGTTGTTTTTTTATTGGACGTCAATATTGTAAGTAAAACGGTTAAATATCACACTGAAATATGTGGAATCAAATTGCGACGGGCACAAATTTTTGCCATATTTGGATAATATTGGACACCATATGTGACAAGAAAGTTTAAATTTTGTAGACCAGTGTATCCCCCGAGAGAGCATCTAGCCAATGCTAATTCAGCTCAACATTTTACAAGAAAATGAGCAGAAATATGAGATATTATAAGGCAAGGGAGTTTGAACGTAGGGATATTACTCTTATTTTTCATATTTTTAGGTAGTCAATTATATTTTTACGGTCAAAATGGTAGATTTTGTCAATCACAACTGTATATTATATCTTTTCAAATCTAAAATATTGTAATATACGTTGTTTTTTCATTGGACGCCAATATTGTAAGTAAAACGGTTAAATATCACACTGAAATATGTGGAATCAAATTGCGACGGGCACAAATTTGTGCCATATTTGGATAATATTGGACACCATATGTGACAAGAAAATTTAAATTTTGTAGACCAGTGTATCCCCCCGAGAGAGCATCTAGCCAATGCTAATTCAGCTCAACATTTTACAAGAAGAGGAGCAGAAATATGAGATATTATAAGGCAACGGAGTTTGAACGCAGTGATATTACTCTTATTTTTTTCATATTTTCACATAGTCAATTATATTTTTACGGTCAAAATGGTAGATTTTGTCAATCACAACTGTATATTACATCTTCTCAATTCTAAAATATTGTAATATACGTTGTTTCTTCATTGGACGCCAATATTGTAAGTAAAACGGTTAAATATCACACTGAAATATGTGGAATCAAATTGCGACGGGCACAAATTTTGTGCAATATTTGGATAATATTGGACACCATATGTGACAAGAAAGTTTAAATTTTGTAGACCAGTGTATCCCCCGCGAGAGCATCTAGCCAATGCTAATTCAGCTCAACATTTTACAAGAAAATTAGCAGAAATATGAGATATTATAAGGCAACCGAGTTTAAACGTAGTGCTATTACTCTTATTTTTCATATTTTCACCTAGTCAATTATATTTTTACAGTCAAAATGGTCGATTTTGTCAATCACAACTGTATATTATATCTTTTCAAATCTAAAATATTGTAATATACGTTGTTCTTTCATTGGACGCCAATATTGTAAGTAAAACGGTTAAATATCACACTGAAATATGTGGAATCAAATTGCGACGGGCACAAATTTGTGCTATATTTGGATAATATTGGACACCATATGTGACAAGAAAGTTTAAATTTTGTAGACCAGTGTAACCCACGAGAGAGCATCTAGCCAATTCTAATTCAGCTCAACATTTTACAAGAAAATGAGCAGAAATATGAGATATTATAAGGCAACGGAGTTTGAACGTAGTGATATTACTCTTATTTTTCATATTTTCACATAGTCAATTATATTTTTACGGTCAAAATGGTAGATTTTGTCAATCACAACTGTATATTATATCTTCTCAATTCTAAAATACTGTAATATACGGTGTTTTTTTTCATTGGACCCCAATATTGTAAGTAAAATGGTTAAATATCACACTGAAATATGTGGAATCAAATTGCGACGGGCACAAATTTGTGCCATATTTGGATAATATTGGACACCATATGTGACAAGAAAGTTTAAATTTTGTAGACCAGTGTATCCTCCGAGAGAGCATCTAGCCAATGCTAATTCAGCTCAACATTTTACAAGAAAATGAGCAGAAATATGAGATATTATAAGGCAACGTAGTTTGAATGCAGTGATATTACTCTTATTTTTCATATTTTCACATAGTCAATTGTATTTTTACGGTCAAAATGGTAGATTTTGTCAATCACAACTGTATATTATATCTTTTCAAATCTAAAATATTGTAATATACGTTGTTTTTTCATTGGACGCCAATATTGTAAGTAAAATGGTTAAATATCACACTGAAATATGTGGAATCAAATTGCGACGTCACAATCTACCATTATCCCCGTTTATTTTCAAATAAAGTATATAAACTGCTTTTATTGCGCTCTAAAAGTTATGATTCATTCACAATAATATTTCTAATTCGAATAAAACCTTACCTGGCCACATATTTCACATTTTATGTAGTAGTTGTATTCGTAACTTGATGGTCCGGGTTTTAAGATTCTCGGCAGCTGACGTAATTTAGGTTATAATGAAATACATAACAATAAATTGGAATTTTATTATAGAATAACACAAAAAAATTATCAGCTTTTTTAAAATCTTGTAGAATTATAAATAGGTCCTATTGTATATAATTTTTCTTTTTAAATCACGCAGTTGTCAGAATCATGCTTTGTGTTGTATTTGCGTTCTACTATCTAAATTTAACTTCTATTCGTTCTTGGGATTACTTCTTAAAATGACTAAATAGACGTTAATGCTACAACACCCAGGTAGCAGTTATTTAAAAAAAAATTCAGGTTTGAAGCTCTTCTCCTAACCCAACTCTCCAAACTAAGATACAAAGAATATGTCAATGCTAAGTTATAGGTAGGATATTCTGCTATGAAAATCTCATATTCTCGTAGGAATTATCTACACCAAGTTACAAAAAAAATCTGCGAAATATTGCTTGTATTTCTATTAACTATTGCATCATATATGGGCCTTGTTTGGATATGTTACATATTGTATATAATTTTTCTTTTTAAATCACGCAGTTGTCAGAATCCTGCTTTGTGTTGTATTTGCATTCTACCATCTAAATTTAACTTCTAATCGTTCTTGCCATTACTTCTTGAAGTGACTATGTTAAATAGACGTTAATGCTATAACACCCAGGTAGCAGTTCTTCAAAAAAAATTTCAGGTTTGAAGTTCTTCTCCTAACCCTACTCTCCAACCTAAGATACAAAGAATATGTCAGTAATAAGTTATAGGTAGGATATTCTGCTATAAAAATCTCATATACTCGTAGGAATTATCTATACCAAGTTACAAAAAAAGTCTGCGGATGCTTGTATTTCTATTAAACTATTGCATCATATATGCGCCTTGTTTGGATATGTTACATAGAAGACGAATCCAGAAACTGCATAATTCATGCCTAGGTTTAATTTTTCGGTATAAGTCAGAGGGAGCATATTTCTTATAAGTTCAGAGACTCGAAAAGGCTAAGTATGTATGTTCGGCGTATATTATAGGAAACTTGCTATTTTTACAAGATACTGAAGTTTAAACCATAACCATCTCTGTATTTGTGGGAGAACATAATAATCATTCCTGGACACCATTTCACACAGAAATCAGTTTGCAAATGTGAGAGGCTGCAATCAGGACCAATTAGTCTCTTCTATGTAGTTTTGGTAGTTATTTTATAAATTGTTGTATTAATCGAGGTTTAAATATTGTTAAGATAATTTGTTAAATTCTATCTATTTACTTAATCAGATTATTAGCTTACCAAAAAAATCTTGATTCTTTGAATCATTGAAGAAAAATTGGTTACTTTCGTGGAAAGTATTAGGTAACTGTAGCCTTATATTATCTCTATATTAATTTAGGATACATTAGTACGAGGATGGATTGAAAAGTTCGCAGCCTCGCCAAAAAATGTTATATATTTTATAATATTTTTAATATTTTTATTATAGTACCCTCAATAAGTTCATAATTTCTTTGGTTGTCACGGTGTAAAATTTTGTTGCTGTAGAATTTATGGTTTTTAAGTTAGAACGAGTTTAGCGAGACCAAGTGCAGCGTTTTTGGAAAAAATGGAAAAAAACTGTGTGAGGTCATCAAGTACCTGTTTAAACAAAGATTAACACCAAAGTAGATCCACGATGATGTGAAAACAACACTAGAGGAATCTGCTCGGTCATATACCACTGTGAGAAAATGGACTGCAAAATTTAAACGTGGACGAGAGAGCATCGAAGATGACCCTCGCTCTGGCCTCCCCACGACGTCTACGACTGAAGAAAACATCGACAAAGTGTAATCTCATAATGGAAGAGCGTAGATTAACTATCAGGGAGATTACAGAAACTATAGGTATCTCGTATGAACGAACACAAAACATCATTGCCAACGAACTGGGATTTTCTAAGGTTTCCGCTAGGTGGGTCACCAGATAGCTTTTAGTTTAACAAAAACGAATTCGACTCACGATTTCTTGTGATTGTCTGGAGATGTTTAACGCTGATCCGCAAGATTGTGACAATAGACGAAACCTGGGTTCACCACTATACTCCAAAGTCAAAACAACAATCCAAGCAGTGGAAAAAATCTGGTCAACCGACCCTAAAGAAAGCGACGGCAATTCTGTCGGCTGGAAAAATTTTTTGGGATGCTAAAGATATTATTATGGTTGACTACCTTACGAAAGGCGAAACAGTAAACTTGACTTACTATTGCACCCTTTTGCGTGGTTTACGTCAAGAAATTAAAGAGAAACGCCCAGGATTACTGAGAAAGAAAGATCTGTTCCAACAGGACAACGCTCGCGTTCACACGTCTGTTGAGTATATGGCTCAAATTCGTGATTGTGGTTTCGAATTGCTGCTCCACCCGGCTTACTCTTCTGATTTAACACCTTCGGACATTCATTTGTTTCCAAGCCTAAAAAAACACCTCGGTGGCCAGAAATTTTCATCAAATGAAGAAATCGCATCTGCAGTTAACCAGTATTTTGAAGACCCCGAGGATCTTTTTTTGAAACAGGTGTGGAATCCACCATACCACCACTCATACGGCCAGATAATTCTATTGCGACGACACCTGTTGAGAAAGCGAACTTGTGGGCTGAACTCTTTGCTTCACATTCTACTGTTGATTTTCAAGGAAAAACACCACCTACTATTCCCATAGTGCAGTCAAGGATGCCCGATATTGTCTTCAAACAGCGTATCATAAAACGTATTTTAATGAAGCTAGACAACAAAAAAGCTTCTTGCGCTGACGGAATACCTGCCATAGTTCTCAAAAACTGTGTGAGGGAACTAACACCAGTTTTCTGTAGACTTTTCAACCTATCCTACAGAAAGGGAATATTTCCTTCCTGCTGGAAATGTGCCACAGTTCAGTCGATATCTAAAAAACGCAAGGGGACCTTGCCAAATAACTACCGACCAATCGCACTGCTTTCAATAATATCGAAAGTCATGGAAAAGGCTATCAATCAGCATCTTCTAAAATATCTTGAAAGATTCAACATTATTAGTGATCACCAATATGGCTTCCGTAAAAATAGTTCAACAAGAGATCTTCTGACTTATGTAACAAACGTTTGGAATAACGCAACTGAACACTTTGGGAGAATCTCGAGCGGTTGCTCTGTGGCTCTCATGTTTCCTTAGAGAGCGTTCTTTACGAGTGGCAGTCGACAGATTTTCTTTCTAACACCTTCACTATCAACGCTGGTGTACCTCAATGCTCCATACTGTCTCCTACTCTCTTTCTCATTTACATTAATGATCTGCTGGAAAAGACCGTGAATCCAATCTACAGCTTTGCAGATGACAGTACGCTTATCTCTTCATTCATTTTCGACGCTCGGACATCGGCTACTCAGACAAATATCCGCAGACAGCAGGAAGTCATTCAACTTAACAAACACCTGGAAGAAATTCTATCTTGGGGTGACAGTAACCAAGTGGAATTTAACGCTGCAAAAACCCAGGCGGCAGTTTTTTCTAAAAAAGTTAAAGTTGCTGAACCCGACATAGTTATGTCAGGGCACACCATTCCTCTAACATCGTCACTCAATTTGTTGGGCGTTAATTTGGAAGCAAATATATCCTGGTATGAACATGTTGCAGGCATAGCAAGGAGAGTTTGTCAAAAGTTGGGAATATTATTTCGAACCAGAAAGCTTTACACTCCACAACAACTGTTAATTCTTTACAAAGTTCAAATTCGACCAACTATGGAATACTGCTCCCATGTTTGGGGCTCCACTCCCAAACATACACTGCATTTGTTGGATTCTATTCAGAGAAGAGCTGTTCGTCTGATTGGAGACCCGGAACTGACCGGCGGCCTTGATTCGCTGGAACATCGACGAACGGTTGGCGACTTGAGCCTATTCTATAAGTATTTTTACGGAAAGTGTTCGAAGGATGTGGCCCGCTTAATTCCTCCCAGAGCAGTGCATATTAGAAGTACACGTCGCGCTAATACTTCACATCCGTATGAGGTTCAGCTTGTTACTCCTCGTACAAGGCTTTTCAAACAGTCTTTTATATGGAGAACATCATCCCTTTGGAATAATTTGCCCAGGACTGTGTTTCCCACCGAGTACAATTTACAGCGATTCAAGAGCAACGTGAATCGCTTTTACCGCACACGTGCCGCTCCTGTAGCGCTTTGGGGACTTCCCTGCAGCACGTGTGCTAGACCCATAAAAAAAAAGCTTTAGAAAGCAGGTGGAAGAAATGCATAGAGCTATGTGGAGATTACGACGAAAAATAAAAATATTTTTGTACGTATTTTTTTTTTGTTTTCTTGACTAAACTGCGAATTTTTCAATCCTTCCTCGTATAATATGTATAGAACTGTTTATTAAATGGCTATCCAATCCAGCTGAATACATATACCATGATAAACGGTAGGTACATTGATTAGCAGACTTTCTGATATAAAAGTGTGATCTTTTGGTAAAAAAATAATTTAGGATCTATAAAAATCCGCTAATTCTTTTATATATTGTTTTTATTACATTTTAAAAGTTACGGCCGATTCAGAATAATATTTCTAATTCGAATAAAACCTTACCCGGTAACATATTTCCCATTTTACGTAGTAGTTGTATTCCTAACTTGATGGTCCATGTTTTAAGTTAGATGTTTCCCGACAGCTGACGCAGTTTCAGGCGAAAATTAAACAGAAAAGAGAAAATTCGGATTCTGTTATGTGTACCTAGTTCGTGAAACGTTAAGTAAAATGGTGTTTTGCCATTTTATTTAACGTAGGTTGGTATATTTTAGAATTTTATTGTTTGTGTTACTGTTGCCTCTATTCGAATATATTTTTAATATATCTACTTTCTTTTACAAGAATATTATATTGTGTTTTCAACCCTCCCTGCAACAGTTCTTTATACCTTCATGAAACTAAATATGTTAGCCTTGTAATTTTATTGAACTAGTGTTCTGTAAACCAAAATTAAAAAAAGTACATTTTCTCCTAGATTTTTATTACATTTTAGGTTTTCTAACTCATGAAAAACTTTTTATCGTTGGTAGTAAATTCTATCAGAAAAGATTAGGTACAATTTTTAAGCTTCTGACTCTCAACTTTTAATCCAATAACAACTTTTAGTGGTATGATATGCATATCAAAAGCGAAGTATACACAATTTTTGTGCATTTATTCGGAAAATTCCCAGGCCAACAAAAAAAGATTTGTAAAAACTTTTTAAACCAATACATCTAAGTGTTATGTATTTTTTGGTCCTGAAACCGTATCTGGTATCAGATGTCTTGTATTACCCACAGTTTTCTTATAATATGACATCGATTAAATTTCAAAATAGGGAAAATTTGATCCATAAAAAATAAAAACTTAAACCGTACTTTTATTTGATTAGGCTACAATTTTTACTCACGATAACATATTTCACTTCAATGCGAATATTTTAGGTGCTTATTTTTTTGTATTTCCTTTCCATTTTCTCTGTGAAGTTTCTTGTATAGCTTTTTCTCCGATGTGATGCATTTTGTTGTTCTCTATATAAGTGACCAACAGTAATCACCCATCATGTTGATATTCCACCGTCCCTGTACCGTTTCTCCATCTCCTTTATGTCCTGATGGAAACCGTTCTCTCTACTCTTCACTCACATCGTCTAAGTTTTTAGAAAAAAAGTGAAGATGGTTGTGTAAGAAGTGGACTTTACGGCTCATCAGACAACCCAGATATTTAAACTTGTCTATTATATTAGCTACGCTAAGTTCATAGTTAGGGTCTTTCACATTGCCCAAAAACTTAGTCACAACTTCTTTAGATGATATCCAAGCCTCCTTTTCCTTTGTAATCATACTTGCTTCAAAGTTGGAATCGAACATCATTTTACGAATATCAGGCCTAACGAAAACCCTTTCTTTCAGTTTGGCTTCAGATAAATGAGGAAATCTTTTACACAAATATTTAAAACATTCACCATCTTTAGGCAAGGTTTTCACAAATTGTTTCATTAAGCCTAACTTGATGTGTAGTGGTGGTAGAAGAATATTTTTTGAGTCTACATAAGTTTTATGCAAAACGTTCTTCTCGCCAGGTGTTACAGTTTTTCTTACGGGCCATTGTTTTTTGGACCAAAGTTGATCCCTTGCTCTGCTGTCCCACTCACATATAAAACATGGAAACTTTTTAAATTCCTTTTGTTGACGAAGGATCATGGAGACATTTTTGAAATCTCTACATAGCATCCAACCGTGAGCTGGATAGTTCATTTTCTGTAAAATCATGTTAAGATTTTCGTAAGTTTTCTTCATATAGACTGAATGAGCAACAGGCAGTGAAGCATAAGTATTTTCCTTGTGTAAAAGAACATCTTTTAAACTAGTTTTTGATGAATCTATAAAAAGCCTCCAATCTTCCTTCTTGTACTCAATGTCAAATTCGTTCATTAGACTACCAGTATCATGGCAGTAAACCAAATCTGCTTGAAAAACTCAGAAAACTCTTGATCTCTTGTTCTATAATAGTAAATAGATATTTCAGATTCCAATAAATGTTTTTCTTTCGGCCTAGAACCAAGCAATTCTGCTTTTTCCTTAGTCAAATCTCTCACTAAATCATTTAACTGAGCTTGTGTAAACAACTATGGTTTTAAATGTGGTAGAGAACATTGAAACTCATCATCATCCGGTCGACTTTCAGTAAATTCGGGACTGGACTGTAAAACGTCATCAATAGGCTGAGGTGGCTCAGAAACAGTAAGTCCCGGTCGATATCCTACCGGCCGATTAGCTGAAGTAAAGTTAGGATAGACAATTACTTTCTCATTTTTGGAGTTATATCCAGAAACATCAACACTGCAAAAATAACAATCATTTGAATGATTTTCTTGCTCTCTCCATACCATGGGTACTGCAAATCTAAAAGTTTTCTTTTCTTTCTTATACTATTTCCTAAGATCCTTGACACAAACAAAACATACTTTGTGAGAAGCCAACATTTTTCTTCATTACCGATTTCTACACCAAAATATGCAAAGTATGCTTTTTTTACAAAGTCAGTAATGTTTCTTTGATGTTTTTTAACTACAAACTCCCCACATATATAATAAAAAGTGTTGGGAGAGTTTTTACAACCACGATTAGCCATACTTTGAGTGTAAATTAAAGCACATGGGTTAAACACTGCAATGTGAGTTTATATTAACTGAAAGAAAACAAACAGCTGTGATATTTATCGGAACTGCCAACCTAATAACATTGATTTTACTGCCAACCTTATAAAATTCTGATTTTATTGCCAACCTAATAACATTCGAATGATAAAAAATAAACTTTTCACATTTTGAATATTAAAATGTGAAAAATTGGTTACGATACTCTTTTTTATTATTATTTTCGGACTCAGCAACCAAAAAACATAGGAATCAGGTAAAATTATTTAAAAAAATTTTCATCATTAGCCTGTGTTATTACTATCTGAACAATTCATTTTAGTATTTTTAAACTACATGTATCGAAGGGAAGTAACAGGGAAATTACTTTACCGATGCTATACCTACGTGCTTTTAAGAACCCCTACATGATTTTGTTGCTATTATAAAATCATAACGTCCGTATTTTCATTGTTTTATGGGTGTCTGGTTTGCAGATGTAAAAAAGTTGCTGATTACTGACCCTTAGATTATAATTATGTATAATTATGTCAAATTAAATTAATGACCAGACATTTAAAATAGAACATAGACATGCAATAGTGCAGCGACATCACACGTAAAAGTAAAAAATCTCAATTACTCTATATGATGCTCAATAGTTGTTTTTGAAAAAAAAAAACACGTGCACTGCTCTATTCCTCTAGAGGCGCCTCTATAGAGCTTACCGGCTTGCAAGCTTCAACTTAACCGAGTTTAGAGCACAAATTTGAAGTTGTATTGATTATGACAGGCACGTGAAGTTTAAACTCCGATTTCTATTAAGTTTCTCTTTTGAAAATGAACGCTTCATACGTTTTATTCGATTATTCGCCATACTTTAAAATGGGGCATAAACGAAGGAGGAGATAGTTTAGTTTACTCTTATTGGTTTTTTCATATAAAAATAAAATGGACCTAAATACCAGCAGAAATCTAAAGCAAAAAAATTTCATGTAGTGTTTTCGTGAGATATATTCACTTGGAGGACATCAAAGAATAATTTCTGTTTTGTAAAATACTAAAAATTATTACGAAATATGAAGACGTCATGAAGATAATAAGTTTATTCTTTGAAAGAAATGCTGCTGCTGAAAAAGTTAATGGAAAAACTTGTGTGGAGTATGTACCAATGGAGCACCAGCCATGCTTGGATAGAGGTCGGACTTTCAGTCAAAAGTTAAAGAGCTTGCACCCCAAGCAAAGGGACTGCACTGCATGATTTACCGATTTACTGATTTGCCCTTGCTACCAAGACTCTTCCAAGGCCTTTGCAAGAAGTTCTCGACTCTTTGGCGACAATTGTCAATTATAAAAAATCTTGTTCTCTCAATACTCGTCTGTTCAAGGAACTATACAAATACATGAACTCTGACCACGAAGTTCTTCTTTTCTACACTGCTGTTCATTGGTTATGAAAAGGAAATGTGGTTGGCAAAGTCTTTGAATTGAAAAACGAAATAATACAGTTCTTAGAAATGAAAGGGAAACATGAGTTTATGTCACACTTTAACGATGACACCTGGATCCAAAGAGTAGCTTTTTAGATCAGTTTAATCAGTTAAACAAGCTAAACTTGAATCTGCAGGGTAAGGAAACGTACATTATTCACCTCAGAGATAATATTCAGGCGTTCGTATTAAAGCTGCAAAACTGGCGCCGTAAAGTAAGGTGTACAAGTATGAAATGCGGATTTTTTTCTAAAAAATCATGTTGAATTCGGAAGAATGATAAAAAGTCTTTATCCAAAGTATGCTTCATCGCTTGTTATACATTTTTCCCATCTTTGGGGCAATTTGTAAATACCACGCCAGTAAAAATCTTCCTCTCTTGCTTGCTCACATCTTCGTACGAACCAAAGCGCTGCTCAGCAAGTGCGTGACCCAACGATGCAAACAAGTGGTAATCGGAAGGAGCCAAGTATAGTGAGTAAGTCGCATGGGGTAGAACTTCCCAGCTGAGTGCTTTCAACGTGTCGCGAATTGGTTTTGCCGTATGTGATGGAGCATTGTCATGAAGAAAAATGACTTTGTGTTGCCTCTTTCGATATTCTGGCCTTTTTTCAAGCAGCGAACAGTTCAAATAGATCAATTGTTGTTGGTAACGTTTAGTATTAACCGTTTCTCCAGGTGTTAACAGCTCATAATAGACCACGCTTCTCTGGTCCCACCAAACACAGAGCATCGTCTTTCTGCCAAAGCGATTCGGGATTGCGGTGATGTGGATGTAATCTACCCATGATATTTTGCGCTTGGGATTCTCAAAAGAAATCTACTTTTCATCCCCTTAATTACACGACGTAAAAACGACTTCCTTTTGTACCGAGCGAGCAAAATGTCACACGTGCTTTTGCGCTTTTCCATTTGCCTGTCGTTCAACTCATGTGGTACCCAGCTACCGGTCTTCTGAATCTTTCCCATCTCTCGTAGCCTATTGGAAACAGCTTGTTGACTAACGCCCAATTGCTCGGCGAGTTGTTTTTGTGAATCAGTTTCGTCCAACAATGCTTGCAATTCCACATCTTCGTATTTTTTTGACGGTTTTCCACGTTCCTTGACTACAACATCGAACTCACCACTTTTGAAACGCCAAAACCATCGTTCACACGTATCTTGCGATCTAGCATGTTCACCATAAGCTTCTCGAAGTAATCGATATGATTCAACAGCAGTTTTCTTCAAATGAAAACAAAAAATTAACGCTGTCCGCCAATGCTCTTTGTTCGGTATAAAGTTCGACATATTGAACACAACAACCCAACACTACGCACACACTTTTCCAATTTATCACTCGTGCGCGTCTGAATACTTGTTGATGACACAACAAAATGGCGCAGTGTCAAATCTTTATAGTACAAACTACATTGGTGCACCACCTGTTATCTGAAATCCGCATTTCATACTTGAACACCTGGTAAATCTTGGAAACTTTACCATGTTTGAACACCTTTGCACCAAGACTGAAGAATCGGAGACGTGAATTGTAGATAATCTAAGAGGGGAAATTAATAACCACCTTCAAGCCCTTGGCTCTGAAATACAACGTTATTTCCCAGAGATCTCTGAACAAGAAGCTGCATTAGTATGAAATCCATTTCATGTATCTTTGGATGTTACCGACATTCTCGATGAAATGTAGGATGAATTTTTGGAGCTGCGGAATGATTTTCAGCGCGTGATTTATTTTAGGAAAAATCGTTACCTCAATTTTGGTGTGCTATGCATCATTCGTAACCTGAACTAACCTGAACAACGAGCCGTAATTAAAGTGCTCGAAAAACTAGGCACAAATAGCACAGAAATATTTAAAGTATCAAGTATATGACATCGAACTCAGTTAAATCGTGTGCAAAGCATCAAAAAGTAACTCTAAATTAACGAGGTATATTACCACGTAACCACGATTTCTCATCTAATCGTGAAGCTTCCGTTCCTTGTTCAATTTAAGATTAACCAACAAAAAACAGTCAAAATAACGGTCTTGTATCGATGTCGTTCTATTGATAATATGCTTAACAATAGAGTTAATTGAGGAATATATTTAGATCTTAAAGAATTCTTTCTGGTGGTAGCATCTACGAAATTTCTCGAACTCCTACATCACCTGTTAAAGGAAATTATTGTATTTGTGACATACTCTCACTTCGATATTGTTGCATTTCTTCACATTTCAGGGTCCCTAGAACACAAAAAACATAATCCCCCCATTTTTGTCAGCTTGTCAAGATAACTCTCGAAGGAAATAAGACATCGATTTCCAATTTGGTCCACAAGAAATGCTTAGAAAGAATCGTTTTTAAAAAATTATACTTTTAGGGTAAACGGAGTGGAGATCCCTAAATTTTCCTAGTTTCAACAATATTATAAGAATTTTTCTTGGATTTTACCTGAGATATTGAACAATTTTTAAGCATAATTGGTCAAGGTCAAACATGTAAGCAGTTAAAGGGGTGATGGAGAATGTTAGAAGGAGTTACCTTATACAGGGTGAGTCAACGATAGAGTAAAGTTGTTATGTTAAGGTGCACAGTTTAAAATTATTTTTGAGTATACAGGGTATTTCAAAAAAATGTGGTCGATATAATATATGTTTTTTTAAATGGAACATCCTATTTTCTAATTTATTTTTAAATTCTGCGTAAAATTTTATAACTCTTTTATTAATAATGTTATATACCTAAACCTAGTAGTTTTTCTAATATTTCAATTTTTTAAAAAAAATTCTAATTTTCAGTTTTGTAAAAAATTACCAGTAGCGCCATTGTTTCTGAAGATCGAATACTCATAATTGGTAAGAGTGTTCTATAGAGATGAAAAAAAGATATATGTAAAGAAATTTGAATTAGATGCTACAGGATGTTCAAAATAAATTTATACATTTCGGCTATTTTACATTAAAAAATTTCAAATTTTTTAAATGGCACATCCTGTATATTATTATTTTCTCTGATAGATTTTACAAACCCCTTTAACTTTTATTAAGTATGTCATATACCTATTTCTAATAGTTTTCAATTTATTTTGAATTTTTCAATTTTTACCGTTGTTTTTAAAAAATACACTTACGCTATTGTGGAAACAAAAACAAATACTTAATAATAATTTTAATATAGTTTAACTTATCTAATTATTAATCATTATGACGTAATAAATGTTCAAAAATATGCCTGTCTACTTGAGTACACGTGTTTAGTCGTTTTACTATAGTTTCCTTCACTTTCCTTAGCATAAAGGGTGTTATTGTCCTGCACGCATCCCGTATCCTATTTTCCATATCTACTGGTGTTGTAGGGGAATTCACATAAATATGATCTTTAATGTAGCCCCACAAAAAGAAGTCTAAAGGTGTTAAGTCACATGATCGATGGGGCCATTGAAGAAATCCATCCCTACCAATCCATTTTTGTGGGTAACGATAGTTTAAAAATTCCCGAACTTCCCGGTGGTAATGAGCAGGAGCTCCGTCTTGTTGAATCCACATTTGTTCCGTTTCAAAGTTATCAGCTTCTTTAAGAAGCTGGAGTAATTTGTTTTGCAAAAAATTTAGATATTTGGGCCCGCTAAACGGTTCGCGGAAAAAATATGGACCAATAATTCGAAAATTTAATATTCCACACCATACATTAAGCGACCAATGGTTTTGGCTTTGAACTTCCCAGACCCAAAATGGATTAACTGTTAAATAATAATGCATGTTATGGCTGTTAATTGCTCCATTACTGCCAAAAGTAGCTTCATCAGAAAACATTATTTTGGATATTTATGATGGTACAAAAGTTTACTCGCCGTTCAAAATCACGGTCTTAAAGTTCTTGGTGTAGTTCCATATGAAAGGGATGATACTTGTATTTTCTGGTGCGATTAGCCGTAGATTGAGATGTCCGATAAGTCAGCTAGTTGACGGTTGCTGACCTGGGGATTATCTTTATCATGAAGTAAAATCTCCATTTCTCTTTCTTCATTGGTAGCATTCTGGTTTACTTACTTTTCGTTTCGTATACTCAACGCTACCACTACCATCAAACCGTTTCATTAAGCACTGCAAAAGATTTTCTAGATGGTATACGTCTATTAGGGTACTTCGCTCCGTAAAGCTTTACTGCCAAAAGATAATATTTTCCCGCCTCGCCCAGTATATAAACCATATCAATTAATTCGTTTCTAGGAAAATCCATAACCATTACCTTTATACGTCACTTGCTACAACAAATTAAACTATTTTTACTTGCGTAATAGACATGTCAAAATTTGCCGGTGCCTACATTTTTGTTTTGTCTTGGCAACTATGATGTTATAGCATAAGTGCATTAAAAACAAGGGTAAAAATTGAAAAATTCAAAATAAATCGAAAACTATTAGAAATAGGTATATGACATACTTAATAAAAGTTAGAGGGTTTTGTAAAATTTATCAGAAAAAATAATAATATAAACGGTGTGCCAATTAAAAAATTTGAGATTTTTCAATTTAAAATAGTCTAAATGCATAATTTTATTTTGAAAACCCTGTAGCATATAACTAAAATTTCCTATACCTTTTTTTATCTCTATAAAACGCTCGTATCAATTAGGAGTATTCCACCTTCAGAAACAATGGCGCTACTAGCAATTTTTAACAAAACTGAAAACTAGTATTAAAAAAAAAAAATTAAAATCTTAGAAAAATTACTAGGTTTAAGTAGATAACATTATTAATAAAAAAGTTATATAATTTTACGCAGAATTTAAAAATAAATTGGAAAATGGGATGTTCCATTCAAAAAAACATGTTATATCGGCCACGCTTTTTGAAGTACCCTGTATACTCAAAATATTTTTAAACTAGGTACCTTAACATTCCCTAAAACTATTGTATTTAATATTTTTTCATCACTCCCGAAACAAATGAGATAATGAACTTTACTCTATCGTTGACTCACCCTGTACATATCGTAATTTGAGGGTTCTAATCCGAAAATTATGTTATTTTCTTATTATTTTCAATTATTTATGGTCAAACATATAAGGGAATAATAAGGTAGGGAAAGGGGCTAGAGAAGATGTTTTGTATATATCGTGTTCAATAGCCTTTTAAGAGTTCTTGGAGACGAAGAACCTAAAAATTTTCAATATTTTTAATTATTCATGGACAAACATATACGAGGAGAAGGTAAAAGGCAATTCTTTATATACTATATATCCTGTTATGTATCTATTTAGGTTTTTGAAGCCAGAGAATCTCAAAATTGTGTTATATTTCATTACATAACTATTTATGTTGAAGTATATGAGGTGAGTATTCCATATTTTAGATGAATGCATTAAACGTTGCAGTGTTACCATTTTATCTAATATTTTATTTATTATATATTTTTAAAAAAGATTTTGCAATAAAATTACCTAACATTTAAAAATATGTAGTTGTCCACGTTCAACACTTTACGAAATAGTAAGTCAATATTTTTTTTATTTAAATTTTTTTAATGTTAACTTTTGTTATTTATTTATCTTTTTTAAGATTATGTCCTGAAGAACTAAAACATAAGCCGATTGTTGTCAAAAACCTCTTTAATAGGCCTTACCAGTCTCTCTTAATTTCAAAGGAAAAATATAACAGCATCTAAGCAAGTATCGTGTGCTATTCTTATTATACTTTTTAACGTTTGCCGAAAAGGTAATCCGAATTAAACCTTGAGTTGTCAAATTTATTTACTAAACTAAGTATACCTTACCTCAATGGTTAACCACCCCGACTTCCCCTAAAGAAAACTCTAAAAGAAAATTTATGATCATATTTTTGGGAGGAATGGTTCTTTAGTGATTGATTTTCCATCAAACGCGATGTGAATTTCTAAACAACAATAAAAAGGTAGTTTCTTAGCTAATAAAAACGATGAAAATACCTTACATAAACTATTTTACTCTACAAATATAAATAGTGAAGTACTAAATAAATGCCATATTTCTTTATAGGTAATTCTATTTTTATTTTATTACCAGTTCCTATCCTCGCAATAATATGTACCTTGTCTATTATTTTCCATATATATTTACCCCATAGTATTACTATTATCATTTATTTCTGACATAAATACTACCTTTTTCTTCAATAGAGATAGTATTTATCTAGTGATTTTTTTTTATTTGCGAAAGTTCTCAACTCAATACATATCTATGTAATATTTTTCAAATGGGCAATGTATGCTAATTTATATGCGCTTCCGAACGGATATACTAGCTTATATATGCTTCCGAACCAATATACTAATTTTGGCGTACGTATGTTTGTTGTCAAATATCTACAAAACTACTGGACCGATTTAAATGAAATTCGTATATTCGATCAGGTATTTTTCACCTTAGGTCATAGTAAAAAAAATCATGCAAATCGGTTTTACCATTCAAAGATTATTTTTGTAATACTTTGCATAGTTAATCGAACTTCTAAGAATATTGGACAATATACGTATATACATACAAGTTTGTTTTTGGCGGCACTCCTTCTGAGACCTGCGCATTTTCAGCAAAATTCTTACCCTTGTATCAAAATAAAAATAAAATATGTGTGTGTATGTATGTTACATAACAAAAACAATAAAGAACGAAAAAAATAAATTAAAAAAAAATCGCAAATAAACCATTGTGAAAAAAAATGGTAAAAAAGTACAGAATAGCAATACAATATCATTTTAAACAAAAAACGTAATAAATGTCAGGAATTATTTTGTACTTTTCATAACTTTTAAGTTGATTCTTTTTCTGTTTTACACTTTTGCAGACTGGCAGATGGAATGAAATTTTAAATTCATTTAGGGATATTGCGGTAAGGAAATGATGGTTCATTGTTGAGAATCTTATTTATATGAATATTAGTAATGAATATATATATATATATATATATATATATATATATATATATATATATATATATATATATATATATATATATATATATATATCTCAATTTAGTGGGGCTGCAGTCTATATTTAAATATTTATGGCCTTGGGTAGTGAAACAACCTTCTTTTTGTTAGTCGAGTTTTCGAAATTGTATTTATGTCTTCTTCAGGACATCTGGAAAGACAAAATTTTTCTTTTTCTTTATAGCGTTAAGTAAAAAATTACTTTTTTAAGTACATTCATATGGTTGAAAAAACAAAAAAAGAAAGAAGGCATGAGAAAAAAGAAAAATGATTGATTACCAAAGTGGTTTTTTTTTTATCACAAAACAAGCAGTCATTTGCACAGAGGGATATTCCCCAATATACTATTGTTAACTACTTAATGTACAATCTTGTGCTTTAGCACAATATGTCATTAACAATGACCATCGGATGAGCTGGGATGAGACTGAGGTCCCTGGATCGCTCTGATTCTTACTACAAACGAATTTTCTTAGAAATGGCCCATATTAACCGGGAACCCTACGCCATGAATACAAAAGAGTGAACACCTAGAGACTCAGTTCCATATACAGTTACATCCTCAAATTAGAATTAGAAAAATATCAGTCACTAATAGATCGTCCTGCACCAGACGAATAACACATAGACAAAATGTTTTTTTCCATCCAATTATTCTATTATATTATATTATCTATTATATATATATATATATATATATATATATATATATATATATACTATATATATATATATATATATATATATATATATATTATTTTCCGAAAACTGTAATGCATTGTTTCTTTCTGTTATCCCCGTGTGTAGGTTGACTCATGCGCTATTAAAATTTAAAAAATCTACTTTCTCAACTATTATTTCTATCTTTATTCATTACACTATTTGCCATGTAAATAAGTTTTCAACTGAAAGCATATCTCAGATCGAAACGAATCAATACCTTCGATCTTTCTCTACCACATAAAAGTTATATCGGTATATCACACTTCATCTTTACCGCTAAAAATTGATAATTTTTTGTTAATTTACTGGTTTACGGGATTAGTAGAGAGTACCAAGTTCCAGCCATTTTGGCCGTTTTGTATTTTCCGTTTAATTATAATGTTATGTAGTTAACAATAGTATATTGGGGAATATCCCTCTGTGCAAATGACTGCTTGTTTTGTTATAAAAAAAACACTTTGGTAAGTCAATCATTTTTCTTTTTTGTCATGCCTTCTTTCTTTTTTTGTTTTTTTTCAACCATATGAATGTACTTAAAAAAGTAATTTTTCACTTAACAGTATATAGAAAAAGAAAAATTTTGTCTTTCCAGGTATCCTGAAGAAGAAATAAATAGAATTTCGAAAGCTCGACTAACAAAAAAGGTTGTTTCACTATCCAAGGCCATAAATATTTAAATATAGACTGCAGCCCCAATAAATTGAGAATATATTTTTCTTAACTAGTCAGTCGCGACTACTCCTGTCTAGGACATAATCCTAGGATCTTAACATAAACAAAAGTTTTGAAAGTGAAAAAACGAAGTCAAAACAAAGCGTAGGCGGCATGCGTTTAGTTAGTTCAAGCGTAGATGCGTATACCATGAGATCGTGGGTTTGATCCGCGAGAAACTTGTTTTTTAATTCTCTTGTGGTTGTGTCTTCACGTATTTAAAAGTTTCCACCTTGTAAAGACTATTTCAAATAAGTTCGATAAATATAATGGGCCATTATTATCACTGTCACAAAAGAAAAAGTGAAGTTCCCTGAATTTTCAATGGTGGGAATGTGGGAAAGTTAATCTGAATGTATTCATTGAATATAACAAATTTTTTAGTAATATATTTTTAAAGCTATACTTTTTTCATTAGGGTGATTCAATTTTATAGGGCTTTTTCTAAACATCTCTAAGATTTAGATCCTGAATAGTTTTATTAAAAGTTAATTTATTTTATTTTCCATAATATAATTTACATTTTAACAAAAATAATCCATTCAAATTTGGTTCGACACGGCGTCGTAAAATGAAGCTTTTCAGCTGTAAAATTTAACGATTTCTTGAGTTGTTTTTGAATTTTGTAACTCTTTGTGCAGCAAGCAAAAGCTTGCTTTATTCAGTATGACAAGTGTTTTTCTCGTCCTTTTGTAGTACTACAGTTTGGTGAAAGTTGAAGGTAAGTAATTACTGTCCTACAAAAATTCTGCACTTCGTCTCATAGTTTTGCATAAGTTTTGGAACCTTTGAGGGTATTTTTCCCGTAGAAGTGTATAATGATAGTGGATAGAGATTTACGGATGGAGAAAACGGTGTGCCTTAGTAGTCGCAGATGCTTAGTGAAAGTCTCTTTTGTCTCGTCATTGTCGATATTTATTAGTCAACGGATATACATACTCCCAAATCTACAAGGGAACACATATTTTTCATCTGTTACTCCCTATGCACTAATACCTACATATGTATATATATATATATATATATATATATATATATATATATATATATATATATATATAAATGCTAGTTGTTTTTGAAAAGTAGGATGAAAAATCACAAGATAAGCAAAAATTCCCCGGGTGGCAATCCACACCTTCGAAGAAGGGAGCCCCATCGGATACGGGGGGGGGGGCAATTCTACTTCAAAGCGAATAGTTAACCCAAGCTTAAAACTCAGCCAAACGAAGAAATCCCGAAACAGAATAGCTGCTCTCGGCACCTGGAATATACAGGGATTGGAGGACAAAGAACACGAAGTCATACAAGTGTTTAAGAAGATGAACATAGACATTTTAGTAATAAGCGAGACAAAGAAAAAGGGAAGTGGAATAGAAGAAATAGATGAAGTGATGCATTGTTGGAGTGGAGTAAAGAAGGAAGAAAGAGCAAAGGCCGGAGTTGGAATATTAGTAAAAAAGAAGTGGAAAAAGAAAATAACATCCATCAATGAAAGGAATTATAAAACTAAATATAACAATGCTGGGAAAAGACATAGTAATATTAGAAGTATACGGCCCAACAGAAGACAGCACTATAAGAGAAAAAGATAATTTCATGGAAACACACAAAAGAAACACGAAAAGAAAAAAAAACCAAGAATTAATAATAATGGGAGATCTGAATGGGAGAAGAGGAAGGAAAACAAAGGACAATACCGTAGGACCATTCGGAGAAGACATTACTAACGACAACGGAGAGAGACTAATAGAGCTGTGTGAACTAAACGGCCTCAAAATAACAAACGGACTCTACACACACAAGGACATCCACAAATATACCTGGATGCAAGAAACACGAAATTTAAAATCAATAATAGACTACATTATAATTAAAAACGATACCACTATAAAAATAAAAGACGTAAGAGTAAAGAGACGAATGTGGAACAGACCATAGACTATTAATAGCAAATATAAAAGTACCGTGGTACAAGACAATAAAGTAAAAAGAAACAATAGATAAAGAAATACTAATGAGATAACAGAAAAAGCAGACAAAGAAATAAAATACAAAATACACTTACTGCAAGACGAAATGATAAGAGACCTATATAGATGATGATTAGATCAAAAATTAAGTGAATTTAACTACGACAACCTCCAACAGATGTATGACCACATAAAAGAATGCATCAAACAGGCGTCCTAGAAGCATTAGGCAAAGAAGACAACGAGAATGAGAAACATAAAATTAGAATCTGTGAAAAAACCAAAGAATCTATAAAGGAGAAAAAAAAGACTATACGAAAAATGGCAATACAAAATCAGAAGAAGATCTACAGAAATATAAAAAAAAAAAATGCAGAAACGAGGAAGATGATAAACAAAGAAAAGAACGAGAGATGGGAAAAATCGTGCGAACATGTAGAACAGTATATAGGAGGAACTAGAAGTACAGAGTCATGGAGAATAATTAAAGCATTAAGGACTAACAATAGAGAGAAGACGTATATAGAGTACATCCCAGAAAGCGAGTGGAAAGAATATTATAAGAAGCTGCTAACAGAAGATAGACAAGAATTCCAAGAAGAGAACCCTGAAGAAGAACAGAATAAGGAAATAAAAGAGATAGAACTAAGCTATGAAGAAGTAAAGAAGACAATAAAAACACTCAAAAATAATAAATCTGCAGGGCCTGGGGGTGTGGTAAATGAAATGATTAAGTACGGGTCTAATAAATTACATCGAATGCTGAGAAACATGTTCCACAGAGCGATAAATGGAGAAAAAATACCAGAAGAATGGTCAAAAGCTTATATATTATCTATATTTAAAAAGGAAGACCGCAGAAAATGCACAAACTATAGAGGCCTAAGCATAATATCGAGTATGGGACGTTTGTATGGAAAAATTAATTAAAAATATCATGGAGAAAAATATAAAAGGAAAAATTGGAGAGAAGACCAAGTAGGCTTTAGGGCCGGAAAATCATGTATAGACCACATATACACTATAAAACAAACAATGGAAAAAAAACTGGCAAAAAATAGAGAAGATCATCTAGCCTTCATAGACATAAGAAAGGCCTATGACTCAGTACCAAGACAAAGATTATGGAACGCAATAAAAGAAATAGGCATTGACAAAGAACTAATATACGCAGTAAAGGCTCTCTACGAAAACAACACAGTGAACATAAAAATAGGACATAAAATGGGGAAGAGACTCCAAACATCAAAATGCCTATTACAAGGATGCTCTACATCCCCAACAGTATTCAAAATATATCTCGAACAAACATTAAAAAAATGGAAGCAAAAATGTAGTGGAATGGGAGTCCCAATACGAGAAGATTACTTGTATACTCTAAGTTTCGCAGACGACCAAGTAATCATAGCGCAAGATGAGGAAGACCTCAGTTATATGGTAAGAAAACTGAAAGAAGAATACACTAAAGCAGGATAATAAACTTTGAATAAAACGCGGAGGGAAACGTGGAGAATCTAGAAGTAGAGAACCGATAGAGTAAATTGGAACCATCACTTCAAAAAACGCAACATCAGAAAAAGAGATTAAAGTAGATTAGGACAAACGCGAACATGCAGACAATTAAATTCGTCCTGTGGGACACACATTACAAAGAGAAATAAGGCATATACAAATCAATAATAAAAGCATAATGACATACAGAAACATGGACGATCAACAAAAGAAATAAATCTAAAATTAACGAGAGATGGAGTATAGAAGATGTGATAGTGTGGAGAGAATAACAAATGAAGAAATAAGAAGCAGAATGAACATCAAAGAGAACGCAATAAGCACCATTGAAGAAAAACGATTAAAATGGTATGGACACATAAGACGAAGCGCAGATAATAGGTGGAATAAAGAAAATAACGGAGTGGAGCCCTATAGGGAGAAGAAAAAGAGGAAGACCCAGACGATCGTGGAGAGACAATGTGGACGAGGCTATGGAGGACAGGGGTCTAACAGATGGAGACTGGGAAGATAGAAACGGATGGAATCAAAGGTTGAGAGAAGGAAGGCAGCATCAGCTGTAGAAAATCCTTGTTATATTATATATATATATATATATATATATATATATATATATATATATATATATATCTTGGTATATTATTCTTAAGTTTAGGATAGTAGTTATTTTTATGTTATAAAAAAACACAAGCGTTTATCAAATTTTTTTATTTTTATAATTGGATTACCTACAACTTAAAAAATGTTGAAATTATATAATATAAAATAACGCATTTTTGAACATCCAACACATAATAATAAACAATGTATTTTACTTATTGAAGTGAATCTGAAAATAGATCAATGTCTCGAAACAATGTTGTTTCTTAAAACGATCTAACTGTTGCTACTTCCTAGTATAATTGGTAAAGGACGTAAAATTAGACAGAGTTATATTAAGGTTTATTTTATTACTACGCAATATTAACTGTATTAAATTATAATAAACCTGACTTAAATTGCTAATGCCTTCTTGTTATTGATTATGTTTTTCCAGAAGTTTGTGATAATCTCTTTCTTGTGTGACAATTTTAGTGTTTGGAAGGTCAAATTCATAATTTTCATTTGCTTCATGCTTATGTAAGTCTATGTATTGTTTTGTCGTTCCAATATATATTTTTAGTACAATTTAAATAGTGTATAGAATATAATAAGTTTGACTTTTTTTGCTTGGGCTATTACTTTTTAGCAGAGTAAATATTAAAGATAAAAGATTTTGTGCTCTGTGGCAGGCAGTAATGTTGTGTTTTTTAAAAATGTACTCGATGTCTAGAGTATATGGCATTGCTATATATTTTTTAGGTTAATTGAATTTGGTTTCGGTTTTTAAGCTGTTTTGTGTGATAATTTCGTTTATTAGTTTTTCTAGAAAATTATTATTTTTCCGACTTTTCCTTACTTTCGTTAAAATTTCAGGTCTAAATTCAGATGTTATGAAGTTAGGTTAAAGCTCTATCTGTCACTTCAATTATAGAACTATTTTTTGAGATTTGGGGTAGTGTGAATTTTAATTGCGGTATGGAGCTGATTTTTTTTGTGTAACTTTTAGTTTTGAAGTCTCCACTGTCATCTTGTTGTAATATTGCTTATCAAAAAATTTTAAAATGTTTTATTGTATTACCGACGTAAATGTTAGCTCGGGATGATAATTATTAAATATCTGTATAATGCTGTTTATCTTGTCTTTTGGTACAGCAGTAAGGTACTCATGCCCGCGATAATTCATTTTGACAGATGCGATTCAAGCGATTCAACAAAAAATCCATAGAGGGAACCTTTTTCTACGACACATTTAAGTAAAAGTATCAGTCGATTCCGAACTCTCATGGAAATCACATAAAATCTAAAATGAATCACTTGTTCGCGCATCGGTTCGAAACAGTCTTTCTTTGTTCCCATCCAAAGAGGCCTAAAATGCACATTCTGCCGACGCTAAATATATTAAAAAGTCGGTGTCATTTGTGAAGAAGTGAATAAATCATTTTAACGGAAAATGTCGACGACTTGCCAAAACGTGGCAAACCATTTAACATCTTAGTGCTCATGATGTCAAATTCAGAAGCACGTTGAGGAATCCTTTTGTTGGGCGAAAATCACGTCGCAAAGCTGCTAGCTTGGCCCAGATAAGAGACTAGAGTGGCTCTCACAATTGCCGGGCATCAACTCTATTGAAAACGGTTGGTCTCTTCTAAAGGAAAAGCTCAGAGGAAAGACTCTGAAATTCTTGTCGACAGCATGCCTCGAAGATGCCAGGCCATTACTGATGCAAAAGAGGCAATTGAACAACTGACTAAGGTAATTGCGCAGTTGTTAGCACACCAAAGAATACATTGATGACAAAGAATGACCCCGAAACACATTTTTTCAAGAATACGTGCGGTCATGTTCTGACTTGACAGACTGTATCTGAAATGAATATCTCCGAAGATATACCAAAGAAGTTCCTGTAGCTAATTCTTAAAAATAAGTATTTTGTTAATACTATTTAAAAAAAAATACTTATTTTAATTAGAAACCTGTTTTTTTTTCAAATTTAGGGTAGGAAAGAACCCAAAAAATAGTAAACTGTTTATTAAAACCCAAAATATGTAGGCGACATACATGTTTTTAGTGTTCCGTACGGAACACTTATAAGATCACTTCGGTGTCTGTCTGTCTGTTTGTCCGTCTGTCACACCAGATTTTCTCCGAAACTATTTGTCATAGAAAGTTGAAATTTGGTAATAATAGAGGAATTGGTGATCTCATCAGAGCCATGTAATTTTGGAAGTTAAATTTTGACTAAAGGGCTTAGTTTTGGGGGGTGAAATCGGAAGTGAAAAAAAATTTTTACTAGGTAATCGAGTGGTGTCAAATGAAAGCTTGTGAAAAAACGAGTAAAATATATATATATAATGTAATACTTGCGCGCACTTTTCTTTGTATTATTTTTAAAAAATCGCGAAAAATCGCTGTCCACCCGCCTTATCTCGAAAAGTAAAATTTTGACGAAAATTCTGGAATATTCTCCTCGGGGTGTAGATTGAACGAAAATTATCACGAGTGCATTACCTGTAATAATTTATCTGGTATATAAAAAAAAAAAAATTTAAAGGTCATCAATTTTCAGTAAAGATTGGAAATAAACTTTGTTGAAAACTCATTTGGGGTGTGTTTTGTGAAGTCACTGATCATTTTATACTTCCGTTACAACATTTTTTATTTTAAAAGCAATCATGTACGGAACACTAATTGCGCAAGTTCAACTTGCACTTTACCGGTTATTTATTCTACTAATCTACTGAATATAAACTAAGAACATTATGTCTAAATATATGTGATATGAAAAATTAATCGTTAATTGGAACATATGTATTTAATGATTAGTATGCAAAGTTGCAAATGAATCAATTCATCCAATGAAAGGATTTAAGATGTTTGCTACATATTTGCCAATTTTCTGTAGATTTGCAAATCTCTAATTTTAGTTGATATTTTAAATTGTAGACTGCCCATTTCGCTTCTACTTGCTTAAAGCTACTATTTTCTGCACGTGTTTATTTTCTTGGTAGTTTATAGTTGTACTGCTCTTTACTTAAAAGATTGTGAGCCACAAAAATGCACATGTTACCTAATACTTTAGATTTGGCTTTTAGCGTGGTAACAACGAAAATTCAAGAATAATTATCGACGTTTAAACAGCGAACTTTCACGGACGGAACTCAATACACTTTAAGACCCTCTTCCGGCAGCAAATCCTTCAAATATTTCGTTTCAAACTGGGAAAATTTTCCCGGTCTGGCTGTGGTTTCCAGCCGTTAATGAAGCAGGAAAATCATGAAGTGGAACGCTTTTCCATTTTCGCCGTTTTTAAGTTTTTCAACGGTAAAAGTAAGTGACTGACGGGTGTGGCGTCTGATATTAATTGCTTTTTTAAGAACGAGTTTTTTCGCCTTAATTTGTAGACTCAAATTGTGAGATGTATAGAGGCTGTAATATTGAGCAGTTTTTCAATTGGACGTTTATATTTACAAAATATTGGTTTCTCGTTAATGTGTATTATTTCAGATTTTTCTATGCAACTATCATTATATACGCACCCTCTAGGGAGATTGCAGCACACTTCATGAAAAAAGTCCGGAACCTCCAAATTTCGTCGACGAGACTTCCTAAATGTTGATTGCCAAGAGCTGCCCAATGTTACAATACAAGCAGTAAAGCTGGCAGTGTTTGAAATGAAGAAAAGTCAAGCCTCTGGAGAGGACGGGAAAATACTGGAGACATGGTAAAATCTCTAAGTAATAGTACTATATAAAAAGAGCAATAAACTAAAAATAGACAACTATCGATCTATAAACCTTTTTCTCCGTCCATAAAAACTGTTAAAGATAATAAAAACTGACTTGGTCGCTACTACTTCTGTGTCAAGTTTATATATATATATATATATATATATATATATATATATATATATATATATATATATATATATATATACATATATATATATATATATATATATATATATATATATATTATATATATATATATATATATATATATATATATATATATATATATATATATATATATATATATATATATATATATATATACATATATATATATATATATATATATATATATATATATATATATATATATATATATATATATATATATATATATACATATATATATATATATATATATATATATATATATATATATATATGTATATATATATATATATATATATACATATATATATATATATATATATATATATATATATATATATATATATATATATATATATATATATACTACTATGATCAAAAAATAGTAAGACTTTTAAATTTAAATCGCCCGGCATTTTCAAATCGGATTAATTTGTTTTCGTTATGTTGGTAGGACCTTAACTGCCATCTGTGTCAAATTTTAAGACCATAGCGTCAGTAGTTAATAAGATTCGCTTGCATTCGTTGAACCACAAAAGTGCGTTTTTCGATTTTTAACATGAGTGAAAAAATTCAGTAAAGAAGTTGCATTAAATTTTGTTTTAAAAATATATGGTTTTTTCTAGATAATTAAGGACGGTTTTCCAAATGTTCGAAATGATAAAAAATTTGGGCCGATAACTCTTGGTGTTTTCATTACGATAATGCAGCTCCTCATACACCATTGGTTCTTCGCGACTTTTTCATCGAAAAATCAACTAATATCATTCCAGAATCTCTCTATTCGCCTGATTTAGCTCCGTCGGACTTCTGGCCCAAAAGTCTTATTATTTTTTGATATACAGTAATGTATATATATATACAGGGTTACAGGGAAAGTCGTTCTAGATAATTAAAGACGTTATAGTTTAGGTCGTTTCTGACCGATTTGACTCTCTGACATAATGTCCTAAACTTAACCGTTTTCGAGTTTAAAGATTTTCTAAAAAAAACATGTTTTTTTTTTGCTTTTATATCGATTTTTTTTTATTAGAGGTTCTCGAGTGCGATTTTTTGGTTATTTTTAGTTAGTCTGTATATCAAGTATCAAAAATCATCAAAAAAATTTGAACTAGTTACTAACAGTTTCAAATGGCGGCTTGTTAATGTTTCTAAATTACGAATTTTTACCAAGTGTTTCCTACTTTAAATCAATAAAGAGAAAAAAAAATGTATGGAAGTTATTCTGCAAATTATTTTAAAAACTTTTACGTCTTTTTAGCTATCAAAAAGGTATAATACTAGGAGTTTAATAGGAAAACTGTACACAGAATGACACCTAAAGCGGGCTCGGGTAGCAAAAGGTAAATTTTTAGTTCTAGGTGAAAACACGAAAAATACACAAATAAAACAAAAAACCTTGCAATTTAATATTTTTTATTAATTATAATTCATGTTCTATATGGTCGCCCCTATTTCTAACACAAATTCTCATTCTTTTTCTTAAATTACTTTTCACAACGCTGGTTGTGAGGTGCTGCCTCATTTCGTCAGCCGCATCAATTATTTTTTGTCTTAGGACATCCACGTTTTCGATAGGAGTCATTTGGTTGTATACGAGACTTTTCATGTGACCCCACACATAAAAATCCATCGGTGTTAGGTCTGGGCTTCTCGCCGGCCAAGGTATGGGTCCGCTTCTTCCAATCCATTTGTAGGGATAATTGTCATTGAGCCATGCACGAACACTTCCTCTGTAGTGAGCTGGGCAGCCATCGTGTTGAAAGTACATGTTTTGTCTCAAACCAATAGGTAGGTCTTCCATCAAATTAGGTAAATCGTTCCGCAAAAAATTGTCGTATTCCTCGCCATTCAAATTATCTGGCAGGAAGAATGGCCCCAACCAAATAATTTGAAATTATACCCATCCACACATTTAAGCTGAATCTTGTTTGTGATCCTTTCGTTCTTTTTCGGTTTGGGTTGCCTTCCTCTTTAGAAGCCCAATAGTGGGCATTGTGGTAGTTTGTAAGACCGTCTTTGTCGAATTTCGACTCGTCAGTCCATAGTATTTTCTTAAAAAAAGATGCATCTTCGACATCGGTATTGAGCATAAATCTGCAGAATTCTAATCGTCGCAACGGATCCCCTTCTTCTATGACTTGCACGGGCATATAGTGGTAAGGGTGTTGCCCAACAGCATGCATTACAAACCATACCTTCCACTGCGAAATACCAAGCTGTTGTGCGACAACATTTGTAGATATGGTTGGGTCCACCTCAAAGAGACGTCGTATTTCGTTTTCTTCGTCTTCGTCAAAGATACGTGGTCGTCCCATGTCAGTCCGCCATCTTTGTACGGAACCAGTTTCTCGTAGTCTTCGATAAGTTCCATCAAATACGCTAACATCAGGTACACGACGAGTAGGATATCGCAGTATGTATTCATCACGTGCACGCGACGACACTCCTTCGCAAAATCCGTAACACATTAGGATGTCAGCATATTCCTCGTTGGTATACGTTGCCATATTCACAGGAAGAGATCAAAATCCAGTTACGAGCCAATTCACACAGTCAGAAGATGAAACACAGATATTTTTGAAAAGCACGGTATAGCACATCTACCACGGACGAATCGCATGAACAGACTAAAAATCATTCAATAATGTTTAGTGAACAGAAAATGTCACTCGCACAGAGAGTACCCCGACCGGAAAAAATGCTTACCCAACCCTTTTTATTGTTTGAAGGTGCAGGTAGTAAACCGGTAATTGGTAGTATCTAAATTCTATTATTATGTTACTCTACATTTGGGCCTATTGAAATCTCATTTTCTTAGAATTTTCAATAGATTCAGTAGATATTATACCGTTTTAGATAGCTAAAAAGACGTAAAAGTTTTTAAAATAATTTGTAGAATAACTTTCATACATTTTTTTTCTCTTTATTTATTTAAAGTAGGAAACACTTGGTAAAAATTCGTAATTTAGAAATATTAACAAGCCGCCATTTGAAACTGTTAGTAACTAGATCAAATTTTTTTGATGATTTTTGATACTTGACATACAGACTAACTAAAAATAACCAAAAAATCGCACTCGAGAACCTCTAATAAAAAAAAAATCGATATAAAAGCAAAAAAAATATTTTTTTTTAGAAAATCTTTAAACTTCAATATCTCGAAAGCGGTTAAGTTTAGGACATCATGTCATAGAGTCAAATCGGTCAGAAACGACCTAAACTATAACGTCCTTAATTATCTAGGACGACTTTCCCTGTAACCCTGACATATAATATATATATATATATATATATATATATATATATATATATATATATATATATATATATATATATATATATATATATATATATATATATATATATATATATATATATATATATATATACGTGTGTGTGTGTGTGTGTGTGTGTAAGCCTATATTCATAAATCGAAAGAAGGGGAAAAATATACGTAGGGGGTGGCCAATCGACAAAAAGGGCTCATACGAGAACCGGGCGGCAAAATCTCTTGATAAAAAAATACCTTTTTTCACGAAAGTTTAAAAGCACAGACCTTTCCAATATAAAAAACTAAATATCGATGACCATAGAGAGAATATTCACAAAAAAAATAGCTTTTCAAACTGTGGAACACTGAAAACTTAAAAAAAATTAAAAATACATTACCGGGTGGTGAATATGTTATACAAGGAAGAACCTCTAATAATAAAAAATAACCTGTTTCTAACGGGCACTGTTCTCTACATCCCCTGGTTGTAAGTACTAGTATAAGACCGTGAATAAATGATTTGATTTAAATATTATTTCTAAATTCAATTCATTGCAATACATAGACAAATTTTTGTAGTATTTTATGCATAAGATAAGTTAGATAGATTTTGCGTCTATACTTCAGCTATGTTGATTGGAAGTTGCCGCTGTATGATCAATTTTTTTAATTTCTGTTGGAAATCTGACACAATTATTATGTAGAAATGCAGTTTTTGTTTATCATTACAACTGCTAATTTGATGGGAACATATATCACAGTAATCTTTTCCATGTAAAATAATCGAATCTACGTCACAGTTATCCAAGTCCGTTTAAAATAATGGAATCTAAGATTTTCTAATGTTACCGATTTTTTTTTTCTTTCTCTTAAATGAAAAATTTTCCTAAAGGCAGCTAGACCTAGAAGAAACTTTCCAAAATAAATGTAATTAGCGTTATCTCACTGTTCCACGCCGTTGCTCTTCGAAATTAAAACAATAATAAAATTTAGTGCGGTGCTTACAGAAGTTGAAAAGAAGTGGCCTGACTTTTCTGACAGTCGAGAATAAAAGTCCTATTCAAAATCACGTGAAATTGCTCAAGTAAAGAAGCTTTATTACATGAAATAAGTAAGTTTTATTATGCTTACAAAAATTTACTGTATACTATTTAAATCAAACAATAGTTTATGATATCAGCTGTCACCAATTAAATCGAGCTGTGCATAGTGAAAAAGACCGAACGTCTAATCGAGACACGACTTAAAATGTGTTCTAAAGTTTCCCTAC
>CM032456.1:45631926-45733819 GCA_019049505.1 Pachyrhynchus sulphureomaculatus
CTCTTGTAAACAATTTGTAAATTTGTTGTAGCAGACTGATCGGTCTATAATTCTGCAGAAGAGTTGGGTTGCCCTTTTTATAAAGTATTACGATAATTGCCTCATTCCATGTTTCCGGTATGTTTTCTTGTTCTAACCACATGTTGAAAAGTATTTTCAGTTTAGGGACAATTATATTTGTTGCTGCTTTCATCATCTCAGTTATTATTTCGTCATTTCCCGGAGCTTTGTTATTTTTCATTTTGCTTAAGGCGTGTAATATTTCTTCCTCGGTTATCTCGGAAATCTCCTCAGATCCTACATTAACTACTTTTCTTATTTCCTGTTTTTCTGGAGGTTGCTGAGTTTGGGAGCTGTACAAGTTTTTATAGAATTCTTCTATTATGCTTAGAATATCTTCTCGGTCTCTTATCTCTTGGTTGGTAGAATTTTTTAAAGTTATTATTTCCCTCCTTTGTTCATTTCCTTTTAAGCATCTCATGTTTTTGTTGTTCTATTATATTTTCAATTTCTTGTTCGTAGTATGTTTCCATGTTATTACGTATCATTCTTTTTGTTTCTTTTCTTACATCTCGGTATTCTGCTGGTATTTTGTTTATTTTCTCTTTATAGTCTTCTTCTTCTTTCTATGATTTGTTTTGTTTCTTAGCTTAGTTTGCACCCTTCTCTTTGGACGTTACCTGCTAAGTTGGTTGCTGTCTCTTTAATTCTTTTAGTCAGTTGTTCAGAGAGTTCATTTCTTTTATTTAAGAGTGTATTTATTTATATTGTTTCTATTTCTTTTCCTTGTATATGTTCTTGGTTTCTGGATTTCTTCTTTGGCTCTTACCAAGCGGTGGTCGCTTCCGGTATTAAATGAGTTAAGAACTGATACATCTTTTATGATCTTTTGGGTGGATGAAAGTATATAGTCTATTTCATTTCTTTGGGGTTGCTTTTCAAAGTAGATTCATTTATATATTGTTTATATATATATATATATATATATATATATATATATATATATATATATATATATATATATATATATATATGTATAAAATGAAAATGGGATCACTCTACTATAAATTCCCTGAAAACGATTTGTTCGTCTATTGATAATAATACCTCACCTAAAATTTAAAAGATATTTATGAAATTTTATTGAAACCCGGAAATCTGGAAATTTTGAAAAGGTTATTACAGCAACGGCATTTGTTTTCAAGGCTGGGGATTTATGAATAAAGAAAACGACATGTCCACTCTAGTCAATTGTGCGGGTAACAGACATTTTGAAAAATTAATAAAATTAAGATCGGATAGTTTTGTAAATCAGAATAATATTTTATATAACTGCGAATATAGATTATGGGCAAAGAGAACTCGAAGTGTCAGAATTACTGGTACATTTAGTATAATTGTATGAGTAAATGACTTCTTTATGGTGTTACCTGATGTTTATAGTAACTATGTAGAATATGCTGACAATATGTTTATCATGGTTAGAAATAAGTTCTCATCAGATGTAATCCAAAGAGCAGAAGAGTGTCTATCAAAGACGAAATTAGGAATGGTTAAAACTTTTTATATTAACAAAAAGGGCAGTCTCGTCTGCCCCATCTTAAGAGTGTACAAAATTTATGTAACTTACATAACCTCTAAAATTAGAAAAATTATTTATAAATTTGACCAACCCTAAAGATGACTTACCAAGCAATCGTGGAAGCTAGGAGTTACAGCGTAATTATGTAGGAGAGTACTTATTCTGAAGTTCTGCGTTTGTTGTTGAATAGTATTTAATTAAAAGACTTATTAACAAAAATAAAAGATATTTAGGCAAAGTATTCTATTTTTGCATATACTTGGATTTCTATTTTCACTGTGAGTACATTATATATTACATTGCATATTTATTATTATCTGCTGTTTGGAACTGTATAGCTTATACAAAATCCTGACAAGCTACAGCTTGTAGACTCTTTAACTGTCTATGTTTTTAAGTAGCATATGTTTTTGTAGCATAAGAACTGTAACTGTAGAATTGTAATTCAATGCTTCTAATAAAAATGTTTTGTATTGTGTAAAAAAACCAAGTTAATGAATAATTCTTTAAATTTATTTTCTTTTGACTTTAGGTACAAAGTAACCAAAACTCTGAAACTAAAACATAAAATTCAAGTAAAACGTAACGTCAGAACAATTAAGAAGAGTTTAGCTGACCTTTAAAATGCATCTAGAATTATCTTCCAACGTTACGTGAAAAACTTCTTACAAACAGACAAAATAAAAATAAATAGTTTCAGTTATATTACTTTTCCACGTGTCTGAACTTCATTAAATATATATGTAGGGAATTAGACGTTCAAATTTACACAGTTTACACGTAAGTAACTTTTATACATTCAGACTCTATGGCAACTCTGTTCATATGTTATTTGGCATTTTTAAGTGCTTTTGCTGCTGCTGCTACTCGATAATGTGAACTTGCTTCTGCTGCCGCTCGATGCGATATATATATATATATATATATATATATATATATATATATATATATATATATTTATTGAAAACTTAGTCTTTCTATAATTCAGTATGGATGCCTGCCAAACTTGCACAATAAAAACCGGCCATAGAAAACGAATAGACACCTTTTTTTTCATGGACTAATCTTCTAAAATATACAGCAGGATCCTTGCGTTTCTGGATACCTAACAAGGGTTGAAAACATGAAAAAAGCAAGCCAGATGGCGTGCATCGCAGAGGCAGAACACATATGCGTTAAAGTGACACAATAACGACAAATATGAATATCAACCTAGAGCAGGCTGTCAGACTGAACGATGACACACAACGCTGGCGAAGAAGCGCAAACAGAGCATTTCTTTTTTTTTTTACTGGGTCTAGCACACGTTCTGCAAGGAACTCCCTAAAGTGCTCCAGGAGCGACATTTGTGCGGAAAAAGCAATTCACGTTGTTTTTGAATCGCTGTAAACAGCTGTTCAACAGCTGGAAGAGCAAAATCCATAAGCATTCCTCATCTGTAAAGATGATGAAACTGGAGGAGGACATATATATATATATATATATATATATATATATATATATATATATATATATATATATATATATATATATATATATATATATATATATAACAGTCGACACTCTATATAGTGAAAGACCAAAATGTTGACCGAAATTTCACTATAGAGAGTTTTTTCACTATATAAAGAAAAAATCCGTATATATTGCTATGTATGTAAGATATTCTAGGTCTTGAAAAAATTGCACTGTAAAGAGTTTTTCACTATATAGAGTTTCACTATAAACAGTGTCGACTGTATATATATATATATATATATATATATATATATATATATATATATATATATATATATATATATATATATATATATATGTATGTACATATATATATATATATATATATATATATATATATATATATATATATATATATATATATATATATGTACATATATATATATATATATATATATATATATATATATGTATATATATATATATATATATATATAGGGTGTTTTGAAAACCACTTAATATACTAAAACTGAAATAATTCTGTAACGGAAGCAAAAATATTGATAAAAAGCACCCTCGCTAATAATATGTAAAATTCTGAATTTTTTAACAAAATAATCCACCGATGTACGAATACCTGAATTTCTACCTGTATATTTAAAATAATATATATATATAAACCAGATATTTATATATATATATATATATATATATATATATATGTATATAAACTCCTGGACAAAATTAACCCAACAATCTGAAAAATTAATTTATCTTTTTCTTATGTCAGTTGAAAAAGTCTATCGAGTATTTGAATAGTAGGCTATGCATATTTTGTTTCGTTGTTCATGACAGGAATCAAAACAATTCGTTTAGATTTACAGTTTTAAAGAATTTTTTAGAAGATAAATAATTTTCTGTAATAATGCGATAGATTTTCTTTAAAAGTAAGCTTATAAATTGTTCCCTTTTTAAAAGTAATACGTTTTTGTGGTAGACTGTTTTATTTCTGACCCCGAAGAATTAGAAAAATGAATCGAACAAGGAATTTAACTGAACACGAGGTAGTGCGAGCCTCAGTTTTATTGGACGAGGGATATTGTCAGAGTTATGTTGCCAATTTGTTAGGCAAACATCGTTCCACAATAAGTCGTATGGTAAGACGCTTGAATGAAGTAGGGACTTATTCTAGAAGGCTAGGGCAAGGGCGAAAATGATGCACTAGCGACCTAGATGAACGTTTTATAAGACAATATGCTTTAAGAAACAGACTGTCACTAGTTCTATAAAAAGAAACGAACTCGAAGCTGTTCGCAATGTCACAATTTCTTCTAAAACAGTTGGAAGACGGTTAAATGAAGCTGGATTAAACAGTAGGAGACCAGCCACTGCGCCCTTGCTTACTAGAGAGAACAGAGTTGTCAGGTTACGTTTTGCTCGAAATCACGAAAACTGGTCTGTGGATGATTGGAAACAAGTTTTCTCTTCTTCACAGATGAAGCTAGGGTTAGTCTAAAACATCCAGATGGTCGTGAGCGAGTATGGCGAAGACCAGGAGAGAGGTTTGCTCCTTGCAATATCTCTGCAAGGATTCCATTCGGCGGTGGCTCTGTTATGTTCTGGGGTGGCATGTTCTTTGATGCTCGCACAGAGTTAGTTCCTGTCCGTACGAGATCCATGAATGCTGACTACTATCTTGAGAATATGTAATTAGAACATGTGATGCCTTTCGTCATTTTTGTGGGGCCCAATTTCCTGTTTATGCAAGACAACGCTCGACCTCACGTGGCTAAGGAGGTACTCGATTATCTTAATCAAGTTGATATACCGATTATGCAATGGCCACCAAAAAGCCCGGATCTGAATCCGATAGAACATGTATGGAATCACCTTAAGAAAAATGTGAAACGTCATATACCTGCACCTAGAAACCTGAGGGAACTTGAAGTTATCACAGAATGGGGGCAAATTCCTCAAGATTTTAATCCAAAATTTAATTAGAAAGCATGCCTAGGCGCGTAAACGCTGTCATCCGAAGTAGAGAGGCAACACACACGATACTAGTGCCCCAGTGAGACCTTATGTAATTTTGCTACGTGTCGATTTTGCTAATAGGTCTTTACGAATAATTTTAATTCGAATCTTATAGAGAAATTTCGTAGCTAATTCACTTTAAAGTCTCCGAATAAGTTTTTTCTAACTTTTAGTGTAACCAATGTTCATAAAAAATTATTAAAATTAATTCATTATAGAGATTTGTATGATTTAATATATTGTTGCGTTAATTTTGTCCAGGAGTATATATATATATATATATATAATATATATATATATATATATATATATATATATATATATATATATATATATATATATATATATGCGTCATTCTTTCACAAACGGACCCCCGCCTTCTCCAAAATTTAAAAAGACATCTAAAGTTGCAGATGGTTTCAAATGAAAGCATCATGTATCTACTTTCGAATTGTCAGAGACAAAAATAAAAATGTTCAAGATGGAGGCGAGGAACGGGATTCATCCCTAACGTTAAAAAACACGTAAAAAATGACGTTAGCAATGTAAAGATGAGAACTTCATATACTCATGTTTTTGTGACTCAGAATTCGAATCCGATTTCAGAATAACTTCATCATGGCAGGATTCATTCCTAACCTCAAAAGACGCCTCAAAAATAGCCAAAATTTTTTTAAAATAACAAAGTAAAGACCTTTACTTTAAATGTAATAAATCAAGAATATTAACTTTCAAATATAGAATATTAATTTTCAAAAACAGAATATTAATTTTTAAATATAAAGCATTAATTTTCAATACGAAATATTGGTTTCCAAACATAAGATTTCTATTCCATGAAGTGTAAATTTAACATAGCCTAACCTAAAATAACCTAACGTACCTACATGAGGATAGAAAACAATCTAATATAAAAAATAATATATTTGTTCTTGGAATAGGTGGATAAAAAGTGTTATATTGTCTGCTAGTTATAGGCGGCACACTCAAACTTATTCTTGACAGAATAGCGGGAGAATCTATATCGTTATTTATATTTTTGAACAGAGTCGTCAGTAGCAAGTAACCACGACGAACCTTTAATAACGAACAGCCGTTATCCGCAAGTAGTACCTCATGCGGAAACCCTTGTGTGGATAGATACCATCTCGTTATATATTTTAAAAATTTGCGCTGGACCCTCTCCAGATTATCAGTATGGGTGTCACAGCCTGGAAACCAGACCGTAGCAACGTATTCCAATTTAGAACGAACATAACAAATATACAAGTCCCTGAAGACATTCACATGGGAGATATTTTTTGCAACATACGAGGTTTAAATTCGAACATAAATTCAGTGCACCAACACCTGCAATCAAATAAACTTCATGTACTCGCTCTCTGTGAAACTAAGGTCAGTTCATCGACCAGCACAGTAAACTATCTTTATCCTGGGTACGATTTCTATTCCCGATTTAGGCGTAACTTTGGAATCTGTCTTTATGTCAGAAGCGACCTCTCTTGCCAACGAGAAGAGGCTCTGGAGCCCCCCAACTTTGATGTTATGTGGTTAAAAATAACGGCTCAACCAACCACAAGGTTCATCTGTATCCTCTATCGACCACCAAGTGATACTAACTTTAGAACACTTTTCGCTTCTCTGCAGACACCATCGATCATTTACAAATTAACTATCCAAATGCCGATATTGCCATCCGGGGCGACTTTAATGTCCACAACATCAACTGGCTTAAATATTCAAATACTACCGATGAACAAGGTCGTGAAGCCGAATCATTTTCAATCAGTTTGTGGCTTGACTCAGCTTATTGATGAACCAACACGGATCCCTGATCGGGACGGAGAGTTCGCCAGTCTTCTTGATCTGTTTTTAACCACCAATCCGGAGATTTACACGGTCAGCGTAAATCCGCCGTTAGGTTCTTCTTCCGACCATAGACTACTTTCAACATCGAGTATTCTACCAATCAGTGATAGAGAGGCGCCCAAACCGCGCAAGATTTGGCACTACAAATCTGCTAAATGGGAAGATCTCATGGAATATTTTCGAACTTTCAGTTGGTTGGACGTTTGTTTTCGATTCGACGACCCATTTGACTGCGCCAGGGAGGTTTCCGATGTTATTTTGGCCAGTATGGAGACTTACATCCCTTTTTCGAAGAAATGCCCTTCCAACGGCAAGCCTTGGTTTGACCTAAAATGCAAAGAAGCTGTTGCTTCTGAACATCTTGCATACCGACAGTTGCGTGAAGATCCTAACACCATAAATCGTAACATCTTTGTTTGAGCCAGGAACAGATGCAAAGAAATTATCGACGAAACCAAGGAGGTACACAATCAACGGATTAGAAACAAACTTCTCGCTTGTCCCGGCCAATTCCAGGTCCTTTTGGTCAGTCGCTAAGGCAGTTAGTCAAAATTTCACCAAATCCACCATACCACCACTCACACGGCCAGATAATTCTATTGCAACGACACCTGTTGAGAAAGCGAACTTGTTGGCTGAACTCTTTGCTTTACATTCTACTGTCGATTTCCAAGGAAAAACACCACCTACTATTCCCATAGTGCAGTCAAGGATGCCCGATATTGTCTTCAGACTGCGTATCATAAAACGTATTTTGATGAAGCTAGACACCAAAAAGGCTTCTGGCGCTGACGGAATACCTGCCATAGTTCTCAAGAACTGTGCAAGGGAACTAACACCAGTTTTCTGTAGACTTTTCAACCTATCCTACAGAAAGGGAATATTTCCTTCCTACTGGAAATGTGCCACAGTTCAGCCGATACCTAAAAAAGGCAAGAAGACCTTGCCAAATAACTACCGACCAATCGCACTACTCTCAATAATATCGAAAGTCATGGAAAAGGCTATCAATCAGCATCTTCTAAAATATCTTGAAGGATTCAACATTATTAGTGATCACCAATATGGCTTTCGTAAAAATAGATCAACAGGAGATCTTCTCACTTATGTAACACATGTTTGGAACAACGCAATTGAACACTTTGAAGAATCTCGAGCGATTGCTCTTGACATATCCAAGGCATTTGACCGTGTTTGGCACGATGGGCTGTTGGCTAAGTTACGTTCTTATGGTATGTCTGAAAAGTTCTGTTTGTGGCTCTTTTTCTCAGAGAGCACGAGTGGCTTCAACACCTTCACTATCAACGCCGGTGTGCCCCAAGGTTCCATACTATCTCCTACTCTCTTCCTTATTTATATTAACGATCTGCTGGAAAAGACCGAGAATCCAATCTACAACTTTGCAGATGACAGTACACTTATCTCTTCATTCACTTTGAATGCTCGGACATCGACTACTCAGACGAATATCCGCAGACAGCAGGAAGTCATTCAACTTAACAAAGACCTGGAAGAAATTCTATCTTGGGGTGACAGTAACCAAGTGGAATTTAACGCTACAAAAACCTAGGCGGCAGTTTTTTCTAAAAAAGTTAACGTTGCAGAACCCGACATAGTTATGTCGGGGCACTCCATCCCTCTAACATCGTCACTCAATCTGTTAGGCGTTAATTTGGGAGCAAATATGTCCTGGCATGAACATGTTGCAGGCATAGCAAGAAGAGCTTCTCAAAAATTGGGAATATTGTTTCGAACCAGAAAGCTTTACACTCCACAACAACTGTTAATTCTTTACAAAGCTCAAATTCGACCAACTATGGAATACTGCTCCCATCTTTGGAGCTCCGCTCCCAAACATACACTGCATTTGTTGGATTCTATCCAGAGAAGAGCTGTTTGTCTGATTGGACACCCGGAACTGACCGACGGCCTTGATTCGCTGGAACATCGAAGAACGGTTGGCGACTTGAGCCTATTCTACAAGTACTTTCATGGAAAGTGTTCGAAGGATGTAGCCCGCTTAATTCCTCCAGAGCGGTGCATATTAGGAGTACACGTCGCGCTAATACTTCACATTCGTATGAGGTTTCAGCTTGTTACTTCTCGTACAACGCTTTTCAAGCAGTCTTTTATATGGAGAACATCATACCTTTGGAATAGTTTGCCCAGGACTGCGTTTCCCATCGAGTACAATCTACAGCGATTCAAGAACAACGTGAACGTGAATCGCTTTCCCCTCCGCACACGTGTCGCTCCTGTAGCGCTTTAGGGATTTCCCTGTAGCACGTGTGCTAGACCCATAAAAAAAAAAAAAAAAAAAAAAAGGCCAATTATCTGTCCTGAAAATTTATGCAATCCCGAATACCTCTTGCCCTGCTGTATAATTTTACATCATCGGCATAGAATAAATAACCAACATATAAACCCCTCCCAATATCATTTATAAAAAGATTAAAAAATACAGGGGTCCCAATACAGATCCTTGGGGAACCCCAGAAGCAGCATCATAAGATCTTGATTTAGAGCATAAAATTTCCCACTTATTGCTTTACGATTAGTAAGGTAAGAATGATCAAAGACATCAATAAGTCTGAAAAACCAAAATATAACAGTTTATTAAGTAGAAGAGCAAAAATCCAGCCGATCAAAGGCTTTTGGTGAAATCTAAATAAATTATATCCATTTGGCAACCCTCGTCAATTGCCTCTTGCTATTTTCTTGAGTTACAAGTAACTAAATTTGAAGATGTAGACCTATCCTTGTAAAAACCATGCTGATGAGGGGTTATCAAATTTTTCGTAGCATAAAATATATGATCGTGTAATAAAAATTCAAAGATTTTACTAAAATTACATATTATTGACACTGGCCTGTAATTACTGATATCTGATCTATCTCCTTTTTTAAAAAACAGGACTGAACTTCAGAGGTTTTCCATAATTCCGGGAAAGTTACTCGTCTTCAAGCTTAAGTTGAACAGAGTTAACAGTGGTTTGGCTAAAGAAACCTACAATCACAATAAAAAAAGCCTGGAAGTAAATCCGGGCCGGCAGTAAATTTTGGTTTTAGTCTTCTTATGGCATTAATAACGTCTGAATCAAAGTACTCCCGTCATAAGTCATACTACTAGGTATACCCTTCTGTTCTCTTTTGTTTTTGACAAATGACCAAAACTGCTGCGGATTAACTTTTATATTCTCTTCTGTTCTCTGAATAAAGCATCTATAAGATTCTGTAGTATCTCGTTTTATTTCCGATCTCAACGTTTTGAACTTTTCAAACTGATCCATACTTTTTATATTTTTTATGACATAAGGCTTTCTGCCTTATCTTAAGTATTACATCACGCGAGAACCACGGAGGGTATTTCCTGCTATAATCTTTTAAATACTTCGGTACATGCTCATCTATTATTTCATACAATTTTTTTATAGAAACTGTTACAGGCTTCATCAATCCATGTAATATTGTTTAGAATTGATTAATCGATTTTTATAAGGGAGTTATACAACATAGTATAACCTGCTTTTTTGAAATTATAGTTGCGTTGAAAATTTATTTGAAAATCGTTTTTAGCATTCCTAGATTGGCAGTATTTCAATGTAACTACTAGTGCAGGATGATGAGCGTCCTCTTTAATAAACACATCGACTGCCCTTTCAACTTCGCACTTTTCATTATTATGCATCACCAAGTCTAATATTCTATTACTTGTGCTCCTGATGTAATTATTTTGAGTAAAACGGACGCTATTTAGGAAATTTTTTAGAACGTTTGTAAAATTATCTTTTGTTATCCAAGAAGTCAAAGTAACGAGATACATTGAAGTCACCATGTATGCGTACATTCGCATTAGATAGGCATTGCAACGAAATTAAGCAATCAAACAAATTTTTCAACAGAAAAGTAGTTAGCGACGGGGGAATGTAAACAACAAAGATATATATAGACGAGTAGTCAAAAGTAATTTTAACGCCTATTAGATCAATTTCCGGGCAAAGTTCTGTATATGGAATTGAAACCAAGCTTGCTCCAAAGCTTTGATCAACACCAATCAGCACGCCTCCACGCGATTTATTTATGTCTGAAAAATTTCTGTCTTTACGAAAAACATTATACGTATCACAAATTATTTTGTTGTTATAATATATATACATGTATATATATATATATATATATATATATATATATATATATATATATATATATATATATATATATATATATATTCCAAATTAAAAAAAAACTATTTTTTTTCTAAATAAAGTTGTTGGTTTTCACTGATTAAAATTTTAATAAAATTTATTTCGTCAAAATTCTATTTTTCCAGATTTAAATAAAGTGTAGCTTTCAAGTTATAAAATTTAACTAAATCTTGAGTTGCCGTTTTCTATTCAGTCCATCAGAAAAGTCAGGCACTTTATTTTAGTTTCTGTGAGAGTAGCGAGCACTAAATTTTATTATTATTTTAATTTTGCGATGCATTCGCGCGTAAAACTCAGATAACTTAAATTAATGTAATGTATTCAGGGCAGTTTTTTTTTCTCGACCATCTTTTTGTCTATCTCTGAAGTATTTTTTTAACTTGAAAAGACAAGAAATTCTGTCTGCATTTTTAATTTAACTTGGATTCTGTTCAGTTAGTTGAAAATAACATTTCGCTTAAATTTTATCTTTCTTACTACTCAGTATATATCACCACTACACCAAACACTTTATTTTTTGCACTCGACGCGCGTTTCGCTAACCATGTTAGCTTCATCAGGAGCGATGATTGACTAAAGGTAAACTACATATCTACCCTATTTATACTTAGCCTAACCCTAGAATTACTCAAGCGGAACTAATGACATAGACAAGGCCCTCAGTTCCGGTCAAGTAACCAGTAGAGGGAACTATAAGGAATAGGCCCTCTGTCTTTATTTAAACTACTTTTACATTTTATGATTTCCATACTTTCGTATGCGTTCAACAATCTCCTATCAGATACATTTTTTATTAATCTTAGATTATCTAATGTTACAGTATGATCAGCTTCAAGGGCATGTTCGGCAATGCTAGACTTTTCTGTTCTATTGTATCTTAAGTGTGCTAAATGTTCTTTAAATCGTGTTTTAATTGACCTTTTAGTTTGCCCAACATACTTTTTGTCACAATCATTACAACTAATTTCATAAATTCCACTTTTCTCACAATTGGGAATCTTATCTTTGGGATTTCCTAAGATATTCCTCAGATTGTCTGATGACTTATAGACTAAGGTGAGGCCTACCTTATTAAATACCTTATTGAGTCCCTTGCTATATTTCGGATTATATGGTATGGAGACATACTTGGTGTTATTTTCTTCGCGCGTAAAAAAGGTGGAATTCTGAATATTAGACCTAAATTTATGTCTATTTATTAGCTTATTTACTAAGTCATCGTCATAACCATTAACTCTAGTTATATTTCTAATACGATTCCTTTCTTTATTAAAGTTTACTCTATTCAGAGGGAAAGTGACCAAACGATGAACTAAAAAATGTATTGAGGCTAATTTATGTTGTTTGCAATGAAATGAATCATTAGGAATATATCTATCTGTTATTGTGTCCTTCCTATAGATATCAAATTCTAATCTATTATTATTTTTAATAATTAAAATATCTAGAAAAGGCAATTGTCCTTTGTTCTCAATTTCGTACGTGAATTTAATTGAATCATACCGGCTATTTAATTTAGAAACAAAATCATCAATATTTGCTTTCTTTGTATCAAAAATCGCGAAAATATCATCCACATACCTATACCATACCCTTGGGAAATATTCGAATTCTTGACTGGCTTCGATTTCAAACTTACTCATGAATAAATTGGCTATGAAAGGTGACAAGCAATTACCCATAGCTGTTCCTTCTTTCTGAACATAAAATTGATTGTTATATTGGAAATAATTTTGTTCCATGCAAAGTTTAGATAATGTTAAGTATTCACGAATAATTTCGTCTTCAAAGTCATTCATTCTAAGTAATTGGTGAACTATTTTTGCTACCTAGTCATGTCTGGCTGTGTATTCCATTCCGGTTAATATTTTACATCCGCTTGTTATGTGCTTGAATGTTTCTTTCTGCTGGTGACATTTCCTGCATCTGTCTTCTGTAATAGTTGGATCTTTGATGATATGCTTTTGATAATTTCTGGTTAATATCACTTTATCCTGGATGGCAAGTAAAGAAACCTTCTGTTTCAGGGATAGCTGCCTATCCTGACACCAGGTGTATGATTGTTTTTTTTATTTACATGGTCTTATTCTATGTGGTATCTGTGTTTTCCGTGGAGTGTTTTTTTCTGATTAGGTTTTCATCGTTTCCTGTTGTAATTGAGTGTGACAGTGTGTAATTTGCTGGGTGGTCTGCCCAGATAAGTCGAGAGGTGTGTAGTTTTTGTCTGCTTTCACTGTTGCTGTGTGGAGGCTGGTATGCTTGGTGTGATTGTTATATTTATTATTATATATTTATTATATGATATTAATTTTATCAATTACTATTGATGAATAGTCCTCAGGAACTCGTAAATATTGTAGAGAATCATTCGTCTCAATCCTTTACACGAAATGAAATTCGCATCTTAAACAAAGGTCTTAACTTTGCAGTACCCCCTCCTAGAGATAATTTATCAGAAAATAGTTGCTCACATTGAAAGTTCCATTAGCACACTTCCAGAAAATAGTAAAACCTTTGTTAGGGAAGCATGTCGCAATCAAATTTCGAAAAACATAGTTAACAACACAAATTTCTAATTCACGAAAAAATATAAAAGTAGTTAAAGGATTGAAAAAGAAAGATGTCTTCTACTTAAAAGCGGATAAAGGAAATAAGGTTGTTATATTGAATAAGAAAGATTATTTTGAACGCGTAGATAATCTTATCGAATCTGGGCCTTATGAAAAGGTAATAAGAAATCCATTACCGAAAATGATATCAGAGGTTAAAAATTTTTTTAAAAAATGTAAGAACCTTGTCTCGATTCGCTAAAATTTAAATTAAAATGCGAGTAATCCGACCATACCAAAATTGTATTGCTTACCCAAAATTCACAAACCTGGAAAAGCAATGCGACCCATTGTTTCATCGGTCGGATCACCCACATATTTAATATCCAAATGGTTATCAAAAGAACTTGAGAAGTTACCATTAGATACTTTCGCAGTGAAGAATTCGTTAGAATTCATTAATAAAACAAAAAATCTAGTTCTTAATGAAGGTGAAGTCTTAATTTTCTTTTGATGTTAGTTCTTTATTCCCAAGTGTGCCAATTCCACAAACTTTACAATATCTCGAAGAATTACTTAGAATGAATGACTTTGAAGACGAAATTATTCGTGAATACTTAACATTATCTAAACTTTGCATGGAACAAAAATTATTTCCAATATAACAATCAATTTTATGTTCAGAAAGAAGGAACAGCTATGGGTAATTGCTTGTCACCTTTCATAGCCAATTTATTCATGAGTAAGTTTGAAATCGAAGCCAGTCAAGAATTCGAATATTTCCCAAGGGTATGGTATAGGTATGTGGATGATATTTTCGCGATTTTTGATACAAAGAAAGCAAATATTGATGATTTTGTTTTCTAAATTAAATAGCCGGTATGATTCAATTAAATTCACGTACGAAATTGAGAAAGACAAAGGACAAATTGCCTTTTCTAGATATTTTAATTATTAAAAATAATAATAGATTAGAATTTGATATCTATAGAAGGACACAATAACAGATAGATATATTCCTAATGATTCATTTCATTGCAAACAACATAAATTAGCCTCAATACATTTTTTTAGTTCATCGTTTGGTCACTTTCCCTCTGAATAGAGTAAACTTTAATAAAGAAAGGAATCGTATTAGAAATATAACTAGAGTTAATGGTTATGACGATGACTTAGTAAATAAGCTAATAAATAGACATAAATTTAGGTCTAATATTCAGAATTCCACCTTTTTTACGCGCGAAGAAAATAACACAAGTATGTCTCCATACCATATAATCCGAAATATAGCAAGGGACTCAATAAGGTATTTAATAAGGTAGGCCTCACCTTAGTCTATAAGTCATCAGACAATCTGAGGAATATCTTAGGAAATCCCAAAGATAAGATTCCCAATTGTGAGAAAAGTGGAATTTATGAAATTAGTTGTAATGATTGTGACAAAAAGTATGTTGGGCAAACTAAAAGGTCAATTAAAACACGATTTAAAGAACATTTAGCACACTTAAGATACAATAGAACAGAAAAGTCTAGCATTGCCGAAACATGCCCTTGAAGCTGATCATACTGTAACATTAGATAATCTAAGATTAATAAAAAATGTATCTGATAGGAGATTGTTGAACGCATACGAAAGTATGGAAATCATAAAAATGTAAAGTAGTTTAAATAAAGACAGAGGGCCTATTCCTTATAGTTCCCTTCTACTGGTTACTTGACCGGAACTGAGGGCCTTGTCTATGTCATTAGTTCCGCTTGAGTAATTCTAGGGTTAGGCTAAGTATAAATAGGGTAGATATGTAGTTTACCTTTAGTCAATCATCGCTCCTGATGAAGCTAACATGGTTAGCGAAACGGCGCGTCGAGTGCAAAAATAAAGTGTTTGGTGTAGTGGTGATATATACTGAGTAGTGTCATTGTGCCAAAGATTCCACATTCCCAACTTAGTTTATCTTTCTTCATTAAAGTTTAACTACTTTTTTTACATTACGATTAAATAAATCTTTTAAATACGAGGCGTACATAGAAAAAACCAACAGAAAGATATCCTCACGGTTGGGAGCGCCCATATTTAACAAACTACATCAGCTTTTTTGTGTAACACAAGTTAGGCTCCACACTAGATATTAACGGTTGCAAGCAAATACCCAGCGTATAATACTACAAAGCCATCGAAGCTTAAAAAAAATGGAACCTTAAACAAAAGGAATGATGCCCTCAGCTTCCCAACTACATGTAAATGCGTATTAATACAAGACACCAGATCATCAGGAACCAACAGCCAACTGAACAACGTCGAGATCAATGAGCGCTACAACCTCCAGTCCCGAAAGCATATAAGTAGCACGCACAACTAACAAACTGTTAGTTTACATTCAACTATAAACGAATTGACACCTACAAGTTTAATAAAACATGACGAAACGTTTACGATATTTTCGTGAAAATGACACTGATCAACGAAATGAAAACAACATTTCAACAAAATTTTATATTACTTCATTAAATGTATTTTTTTTTCCAATCAGTTCAAATAAGTTCTAAGGAATAAATCTAGTCAATTTATTCGTCTGTCTGTCGCTGTCAATCACAGTTTTTTTTCTAGGAGATTATTGGATATACATAGCTGAAGTCACAAATATTTCCGAGTCTAGCCAAGGTTGCGATTTTACAAAATATTTTCAGCATCAACACAAACCGGGCTTTATATCATATCGTAAACAAGTTTATGTTTTTTGTGATCTCAAATTTTAGCCGTCAACGTAATAACTACAACGTGCAAATATACATACGTGACTTTAGCCAATCTTATTTTTTACATCTACCATGTCTCCGCATCTTTATAATAAAATGCAATAAATATATAATAAGACTGTTTTTAGTCAATTTCCACTGGTTTATTTATAATTGTGATGACGCGTTTCGCTGTCGATGCAGCTTCTTCGAATCTACATTTTACACTGTTTAATGTTTACAATTTTATATTATTTCTTAATTATAATATTACACCTATTTAAATTATATTGATGGTATTGGAAAACCCACACAGAAATGGTAACAGGAGAATAAATTTAATAATGGTAAATTTTTTAAATCTACCTGGTCGTTGAGCAAAGTGAGATTTATTTGCATTGTCTCTAAAAGGTTTAGTTTTAAACCTTTCTGTTGGGTATGTAAAATCTTGAAATTCTTATCAAACGTGTGATTCTCTGTTAAAAGATGATTAGCATATGTTGAATTAGATTTTCTATGGATAAAACCTTATTCGTGTTTTGCAATTCTTTGTATAAATGTTCGTCCAGTTTGTCTTATGTATGTTTTAGGACATGACCCACATGTTAATTGATATACCCCTGATTTATTATCTTTACTGATTTGTGGTTTGTAGTTTATGAGATATTTCCCTATAGTATTGTTTGTCTTGTAAGCTATGTTGATATTTTTTGATTTAAATATTTTCCCAGTTTTTCTGTTGGTTTACCGAAATAGGTTAAGCATTTAAATGTGGTTTTTTCTGTCCTTAAAACATGGGTATATTTCTGAGATTGCCTTGTTTCTAAGTTTTTTCCTAACGATATTATCGATTAAGGTTAGTTAGTCTATGTATAAAGTTATGATAGGCCGCAAGTTTATGATGGTTGGGGTAGTGAGAACTATTTGTGATATATTGCAAATTCATATTTTTTCCTGGTTTTACTGATTGTTAAGTCTAGGAAATTGATTTTCCCTTCGACTGCTTCTTCCATTGTAAAAACTGATATTTCTATGTTAAGAATTAATGTATTGTAAAAAGCGAGTTAATTGTCTATACCGTTCCTGTAAAGCAAACAACTATATCGTCTACGTATCGATACCAGTATAGACAATTATTACCATTGTTATTATGGTTGTTAAATATCATTATTTCAATACCGTCCATGAAAATTTGGGCAAGTAATGGGCTTAATGGACTCCTCATAATTAATCCTTCCTTACTATTGTAGAATTTATTGTTAAATGAAAAATAATTTTGTCTTAGGCAGGTTCTTATTAAATTAATTACGTCCATTTTTACACCTTCATTTACTTTGTTTTTGATGAACACTTAAGGACAATAAAAAGCATTCAGAGTAAAGCAAATCAAAATGATGTAATCTTTACCAAAGCAGATAAAGGTAATACAGTAATAGCAATAGACAAAATCGAATATATTAATAAAACGTTAGATTTTAAATAAAAATCCAACAAATATTTTTTAAAAAGAAATAAAACATCAAATTAAACAGGCTAAAGGCATCATTCACGATAAAGAAAACTTTAAATTGATAAATATGAATCCCCAAATTCCACAACTTTATTCACTCATAAAACTACACAAACCTGACCACCCAATCAGACCAGTTGTATCCTATATGTCTGTTCTAGCATGTAAGATCCTTTTTAATAGATTTAATCAAATATCATAGCCAATTTGAACCTAAATACAGTATCAAAAACTCATACGAACTCCTGAATAAAGTTAAGAATATAACAATACCAGATAATTCTAAATTAGTTTCTTTCGATATCAAAAACTTATTTCTAAGTGTTCCCCCAGACGAAACAATAATTTTAATAGAGAACCTATTAACAAAATACAAAGTAAATGAAGTTATAAAAATGGATATAATTAATTTACTAAGAATCTGCTTAAGACAAAATTATTTTTCATTTAACAATAAATTCTACAATAGTAAGGAAGGATTAATTATGGGGAGTCCATTAAGCCCATTACTTGCCCAAATTTTCATGGACAGTATTGAAACAATGATATTTAACAACCATAATAATTGTAATAGTAATAATTGTCTATACTGATATCGATACGTAGACGATATAATTGTTTGCTTTACAGGAACGGATAGACAATTAACTCGCTTTTTACAGTATATTAATTTTTTACACAGAAATATCAATTTTACAATGGAAGAAGAAATCGAAGAAGAAATCGAAGGGAAAATCAACTTAACAGACTTAACAATCAGTAAAACCAGGAAGAAACATGAATTTGCAATATATCACAAACCCTGTCATACAGATACCACAATTCACAATAGTTCTCACCACCTAACCATCATTAACTCGCGGCCTATCATAGCTTTATACATAGACTAACTAATATTCCCTTATCAGAAGGCAATTTTACTAAAGAATTAAACTACATAAAACAAGTAGCCGTTAACAACGGTTATTCAGTTACCTTAATCGATAACATCATTAGGAACAAAGTTAGAAACAAGGCAATCTCAGAAATATACCCATGTTTTAAGGACAGAAAAACCACATTTAAATGCTTAACCTATTTCGGTAAACCAACTGAAAAACTGGGAAAATTTTTAAACCAAAAAAATATCAAGATAGCTTACAAGACAAACAATACTGTAGGGAAATATCTCAAAAACTACAGATCGCAAATCAATAAAGATAATAAATCAGGGGTATATCAATTGACAGGTGGGTCATGTCCTAAAACATACATGGGACAAACTGGACGAACATTTATACAAAGAATTATAGAACACGAAAAAAGTTTCATCCATAGAAAGTCGAATTCAACATATGCTAATCTTCTTTTAACAGTTTAATAAGAATTTCAAAATTTTGCTTACCCAACAAAAAGGTTTAAAACTAAACCTTTTAGAGACAATGCAAATAAATCGATTAAAGACTACCGGTACTTTGCTCAACGACAAGGTAGATTTAAACAATTCACCATTATTGAATTTATTCTCCTGATACCATTTCTGTGTGGGTTTTCCAATATTACCAATATAATTTAAATAGGTGGAATATTATAATTAAGAAATAATATAAAATTGTAAACATTAAACCTAACCTGACAGTGTAAAATGTAGATCCGAAGAAGCTGCATCGACAGTAAAACGTGTTATCACAATTATAAATAAACCAGTGGAAATTGACGAAAAACAGTCTTATTATATATTTATCGCATTTTATATATTATAAAGATGCGGAGGCTTGGTAGATGTAAAAAATAAGATCGGCTAAAGTAACGTATGTATATTTGCACGTGTAGTTATTACGTCTTTTATTATATATTTATAACTAGCCGTGGACTTGATTCACTACTATCGTCACTGCTTATTCCTTATGTTACCTAACGTAATAAAATATCTGCCATTTTTTCCCCTTATCTCCCATTATTTCTCCTTATCTCCAATTATTTCTACATAATTTCTATTATCAAGGCTTATCTCTGCTCATCTCCCATTATTTCCCCTTATCTCACATTATCTCACCTTATTTCCCATTATCTAGGCTTATCTCGACTTATCTCGCAATATTTCTCCTTATGTCCCATTATTTCTCCCATCTCCCATCATCTTACATAACTCCCATTATCTAAACTTATCTTTGCTTATCTCCCATCATTTATCCATGTCTCCCATTATTTATACTTATCTCCCATTATCTCACCCTATCTCCCATTATCTAGGCTTATATCGAATTATATAGAACATATCTCCCCATATTTTCCATTATCTAACCATAATTTCCATTATCTAGGCTTATTTCTGCTCATCTCCCATTATTTCTTCTTATCTCCCATTATTTCTCCTTATCTCCCATTATCTCACCTTATCTCCCATTATCTCACCTTATCTCCCATTATCTAGGCTTATCTCGCAATATTTTTTATCTCTCATTATTTCTCCTTATCTCCTATTATCTCACCATAACTTCCATTATCTAAACTTATCTCCGCTTATCTCCCATTATTTCTCCTTATCTCCCATTATCTCATCTTATCTCCGTTATCTAGGCTTATATCGAATTATATAGAACTTATGTATAAATTTATAAAAACACGTAAATCGAATAAGAGAACGCGCTAATGGTAACCTTTTTTCCGACTTGATTCAGTATTATCGTCACTGCTTATTCTTTATGTTACCTAACGCAATAAAATATATCCTATAACTTGGCCAGAGAACATATGTGTGTTTTAAAAAAAAAGCACGTAACGCACTAACGGACACAGAGACAGACAGAGAGACGTTGCGTTTCATATATATTATAGATATAAGATTATAGATAACCTGGTCAGAGAACATAAAAAAATTTAAACAAAAAAAAAGTACGTAAATCCGATAAGTGGTTCTCCAGTTCTCCAGCACACTAACGGACAGACAGACAGACAGATAAATATATATATATATATATATATATATATATATATATATATATATATATATATATATAAATATATCATAGATCTAATAAAATATATATCTATAACCTGGTCAGAGAACATATGTATGAATTTAAAAAATTACGTATATCGGATAAGTGGTTCTCGAGGGATAAGTGCACCAACGGACAGACAGACAGACAGACGTTGCATTTTATATATATTATAGATATAGATTATTATCATTATTATATAACCTGGCCGAAGAATATATGTATGAATTTTAAAAAAACACGTAAATCGGATAAGTGGTTCTCGCGTGATAAACGCACTAATGGAGAGACAGACAGACAGAGAGACATTGCATTTCATATGTATTATAGATTATAGATATTCTCTGCTACATAATATTGTTCCATATTTATTGGTTTAGGCTGTGTATTGCAAAGGAACACGCTAGCGGCAAACTTTTTTCCGACTCCATTCACTATTCTCGTCACTGCTCATTCCTTATGCTACCTATCGTAATAAAATATAGCCTATAACCTGGCCAGAGAATATATGTATGTTTTAAAAAAAAAGTACCTAAATCGGATAAGTGGTTCTCCAGTGATAAGCGCACTAACGGACAGACAGACAGACAGAGAGACGTTGCATTTTATATATATTATAGATGAATTTCGATCAAGTGGAAGCTAAAACAATCCAAAAAATGCGATAAATTATCTAACGTGTCCTGAAAATTGGTTAACTACATCGACTACAAATAAATCTGTATGGTTGTGGTAGACTTCCAGAATTTCAAAATTTTCTTGGTTTATCAACTTTCACAATATCATTAAAAGTTTAACCTAATAAAACGCATGGTTTTCGCTAATAAAAGAGAAAATAAATAATATTATATTTATAACTAACAGTTGAATACTTTCTCAATTTGCATTTTAGTAAGTTATATGTAACCGTAATTACGTAAAGAATCGAACATTCCAATTTCCGGATTTCGAGAAAATCCATATACCGTCCCTAAGATATTAAAAGCATGTAACAAATAATTCAATTTATATTTTCTCCAATTCAGTATCAATACTTCAATCTACTTTGTCTGCCAGACTGTGCATTATTACTGAACCGAGTCGAACGTATACAGCTTCAAAACTCAATAACCACGAAACCTATATTAGTACAATGCTAGTAAATTGAATTAATTTTAATCACATCGTCAGTTGGTTGTTATACCTTTTTTAACTTATTAAATTTAGATGCTTGTATAGAAGAGAAAAAATTAATTCTTAATCTTTCAATTTAAGTTGTTTTTGCTGCCAAAATAAAAACTCCCTTTAGAAAAAAAAAACAAAAGAAAAGGGCAATAGTTAAATCTAGTTTATATAGTTAATAATATTAATAACTTTCTTATTTTTTATTTTAGACTTCCCTACGGCTCCCCTATTTTGTATTTTGTTAATTTTTCCTATTTCCTAATCTATAGAACCTTTAATATACGAGTACATACAGTTAAATAAGTTTTCTTCAGCAAAAATTAGAAAATTACTGTTAAATCTTGTTTTTATGGCTAACAAAACTCCAACAAATCAAAGAATCTTAAGAAAAAAATATACGTACCTTCACACATTCAAGTCCTTAAAATCTTCCATTTTATAGTTTGTGAATGCTTACCTATTCCCTAAAGTCTGTAACTTATGACTTTACACTTGAGGCCACAAATTTATTTGAAACTTTTTACAGGTGATCTGTTATCTATAAATTTTCTAAAATAAATTCGAAAAGGCGTAGCTCAAAAATAAAGATACGTTAGAAGATAACAAAGAGAAACGTCAACTTTTTACAGAATCTAGTCTCTTAACTGATAATTTCCATGCATATTGTTTGTTATTTTCGATAGCTTCCCATTCTTCATTCGTTATCTGAATAAGTATTGTAAATGCTCTTAATCACACACGTTTCCAGTTTATCCAGTTTCATACAATTTCATCATCAAATATAGCTTCTAAACATTTATTAAACTTTTGAGGCATTGCTGAAGTTTTAAGGTTTCTAAATATTTTTTTCTCGACTAGGAGTCGATAGAAAGATGCGGTTGAGCTTGAAATACGCGAGTCCTCTTAGTGAATGCGCAACGCAGATGGCAGGGTTCGTATAACTGCCACTAGAGTAAGCAGCGTATTCAAAATCTAAAATGGACACGGTCAATGTATAGGAACAGTGTGTAATTATCCGTCTTCTTCACTTGCTTGGTACTATTATCGACAATTATCGTCATTTGAGTGAGACCCTATGTTGGTGTTATGGATTCATTATGCGTTCATAGGTGCAATAGTTCAAAAAGGCGGGGCATTTACGGGACCAATGAACCTAAAATGCATCGGCGACGAAGTAGATGGATAGATGATATGACTGTGCTAGTAAAGCAAGTTGGTGACCGCCGATTAGGTGTGTGTGATTTAGCCTCTAAAGTTGGTATTTCTGTGGCATTTGCATAACATCAATCTCCATAAAGACCTAAGAAAGCGGATAGTTTCTTCAAGGTGGGTACCCGGAAAGATGACTGACGAACATAAGCCTGCACGGATGGCAATGTTTCAGACAATGTAGACACGTAATGACGACATGAATGGTGCTTATTTGTCATTAAATATTACAATGTATGAGACATGGATGACATTTTTTTAATTCTGCAAGGAAACGACAACCGACGCGGCACAATCGAAGCACACTAATGTGCCATCGCCGCAGAAATTTCGGGTTACTGCTAGTGCTGAGGGAATAACAGTGGCCATATTATGTCGTAGCCACGTAATTCTTGCTTATTTTATTCCAAAATACACTATGATAATGACTACATCTTACAAAGATAATTTAAGGATAAGCATCTGCTGGTATTCAAGGACTGGAAAAGGCTGCGCGTATACTTTTCCATGGTGACAATGTTCCAGCTTATCGGGCGATCCCAACTCAAAAGATTCTTCATAACGCCGACTTTAAAAAGGTGTCTTATGCTCTTTACTCACCACTGACTTCCAAGTTTATTATCCAATCACATATCTACTCGAAGAAATTTATTACTTAAAGCAGAAGATTTTACTAGCTAAAGATTTTTTAACTATTATTTTAATGTATTAAGAATTAACAATTTAAACTGTAGCTACTGATCTTAAGCCTAAAAAAGATAATTTTTAGATCTTCATGATGTTTATTATTAGAACTGTGTAAATCACTTTAACAAAAATATTTAATACCGTAGTATTTGTAGGCTGATAATAACATGTGAAGACAGGTGACAGTGAGAAACTTAGTTTCTATATACTGATATTTAACTACATGTCTTATGATTAATGTATTATTGTATGAGTCTCAAATTGAAACCGAAAAGATCCAGGTACAGCTTTCTCTGTAATATTGCGATTATAAGTGTATAAAATAACCGAGGAATTCATCATAACAATTAATTGATTGCGTCATTTGTGTGTTAATATAAAAAATCTAAATTATATATATCTTCTAAAATCTTCTAAATATTTGAATCTAGACATATAATGGTTTTTCAGAAATTTCTAACAATTTTACACAACGGAATAATTTATTTGGCCTTTGATAGAAACATATTCTTTAATCTGGCAGAACAAAATTACTTTTTCCCTCTTTACTTATTAAAAAGTGCTGAGACATCTAACAAAGTCGCTAACAAGTGCTGTGAGCCAATGTAAAACTGATGTCATCAATTAATTAAGAAACGCTTACAGATACTGTATAGCTGTTTTTAGCAACTAATAAAAAAAATATGGCTTCAGTTTCATAAATTGCGAATCTTTTGACAATTCATAGCGAAATTTAACTTAACGTTTCTTTCAATTAAGTGTTTTAAGAAACATATTTTTTAAGTTTTTACATTCATAATTTCATCCTCTTCGATCTTCATAATCTTCGGATCTGACATTTCTTTCTGACAATGCCCCCTGAACACCTCCAAACCATGTCGCTCTTGATCTTGCTCTTCTCCTCTTTTCGCTTGTTACCCACTTTAGAACCATCTTTGGTATTCGGTGTTTTTCCATTCTTTCCACAAGCCCGAACCATATAAGTTGCCGTTTACTTTTATTACGTCCATTATTCTTTGATTTCTAACTCTATCTATTCTTGACAAACCAGCTGATCTTCGCCAGTAATCCATTTCAAGTGCTATTCGTTTCTGTTCCAATCGTTTCCACAATTGTCAAGATTCACAAGCGTATAACACGATGCTCTTAAATACTGCATTATATATGAGGTGCTTTCTCTGTGTTGTTATATTCCTCGACCACAGAACAGAGTTCCGTTTCTACAGAGTTTACTTATGTTAGTCTCTTCACAAGCATCAATGATCTCACCGATATTTTGAGCAAGGCTTCCCTCTTCTCCTTCTATACGCAAATATGTGGTTTTCTTGCAGTTAACTGTTAAACCCCAGTTTTTATAATCGTCAAACAGTTTTCTTGTCATAAATTCAAAGTCGTTGTCCTGAGCAATAACCGCTTGATCGTCAACAAAATATAAAATGTACAACGTTGCTTCGTCGGTCAGCTGTATTCCCATTCCTCCACATGCTCTTCGTCATCTCTATAATGCTTAATTCAGATAAATTTTGAATAATGTAGGAGACAGACAGCAGTCTGACACCTATTGTTATAGAAAAATTTTCGAAGAGAATGTTTCCCAACTTTATTCGGGAACGTGACTGATCGTACAGCTGTTTTACTGCGGCGATTGCTGTACTGTTTACAGTTGATTGTTCTAATATTTGCCATAATTTTTTCACTGGGACTGTATCATACGCTTTGGTTAGATCTAGAAACAGCAGATGAAGCTCTCTGTTCGTTGATGATTTTTTTTGTTTAATAACTAACTATATTCTCTACACACGATCTACCAGCTCTAAAACCAGATTATTGTTCAATCTCGTGGGGACTATATTCGTCCTCAATAGACATAATGATTAATTTTGAAAAACTATTCCGCGATGTTCTTACAGAACTACTATTTTCAAAAAAAATATATATTTCTGGAGAAATTACAGGTTTCCTAGCATAAACGTGGCCTTTTTTAAACTAATTTTGAATTTCACGCCAAATCGCTAGCAGGTGTCATGGCGTCTGCTCGTGACGTCACGCCTTTGTAAACTCCATGTCAACAACAGTGAAGTATACAGTGTCTATATAATAATTTTGTTATTTTGTGTGTTTAAAATGAATTCTGTGCGGTTCCTCAGTGTAAAAACACATGGATAAAAACTCCTAACAAGTGATTTGTTTACTTTCCAAATAAGAAAATAATAAGAAATAAGTGGCTAACTCTTGCACGGCGAGACCTAGCAGTTTTTTCTCCAAATTCTTCAATTTATTTCTGTGAAGACCATTTTGATGTAAATTTTAACTTAATATTTTATTATTATAAATGAGGTGGGTTGTAATAATCTTGTTTGAGAAATTGTGAATTACCTAAATAATACCTTTAGATAGTCACATCACTATTGAGGTTAGGTTTTATTTCTTTAATGTTAACATTCACTCTGTTTATTTAATGGATACTTTATTCATGTTCCAGTTGCCAAATCATTCGAAGAATTACATTCAGTATATATCAACATTTTCATAACAATCATAATCTAACCTAAAACTAATAAAACCATGACGTAGAAATAAAGTGCAGTTTTTATGGGTTTTTGAGTTTTATATTGTAGTTTTAATACAGGTTACTTATATACTTACATAGAAATTTTGATATTTCTAAATTCTGCTGAGCAAAAGTCTTTACTGGACGCAAGAAACTCTCCAAGCATCAACAAATCAATTCTAGGTAAATTAGTGCTATTTGCCTTGATAAATCCGTCTTCCTTCGCTAACGTTTCTTGGTTCTAGTTTTTGTAACACAAAACTAGGCAACTTAATAGTTTAAAACCACAAATTAATTGATAAACGGCGCAGAGATTATCGTTAACACAAGAGAAGTTCGACCGAAATAATGTTCCACATAACATGGCGGATTGTTGTATTTTGCATTTTTATTTTAACAAAAATAATACTAAACTCACTTTTAATATAAAAATAAGAACATTTATTAGAAACCTTTCAATCTATTTCATTATTTAAAGTTATAATTTCGGTGATTCATTGTTATTGTCATCACGCCTATTATAACATATTCCTAAATTATTTCCGTAGACTCGACTGAGAGTACTTGTGACTAATATACCTCTATAGTTTTAACAGCTAACTTTATCTCCTTTGTAGTGGATTGGTGTTATCCATGCTGCTTTCCAAATCTAAAGTATTTTCTTTCCATTTATAGATTCTTCGAATATGTGTCTAGCATTATTATTAACTTCCTAGTCCCTTTTTATAGTAATTCTGCGGGGATATCCTCTGGTCTAACCGCTTTTCTGTTCTTCATTGACCAAACCGCTTTTCAAACGATCTCTTCTGTTATATTTATATGTTGGCATTTATAATTTACAAAATTAAATATCTATGTAAAAATGTCAGCCCAGTTATGACTGAACTTTTAGATTATTATTAACATGACATTTTCTTATATGAACGCAACCTAGGTGTTTTATTTCTTTTTTAGATCTAGCTGTACATGCATAAAAATGCATTCACAGTTAATATATTAACGTCAATATTAGTAAGATTATTCCCCTAAATATACCATCCAATATATATTTTCATTTTAAAATGTAATAATCCCTAAATCATTATGAATATAACTTTGCTAAATTCAATTAATTTTTATCGCTTAATCAGCTGTCTGGAGTTCTATAAGCTGCGAAGTGGAGGAATATCAAATTCTATTTTTTTGAATGTATATAATTCAGCCGAAAAATCTTTGAAGGAAAAAGTAGAATAACGAAATTCGATAATTAAAGTAATATCCTGCTCAAACAGAGTAAAAGAATTTAATTTAGATCGTAAACCATTTTTTAAATTGATATTCGATCATTCTGTGGAAGTGGTTTTTAAAGACGGGACCTGCTTCAGTTTTAAAAGCCAGTATTGCTTAGACGATGCAATATTGTTTATATGCTATACAGTGTTGAGGTTTAACGGTTTTGTTTTGATATAATTTTTATATGATATTCTACATCTACTATGATAAAAAAATAGTAAGACTTTTAAATTTAAATGGTCCGGGTATTTCCAAATCGGATTAATTTTTTTTCGTTAGGTTGGTAGGACCTTAACTGCCATCTGTGTCATATTTTAAGACCATAGCGTCAGTAGGTAATAAGATTCGCTTGCATTCGTTCAACAACAAAAGTGCGTTTTTCGATTTTTAACATGAGTGAAAAAATTCAGCAAAGAAGTTGCATTAAATTTTTTTAAAAATGGTTTTTCGGCTTCCCAAACGTTCGAAATGATAATATGAGCAAGTGTTTTTGATTGGTATAAATTGTTTAAAGAAGGCAAAGAACGTGTCGAGGACGATGAACATCCTGGTCATCCTTCAACATCTACCGATGAGAACCACGTCAAGCAAATCAAGGATTTGGTGTTCAAAAATCGTCGAGTGACAATTAAAGACCTTGTTGACATCACCAACCTATCATTTGGGTCAATCCAACGATTTTAAAAGACAACTTGGCCTCAAACGCGTCTCCTCTCGTTTGGTACCAAAAACACTCAATTTTTTCGATAAAGAGCGTCGTGAAACCATGATTTCTGACTATCAAAACTTCATCAAGCGCATCATTACGGGAGATGAGACATGGATTTACACATACGATCCGGAAACTGCCCATCAATCAGGCGAATATCGTGCTAGAGGTGAGCCCAGACCGAAGAAACTACGCCAAAGCAAGTCGAAAATCAAGGTGGTGTTAACAGTTTTCTTCGATTATCGTGGTGTTGTTCATTATGAATTCCTTCCGCCGGACTAAACTGTCAACAAGGAATATTATTCGAGTGTTGTGCGTGCGCGCAAGGAATATTATTCGTCTCAAGAGGCCGGAATTGTGGGCCGATAACTCTTGGTTTTTTCATCACGATAATGCGCCTTCTCACGCAGCATTGATTCTTCGCGACTTTTTCATCAAAAATTCTACTCATATCATTCTGCAATCGCCCTATTCTCCTGGTTTAGCTATTCCCTAAACTCAAAAAATCGCTTCGAGGACATCGTTTTGAGTCGATTGAGGAGATTAAAACCGAATCGAAGAAGGCTTTAAAGGCCATTCCAGAAATCAATTCAACAACTGTTTTGAAGACTGGAAAAAACGTTGGCATAAATGCATTGTATCCAAGGGGGATTACTTTGAAGGGGACGGAATAAATTTGGAAAAATAAATAACCCATTTGCGTTGTATTTCAAAAGTTTTACTATTTTTTGATCATAGTATTATGGTACAATAAACTTGCTTGTATGTTTGTCGCCTACAAATTTTATTTTCCAATGAAGAGTTTATGAACAAACGACAGGAGCAGCCATGAGTTCTCCACTATCTCCTGCAGTAACAGCCATTGGAGAATGTGTTTTGGTACATAATTCACTTATATGCTGATGACATATTTGTTATATGATCACATGGTGAAGAAAACCTGAGTTCTTTTTTGAATCATATCAAATCAAAATTTTTTAGCTGAATCATATTCTTCGTTATATTTCTAAAAGTACTGGTACAAAGGAAATGTAACACATCTTATACCAATAAAAATTTGAGCGCTAATTTACAAAACCATCCTCCACAATAACTGTTAGTACCTCGCTAGTATTTATAGCTTTTTTAATATGTGATGAAAATTCTATATTACCAGAAATAGATAAAATGACCAATACTTCAAAAAGTAATGGCTATGGCGCTGACGATATTAAGCGTTCGTTTACCCACTTTAAAAACCCGGCTTTCAGTCCAGATAGTAAGAAGAACCTACCAGTAGATAGTGCAGTTTTACCTTACAAACACAGTACTACTGACAAGATAGTCAAATTAATTAAAAGTTCCAGCATTCGCACAATCTCCAACACTTGTAAGAAAATTGGGCACTGCTTAGGTCACCAAAAGGCACGATTTGTTTTCAAACAAAAGGTGTTCATAAAATGGCCTGGGCTATGTATGTATGTAGAAGATTAATATCAACTTGAATTGGGAAATAAGAACAATGTATCAGAAAGAAACAAATTGTGAAATTAATTGTAGGTGTCCACACACCCTACACTACAAACACCCAAACAATATTAATAGAAACTTGAGTCCGTATCACAAGTGGAAACTGATGGGGTCACTGTTCGATGAACCTGAACCCGAAGCTCTTTCGGCATTTTAATTTTGAAGAGTAAAGGGTGAAACGTAGGAAAATTACTTTAAATTGACATAGTATAATCACAAAAAATACTATTTCTTATCTAATCAAGACAGTGAAAACTTCTGTTCCATTTCGTGCTTTTAATATATTAAGTACCACAGTGGAACATTCTGGACGGTGTGGTTATATATTCATTTTCAGTTTGGTAAGGATTTATGGCCTTTTTATAACAGAACCGATTTCTTGCTCTGCTGATTTGAGGTGAAAGGATTCAATGGAAGGTTTGAAGATAGAATATAAATCAAATGAATGGAGAATATTTATAGACGAATTTAAACTAAGTTTAAAAGCCGTTTTCTTCCACATATTCCCTATAACCTTCAATATCTACTGGTTATGCAATCCATATGAAGAAGTCATATAAAATATGAAGTATCTAGTACAGCCCATTTTAAATGGGCTAAAAGTTCTTTAAATCGTGTTTTAATTGACCTTCTAGTTTATCCAAACATGCCACTTTTCTCACAGTTAGGAATCTTGTCTTTGAGATTTCCTAAGATATTCCTCAAATTGTCTAATATTGACTGAAATTTACTTATAAACTAAGGTGAGGCATACCTTATTATAAATATATATATATATATATATATATATATATATATATATATATATATATATATATATATATATATATATATATATATATGTTACATTATATAATCTGAAATATAGCAGCGGACTCAATAAGGTATTTAATACGGTAGGCCTCGCCTTAGTCAATAAATCATCAGACAATTCGAGGAATATCTTAGGAAATCCCAAAGACAAGATTCCTAACTGTGAGAAAAATGGAATTTATGAAATTAGTTATAATGATTGCGACAACAAGTATGTTGAACAAACTAGAAGGTCAATTAAAACACGCTATAAAGAACATTTAGCTCACTTAACATACGATAGAATAGAAAAGTCGAGCATTGCCGAGCATGCCCTTGAAGCTGATCAATCTGTAACATTAATAATCTAAGATTAATTAAACATGTATCTGATAGGAAATTGTTGAGCGCATACGAAAGTATGGAAATTATAAAATGTCAAAGTAGTTTGACAACCAGTAGAGGGGACTTTTCCTTATAGTCCCCTCTACTGGTTACTTGACCAGAACTGATGGTCTCGCCCATGTTATTAGTTCCGCTTGAGTAACTCAGGTGTTAGGCTAAGTTTAGATTTATAGATTTGTGGTTTAGCTTTAGTTAATTGCCGCTCCTGATAAAGCTAACATGGTTACGAAACGCGAGTCGAGGGCAAAAATAAAGTGTTTGGTGTAGTGGTGATACATACTGAGTAGTGTTATTTAACATAAATAATTAGTCATTCCTAAATAAATAGAATCCTAGAAATAATGACACAATTGCCATTTTACACTCTTAAAATGTAAGCATATAAGCACAGTAATATTGAATTTAACTACTGATATTTCTGAATAAAAATAATCGAGAAAAAATATTTGATATAATTTCCCATAGTTCTTTAATTTTAAACGAATTTTTCAGTTATTATAGATGCAGTCATCGAGATTACTGACATGTTCCAGTTGTGAAAAATAATGACAATTTGGAGTTGCGCACGAAACAAAAGTTTTGCTTTTACCCGTAACTTCTAAACATCCATCTGGTGAAACCTTATACATATAAGTTCTGTCAATGATTACGATTATTCTCGATATTCATCAATTACGAGAAAAACCAAAAATTCTTTTTCAGAAATTCACGAAATTAATGATATATCAAGAATTATAATATAATACAGTAGTCAATATGCCTTCTTTTTTCTAAATAAATTCTAGGTATTATAAACACAATGAAATCTAAAACCATCTCATTACTGTATATGCCTTAACAAATTACCGAAATTTTTTTGGGGTATCACCGAGAATAAATTATATAAAAAATATCATTCCAGCAGCGTCCGTCTTTTTCCCATTAGCCAAATAAATCTTTTTTTCGCAGAAATCGCATTAGAGTTTACCAGGGGTGGATTAAGTCTGATGGAGTCCTGATACGATATTTCTAACAGGTGTTACAACTAATGGTGAGGTATTCCATTTCGAATGAGACTCATTTTCATAGTGGAGTCTAGAGCCCACTTGAACTATTTTTACCAAATAATTTTTGCCAGCAGAATTTTCAAAAAAAGGTTGATTTTATCTGAATTTTTCCTAAATATAACTCGGCTTATGCCGGCCATCTATTAAAACATTTTCAATGAAAACTTCAAAAAAAATGAAAGGTAAAATAGTTGAATTTACTAAAATCTTTAGAGATTAACAAAAGAAAAAAGACAGGTAATTTACTAAATGATCAATTAGATATAAAAACACTCCCTTTGTTAAACTTATGGGTTCTACTGAACCGTTAGAGCAAATAGACCATATAATAACATAAGATCCGTTATAATTTAGAAATTCCACAATATTTTTATACATAAAGACCAACTGTGTTAATATTAGTTTATATACCTTTGTAGAGCATATGAAGTAGCAAAGCTACACAACATATCATGTGATTGCTAACATACAGTTAACATCAATAACATCACAATCTAGAAACTAAGTGTTTTTTTACAAGTTTTGACTATGGATTTTCATCATCAATCGACCGCATAAACATTTGAGAGATATGCAAAATAGACCATATAAATCAATAGCAATTTGTTGTCTCAGTTGTTTAAATAATTACTTTAGTAAAATTCTACATCTCTAACTGAGTCGTAGTTTGCCAACAATCCCCTAGAGGCTGCACAGTCTCTAAGGGTCGGTTGGTCAACCCACGTATATAAAAACCCAATATTACCTGCCAAAATTAAAGAATGTTCATAATGTGGATAAACTGCAACCCTGTCCTTACCTTTGTCGGTCTATGCCAGGATGTGGGTATGTTTTCTATATGTGGCTTACATTAACCAGAGATAATAATTGTTATATCATACTGTATTGACGATGAGTATTTTGTGCTCCATACTCTCTTGTATTGAACTTAGCTCGCCGATAACACAGTAATAGTAAAAATTGCAACAATATGATTAATTTTGGCAGTTAAAATGTTAAACAATGTGACAATTTGGAAGGATTCGATATCAATAACGGGTAATCACAAAAATTTTACAAATATTAGGAGCATGCGTAATTAATAGATCAGAAATTTCTCAGATCATCAGGGCTGCCTTGTTTGACCAATCTCATAAATAACTAAAAAAAGTTACTACTTATGTTAAATATAAACTTTAGTCCGTCTTCAGTTTTTATTCAAGTATATACATCTGAAAGTTAGCAGGACTTTTTAAAATGAAACAAAGACTTATTATGTTCAAAATAGTCGGCCTCGAACTCGGTAAAGCGTTTTGCACGATCAATAAGCATTTTAAAAGAGTTTTTCAGCTCATCTTTTGAGATGTCGTTCATTATCCTGGTCGAAGCCTCTTGGATGACTTCAATGTCCACATAATGCTTTCCTTTCATCTACAAATGTAATCTTGAGATTAAGTAGAAGTCGCAAGGAGCTAAATCAGGAGAATACAGTAAATAGTAGGGTAAAATGCCGCTTTCGGGACAAAAAACTAGTAATAAGCGTCGAAGGATGAGAGAGTGCATTATCGTGCTACTTCCACTTTGAGGATATTGTGGCCGCGTCGAATACGCGACAATAAAGGCAACATATCACTTAGATAATCCACAGTACTAACTATTTGCCCAAGTGGAAAGAATTCTTTGTACACTATATTCTCCGAAAGGAAGAAATATATCAACATTGTTTTCATTTCTCCAAACGATTTCTTTTCGTATTTTCTTAGCTTGGGTGGTGGTTTGGCACATCAAACATATTGCAAATACCACGTCGCATCGCTAACAATGGAATTGTTGAAGTTCTTGTTCTTTTTGACTCCTTAATAAAATATTGAATTCGAAGCAATTTTTTGTCATCAGTGAATTTGTGTGGTACAAACATTTTTCTAAATCCCAAATCATCAGTCAAAATGCAATGCATTGAAGCTTTGGACATATTTAATTCCATTTTCATATATTGTAACTAAGATTTTGGCTCCGATCAACATGTTCATCGTCATTTAAGTTCTTCACGACATTCTGCTGCGAGATAGATAATCATCGTATCAGTTGATACGTTGCGATAAATGTTTTACCAAGTTTTACAAAAAACTTAATATGTGCTCTGTGTTTCATGTTCATTTTTCGACCGATAGCCAAAACACACTGTCACTTTAGGCGCAATAGCTCAGCTTCTATCCATCCAATTATCATAAAAATTAGAAATAATGTCAGTTAAAGATGTGTCTTTCCAACGCATATTAGATTCAATAGGTAACACCACTAATATTGCTTATTTTAGGTCCTGTTTTCATTGAGAAGCACCGTGTATAATAGAAGTTTTATTTTTATATTTTCCAAGATACACAAAATACAAAAAAATAATTTTCGTCAATGTATTTGCTGACACAGGATTAGTGGAGGTGCTCATGCTTCAACAAATTAAAAGCTTTTCAGTCATGTGTTATCAACATTTCAGAATCCGGCCAGTTAAATAATTACAATTGGTAACAATTTTTTATGTATTGTCGAATTTTGTAATCCATACTTTTTTAATTTTTTATTGTCTTTTAAATTGTAAACATTAAGGGTAGATGCTCTTTTTACTTAAAAGTTGTTTTAAAAAGCAAGAAAAATTAAACGTGTGGTTTAGTTGTACCAAGCTAATTCTATTGTACAGTTTGCTTTTACCAGACAAAAGAAGTGATTTTTTTTTATGGGTCTAGCACACGTGCTGCAGGGAAGTCCCTAAGGCGCTCCAGGAGCGGTGTGCGATTTGTATATCATACCTTTAATTATGTAGATTTCACAAAATAAAGATAAACATTACTAATAAGTAAGATAATTTTTTCTTAGGAAGTATGTAGCTTTGCCGTTTCTTCTCATGACATGATTGTCGGCACTAGCTATCGATAGGAATATACTGAATTCATATGTAGTTAAGACCATTTTGTCTGACATTTACTTATACCTTAAAAGTGCCTTTTAATAAATCCGGTCCTGAGGTTTGTATTCTTAAAAGTTGAATAATTCGATTCCGTCGGATTTCATTTCATGCCGACATAATTGGATAAAATAATAATTGCGATTTCGTTCGTGCTTTTCTGCTTGTTCCTGTTGTGTGCAGGAATTTTGTGAGTTGGCAGCGGCAGCAGCAGCAGCAGCACCTCGGAATAAGGGATTTCCTTTTATATTGTGATATAATTGTGTTAAAATAATAATAGAAAGTTTGTTGAGCGAGAGAAAACATTGGATTTATCTGGGTAAAGTTGATAAATAAATAAACACCAATTTATATTTTACATAAAATACATACAATATTAAATTATATAATTTATTTTGATTTAACTGACCATAAATGAAGGATCATATTAATACAGAAATTAGTATAATATATACATATATAATATATATATATATATATATATATATATATATATATATATATATATATATATATATATATATATATATGTATATATATATATATATATATATATATATATATATATATACACGTATATATATATATATATATATATATATATATATATATATATATATATATATATATATATATTATATATGTATATATATATATATATATATATATATATATATATATATATATATATATATATATACACGTATATCTATATATATATATATATATATATATATATATATATATATATATATATATATGTGTAGTTTTTCGCCAAAACACCGAACAGTGATCAACGCTTTGAAAAAGATAGATGAGTTTCCATCGAAACGTCAGCTAAACCGTCCATCAAGGGACTTTAAGCTTACACGGGATACCCGAAAAAACACTACTACATTTCACACCCGTGAGAACATTCGTCAAAACCCTTGTGAGCTTCGAGTTAGCTTCGAGTCGCAGCAGCAGCAAGATCACAGTATCGAGTAGCAGTAGCATCAAGAGCACTTGAAAAGGCCAAATGAGATTGTGGCGAAACGTCGTTCAAATTCATTGTTAGACGAACGGATTGAAACCTGGAATTTTGATGTATTATATATATATATATATATATATATATATATATATATATATATATATATATATATATATATATATATATATATATATATATATATATATATATATATATATGTATATATATATATATATATATATATATATATATACATACATACGTGTTTTTAATTTTTTATATACATATTTTTAATTTTTTTTACTGAAGATATATTCAATGAAATTGATCCCGCTATATATATATATCGTGCAGACGTGAGATGCTTTAGCAAGACTTCATGCTTCGTGGTAGGCCTTAGCAAGAGGGCTGGTAACAACAAAATACAAAGTACTGTAAATTTGTAAAGTAATTTGATCGATTAGATTTCTGTCCATCGAATACGGTAATAATATCAAGGTATTGTGAAGTTAACGATATATAATATGACAACGATGTCTCTTAGTAGCTTTTATATGTAGGCTGTACTTGATAACGTAACTTATTTTAGGAACCGGGGAGGCCGAGAAAAGGTTGAAAGTAAGCAGAGGAAGAAGATACAAAGGCGATGGGGATCAGAGACTGGAAACTTAAAATGAAAAGATAGAAAGGAGTGAAAGAAGATAACAGAATCAGCCACGACCCATAACAGACTTTAAGACAAGATAGGTACTAACACATTGGCGTCAGCCACAATTCGAGGGAATTGTAAAGCTTTTTGATGATAACGATGAGCTTGTTTTAGCTAATACTATAACCTATTCAAAAAATTTTCAACTTTCCACCATCTGTACATCGAGGTTTTAACTTCATCCAATTGAAATCAGAGTCATATGTCTTCTTTTTCTGTCTGTTAGATTAGCTTCTCATGTTTTATATAGTAGTATTTATAGATCGGATCCAATTGCCACATACAATATACATGATGTTATAAAAAGAGTTTCTATATAAAATGGATAATTACAGAAGTCAAAGAATATTTACTATTTTGTTTGGAACACTTTCTAAACGCTTCGGACTCCGCCATCTCTATCTTATGCTTCTTTCCCTGTGGCTTATAACACTGATTCCATGAGGAAGCCATGAAAAGTGTATTGAGCCGCAATGCTGCCAAAGGTTCATTTTTAACTAATATCAAAAGTTTTTTGAAATTAAAATAATAGGTAAAAAATAGTAAAAAAAAACCCTTATCAACATGAAATCATAATTATTGTTGCCATTAATTTATTCATTTTGATTGGAAGAATTTTAAAAAAAAAGGGAGAGAAATAAATTTAGGCAGAAAATATCTGATCAATCAAATCTTGAATTTTGTCATGCTGTTATATCATTATAATGTCATGTAGATCTACTCTAAGACGGCACATACAAAAAACAGTAATACTCTAATCTTCATCTGGCGCAACCTTACATACACTAAAACTGAAATATTTATAAATTTCGGCAGTTCACAGTGTCTTCTTTAATGAACAATGCTTAATTAAAACGTTTTTCGTGTAAAAAGTGTTATTTTCTGTTTCGAAAGAAGATGCAATCAGTGCTCCTTGGTAACAAATTGTATTTTTATGTGTTGCCATGTACCTTGCATAAGTTTATTTTTTATGCACGATTTTAGTTATTAGTGATCAAAATATTCCCTGGAACTCGATGTTGTTAATTGTTGTGTAGTCATTGAAGCTATAATAAAGTTTCAGCGTTGTATGTTTTTGGTTTGCATAAAAAATTGTTTGTGTATATTATGTTGTTAGTGTATGCGTATATACATTTTAAAATAGTTTATATCTGCAGCATCAGTTGATGTTATTCGTTATATTGGTAGATTTAAAAAAACAATTATGAACGTGGCACTATGTCAGCTAAAAGTGAATGTCAACATTCCGAGATAACCGTTTTCGGTCATTTTAGCTATTGATTTTGCCTGTGGAGTACATACGGAAAGTTCAAAAAAAGCCTGAGATCAATTTTCTACAGTTGCGCCATTACCAGTTTTTTTTTCCTGCTCGTTTTATTATAGGGTTGTATCAGGTCAAATATATTAAACAATTAAGTATGCATCGTATGAGAACATGATTTATTTTCAACATTTCAAAAAATTTTAGTCGAGATACGATCCCTTGCATGACGAAAATCCAATCTTGAAGATAGCAAATTTCGACTGCAATATGCAAGATGGACAAAGGAAATTAAATCTATCAATGTCACTTTACAAAACAAAAGTTACCGAACAGTTCAATAATTTATATCACAAATTTTAAAGTTTTTAATGGTTTTCGAGTAAATTATTAGGTGTAAAAATTAATTCTAGGCATTTTCCTTTCATTCGCTACAGAACTTATTGAAACTAGTTTTTTTTTCGCCCTATAATCAGTTTATAGTGGCATGTTTTAGCTTTGAGATCCGGTGAAACATTTGAATCAGCTGTAAACATAACCTAAACCTCCAGTTTAAACTGCAATGTATATCAAAAGTAACAACACTTAAAGCCGCATTTCAATTTAAAATATCATCGGCTGCAATGAGCTGTAACGTACAGCAATGTAAAAAGTAACAACACTTAAAGCCGCATTTTAATTTAAAATATCATCGGCTGCAATGAGCTGTAACGTACAGCAATGTAAAAAATGGTCCAGCAATTTTAATAGGACAATTTTAACTTCAACTTTAAAGTAGAGAACGAGAAAATGAAGCAAATTAGTCAAAATCTCTGATAAACTTAACTGTAACTTGCCGATTCACTTAGAATAACCCAGAAGGCTATTTCCAATCGTCGACAAAATTTGAAGACGATTCGCAAGGAGTCTCAGTGAGTAACTTACTCTCGAAAACAAAAACACGCAACCAGATACTTTTCCCTCCTTACTCTCGGGCTTCAATAAAAAGAAACTTTTTGTATAAAAACAGAGAACTCTAAAATATGAAAATCATGGGTCTATGCAATAACCTATTAAGGAGTACAGCGAAATCGACGATCAGTACGAAAAGGTGCTGCTGTGCATTTGGTGGAATAGTAGGACCGTGATACACTATGAGATGCTCTGACCTGGTCGGACAATCACTTCTCAACTCTACCAATAATTTTAGTTACTCATGATGAGATGAGAGAACGTCTGAATAATATAAGATATGCGGACGATGCGATTATCTTTGCAGACAATCTGGAAGGTTTGCGATCTTTTGTTTCAAATCTGCTAGAAAAAAGTTTGCGTCTCGGTCTCAAATTTAAATGGTTATCACAAAAACAAAAAAATCTCGAGAATTAGTAGTTGAGCAGAAAATTGAAATGTACTTCATTATTTGGGCGCCACCATAAATGATCAGTGGGATCACTCAGTCGAGATAAAAAGACGCATCGAGATGGCAAGAACTTCATTCGTCAAGATGAACAAAATCTTGATACTTAGCACTAAAGATCGATTACTTCGGTGCTATGTCTTCTTAGTGCGCATCCACAGGGTCAAATCTTGGACTTTGACCGCCGCCACCATGAGGAGACTTGAGGCCTTCGAAATATGGTGCTATCGTCGAATATTAAGAATCTCCTGGGTAGACAGAGTAGCAAACGTGGAAGTTTTGAGAAGAATGGTCAAGCAATGCGAAATACCTTTTAGCGTGAAGAGACGAAAACTTGAATACCTGGGCCACATAATGAGGAATGAACTACGTTATGGCCTGCAACAACTTATACTCCAAGGAAAAAGTGTATGGCAAGAGAGACCCAGGACGACGACGAAATTCTTGGCTCCAGAATCTGAGAATGTGGTTTTCTTTAACAACCACATACCTTTTTCGTGCGATTGTTAACAGAGTAAGGATAACTTTTTGGAACTTCAACATCCGAAACGGATAGGCACCTTTAGAAGAAGAAGATGATGAGAGAAGACTGTGATATTGCAGCAGGATAAGGTGCTATTTCATAAAGCCAAAGAAGACCCTAGAAATCATCTCAGATTTGGACTCACTCTATTCTCTAGACTTGGCGTATTATCATTTATTCTGATCTCCAACAAAACCATCGGGCTGATTCTCAGTTTAGGTAAGTTGAACAGGTCAAAAGAGCAATTAGTTCATCGCATCGAAACAACCACTATTTTCCCGACATAGAATTCGACAATTGCCGAGCTAATTTTGAAACTATGTAAAAAGCTAAGGAGGTTCCTTTAAAGATTGATTGTGTTTGTCAGAAGATTTTAACAGATTTAGGGGTCAAACTACGCTGAACAAGGACATGCCTTGTTACAGCATGAATTTTTGTACTTTTCGTCTCAATTATCTAAAAATTGATATTAGTTTTCAAAAGTTTTACAAAATTATACTACTGAATTTTTTGCTCTGTACTTTAGCAACTTAGAAAATATTTCTTCCATCAAGTGTAGTTTTTCGTCATATACAAACTGTTGATTAAATTTTTTTGTCATACATTAAATATAAGGTATATGGTGTGTACTACATCGGTGATACTGTACATATAGTCACCATCCAACCAAATAAAACCTTAATTTATCATCTTTACTACAGTATATTGGAATATTAATGGACAGTAAGCGATTAAATCACTTAAGGTTCGTAGATAATGTCACTTTGATCGTCAACACAAAAGAAGAATTACAAGAAATGCTGATGGAATTAAACAAGTCTCGAGAAATAGTTCTAAAAATAAACTTCATCACAACCAAATATTTGAACATGAATATAACAGCCAGGAATTGTTAATAGAAAGTGAAAGAATAGGAAAGGTACAAACATTCATATATTTAGGACAAAAAACCGAAATATCAAAAAATAATTTAAAGGCTGACTTGGACAGAAAAGTCTCGTTGGCTTGGTCTGTGTTCTAAAGGTTACAATCTACATTTAAATGGGACATCCCAAATACAATAAAAGCCAGAGTGTTCGATCAATATGTACTGCCGGTATAGAAACAATATCACGATCAGTGTCAGTCGATTCATTTACTAGACCTACACAAAGCATTATAGGTAGGTGATCAGTAAAATAAAAGACTTTAGTTGTAGTTCCGGTTTATTACGAAATAAGTGGTCTAGTGTTGTTCCTGAGTCTGGTCTTGTTATTGAATTTATGTATAGCCCGATCAATGTTTTTTTGCATGCACGTCATAAACGTCTGAATATAGTGTAAATATCCGTCTGTATTATTCTTCTTGTCAACATGTTAAGTAAGTAAACTTAAAAAGTAGGTCTTCTGTCATCTGAAATTATTTACGATATTCGCTCTATTATCTGTCTCGGTTATTTGTACACATGCAAGAAAGACAGTGAACAACCTGGAATTTGGATATAGCTTCATGTTTTAGAAGCCAGTAGCGTCGAGTTTATAGGCAATAAAAATAATTGATAATTCTTTGACGGATTGAGGAAGCCATCAAAATGCCTGGAAAAGGTTTGAATAGTCAAGCAAGAGATTTTGTGGTGAAATTAATAATGTACTTTACATAGGAAAAGTATAGCAAGGGTCCTCTTATATCTCTGAATGCTGTACAAGAGGTAAATAAATCACATAGGTATATCTTTTTAATGTGTTCACAATGTTTTGGTTCCAGAGAGTCGCTGCTGCTTCACAGATTAGTACGAGAACTGTAGCGAACATCAAAATTCGTGGTGATAAAAATAAATTGCTTTCAACACCTAGAAAATCACGACCAAGGAAACAAGACCCATGATCTGAGGGAAAGTTCTAAAATGAACGTTCGTAATACATTATATGGTATGTATGCACAAAGTAAGTAGCTATTAATATCTATCGGTTTAAGTGAAATCGAAAGTACACACCCAATTTACGTAAAGAAATGCGACAAAAAGACATAATTAATGTCAGTTATAGAACTCTTCGAACATTACTTCTGGATTTGGGTTTCAAATTTAAGAAAGATGGCAACAGACGAGCATTAATGGAGACACCAAGAATTTGTGCAATGAGGGCAGCTTTTCTTAGACAGTATATGGAAAAAAAAATGCACACATTGCCCGTCAGCTTGTTTTCATAGACGAAACATGGATTTCTTTAAAAGGCAGTCAAAGGAAATCATGTCAGGATGACAACATTGAAAGTGTTCGTAAGCCTGGGGGATTTGATGATAAAAGGTTTATTGTTTTACATGCTGGACATAGTGGGGGTTTTGTGGAAAATGCCAAATTTACTATTTGCTAGCAAGTCAAAGTCACTTGATTATCCACCAGTTGATTCTTAATTTAGAAGAGTCATCTTGAATTATAATGGATAATGCTTCATACCATTCAGCTGAAGTAGAAAAACAGCCATCTTCAACGTGGAAAAAAGAAGAAATTCTCGAGTGGTTACAGAAGAATAGTTTACCTCGTAACAAACAGATGTTTAAAACAGAATTGTTAGATATTGCAAAAGGTCATAAAAAAATCAAAGGAATATAAAACTGATAAAATTTTTCAAGAGCATGGGCATGAAGTGTTGAGATTACTTCCTTATCACTGTCAATTTAATGCAATCGAGCTGGTTTGGGCAAATGCAAGAACTTTTTATAACAAGCACATTGGTGAAGAGGGATATGAAATACTTCAGATATGGAATAGAGTCTTAAAAAAGTGTACATCAGAGGTATGGCATGCCAGCCTATAACATACAGAAAACCTGATTCAACAGTGGTATGATCGTGAGGTAATACTCGTAATCGAAGAGAGTCCAGAAATCATTATTCGTGTTGGGAATGATGAAAGCTAGAGTGAAGAATCTACTTCTAGCGATTAGTGTCATTATTCAATTAATAATTTAAATATTACTTATTGACACGTTCCAAGCCCCTTGGGCAACATTCATTGTAAATTTTGCAGGACAAATATAGACTTATCTATCTATCTATTAGTTTGATTTGATAAATCATAGTAAAATTGGATTATGCAATTTATATCTCCTATTCATACTTTAGCCCTTTGTCATGAAATATCTTTCTGTTTTTAAAAGTATTTTATTTCAGTTCTCTGTTTTAAAATTTTATGTAATGAGTTCTACGGTGCAACTTTTTACAGTTTTTGTAATGCCTTATATGTAAATTTGATAAAGCTGTGTTAAGTGTGTATTGTAATAATTACACAAACTACACAAACTTCAAATAACTAACAGATAACAATTGAAACTTTTCATAAAGTAAATTTACTCACGAAATAATCTAATAGCAACCTGAAAAATAAAAATAGGTGATATTAGACGTTGGATTTATGCAGAGAGGTAAATGTCCTTCACAAGTAAGAACTGGGGTGTTTTACACATCATACACATTTAATATATTCGTAGTTTTCGTTAATTAGCAAACCGGATGAAAAATTTTAAATTCTATTTTGACTTTTGAAATTGTCATTTAAAACTCAGACCGCCGACATTGAATTGACAGCCGATTGAATCGTATGAATATTTCTGACGTCGTGTTGATCACATGACTGTAAAGATCCATTGATGAAAATTTATTAACATGTGGCACTGAAACGTGGGCTGTAAATAAAAGTATAATAAATAAACTCCAGGCAACCTAAAAAGCAATGGAGGGGAGAATGCTAAATATTACACACCAAGATCATATTCCTAACATCGAGATACGAAGAAGATCAAAAGTGATAGATGTAATACAACGAATATGTATACTAAGTATTCGCAAGGATGAATAACAGATGGACACGCAGCATGGAGGATATAAAAGATACGGAGGTAAACCACAGACAAGATGGACGGACGACATAAAAAGATTAGCGGGATATAATTGAAGGCAAAAACCAAACAACAGAGCTCCTTGAAGACAACTTGGGGAGGCTTACATCCGACTACGGCTGGAATAGGCTAATGATGATGACACTATCCATTAAAATAGATTGGGCGAGTTAGTATTACGGAAAACCCCTCGTAGTTTTATTATGCTAAATTTATCGTGTTTAACATATAAATCCTGAAAGTAAAATTTTCGAAATAATTACCTCGAACGATAGGCTCGCTGACACCGCACAAATAACAAAACCTCTTTATTTCTGCCAGGACAAAGAAAATTTAAAGAGGTTTCATTCAACAAAGTAAGGGTAACACTTTTAATTAAGACAATTGAAGCGCTACTCTCTAATCTTTAGACGAAATTATTCTTGTTTCATTTACCATTGTCTATAAACTTCACTTGTTAAGGAAAGTTTCTTTGTAATGTCAAAATGTTCTAATTATTGCGAAAACAAGAAAGAAAATCGTTTAAATTTAGCTGACACAAGCTATCACAGAATATATAATATTGCTTTTAGTAGAAATTGACATATTTTCGTAACAAAGATGGCCCGCTACACATCAATCTTCCGCATCATATTTATAAGAATATGAAGGGAAAGATTGGCACATATATAGCATCTAAGTGTGATTGAGTTGTTGTTAAGCTTTCGGGTTCTTTCATCAAACATTTAATGACTACAGAATATTCGGTTGAGAACATGTGAAAATAATGGACAACGGAACTTCTATTTACGACGATATCTGATGTAACATTGATGAACAACAAAAATACAATTGCAGTGCGACAGATAACAGAATAGGAGGGTTGACGGAGTCAGACTTGTCCGAACTTCTTTTAATATATTTCGGCCCAAAACATTTAACCGTACACACTTGAATACACAATCTCGTCTTAGTTTAGAAATTCATTCTCGGCTTTTACCTTTCATCGATTACAGAACCTAATCACACTGGATTTTTTTTTCCACCCTATAGCTATTTTAGAAGTATTAAGAAGTAAAGAAGACAATAAAAATACCAAAAAATAATAAATCTGCAGGTCCTGGAGGTGTGGTAAATGAAATGATTAAATACGGGTCTAATAAATTACATCGAATGCTAAGAAACTTGTTCCACAGAGCGATAAATGGAGAAAAAATACCAGAGGAATGGTCAAAAGCCTACATAGTATTATATTTAAAAAGGGGGACCGCAGAAAATGCACAAACTATAGAGGCATAAGCATAATATCGAGTATGGGGAGTTTGTATGGAAAAATTATTAAAAATAACATAGAGGAAAATATAAAAGGAAAAATTGGAGAAGACCAAGCAGGCTTTACGGCCGGAAAATCATGTATAGATCACATATACAATATAAAATAAATAATGGAAAAAAAAAACTGGCAAAGAATAGAGAAGTTCATCAAGCCTTCATAGACATAAGAAAGGCCTATGACTCAATGCCAAGACAAAGATTATTGAACGCAATGAAAGAAATAAGCATTGACAAAGAACTAATATACGCAGTAAAAGCTCTCTACGAAAACAACACAGTGAACATAAAAATAGGACATAAAATAGGGAAGGCTCCAAACATCAAAAAGCCTATTACAAGGATGCTTTACATTCCCAACACTCCTCGAACAAACATTAAAAAAAGGGAAGCAAAAATGTAGTGGAATGGGAGTCCCAATACGAGAAGATTACTTATATACTCTAAAGTTTCGCAGACCATCAAGTAATCATAGCGCAAGATGAGGAAGACCTCAGTTAGAGAATCTAGAAGTCGATAACGAAACAACAATCAAAGGAACCGATAGATTTAAATATTTAGGAACCATCAACGCAACAACAGAAGAAGAGAACAAAGCTAGATTAGGACAAACGCGGATATGCATAAGACAGTTAAATTTGATTCTGTGGGACAAACACATTACAAAGAGAAACAAAACACGCATATACAAAACAATAATACAAAACATAATGATATACGGGTCATAAACATGAACGATCAACAAAAGAAATAAATCTAAAATTAACGCGGTAGAGATGGAGTATTAGAGAAGATGCTGTAGAGTGACACGTATGGAGAGAATACCAAATGAAGAAATAAGAAGCAACCATTAAAATGGTATGGACACATAAGACGGAGCGAAGATAATAGGTGGATAAATAAAATAACGGAGTAGAGCCCTATAGGGAGAAGAAAACGAGGAAGACCGAGACGATCATGGAGAGACGATGTGGACGAGGTTATGGAGGACAGGGGTCTAACAGATGGAGACTGGGAAGATAGAAACGGATGGAATCAAAGGCTGAGAGAAGGAAGACAGCGTCAGCTGTAGAAAATCTTGATATATATATATATATATATATATATATATATATATATATATATATATATATATATTCATATATATACATAGACATACCAGTGATCAACGCTTTAAAAAGATATGAGACTCCATATAAATCATAAATCCATCAAGGGATATATAGCTAACATATATATACCCGAAAAATACTATATATATATATATATATATATATATATATATATATATATATATATATATAACAAATAGATGCGTATACTGCACTCTGTCGGTGACATACTAAGCCTATTCAAGCAGAACGGCACAGCACGGCTGGCACTTATTGCAGAAACGCACCTTTCTCAAGCTTACTGCTTGAAGGCCAGCTAGCCTAGCCCAGCTAATGAGCCGTGATACGGCGAAACGCGTCTTGGGATGGTTCAGCAAATACGAAGAACACTTTTGGTAACTTCTAAAAATGCGATTCTTTTCGTCTTTAGTTGTTATACGTCTTGATAAATATATATATATATATATATATATATATATATATATATATATATATATATATATATATATATATATATATATATATATATAGTTGTTTTAATATGCGAACACTAAACACAATCTAGAAAATCTATCCTATTTAGTCCCAACATCTAATGTTGCTTATCCTTTTCATTAACCTTTGGACGACATTTAAACGTATAAAAAAGTCTCAGTTAGATCGATGCACTCGTAATAAATCGTTTACACTTTATCCTATCCCTTAATATGCTTACCTTTTATTAACCTTTGGTGGTATACAGCAGATATCATTACGTGTTATTTGCATTCATATCCCTTAGCTCTCTCTCCGGTCCAGTTCCCTAATAAGGGATTAGTAACTATGATGCAGTAGCAGCACTGATTGTCTCACGCAACTCTGCTCCCCTTTGAGCCAAACTAAGTGTGTCATGTAGCTCTTCACCAAACACGACCTTAGTGTTTATCGATACCATCTCTTTGGCGATCTTCCTAGCGAAAGCTTGCTCTCTACGTTTGCCTTCTACTTATAAGTACTATAGTTGTAGTGAATCCGTTCTTCTTGCAATGTATGTGTATGTTAAGAAGTATTTGTTTATTCTTTTTGATAAATTTAGACTAATATTTGTTTCATAAGCTGTCTAAGGAATTTGTAGAAGGTATCTGTATGAGTATATTTAGAAGGCACCTATTCGTTTAGAATTATATCTTATGTAATCTGGGAAATCATTTAAATATACTTAAAATAAAGTTCTGTGGAATCCCTAACTCCAGACTAAACTTAGTTAGTTCCTTTTCGTCAAACCTTACAAGAAGTTAACGTTTAGTCACCTAAGATTTCATACACATTTTTAATTTTCCTCTAACACCCATACTTTCTAGTTTATAAATTTCCCCATCTTTTAGATAATATTCTTCGTTTATTCTATTTTTAATTGCTAATGCTTTCACTTGTTACAACATAAATATTTTTTAAAATAGTCGACAACCATACTGAAATTACCCAAATCAATATCTTTTTTCATTGCCAGTTATCGCTTCAGTCAGCGTGGTGTATATAATTAGAGTACAGTGAGTGCTATCACAAAAATTAGTGGATACTAACTATACAAAGGAAGCTCTCCTCAGAAGGAAAGAACGGAGACAATAGTAAATGAACGCGAATAATTTTGTCTAAAAGATAAGAGAATCAACTCTCGATTGTTTTAATCAAAAATATAGTCTCTTCTTTTGTTAAAAAAGAGCTCTCAGATTTTTCTTTGATATGGTAGAGATAAAGGGGTTTCGTAATTAGTGTGGTGTTAGCGAAATTGCAGTTTGAGTTTATCATTTTGTAAAGTCTGCATTTTTTGTTTAAAATAATGAAGTTTGTAGAGTGCCGGTGTAGTGGTAACAAGATGTTTCTGATATTAAAGATCTGTAATCATAATATTTAGATTCCTAGAGTCTACGTTAATAGAAATTAACTAAAATTTTTTAAATACTGTGCTTCACTTCGTAAAAATTAGTTTTTTTTTATTACGTTATAGTTTTAATCTTTCGTCGTAACTTGATTATGAGGAAATAATATTTTTGATAATATTTAAGAGTATATATATAAACGAATAAAAAAATCTAACCACTGTGAAAACATTTTTTAAATGATTTTTAAAAAATTAAACAATATATTAACATATTTTCCATGCAGTTGAAAAGGTAACAATCGTATGTACTAAAAAAAACTATTGCAAAAAACCACCAACCACCAAAAAAAAAACGTATGAAGTTTATTAGTTCGTTAAAAAATAACATTCATTGATTCATGATTTATTACGTCAAAAATAGCCTTCGGGCACTCACGTCATTGTTATTTTTCAAACAGTGGCATAGTTAGATTAAATCTGCTTCAAAAAAATTTATTATTATAATTTTATACATGTTTTTTTAAAAACTGTGGGATATTTGCTTTTTCTTACGTCTCAGTGTCTTCACATTTCCAAAAACATAATTTCCAATTGTTCATCTGTTCGACGGTATGGGTTTCTACTGACACGATAACTCTTGAATGGAAGAGAAAGTCAATTTCAGATTTAGTACAATCATAATACTTGAAGTAGTAAAGGAACCTCTTGTTTTTGGCCCGTATCGCTTCAGGAGAAGGGGAAACGAAGTTCTTAAATTTTTTATAGTTTCAATAAATTATAAGAATAATTTGCGTTAACAAAGTGTTTATTTATTTATTTATTAACAGGGTACAATGCCGTCGAGGAGCATATATATTTAAAATAACTGGCCAAGTGCAAGTCAAACTTGTGCAATTAGTGTTCCGTACGTTGATTGTTTTTAAATTAAAAATTTTTGTTACGCAGGTATAAAATGATCAATAACTTCACAAAACACACTCGAGTTTGTGTGAGTTTTTAACAAAGTTTCATTCGGATCTTAGTTGAAAACTAAAAAAAAAATAAAATTAAACCTTTACATTTTCGTTTAATCTGCATTCTGTGAAGAATATTCCAGAATTTGTTTAAAATTTTTTGGTCAGTACTTTTCGAGATAAGGGGGAAACAGCGATTTTTGGCAATTTCAAAAAAAAAATACAAAGAAAAGTGTGCACAAGTTTTACATTATATATATTTTTGAACTAATATTTTCACAAACTCGATGATATAGTAAAATTTTTTTTTTTCACTTCCGATTTCACCCCCCAAAACTAAGCAAAATTTAACTCTCAAAACTACACGGTCTGATGGGGCTATCAATTCCTATATTAGTGCCAAATTTATACTTTCTATGTCAAATAGTTTCGGAGAAAATTGGTGTAACAGACGGACAGACAGACACCGAAGTGATCTTATAAGTACTTCATACGGAATATTAAAAATGGTCTCGAGTTGATTAATCCGGTCATGATTTTTTTACGTCTTCTTGAAGTAAAATAGGAATTAGCAAGATAATGTTGCAGCTACCACCGGGCGGTGTCCGGAGTATCCGCTGCGTAAGGAAAAACTTCCTTTCCCCAATAAAAGATAAGATCCAGTGTCGTTTTTACTATGCGTAGCTTGATGTTATACCGAACGTTCATGTTCCGAAAGATCAAAATCACCGCTTCAAAAGCGCTGGTACCATATTTTGCACGTTCTATGCATGACAGCATCTTTGTCGAACTTAATGACAAACTAACAAAAGAGCTTTTTTATAGGAAAACTAGTTTGCTTATGCCAACGTTTCGACTAATAATTTGATCAACTTCTACATACAAAGTCGTGTCTTTACATAATTATAATAATCGATAATAGTAACTTTTTGTAAAAAAATATCATGAATTAATGTCATCTATAAAAAACACAAAATTTAAAAAAAAAATAGTAACAAAATACAAATTAGTAATATTTCATATTCTTTTAAAAAACGATAGAAAACACAATAGGGTCTAGATTTCAAAAAGCTGTGCTTGGTCGACTTGTGTGATTTCTATTTTTTTGTGCACAATAAAGCAGCCAGTACAGTACATTGTTGTGATACTTCTATAAACATGGATTTATAATCTTTTATAGACAATGTGACACATGTGAGTGATGCTCATTGAAGTCTGCTTGAATGAGGTTTGGCCCAGATACGAGCTCATGGATGCTACTAGAAGATAACGACAAAAAACCTTAAAATTGTGCATGCACTGGGCGAGAGCTTGAAACTAGATTCGTATTACCAATCACCTAATGCTCATCCGATAAAAAATGTGTGTGTAGCTATGCTCACCAGGTCTAGTACTATATATAATAACAGGTCAACATAAAATGTTTCACAATTTTCCTTTTTTGAAGAAAAATAACCCGAACGCTCTAATGGAACTTTTTTTTGTAAATATGTTATAATGTAGCTATCATTGAAAATGCCAAACTATATTATAATGTAAATTATTGTTTAGTGTAAGTTAAAATCAGTAATTATTTTAAAAATATGAGTTTGTCAGAAATAAACTTTCGCATTTTTTCAAAATGTGTTCGAAGACGACAGATCTTTTCGCGCTCCAATGATTTTCAATTCAATCGAAACTACTTTTTCTTTTATTGTTCTCTATATTTGTTTTTCATAAATAGATTTTCATTAGAGGTAAGTGTAAAATCACACAGGCCAACGATGAAAAAACTTTTTTATTAATTTTACCTGATTCCTATGTTTTTTGGTGTGCTGAGCCCGAAAATAATAACAAAAAAGTCGTATCACCCACCAATTTTTCACATTTTAATATTCAAAATATGAAAAGTTTATTTTTTATCATCGGAATGTTATTAGGTTGGCAATAAAATCAGAATTTTATACGGTTGGCAGTAAAATCAAATGTTATTAGGTTGGCAGTTCCGATAAATGTCACAGCTGTTTGTTTTCTTCCAGTTAATATAACCTCGCAATGTAGTGTTTAACCCACGTGCTTTAATTCAGACTCAAAGTATGGCTAATAGTGGTTGTAAACTCTCACAACACTTTTGGTTATATATGTGCTGAGTTTGTACTTAAAAAACATCAAGAAACATCTGACTTTGTAAAAAAAAGTATATTTTGCATATTTTAGTGTAGAAATCGGTAATCAAGAAAAATGTTGGGCTCCTCACAAAGTATGTTATGTTTGTGTCGAGGATCTTATTAAATGGTATAAGAAAGAAAAGAAAGCTTTTAAATTTGCAGTACCCATGGTATGAAGAGAGCAAGAAAATCATTCTGGATATAACTCCAAAAATAAGAATTGTCTATCCTAACTTTACTCAGCTTTTTGTTTACACAAGCTGAGTTAAATGATTTAGTGAGAGATTTGGGTTTGACTAAGGAAAAAGCAGAATTGCTTGGTTCTAGGCTGAAAGAAAAACATTTATTGGAATGTGGAAAATCTATTTACCATTATAGAACAAGAGATCAACAGTTTGCTCAGTTTTTCAAGCAGGAAGAGGATTAGGTTTACTGCCATAATATTGGTAGTCTAATGAACGAATTTGGCATTGAGTACAAGAAGAAAGATTGGAGACTTTTTTATACACTCATCAAAACCTAGTTTAAAAGGTGTTCTTTTACACAACGAAAATACTTATGCTTCACTGGCTGTTGCTCATTCAGTCCATATGAAGGAAACTTACGAAAATCTTAACATGATTTTACAGAAAATTAATTATACAGCTCACGATTGGATGCTATCTGGAGATTTAAAAGCTGAATCCATGATTCTTGGTCAACAAAAGGGATTTACAAAGTTTCCATGTTTTATAGGTGAGTGAAATAACGGAGCAGGGGATCAACATTGGTCCAAAAAACAATGGCCCGTAAGAAAAACTTTAATACCTGGCGAAACATTTTGCATAAAACTTTAGTAGACCCAAAAAAGATTCTTCTACTACCACTACACATCAAGTTAGGCTTAATGAAACAATTTGTGAAAGCTTTACCTAAACCTGGTGAATGTTTTAAATATTTATGTAAAAGATTTCCTCATTTATCAGAGCCAAACTGAAAGGAGTTTTCGTTGAATCTGATATTCGTAAAATGATGCTCGATTCCAACTTTGAAGCAAGGATGATTACAAAGGAAAAGGAGGCTTGGATATCATTTAAAGAAATTGAAGAAATTCTTGGGCAATGTGAAAGATCCTATCTATGAACTTATCGTAGCTAATATGATAGACAAGTTCAAAAATCTGGGTTGTCTGATGAGCCTTAAAGTCCACTTCTTGACTTTTTTTCCTAAAAACTTAGGCGATGTGAGTGAAGAGCAGGGGGAACGATTCCATCAGGACATAAAGGTGATTACTGTTGGTCACTTTATAGAGAACAATAAAATGCATCAGATCGGAGAAAAAGCTATAAAAGAAATTTCACAGAGAAAAGGGAGAGGAAATACAAAAAAATAAGCACCTAAAATATTCGCATTGAAGTGAAATATGATATCGGGAGTAAAAATTGTAGCCTAATCAAATAAAAGTACGGATTAAGTTTTTATTTTTTATGTATCAAATTTTCCCTATTTTCAAATTTAATCGATGTCATATTGTGAGAGAACTGAGGGTGATATAAAAAAAACTGCTACCAGATACGGTTTCAGCACCCAAAAATAAATGTATTTTTTTTTTGTTGGCCTGTGTAAAGAATATTCTAAATTTTACAGATTGAAGCACAATATTAAAATCCCATTTTGATTCGCGTAACATACAATGAAATATTTTTAGAGTATCAAAATTAAATTTTAACTTTAAATTCACCGGCCTCGGTAAGGCGGTGAGTTGATAGCCTGTCAAGTGAGCCGAAAGTCGCTGGTTCGAATCCGGCGCTAGCGACTGGATGTTGTGACGGCCCAGATTTTAAATTAAAAACTATATCTATTCGCATAAAAGCTCATGAGGCAAATAAAATATAAAAAAAATCTTAAATAATACTGATCTTCGAAAAAATTGATAAAAGTTATACTGGGTACCACGCATATTTGACAAACTTTTTTTTGTTATGAGATACGTCACTGTATGCCCTTCGTTTGCTTTATTCGGTTTTAAAACGCAAGGCCGGAATAACGTAATCTAACCTTATTTATACGGCATGTCCCCATCGTATTTACGGCTAAAGGAGGCATTTTCTTGTGACTGATTTGCGATGAAAGGGGAGAGGCATCATAAATTTGTGCTGCGAACAAGTCAGTGTCAAAGAAAGAAAACGCTTTGCGTATGTCTGGGATTTATTATTTTTCTGTTGTTTTTGCCAGGAGTTTGGAATGGAAAAGTTCTGGATTTGATATTTAAAAAGTAGAAATTTAGGCTTGCAAAAATATTTTCCTTTTTGCAAATAAAAACAGCTAGAGCCGAAAATATTTTTAGTAGGAAAAATTCTTGTTAAATTTTAGGAAAAATATTTTTAAATTTTTTATTACATTATTTTTACAGCTCTGTATGGCAGTATTTTACAAATATGAAAAAAATTTATAAACTCCATTTCACATGCATCAACATTCAATGTAAGTAAATTCCTGGACAAAATTAACGCAACAATCTGAAAATTAATTTATCTTTATTGCGAAGTTGCTTATTTTAAGAAATCTGTTGTATATATATATATATATATATATATATATATATATATATATATATATATATATATATATATATATATATATATATATATATATATATATATATATATATATATATATATATATATATATATATATATATATATATATATACATGTCTTCTGTCAACAATAAGATAAATTTCTTAGATGTAACTTTACACCACAATAATGAAAATATAAAAACTGAATGATACACTAAAAATACATGGTCATCTAGATACCTTAATTATGAATCACACCACCCGAATTCACAAAAAAAATCTGTAATCATAAGTCTAGCAGATAGAGCAATCAAGCTTTTTGACACAGAATACAGAGAGAGTGCAATAACCAAAGCTAACGAAGCATTAACACTTAACAAATATCCGATGTACCTTATAAACAAAATCTTCAAACAACGAATACATAACTTTTACAATACCCCAATAAGTAAAAAACCATCCAACAACAACCATAAAACATATATTGCACTACCGTTTATAAATGGCCTATCCCAACCACTCAAAAAACTTTTTGAAAACTACAAAATCCGGTTATGTCATAAATCATATAATCTGCTCTCATCCAATTTTTCCAGGCTTAAAACCAAAACCCCAAATAATAAAAAAGTAACATAATCTATGAAATCAAATGTAATAACTGCCAAGGAATATATGTCGGGCAAACAAGCCAATATCTAGAAAATAGAATCAAAGGCCATAAATACGACAAAAAAAAATAGTACAGCCCTCACGAATCATGAAATAAATAAAAACCATACCTTTGATTTCAAAAACATCAAAATTATCAACACCGAAATAAATACAAAAAAAAGAGAAATTCTCGAATCCGTTCATATTCGGTTGACACCCACTGCAATAAACGAAAAAACAGATGTAAATAACCTAAACCGTATCTACCTACCAGTCATATAAAGTCCATCAAGTTACGTGGTTTGTTTGTAGAAAGAAAAAAATGTGATATTAATAGTGTTTTTAAACTCAACACCCAACAAAATGAACTACTGTCTAAGGTAAGGCCCTCATTAATGTATACAGTTAATTTTATTAAATTAAAAACTACGAAAAGACACAAATATTTAACCCCGAAATATACAACAAACGGATTGAAACTAGCTATATTTAATTCTTCTAATGTAATCTTTTAGAGCAAATTTTGAAGAAGACCTCTTCCGAAACGTTAATAAATATATAACAGAACCAAGAACAGTTTTAATGATCTAATTCCAAGAACACGTAAAATATAAATATATATATATATATATATATATATATATATATATATATATATATATATATATATATATATAATTTACTTAACTTATTCGGCGGTCATTGCTTTCTACGCCAGCGACCCGTGTTCGTGTCTCGGCTCGAGAAATAATAACAATAATAAAAAAGAAATAAAATAAAATAAAATTTGCAACGTGGCGGTCGTCTCTCTTGGAAAGGCAATGGCAAATAATCCATAGTGTCATGCGTAGTAAGGCCCGCTCACTTTGACCCTTTGGAGCTCACATCAAATTGTAGGTCCCCTTTGTCTGTGGAAATACTTAAAAGGCACTAACCATAGAGAGAGGCAAAGAAAAACAAGATTCATAACAGTGAAACGTATAAGTTTATTCATTCACTAATTTTCATTATACGTCTAAATAAGGCGGATATATTTTTTTTTAACTTTTATACTAATACTAATTTAATAGTGAGGAAGTGAGTTTGATCTAGTTTTCTATGTCGATTTTTGAAATAGAGATTGCAACAGTATTTGACAGCCCAATTCAGAAGTGTCTAGTTCTCGTGAAATCTAGAAGACTTAGCTTTCCCGCTGACTTTCTTTAACAATGTAATACTTTATATATACTGTTGTGTTTTTGTAAGAGTTGCGGTCTTGGAACATATGGTAAATATAACACTTTTTAGAATTTTGATATAATAAACTCCTGGACAAAATTAACGCAACAATCTGAAAATTAATTTATCTTTTTCTTATGCCAGTTTTAAAGTTTATCGAGTATTTGAATAGTAGGCTATGCATATTTTGTTTCGTTGTTCATGACAGAAATCAAAACAATTCGTTTAGATTTACAGTTTTAAAGAATTTTTTAGAAGATAAACAATTTTTTGTAATAATGCGATAGAGTTATTACAGAATGGGAGCAAATTCCTCAAGATTTTGTCCAAAATTTAATTAGAAGCATGCCTAGGCGCATAAACGCTGTCATCCGAAGTAGAGGAGACAACACATGCTACTAGTGTCCCAGTTACACCATTAATTTTGCTATTAGTGTCCCAGTTTATTTTTTTTTATTATTACATAATTTCAACGGTTTTGTTATTAGGTCTTAAGAATAATTTTAATTCGAATCTTATAGAGAAATTTGGTAGCTAATTCACTTTTAAAGTATCCGAATAAGTTTTTTCTAACTTTTAGTGTAACCAATGTTCATGAAAAATTATTAAAATTAATTCATTATAGAGATTTGTATGATTTAATATATTGTTGCGTTAATTTTGTCCAGGAGTGTAATACATATAGCATACATAGTCCTTCCTTACATCATCAAGTTCATTGTGTAAAAATATTTTATTCGGAACCGTGAAGTTTATTTGAACAAATCACGCCCAAACGAAACAATTCTTAAAAGCACCGAAGTAAAACGAAAGTTGCCGAAGGGTCAATGGCATAATGACCAATTTAATATAAAAGCCAGGTCGGTCGTTGACGTGGCGAAGATCCATTGGAGAAAATCACGAATATGGACGGACCCATGACTTAATTAAGATTATGTCTCTTTTTAGTAGATGAGGTTGTCGGGTTTTGCATTACTTTTTCGTCACGCACGTCTATGAAGTATGAATGAATCACTTTCGGGTTAGATTTGAGTAACTAACATATATTCTAATCTAAAATATGAACCTCTTTCGTGTTTGATGCATCTACTGCCCAAAAAATTAAGATATTTGATCGACTTTGGTAAGCAATTTTGAGTAATGCTGCGATCATTCAAGTCAAAAATCATTTGAGTATTTGGCCATTGAAACACCCGTTATGACGCAATTATTGTACCGAAGATTTGAAGCCTTACTTTAGTTCGTCTTTATCTTAGTTGTTAAGCGAAAAAAAAATATTTAGGATTTCATATTAACAAATACGACTATATACAAAAATAAGATACATAGCCCAGTCGTCAGAGGAAAATTTTGACGAAAAGATTTCATTAAATGTTAACAGGCTGCATGTTGGTACACAGATAGTTTTTTGGACGTACAGTATGATAAAAAAAAAAGTTGTTACGTGTTACGCTAAGCCTTCAAAATCGAAAATAAAATGGAAAATTCGGTTTTTCGCAAGTATCCTCAAAAATAAAAAAAGATATCGAAAAACTAATACCACCACGTGAAAGAACGGGAAATTTTACAAATAAAAATAGTATAGTTATTTTTTGTTTTTAGTTTTATCGTAATTAAAAAAAAATATTTAAAGTAATATGGCTGTTTTAACCCCTTCAGTTGTAGTGGGAATCATGCTTCCAACCTGATTTATGATTAAATGAACGTTTCTATATATCGTCAAATATATTGGAATGGGCTATTAAGGGGATTTTCGGGGTACTGATTAGGAATCTGATGACATATTTGAAAAATTTGAAATGGCGGATCCAATATGACGGCCAGAGAGTACGTAATTCATTTAATTTATTCGAGTAATTTAGAATTTTTGTGTTTTCAAGAACTGCTATCTTTGTACGTGGATATTTAAATGAAATATAAATACTTTATACTTAAAGCTTACCAGGTGTACAAGTATGAAATGCGGATTTTTTTTCTAAAAAAAAACATGTTAAATTCGGAAAAATGATAAAAAGTGCTTTATTCAAAGTATGCTCCATCGCTTGTTATACATTTGTTTCCCATCTTTTGGGCAATTTGTGAATACCACGCCGGTAAAAATCTCTTCCCCTTTTGCTGCGAACCATTCATCGAGCTATTTTTTTACATCTTCGTACGAACCAATGCGCTGCTCAGCAAGTGCGTAACCCATGGTGGTAATCGGAAGGAGCCAAGTCTGGTGAGTAAGCCGCATGGGGTAGAACTTCCCAACTGAGTGCTTTTAACGTGTCGCGAACTGGTTTTGCCGTACGTGATGGAGCATTGTCATGAAGAAAAATGACTTTGTGATGCCTCTTTCGGTCTTCTAGCCTTTTGTCAAGCAGCAAACGGTTCAAATCGGTCAATTGTTGTGGGTAACGTTTAGTATTAACCGTTTCCCCGCTTCGCAAACACAGAGCATCGGCTTTCTGCCAAAGCGATTCGGTCTTGCGATCGATGTGGATGGTGCGCCTGGGTCTACCCATGATTTTTTGCGCTTGGGATTCCCCAAATAAATCCACGTTTCATCCCCTGTAACTATACGATGCAAAAACGACTTCCTTTTGTACCGAGCGAGCAAAATGTCACACGTATTTTTGCGCTTTTCCATTTGCCTGTCGTTCAACTCATGTGGTACTCATCTACTGGCTTCTGAATCTTTCCTATCTCTCGTAGCCGATTGGAAACAGCTTATTGACTAACGCCCAGTTTGCTCGGCGAGTTGTTTTTGTGTTTGCGAATTATCTTCGTCCAACAATGCTTGCAATTCCACATCTTCGTAATTTTTTTGGCGGTTTTCCACGTTCCTTGTCTGCAACATCGAAGTCACCACTTTTGAAACGCCGAAACCATCATTCACACGTATCTTGCGATGGAGCATGTTCACCATAAGCTTCTCGAAGTAATCGGTATGATTCAACAACAGTTTTTTTCAAATGAAAACAAAAAATTAATGCTGTCCGCGAATGCTCTTTGTTCGGTATAAATTTCGACATATTGAACACAACAAGACAACACTATGCACACACTTTTCCAATTTATCACTCGTATGCGTCTGACACTTGTTGAGGACACAACAAAATGGCGCAGTGTCAAATCTTTATAGCACAAACTGCATTGGTGCACTATCTGTTGTCTGAAATCCGCATTTCATTCTTGTACACCTGGCAGATTTATCTTTCCTTTCCTACCTTTAAGTATTTTTTTTTATTCTAAGTTAAGGTTGTATGATAATAATGAGCAAAAAATACGTTTATCATGAACACTTTTTTAGGAGCAAAAATACAAAAAAAGAGAAAGTTTTTTAAAAGTTTTCGTTATTTTCTAATATCAAGTATACTTTTAACTGTAACTAAAAAAAAATTGTCCGACTTTTTTTGATCATTTGGTACTATTTTAAACGTAAAATTACCGGCAGCGCACTACAGCAGGCAAATTTTCATATTTTAAAATTCACGTAAAAATAGAGACAATGTATTTTTAATTATCCTTATATTTAAAGTTAAGGTATAATATACGCACAAGGATTTTTTTTCAATGCTACATTTTACTAAATATTTGTTATTTACTGTATGCACGTTAAAATTATGCAAACAAAAATTTCGTTTTAAGTTTTACAAATTATAAAGCAACAAAAATATTAACTATTAGTATCATCGGAAAGCTGAAAGTAATATACATTAACCTTCGAGCGGTGCGCGTAGACTTTCAAATTAACCTGTTTGGCGCACTACACACTTTTCGAATCACCTATCCGAATTTTTAATAAATTCTCAATAAAAAAAACTCAAAAAAAAAATCTGTATACTATTTTTTTGTAAAATTTCCCGCTCTTCCACGTGGGGCCATTAGTTTTTCAATATATTTTTTATTTTCCGATATACTACCGAAAAACCGAATTTTTTATTTTATTTTGGATTTTATGGGCTGAACGTACATCAAGTTTCAGCAAACTTTTTTTATCGCATTCTACGTACAAAAAACTACCTGCGTGCCAAAATGCAGCCTGTTAACATTTAATGGTAGCCCTGGAAACTGGGCTAACAAGCTCGACGGAAGTCAATTAAAGTAATTGATTAAAAAAAAGCGCGCTGTTGCTAACTACTAAAGTACTTGTTTTTTAAGTTGGTAGAAATGTTGTTAATATCTGACAATATTTTCATGACATTTGCTTTATTAAATTAGAAATGAAAGAGAGTTTTGTGATTGTGAAAATGTATTGTTAGAGATTAAATTTAGTCTTAAAACAGAAGTGGTGTACCGATGATGAATGTTTTAGCAAAATTAACAGATTTTAAGAGGTACAAAATCGTTTAAAGGAAATGGAGAGCAGTTAAAGACAGGTCGCGTTCTGAAAAAGCATTTAACGCAACCACAGAAGAAAACATCGACAAAATCACGGATCAGATACCCTTCATTTAAATATTATTCATTTTGTAGACCTTACTGTAACTTGTGTATTTCTTCGTCTTGTCTCGAGACAACTAAATTTTTTTGAAAAACATCATAATACTGAAGGGGCTTAAAAACTGCTCTCTTTAAATAACTCCATCTTGAAATGCATAAACACTGATGATGAGACATCAATTCACTTATATGAAATAAGCTAAAGAATCTAACTCGAAAAAAGCACTTCTAAGTTGATCAGAAATCAACGTTATGTTAACAGTTTTTTTCGATTACCGTGATATTGTCCACAAAGAGTTCTTTCCAACTGGCCGAACAATTACTAAAGAACAATCATGCATTTTGTATCATGCTAACGCACCTTTGCATCATAAAATAATCATTCGAAACTTTTGAAGTAAAAATTAAACGATGCCCGTTCCACAAGTACCGTATTCATCAGCTATGGGACCGCTTATGTTTCTCATGCTAAAATTTTTACTTCCTGGACGCCGTTTTGAATCCGTAGAAGCGCTGGCAGGCCTTGACAGTATTATCAGAAATCGAGTATAATTAGTATTTTAAAAATTGGAACAAAATCGTTACCATAAGTGTGCTGCAGTGAGAGAAGATTACTTTTTTGTGTTTTATTTAATTAGGCCCCTTAATTTTTAAACTATTAAACGAACATGAATAAATATAGGAAATTACATATACACTATTCCAATATATAGTACATTATTTGCAAATTCTTTGGTATATAATTAAATAAACAAAGATTTCATCTCATCTCATAAGCCTTCCTAAGTTCATTCCTGAACATAGGCTTCCCCCATTGATCGCCATCTCTCTTGGCATTGGGCAATTCTATACCACATTAATCCCGCTGATTTCTTGATGTCGTCTGTCCGTCGGATGAGTGGTCGTCCCCTCGATCTTTTTCTGAGATATGGCCTCCATTTTAAAATGCTATATGTCCCGCGTAATTCCATTCCAGTTCCGCCACAGCCTCTACTACATCTCTGCATTTTGTCACCCCTCGGATCCAGTCATTTCTCTTTCGGTCCCTCATAGATATTCCCAGCATCTGCCTCTCCATTGCTCTCTGTGTAGCTCTAAGTTTGTGCATAGATTTTTTCGTTAGAGTCAATATCTGAGCCACATGTGTCAAAATCGGCAGAACACATTGAACGAAAATTTTTGACCGTATACTCATTGGTATATTTTTGTTCCTGAGTGTGTCTCCGAGTCTACTAAATGCCCTCTAGGCGAGTCGCCTTCCTCAGTCGATTTCAACTCTTTGGTTCTCTTTGCCTAATGCAATTGTGTGCCCCAGATACACATAACTTTCCACATTTTCAAGTATTTCGTTGTTTATTTCGATCAACGGATCCGTGTTGCACATGACTTTGGACTTGGAGATGTTCATATTGAAGCCTATTCTCGCACATTCGATGTCTAGTTCTATCAGCATCTGTTGGAAGTCTTCAGTATTTTCGGCTATGATAACGATATCATCGGCACACCTCAGGTGATTCAGCTGTTTTCTATCTATTAGGATACTTCTATTATGCCAATCTAACATTTTGAATGCATCTTCAAGAGCCAACATAAACATCTTTGGTGACAATACATCTATATCCCTGTCTTATGCCTCGTTTTATTCTAATCAGTCTGGTTTTTTTCATTAATATAAACAGTTGAAGTGGCGTTATTATATATATACTTTAAGAGTTCCACATATTTGGAGTCCACTCTCGCATTTTCCAGTGCTCTAAAAAAAGCCCAGTGTTCTACTGTGTCGAATGCCTTTCGAAAGTCAACAAAAGCTAAGCAAATCTCAAAATTATACTCTACAGCTTTCTTTATCAAGATTCTCATTGTTTATTAGATGCTCACATGTACTATAATCAAAGAAATGCCTGAGCTTGTTACAAAGTTATTATATTTAAGGACATTTTCATTTTTTTTCAAAATTCAAGGAGACAAACCTAAATACGTAAAAGAAAATAAGACCGTGCAACAAAACAATGAACAAATTGAAATTTAAGTCAACAAAATAACAATATATCAATGCACCTACAAAAAACTATTTTAATACGCATATTATTCGTATCCAGAATTCAGATCTCTAAGGCCAATTCTCGGCTCGGCTATTTTTGTGATTAATATCTCGCCATAAAGTATTATTTAAAGTTTCGAGTTGTAACGCTTAATTAAGTCTATCTTTACTGTAAAAAAGCGAGACTTTTATTTTAAAACTTATATTCGCGAGAAAAGTTCTAAATAACTTTTCCATTTTTTATATTCTCTCCAATTTTTAAAAATCAAAGGTTTTTGGATCTAAAACGTATAAAACCATTTTAAGAAGTAAATTTAACGTAAAACAGCTTACCTTTTTTCCATCTAACTCGTGTGTTCCTTGGGCTAAAACTTTATCTACACTGGAGGGGTCGGTGAATGTGATAAATCCAAATCCCCTAAAAGCAGACAGAAAACATAAAATTTTACAAGGGACTATTTTATCAAGTAAGCGAAGATATCTACTTGAGGATGGTGAAGCTTTCACTAATGCTTATTCTGCATTTTTAATAATACAATCTTCAGAACAACATGAATAAATGTTATTAAACCGGTTGTTGCTTTGCAAAGATTAAAAAAAGTTCTTAAAATTTAATAATTTATTTATATTACTTTAGATAAGACAGCACTTTTGATTAATTTTAATAAAAATTATTGTATTTTTCTCACGGATATGAATTTTGTCGATGCGAGAGGCGTGGAAGTATATGTTTATGTAAATAAATATTCTTTTCTCATCTTCTATTCCTTATTTTCATTTTAACTGTTGTGTAAGATCGTTTCTAGGTTAAAATTAAGACTGTACAACAATGACAGCCAGATTCACTAGATAGGCTTAACAGTAGTACTTGTTTTAGTTGCTGTAGAATCACAAGAGGCAACAATTGCCAACGTGTAAAAATTAACGAATCACTATTTTACTTTACTTCTCTCTGTTTAAATGAGCATAGTCATGAGCCGAATAATGAGTTGTCTAATCATAGCAAAATGTTATGATTTTTTTATCAACAACTTTAACAAGAATATACATTTACAAATATGAAGTATTGTTGGCAGACAAGTCAAAATTACTTTTTATCAAAAATGCAGAATATAAAAGTTCTTTTTCTAAGGATATTTGTCAAGCAATTAAAGAAGTAAAATTTAGTGTATTTTTTGAAACATGTCTCTTATAATACTCAAATCGCTTGCATAGAAGACAAAAACAAGCTTACTTCTTAAAGAGCTTGTTTTGATATGGGAACAACTGAAGGTGGAAGGAAAAAATACTAAATAGCACTACTCTCGGTGAATTGGATGTTGTTTGCAGATATCTTCTTACTGACCTTAGACCTGTGTTGTGTACTTGACAGATTAAATTATATTTAGAAGCAACATTTAAAAAAAGTTATTTAGCTGTCAAGGCCGAAAAGTGCTTTGCAAGACACGTAAACAAATTTCAGGCAGTCGAGTCTTTTAACTTCTGCAGCCATATCCAGGTATGATGCGTACAGAGGTTTTAGTGTATTCGTATAGAAAAATCAAGTAATCAGAGTGAAAATCATTATTTTTTTCAGTTATTAAAATTTATATGACAAATATAAAATGTTAATATTTCATCAGCTCTGTATGGATCGAGGCAACAAGGCAATATTTACTCTTATAATTGTTTGGGCGAGCGCTGACGCAATTAGTGAATGTATATCATAATTTATTCAATGATGAAAGAAAAGTAAATGTGTATCATAATTTGATAAATTATGAATAAAGTAATATTTTAAAACTTATTTAATAGTTCAATTTAAATCTATCAAATTTTAATATGAATTTAATAACTTCACACTCCAATTTAAGCAAATACTTACACGAAAAATGGTTAAATTTTAAGAATTTTAATGAAATTTAGAGAAAATAAAAAAGATATTCCATTTTTAAAATATTTTTACTGGATTCTCTATAGCGATTGCTTTATTAGCATGAATAATATTGAACATTCAAATCCATCAACATAAGCGAAGTCTAAATTAAAAACATCATAAATCTTTACAAGGCTTTGTCGAATGGTCTAAAATTAAACTAATATTGAGTCTTTCCAGGTAATAAAATTCTAATCTAACCTACTTTTTTTGCGTTTTGTATGAAGATATTAAATAATAGTAATTGTAAAATAATAAACCAATAAATAATTACAATTATTACTATTAGCCTTAAAAATCCTTTTGTTATTGCTCAAGAATAGAAACAAATAAAAATGTATAAAATAATAAAATAGACTTTCAAGTTATATCATAACAACACTACTTCAAACCAGATGACGATACACTGCCTCTTTCCTAGCAAAACAAAAACCTAGACATCAAAATGAACCTATGTTTGGTTAATAGACACACAAAAATTTCAATACTTATAAGGGCAGAAAATCAAAAAGATAGTAATTACACTTTAAATAGTAGATAGAAAGTATCTTGAATGGCCACCAAACGAATGAAAACGTTATGTGGTGTTTCCTATCCCTAAAGTTTAATTTATACAGCAAAAGAAAATGTTCAAAGATTATTTCTTAAAATTTAGTAAATTAAATGTAGCGTAGATTAATTTTCAGCCTGCTTTTTTGTTAAAACAAGTCAAATGAAAATATTTTAAACCTGTCTGTTGTGCGCCAGAACTAACTTAAACTAATCTGAACTTAAATTCAGGTTTAAATATGACCGTTCCAGATTTAAAATTACAACATCTAATTAGTGAATATCCCTAAATGTAGGCCATTGATAAGTTGAAAGTTTTAGTACCAGATTTAGGGTTTGGCTACCTTTAGACCCCCGGAGGGGTCTTACTTTGCTTAGCGAATAAAGTTTAACATGTTTAAAGCTTAGGCCTATGATTTTATATCTCTCTTGAAAGAATTTGGCCGTGGAAATCTAGAGTTATAATAATTCAGCAGGTATCGGTAGCAATTGAAGATAATTTGGTACTAATAAGTCTATGGTTACCGAGTTTTTTTTTTATTAAAATGTTGATTTAGCAGTTTCGAGCTTTTCTGGCTTAGATCTAATTCATTTTATATTTCGCCATAGTAAGTACTTTCAAAAATTATGTTTATGAGCTTGCAGAGTGTATGGATAGTGATGTTATAGATGAAAACAATACAATAAATAAATAAATAAATAATTTCTTAATGTAAACTTAAAGTAACTGTATGAGAAATATGAGGCTCCACAATCTCAGAACTACAACATTATACAGACGTTCAAATAGAGCATATCAAGCATAACCCGAAATAAAATGCCAAAGTTAATAATATCATTTTTATTTCTAAGTAATTTGTAATGGAATCATGTCTTCGAAAGTAACGGGAAGCTACGAGAAGCATAAACAAGTTATTACCCACGGCTTCACTTTGGGTACCCGTAATTCTTTATCATCGCCGGGAACTTCAAGTGCGGGCCGTCAGGCATGAAAAGATGTTAAGTCACCACGGTGCTTAGAATACGTCGGCTTTATGAAATGAAAATAAAAAGACTATGAACCTGGAAGTTTTGACGTTTTTTTTCAGCTGCGAAACTACATAAAATGGTAGAATAAATGAAAAGGATAAACGTTGGTATTCTTGGTATACCAGAGACAACATAGTAAGATAGTGGAATGTGTATGGAAAATGGAATTAATGGAACTACATTTCATTATTTTCATATATCTAGACACCAGGCATCATATGCAAAATATATATTAAACAGAGTTCGATCTTGTAGAAAAACTCATACTTTAAGGAAATAGAGAACAGCGATACGGGCAAGCTGTATATAAATAGTCGTGGCTCCGGAACATAAAAACTACTGCCGACCTGCCGTATAGCACATGACAAAGAAGAAGAAGGTTTTAGAAAAAGATTGTGTATGCAAATTTTCCATGAAAAGGCTGACGATGAGAATGAATTTAAAATAATAAAATGTCATCTTTAGTAACCGTAGACGATATTATGTTTGCTTAATGTAGTGTTAAAACTTAATGTTTCCCAAACTCGTTCTTTAAAAAATAATGTTCATCTACTTATTACAAGGGCTACTTTAGATTATTTTCAGAATTCACTTTCAAAATTTCACTTCTTACCGCAGCTATCTAAACTATTAGTGTTTTTGAGTTCTTAGACTGTCTTGGACATCGAAGGAAAAAGAGCATCTAATTTATCTCGCTAACCCATTTTTAGGTCTCTTTAATAACATACAAATAGTTTATGAGGCGTTATATCGTGATTTTAAAAAATTATTAAAACGAAATTAGAAAAGCCCCAAAATTGGATACATAGATTCCTTATTTCTTGGCGTTTAATTTTTATAGCAAACAGTATATTTAAAAAGTCAATTTTTTATATATTCAAATTCTTGAGCGGATATCATTTTCCTGGCCTATTAAATTTCATATAATGATGTTGGTACATATTAAAATTTTGTTTTGCCGGTTACCGTCACCATATTAAAACTATCGCCATGTTACAAATAGCTTTATAAAAGTGATTTACAAAAATATAATATGAACAGTATTTAGAACAACATATTAATGCTTATAAATTGATAAAAAAGTTTTAAGAAAGATTCTTGAAGCTAAACTTTAATTTTAATTGAGTAATTTAATAATGAACATTGTTTATTTTTGTCACTTTTATGTTCTAGTACTGTCCCTTATGTCTTCAATTTGAATACATTTTATCCAATTCAAAAATAAAAATTAGAATGTCCTTTAATAAATATTAAGAAAACCTAATACGAGATACCAAAAAAATGAAACTTTTCTCAAGATAAATTGACTTAAAAAAAAAATAATAAAATTTCTAGAGGTTATCCTCTATATTATATATTACATTTAAGCTTGCTAATGAAAGACTAAAGTAACATATACTGTTTAATATTAATTTTTTGAGATCTTATTTAATAATTAGTTAAGCGCTAAGACTAAAAAGTGGCATTTTCAGAGCAATTTTTTTGCCTATTATTGTTCTTTACAAGTCGGCAAATATATAGGTTACACAACATGAATTGTATTAGGAAGAAGAAAAATATCATTAGTGTTAAAATCCTTTATATCAGCTTACTAAATGACAATTCAAGTTTAATCTGTCAAACACAATAAAAAATAAAAACAATGAATTCTCGATGATCTTAAACATACCTGGGGGTGTACACGACGGGGCCGTTGTCCTGCACGCCCGCAGCGAAGCAGACACTGCCGCTGAAAGAGATCAACTCACTTGACAACCCCCTCTTGAGCATTAATGGTTTATTTTGTGCGTAACTACTATGGATCTAACACTACTATCTAGTACTACTATGGGTAACTAAGAAGCGGTACTATATTAATATTGTACAGCGTTAGGGGGTGGAGATGGGAGTAGATACAGTAAATTATTTTAGAACTTGTGTTTTTATTTAAAATGAGATAATTAGAAGAAAATTGATATCTTGTTCTGTGGTAGTAATTATTTTTATTTGAATATTGTTCAGTCTGTGTGCGATTTTTGTTTAGTCAAACAAATTTGTTTTTGTTGATATATGATAAAAATTTTAATGTCTGAATTCGAGAGTGTATTTCACAAAAAAATACTTTCCGATTTTCAAAATTCTTATTGGACATTAAATCAATCTTTGTTCTTTTAAATCAGTAAGAAAAGTAAAGTAAATTGCAGATTGAAAAATACTTGTATATAGTGTAAAACTTACACTACATACACGATTTTCTTTTGAATATTTTCAACTGTTATGCCAGTACTAAAATGCAATGTAACAACTTTATGTAAACCTAAATCTTCATTTAATGACTGTTTTGATTCTTGATTCTTAGTTCATAAAATATGAATTTACGATGAATGGCTTTCTGTAGATGTGTAAGAGACAACTCGTATCTCTATAATCAGGAATGGAATAAACACAATTAAAAAAAAAAAACATGTAAAACTTGGTTTCACACATTACCCCTAAAAAAGTTATTAGACTGCATTTTGATATTTCGACTAAAAAATATCAAAAACCCTTGCTTTTACATTTTCCAGACATAATTTAATTTTGTATGTAGATTATATATTATAATTTTGTTCAGCAATTTGCCACAGCTTAAAAATGAAATTTCCTTAAGTTCTAAAAGAATCTACTATAGAAAGGTAATAATAACAGATTTATTTTGGTCAGTTAGTCAGAAATAACTTGTTTCTTAATTGAAAGTATCACAACATAACGATTTAAAAATTCTTGTAGACCTCATACATTTTTAATCTATATTTGACATCACTGTTTAGCATGTGTTATATCACTTCTTTAGCCACGATTTAGCAGTTCACTATATTATATATATATATATATATATATATAATATATATATATATATATATATATATATATATATATATATATATATATATATATATATATATATATATATATGTTGCACATAGAGGTTTTTACGGATGGTGTAATGTAATACATTAAAATTCCGGGTTTCAATCTGTTCGTCTAACAATGACCATGCCCGACGTTTCGCGAAAATCTCATTTGGCATTTTCAAGTGGTCTTGCTGCTGCTGCCGCTTGAAGCTAATTCAAGCTTCCGCTGCTGCCGCTCGAAGCATGAATTAGCTTAGAGCCGCAGCAGCAGCAAGATCACAGTATCGAGTAGCAGCAAGATCACAGTATCGAGTAGCAGCAGCAATAAAGGACTTGAAAATGCCAAATGAGATTTTGGCGAAACTTCGTGCAGGTTTATTGTTAGACGAACGGATTGAAACCCGGAATTTTAATGTAATATATATATATATATATATATATATATATATATATATATATATATATATATATATATATATATATATATATATATATATATATATATATATATATATATATATATATATATATATATATATATATATATATATAATATATATATATATATATATATATATAGACCCATATATAATAACTAAGATCATAATATAATTATCATAATATAATTAAATACACAACAGACATCACCTCTACACTAAACACTTTATTTTTGCACTCGCTGCGCTTTTACTAACTATATTAGCATCATCAGGAGCAATGATCGACTGACTTCTGATGATGCCAACATGGTTAGCGAAACCACCGCTAAGTGAGAAAATAAAGTGTTTGGTGAAGTAGTATTCGCCGTGAATCGCTTTTTCCGCACACGTGTCGCTCCTGTAGCGCTTTAGGGACTTCCCTGCAGCACGTGTGCTAGACCCATAAAAAAAAAAGTAATAACTGTTGTGTAGTGTCATTGTGCCAAAGATTCCAAAATCCCAACGTAAATCACATAATTAACAACATAAAAAATCAATAAACAGAACAAATTGAAGTAGTTAGATCAGGACATGTTCAATCAGACCAATGTTACTCAGACGTAGACCCAGTGGGGCTGGTTTAGACTCTCTTGAGGTCTCATGCATTCATAAAGATAGTAGGCTCCACTCTTCCTGTGACTTCTAAGAGCTTGCAGTAATCAACAGGTCCTGCAGCTGAACTAAAAAGAAATGAACTTTACACAAATCTTCACAGGACTCTGCCACCTGAAAAAACACTTCAGTTACATTGGAGTCAAAGATACAACTGGTGATGGTATTCGAAGGAGAACCACAACATCACTTAATTGTGTTTTGTCCGGCCATCATGAGGGATAGACAAACTCACCTGGGTTTTCTAGTAAGATTTTATCAGGATTTCATTCAAGGGATTCAGTCTAGAAGGATTCTGGCATTTGTAATAGATAACGGCCCTTCACAATCCCCGATTATCAGGTACCACAATGAGGCCTTAAGAAGGTTAAATTCGGTATTCATAGTCGTTTCTTGAAATAACTGTGCTTTATTCAAGAATCTATTTATATCTGTATCTATATACTAATTTTATCGTTCTCTTTGAGGAAGAAATCTTTTAGTCAACAAAATGAACAGCATTATTATATTTCCTTTCAAATCACTACGGCAATTTTGATTTTTACCTGAATAGAATGATTTTCAGAAATTATTTTATATGTTGTGGGTGTCAAAAGTCATGAATATTAATTTTAATTAGGATAGCCTATTGTCGAATAAAGAAATTAAAATACTAACCCAAAGAAGATACGAGTTGTTAACGTTAATTGAATAAAATATTATAGGATAGTACAGAGCTTTGCTCCGGAAATGGGCTTTATGTTTGTAAAACATAGTTTTTCTTAAATGAAAAAAATTAACCAAGTTATTTAACTAAAATAACACGGACATTATTATAAATATTTATTATTATTAGATGTAACGTGTCTGGGTTTCAGTATCTCATTTTTTAAATCTGGAAATCGACTGTAATTCACGTTTTTTTAAAGTTGTCTGCTTGGTTATAAAAAAATCGCTGGACTAAAGAGGATAGCGAACTAAAAGTTCGCTATCCTCTTTAGTCCAGTTACGGAAGAGTGTTCCAGGTGTACAACAATGACGTCACATTTTATTTTCAAGTGAATTTTGGTCGAAACAGTTTCGATAACCTCTGATCGGGAAGGAGGGTTGAGGCAAGAAGTGAGGAAACTATCAAGCTTATTGAGAATGTACAGCTGTCAAATCGTCGAATGAAGATACTAGTGCTTCCTGAAGAGACTAAAGTATTGGAAACTACAGTTTTCGAGATTGTGCACGTAGATTTAGAGATGAGAAAAGTGAATACCCAAATTGCTTACACCTTAGCCGAAACTGGCGAGGGAAAAAATGTCTCAAGCCTTTAAGCTTTAGAGAACGCTGAGAATTTTCGCGCACTATTAAAGCGCCAAGACTTGTATGTTGTACACTAAGCAGGAGTCGATGCAAAGGGTTCACCTTCAAAACAGGCAAAAACTCGTTTATCTGTTGCTTATTGAATATATGGGAAAAGCGTGCACAATTAATGGAGAAATTTATCAAAAGACGATGACAAACCTGAAGCAGGTCATTAGAGAAAAATGTACGAATTCATGGAGAACCGAAATATTGCTGTTGCACGACAATGGTAGGATCCATAAGACTCATACAGTCAAAATCATTATCGCGTAAGCTGTGCATTCACCGCATACATCATCCACCCTATAGCCCTGATTTAACGCCCTGAGACTTCTTTTTGTGTTATGCAGTTGACGTGATAGTAATGGCTAAGACTGAGAACGATCTGCAAAGACTTCTATATGAATTCTATACAGCAGCAAAACAATATAATATGTCAATCTCAACTGAAAAAACCAAGACAATAGTAATAGCAAAAGAGCCAAACAGGCGCAAGTTGATGGTGGAAGACAGATCAATAGAACAGGTGACAGAGATCAATTATCTGGGCAACAAAATATCTAGTATCGCAAAAATCGAGGAAAAAGTAAAACATCAAGTCAACAAGGTTAATAGGATATTGGGAGGCCTCAACGATACCACATTTAGAAATAAATTCCTCTCCGTTGAAACCAAGACAAGAAGCTACAAGAGCATGATACGACCAGTAATGACTTACACATCTGAAATAAGACCCGATACAAATATAACACAGAGGATACTGGAATCAACTGAAATCAGAATACTTAGGAGATGTACAAACAAGATACTGAGGGATAGAGGAAGAAGTGAAGACATAAAACGCACATGAAATATAGAAAATATCAAACAGTGGATAAGAGGAAGAAAAATGGAACTGGATTAACACACAGGAAGAATGGCAAACAACAGGCTAGCACGGATAGCAAAAGACAAGTCGCAAGGGATAGAGAAAGAAATGAAGACATAAGACGCACATATAATATAGAAAATATCAAACAGTGGATATGAGGAAGAAAAATGGAACAGGATCAATACACAGGAAGAATGGCAAACAACAGGATAGAACGGATAGCAAAAGACAAGTCGCCGAATGGAAAATGATCAACGGGATGTCTAAGAAAGAAATGAAGTGACGATATATAGATCAAGGAACAAAGAAAACAGGCAATAGTGCCTAATTATAAGTCGGAAAAAGAAGACTTCTTTTTGTTCAAACATCTAAATAACCGGTCAAGTGCAAGTTGAACTTGCGCAATTAGTGTTCCGTACGTTGATTGCTTTTAAAATAAAAAATGTTGTAACGGAAGTATAAAATGATCAGTGACTTCACAAAACACACCCCAAATGAGTTTTCAGCAAAGTTTATTCCCAATCTTTACTGAAAATTGATGACCTTGAAATTTCTGTTTTTTTTTTTATATACCAGATAAATTATTACAGGTAATGCACTCGTGATAATTTTCGTTCAATCTACACCCCGTGGAGAATATTCCAGAATTTTTTCAAAATTTTTTGATAAGTACTTTTCGCGATAAGGCGAGTGGACAGCGATTTTTCGCGATTTTTTAAAAATAATACAAAGAAAAGTGCGCGCAAGTATTACATTATATATATATATATATTTTTTACTCGGGTTTTCACAAGCTTTGATTTGACACCACACTCGATTACCTAGTAAAAAATTTTTTTTTTTCACTTCCGATTTCACTCCCCAAAACTAACCCCTTAAGTTAAAATTTAACTTTCAAAACTACATGGCTCTGATGAGGCCATCAATTCCTATATTATTACCAAATTTCAATTTTCTGTGACAAATAGTTTCGGAGAAAATCGGGTATAACAGACGGAGGGACGGACGGACAGACAGACAGACAGACAGACAGACAGACAGACATACAGACAGACAGACAGACAGACACCAAAGTGATTTTATAAGTATTCCGTACGGAACACTAAAAAAGATATTAGAGCCAAAAATTTTTCAGACAATTAGTTAAAGCAGCTCTAAAAAGTGTTTTTGTGACGCCAGTAATATTTTTTTGGATGGTAACAACTCGCAAAACGTTTATTAGTGTAGATTCTAGTCATATAGAAAAATACGTTTTTTACGCTATGTACGTTTTCCTTCATATTTAAATAGATAACATAAAAACACACCCTCGTATATAAAAACAATTTAAATACGCTATCTTCTACTTTTCTATTTAAACAAAGCTCAATATACGTATAACCTACATTCGTAGCAAACTCCTCTCTTAAAATTTTTGTTTCCTATTGAATTCTAACAGTTTCACGTTTGGTTTATTGTCTACGTCCAGTGCAGCCGTTCAGTTATTTTCAATAAAATGTTTAATACTACCAATACTTGTCACGTGCAGATTTTCAACGAGCGCGCAATGTTAGCCTGCCTCGGCGATTCTCCTTTGTTTTCCTCTAATGATTATTACGCAATTATAATTTCAGTTTAACATAAAGGATTTAGTTTGGTTTTATTATAGTATTCAATGTGTCTAATGAATCTGTTGCGTAATATAAAAGGGTCAAAATAAGTAAAACAGGCCACCGGAAATTTTTTTTCTCGGATTTCAAAGAAAAATATTTGATAAAGGTGCCTTTTTACCCCTTAAATTTTTTTTTTTTTGCAATATTTTTAATTATTTTGCGAATAACACAGGCCAACAAAAAAAATATTTCTAAAAACTTTTTAAACCAATACATCTAAGTGTTATGTATTTTTGGGTGCTGAAACCGTATCTGGTATCAGTTTTTTTGTATCACCCACAGTTCTCTCACAATATGACATCGATTAAATTTCAAAATAGGGATCATGGCAGTAAACCAAATCCTCTTCCTGCTTGAAAAACTGAGCAAACTGTTGATCTCTTGTTCTATAATGGTAAATGGATGTTTCAGATTCCAATAAATGTTATTCTTTCAGCCTAGAACCAAGCAAGTCTGCTTTTTCCTTAGTCAAACCCAAATCTCTCACTAAATCATTTAACTCAGCTTGTGTAAACAACTGTGGTTTTAAATTTTCTAGAGAACATTAAAACTCATCATCATCGGTCGAATTTCTTTAAATTCGGGACTGGACTGTAGAACGTCATCAATAGACTGAGATGGCTCAGGGACAGGAAGCTCCGGCCCATGTCTTACCGGCCGATTAGCTGAAGTAAAGTTAGGATAGACAACTACTTTCTTATTTTTGGACTTATATCCAGAAACATCAACGCTGCAAAAATAACAATCATTTGAATGACTTTCTTGCTCTCTCCATACCATGGGTACTGCAAATCTAAAAGCTTTCTTTTCTTTCTTATACCATTTCTTAAGATCCTCGATACAAACATAACATATTTTGTGAGAAGCTCAGCATTTTTCCTGATTACCGATTTCTACACCAAAATATGCAAAGTAAATGATTCTTTGATGTTTTTTAACTACAAACTCACCACATATATAACAAAAGGTGTTGGGAAAGTTTTTACAACCACGATTAGCCATACTTTGAATGTGAATTAAAGCACATGGGTTAAACACTGCAATGCGAGATTGTATTAACTGGAAGAAAACAAACAGCTGTGACATTTATCTGAACCGCTAACCTAATAACATTTGATTTTACTGCCAACCTTATAAAATTCTGATTTTATTACCAACCTAATAACATTAAACCATGTTCTCAGTTTCGTTCGGAAATGAGATAGCACTCTTTTAATGCGTAAAACGCCACTGAGTAAATTAAAAAAAAAGTTAGTAATCTTTTATATTAGAGAAGTTATTAATATTTTTCTGATGACGCACGAATTCCAACGCGCTCGTGGACTCGTGAGCTGCTAAAGCTGACGCTCTCGAAAAATTCATTAATTTTTAACGTAGGAATCATAATAGTAATATCAAGACCTTTTGCAATAATTATTTAATGAAGAAACAATTAAAAATTATACAATTCATATTAAATTATTTCAAACATTATCTATTACTGCTTCTTCTGATCAGAGACAACTATTCAGCGGCTTCAGTTGATTTGTATAATAAGAAATTTATTCAACATTGGAAGGCGACTCTGCCATTTGAAAATTTTTTTTATTTTTCTAATGGAACTAGGTCTCAATATAAAAACAAGTTCAATTTTTCTTCTCTACTTTTGCATCAATCTGAATGTGGTATTAGTGCAGAGTGGCGTTTTTCTGCCACTTTCCATGGAAAAGGGGCTTGAAATGGGATTGATAGATACGTTAAAAATTGCGGAGAGAACTGCAAGTCTTCAGAGAAATAGTGAAAATCAAATAACATCTCCCAAACGCTTGTTTGATTGGGCAGTTAATTATTTTATTTTTATTAAAAGATAGGATTCAATTTTTGTACAAATAAAGAAAGTCAGTTGCCAATTCCATGCGTTTATACCGGAAGAAAATACCCCATTGATATGCAAAATATTTTCTAGTTCTGAAGAAGCAGTAACAGTTAATGTCTGAAATAATTTAATATGTATTGTATAATTTTTCTTAATTGTTCATTAAATAATAAATGAAAAAAGTCTAGATATTATTATGTATATGATTCCTTCGTTAAAAATGAATGAGTTTCTCGAGAGCGTTAGCGGCTCGCGCGTTAGAGTCCACGAGCGCGTTGGAAGCAGCGCGTCATCAGAACTTCTTTAATATAAGATGTTAACTTTTTTTTTTTAAATTTACTCCGTGGCATTTTACGCATTAAAAGAGTCGACATCATTTTCGAGCAAAACCGAGAACATGGTTTAATTTGCAACGGTAAAAAAAAAATTGTTTATTAACTTCAACAAATTAAATTTTTACAACAACCGCATGAATTCAACTGAAAAGTATAACTATTCAGCTTCATTTTAAATAAAAATTAACTCAATTATCTCTATTCGTTTCCGAAATATGAATAAATGAAAAGTTCTATACAAAAATACTCAACTAGGGATTATTCGCAAGTAATGCAAAAAAAATTATGAGGTAAGAAGGTACTTGTACCTCTATTAAAAAACATAGTTATCTTTGAAATCCGAGAAAAAAATTTTCAAGTGGCCCGTTTTGCTTATTTTGAGCCAAAAGCTTTTTCAGTTTTGATAAAAAACTTGCACTGGTTACAGAGCTATAGGTAAAATTCCTTAGGATTTCTCCTGTGTCGACTGAATAAGTAATGCCGACATTCCCTCGATCATCATGTCGACTTCTTCAAAGCTTCTTCCGGAATCTCGCACGAAAATGATTTAATTCCGCTTGCACACGCGTTTTATAGGATCGAACCAAGGTGGGAGGGAGCAGGATTTTCAGGGATGATATCTTCCTAGATTCATGAGAGGTAAAGACCATTGTTACGATTAAGGTTGTTGGAGTGTAGGTATTTCGACAAACTCTCGAATTTCTCTAGGCTAGAAAAAGGAATTTGTATTGTCCTGTTTCATGCTGGTGTTCTGCAAGTGCTGAAGTGAAAATATTACGAAAAGGTGCCGATTAGGTTACCTTATAGATACATAGTATACTATTTAGAAGAGGGCTGTTCCTCTGATTGAAGACCCATAACACAAACAACCTTGATTTCTTGAAACATCGAAGATCGGTTGGCGACGTATGGAAAGTGTTCGATAGATGTAGCCCCCTTAATTTCTCCCAGAGCGGTGTATATTATGAATACTCGTCGCGCTAATACATCATCCTCGTAGGTGATTCAGTTTGTCACTCCCCAACATCACGTGTATTATGCCTATAAGAAAACTGCAAACTCCTCAATATTCCACGAAAATTTTATTAATCAAAAATAAGATATGACGTTGGATGATTCAATATACAGTTAGCTCTCGCACGAGGATAGATATCTAAAAGATTACTCTCATCACATTTCCGCCCAGAAACATTCAGTTAACTCTCTCGTTTATAAAGCTGTATCACTCTCTAGGCCACAGTCTCTTCAATCAGTACTAAAACATTCGATGTTCAATCGAGATGCAACATGCTTTATTCAAAAACATACATGTCTCCGAAACCAGAAGTTAAGCAGATCAGTTCTTGGCATCGTGTAATTCCTTACATATAACTGTAATAATGTTGAGACATAAAATACCAGGTGTACAAGTATGAAACGCGGATTTTTTTCTGAAAAAAACATGTTAAATTCGGAAGAATAATAAAAAGTACTTTATTCAAAGTATGCTCCATCGCTTGTTATACATTTTTTTCCCATCTTTCGGGCAATTTGTGAATACCACGCCAGTGAAAATCTTCCCCTTTTGCTGCGAACCATTCATCATGACATTTTTTCACATCTTCGTGCGAACCAAAGCGCTGCTCAGCAAGTGCGTGACCCATCGATGCAAACAAGTGATAATCGGAAGGAGCCAAGAGTGGTGAGTAAGCCGCATGGGGTAGAACTTCCCAGCTGTGCTTCCAAGCATCGTCTTTCTACCAAAGCAATTCGGTCTTGCGTCGATGTGGATGGTGCGCCTGGGTCTACCCATGATTTTTGCGCTTGAGATTCTCAAAATAAATCCACTTTTCATCCCCTGTAATTATATGATGCAAAAACAGCTTCCTTTTGTACCGAGCAAGCAAAATGTCACACGTGTTTTTGCGCTTTTTTCCATTTGCCTGTCGTTGAACTCATGTGGTACCCATCTACCGGTCTTCTGAATCTTTTCCATCTCTAGTAGCCGATTGGAAACAGCTTGTTGACTAACGCCCAATTGCTCGGCGAGTTGTTTTTGTGTTTGCGAATCATCTTCGTCCAACAATGCTTGCAATTCCACATTTCCGTATTTTTTTTTTCCACGTTCCTTATCTGCAACATGGAAGTCACCACTTTTGAAACGCCGAAACCATCGTTCACACGTATCTTGCGATGGAGCATGTTCACCATAAGCTTCTCGAAGTAATCGGTATGATTCAACAGCAGTTTTCTTCAAATGAAAACAAAAAATTATGCTGTCCGCGTATGCTCTTTGTTCGGTATAAATTTCGACATATTGAAGACAACAACACAACACTATGCACACACTTTTCCAGTTTATCACTCGTGCGCGTCTGCCACTTGTTGATGACACAACAAAATGGCGCAGTGTCAAATCCTTATAGCACAAACTGCATTGGTGCACCATCTGTTGTCTGAAATCCGAATTTCATACACCTGGTAATAACACGATTTTCTGCGTGCACTAAACTTTCATCGCATCTCAAATCCGACAAAGAAAAATTCTCCTTGAAAAGTTCAGGAACCTACAGTATCCCATGTAACTATGGTAAAACCTATGTATATAGCAAAACGAGCAGAAATATATATACTAGAATTAAATAATATTAAAGTACTAATGTACGTCTTCGTAATCTTTCCACCGCAGTACCACACCACCATGAAACAGAACGCCAGATTCTCTTTGATCGATCAAGTATTCTTGCAACAAATTCCTTTTTCTAGTCTAAAAACACTTGGAATTTCATCGAAATATCTAAATAACCGACACTGGGCTTTACCTCCCACCAAACAGACCATCCGTTTTTATTGTAAGTAAAGTAACATTTAAATCTCTTCGAATTTCTTTATGACGAATAGAGTACTGGTGATCTTTGTTGCGGAATTAAGATAACTTAATGTTTTGTTTCAGAAAAATAACGAATTTATAGACACATAATCACTGAGAAGTGAAAAGTTTTCTTTCAATAAATTTAAGTTCACAAGATTCGATTGGTTTTGAATTACAGATATTCATAATTTAACTTATTTGCAGAAAGACTACAGTCTGTCAAGTAAGAACGTGACCCTTTGTTTTCCTGAAAAATATGTGTTTCGATAACATTTTTTGCGATCAATGTACTCTTTGGTGTGTTAACAACGGCGCAGTTACCTTAGTAAGTTGAATCGCCTTCTGCATCAATAATCGCCTGACATCTTCGAGGCATGCTGTCGACGAGATTTTCTATATACTCAGCAAATTTTTCGAATCTCGCAAGATAACTTAGCCAAAGTCATCAGAGTCTTTCCTTTGAGCTTTCTCTTTACAAAGGACCAAACGTTTTTAATATGGTTGACGCGATGATCGCTCCTGAAGAAGCTAACATTGTTAGCGAAACGCCGTCGAGCGCAAAAATAAAGTGTTTGGTGTAGTGGTGATATATACTGAGTAGTGTCATTGTGCCAAAGATTCCACATTCCCAACTTAGTTTGTGCTTGATGTCAAAGCTGCTCGCTTGGGCCCACGTTAAGATAGTAGAGGGGCCCTTCAAAATCTCCGGACGCCAACCATATTAAAAACGTTTGGTCCTTTGTAAAGAGAAAGCTCAAAGGAAAAACTCTGACTTTGGCACAGTTATCTTTATTTTTGCGCTCGACGCGCGTTTCGCTAACCATGTTAGCTTCATCAGGAGCGATGATCGCTCCTGAAAAAGCTAAGAATGTTAGCGAAACGCGATTCGAGTGTAAAAATAAAGTTTTTGGTGTAGTGGTGATATATACTGAGTAGTATCAAGCACAAAGCACAAAGATGTTGTTGAATGGTCTCATGGGACACATTCCAACCCGATTTTCTTAAGTTTGCCGCTCCTTGAGGCAGCGTCAGTTTCGGGTCCCCTGAAAACAAAGACACGTTTCGTTTTTCGACTTTCTGGGTGACTTGCCTACCGAATCACGTTTTGGCAAGTTGTCGACATTTTCGTCTAGTTAAAATGATTTACTCACTTCTCACAAACGACACCTTGGCGGCCGCGGAATGTGTCATTTTAGACCTCTTTAGATAGGAACAAAGAAAAATTGCCTCGAGTCGACGCGCAAACAAGTGACTCATTTTAAATTCTACGTGATTTCGACGAAAGTTCGAAATCGACTGATAGTTCTACTAAAATGCTTCGTAGACTAGGGTTCCCTCTACCGATTTTTGGTTGGGACGCTAGAGTCGTAACTATCAAAAATATTAATTATCGCGGACACGTTCTTACTTGACACACTGTATATAACAAATATTTCATAAATATGTAATAACCGTCACCCTTTAAGACTTTATATATAAAATATGCTATCCTCAACTAAAAGAAAATTAATAGCAGTATTTCAGAAATAAATTACGCCTTAAAATACATAATTCATGGTTATAAAGATAACTGAAAATTTGTATAACATTGGATAGTAACGTTAATATATGGACGATAAATTTTGCCTACGTCATACGCTTCACCTTCTTCTACTTCGCATATCCTTATGAGATTCATGCTCAGGTGAATACGTATCCTTGTGGAGCAAGCTCGTGTCTTTTTTGAAGCTGGCGGTTACTAAAAGAATTGTCGAGCCTTCTTTTTTATGATGTTTTTTTCTTCAGAATAAAGTCAAACATATTTTATAGTAATATTGCAAGAACAGTAGACTCAGGAAAAACATAATTAAATAAATATACATAAAGATCGCATACTTCCGTTATAAAACTCTCGTTTTATCGAATGAACGAAGCCTATCAAAAAGTATTCGACCTTTGTGCGGAAAAAGGTGATGCCACAGCAAACATAAAACACAGTAGCGACGCTCAAGAAATCTTTTGTTCACGCATGCATCCCCTATCATATCAATAACATGGCTGCCAGAGCGTTAGAGTGTTGTATTTACATCTGGATTTCAAGGAAAATCTTTTCATAACGTGCTCCGAAATTCATTAGTAAAAATTTAACAGTAAGTAAATGACTCGTTTGACGTTATAATTGAAAATAATTACAAAAAGATGTCGAGAGGAAGTTTTTGTTGTGCGGTTAGTGCTTGTAAAAATATATGTGGTATCACCAAAGGAGTTCGTTATTTTAGTTTTCCCAAAGATTTTAAAAGGTAATTTATTCATAATTCTTTATTTCTATCATGCATTATATTATATAAAGATTACGATAATTGCATTTTCATATTAGGGATACATTTCATTTGTAAAACAGTTATGTTTAAGTTCAGAAGAAAGATGATTCTCATTTTAGAATTATACGCGCGAAGCTGCAGGTGCGCAGAGATATATTCTGAAAATGAACAGGCCCCCTCCCCCCCCCCCCCGGACGATATCTCTAATAGTTGAGAAATATGAATTCAACAATAAGATATTTAAATAAAAATTTAAACGTGCAAAAAGCGTTCAAGCCAAATTTATTTTTTTTCCTTTTATTTTTTGCCTTTTTCCCTGTTTTACTAAGAATTTGACAAAAAATGTTTCTAAAAAAACTTTTCTCGTTTTTTTTTTCCTTTCAATCAGCAAAATTTATTTTTATTCTACAAAATGGGAGTTCTCTTGAAAAAAGGAATTTGAATATTTTAAAAAACTCGCGGGCGTCATACCAGTAATATGGCGACAGGTCATATGTTCATTACAAACTCGAACCTCTTGAGGTCAAAGATGCTGAGTCGGACTGTCACTTCTGTGTTTTATGTTTACTGTGGTGATGCCCTCTAGAAGGCATATGTAAGTCCGCCGTCCCGTACGCCATTATTCCACCTCTGCTCTGAAATTGAAAACCTTTCGGTTAGGTATCAGGGAGACTGGCGAACAACTGATACCTCATGTTTTAGTAAAAAAGTTTGGAACAGTGGTGAGAAATAAGTCAGAACATTATCGTGATGAAGCTGCTAACATCGAGAGTTGCTTAAGTTAAGCGCTTTACGCTGAACCGCATCACCAAGATGGAAGACTCCTTCATAGTATTTTTTAGTATCTTCATCTACGATAACTGCATTGTAAGCTATTTGTGGGCTTCTGCAGTAGGGCTCACTGTCCGCAGAAGGAATATATGACACGGTAATACACCATATCAGTGTAAGATCTAGCTTACCACTCTTCGTAACATCTTTTACATAGAGACCTCATTCCTTTGAAGTAAAATGTCTAGGACTACACCGAGTAAAATCTGCAGCGATTCGAGATCAAAGTAAATTGCTAATTACGCACACGCTCCGCATTTCAAAACTAGTTGACTGTTAAATATAGTCACGGTGGGAATTAAAGCTTATCGATTAAAAATGTTATTCATATTACTTTACAATAACAACACCTCGGAAAATCAGTATTTACGTATACAAACATAAACGGTCTTGTACCGATCTCGATTTATTATTAACAGTTAAATATAATTACCTCTGAAGTACATTAACACAAAGGCGCCAGCGTATAATATCCTGTTTAAATCCGAATTAAATTTCAAAGACCTCCATTTTTTTAAATTGAAAATACAGGAGCTTGAAGCTACACAAAAATGTCAGACTGTAACGTCTTGGAAAACACTAATAAAGTATAAAATTTTTACAACGATGACATTGACAGTAATAGTAAAAAAACTCCAGCTAATCCACAAATAAAATTTTAAGTGGCTTGAAAAGCATGTATCTCCTTCATTATTAACGTTTTACATAAATAAAACATCAAAATCTAAAAAAAAATATGTAGTAAGCATGCAAAAATGTGCCGTTTTCTAGTTACAGGAGATCCATCAGCTGAAAGTTACCTACTTTAATTTTCGCCGCATAACAAGCGAATTACGATGGTAGGATCCAACGAACTGTATCAAGTAGGCATACCTAATACTCCATCGATTTGCCTGAATAAGAGAACAGTGGGTAAACTGCTTTTAAATAAGCCTTGTCCGTTTTCAGTTATTTTACATTAACCACATATGCCTGAGGATGATTCCTCAAAAAACGCTGCCTGCTTTTAAGTGTTGACCTTGTCGATCACTTTGTAGGCTTGAAAGCTGCTGTGTCAGCTTTTGGTGGAGTATTAGGTATGCGTACCATTCGTTGTATCCTACCATCATGTCCCGTAACCCGTAAATTCTGTTCTCTTGTTTGTCAATCCTGGCTCGACTGACGAGCCGTAATACGGCGAAACGCGTCTCGGGATAGATTTGACGAATAAGAAAACAGTGGGTAAACTGCTGAAAAATGGTCCGATTTCAGTTATTTTACATTAATCACAAGCGAATTAGTCTATAGATTTTGCGGAACAGCAATTCTCACCATGAAACTATTGAAATCAATATTATTAATTAGCAGTATACCACTAGCACGAAGGAAGTACGGTTTTAAATAAGACTAGTTAGTTTTCCCAAAAATTATGCCCTACTTATTAGCTCTATTTATTTCATACAAATAATCGTGGAACATTTGTAAACAAACATTTATTTTTTACTAAAACCTTAAAACTAGAATTGTTCTACTGACGAACTTTTGTCCAGATTATATCTTCTATAATATATATAAAATGCAACGTCTTTCTGTCTGTCTGTCTGTCTGTCCGTTAGTACTTTTTTTTCTAAAACATACATATGTTCTCTGGCCAGGTTATAGGCTATATTTTATTACGATAGGTAGCATAAGGAATGAGCAGTGACGTAAAATAGTGAATGATGTCGGAAATAAGTTTGCCGCTAGCGCGTGCTTTTGCAATACACAGCCTAAACCATTAAATATGGAACAATATTATGTAGCAAACAATATCTGTAATGTATAATCTATAATATATATAAAATGCAATGTCTCTCTGTCTGTCTGTCTGCCCATTAGTGCGTTTATCATGCGGGAACCACTTATCCGATTTACCTGTCTTTTTTTAAATTCATACATATATTCTTTGGCCAGGTTATATAATAATAATAATAATCTATATCTATAATATATATAAAATGCAATGTTTGTCTGTCTGTCTGTCTGTCCGTTAATGCACTTATCCCTCGAGAACTACTTATCCGATTTACGTGATTTTTTTAAATTCATACATGTTCTCTGACCAGGTTGTAGGTATATATTTTATTACACCTATAATATATATAAAATGCAACATATCTCTGTCTGTCTGTCTGTCCGTTAGTGCGCTTATCACTAGAGAACCACTTATCCGATTTTCGTACTTTTTTTTAAAAACATACATATGTTCTCCGGCCAGGTTATAGGCTATATTTTATTACGATAGGTAGCATAAGGAATGAGCAGTGACAATAATAGTAAATGAAGTCGGACAAAGTTTGCCGCTAGCGCGTTCTCTTGCAATACACAGTCCAAACCATTAAATATGGAACAATATTATGTAACAGAGAATATCTATAATATACATAAAATGCAATGTCTCTCTGTCCGCCTGTCTGTCTGTCTGTCTGTCTGCCCGTCCGTTAGTGTGCTTATGGCCGGAGAAATACTTATCCGATTTACGTGCTTTTTTTTTTAAATATACGTATGTTCTCTGGCCAGGTTATAAGATATATTTTATTATTATTAGGTGACATAAGGAATAAGCAGTGACGATAATAGTGAATCAAGTCGGAGAAAAGTTTGCCGCTAGCGCGTTCTCTTGCAATACACTCCCTAAAGCATTAAATATGGAACAATATCATGTAGCAAAGAATACAATATATATAAAATGCAACGTTTTTCTGTCTGTCTGTTTATCCGTTAGTGCGCTTATCACTCGAGAACCACTTATCCGATTTACGTGTTTTTATAAATTTATACATATGTTCTATATAATTCGATATAAGCCTAGATAATGGGAGATAAGGTGAGATAATGGGAGATAAGGAGAAATAATGGGAGATAAGTCGAGATAAGCGTCGATAATGGAGATAAGGTGAGATAATGGGAGATAAGTATAAATAATGGGAGATAAGGAGAGATAATGGGAGATAAGCAGAGATAAGTCTAGATAATGGGAGTTATGGTGAGATAATGGGAGATAAGGAGAAATAATGGGAGATAAGCAGAAATAATGGGAGATAAGTCGAGATAAACCTAGATAATGGGAAATAAGGTGAGATAATAGGAGATAAGGAGAAATAATGGGAGATAAGGAGAAATAATGCGAGATGAGCAGAGATAAGCCTAGATAATGGAAATTATGTAGAGATAATGGGAAATAAGGAGAAATATTGGGAGATAAGGGGAAATAATGGGAGATATTTTATTACGTTGGGTAACATAAGGAATAAGCAGTGACGATAGTAGTGAATCAAGTCCACGCGAGCGGAGCCGCGGGCCCGGCTAGTTTCATATATGGAACATTATTGACGATATATTCATTACGCCTTTTTTTATATATTGATTACGTTCGAACTTTGAAGTATTTGATGCATCAACACTACACACCAGTTATCATCACCACAGGTGCTTTATTTTTGTGGCCGACGCACGTTTTCGCGAACCATATTAAAGAGCCGATGATTGACTAAACCTAAGATTAAATACTATATTATTTATGTTAAAAGTGTGAATCACTGAAAATCACCAGTACAGAGGGTGGTTTTACAAAAAATCCTCTTATTTAGATTATTTTTACATTTTAGAATTTCAATATTTTGCAATAATCGGTTCTGTTAGAGTACGTAGAAATTTTACTATAAGTCTTAGTAAATTATTACTATGATTAACATAGTTATAAAATCGCGTGTAGAGTGCCAAAATTAAGTACTTAGTATTATGATAATAACTGTTGTGTATTTATATACTGATACATTACACTGGTCAACAAAAAAAAAGAAAATTGCTTGTTTCCTGTGATTTTTTTTTGTTTCTATCTCAAATTGACGCGTATTTTTTAAATATGGCAACAATTTTTCTCTAACAGCTTTTGTTTTTGAGTTATAGCTAACTACCCTCATTTACTATTTTTACTTAGATTTTCGTTTTTTATTGGACACTATAATATATTTTGTTGTTGTTTTTTAGATATGGCTTCGTCAAGAAGATGTTGTGTGCTTAATCCCGATTGTTTTTGCTATATTTGTGGTGAATATATATTTGCAAAATATCGAATACCTATATCGGACTTTGTGAAAACGGCGTATCATCAATACTTTAAAATAAAATTGTGTAATCAGGACAAGCCATGGGTTCCTCATATTGTATGCCAGAAATGTGTGGTGTGTCTACGGTTATGGTCCAGTGGAAAAAGAGATGCAATAATGTTCGTAACACCCATGATTTGGCGAGAACCTCGAAAACTATCATGACGATTGCTACTTCTGCGTTGTCAAAATAAACGGAATTAACCCTGGAAATCGAAGTAAGTGGTCATATCCTAACTTATCTTCTACTCAACGACCTCAATTAAAATCACAAGAGGTACAACCCAGCACATCTAAATCTTCTGATGATCCAAATCTCTGTGAACCCGAACGAAATACATCAAGTGAAGACTCTGATTCAGACTACAAATGTAGCCTTTCAGAACCTCAACCATTTAATCAGAAAGAACTAAATGACTTAGTAAGAAATCTGAACTTACCAAAAGAAGCTTCTGAAATTTTAGCATCTCGTTTAAAAGAAAAAAATTTGCTTTACTCCGGAAACCAACATTACATTTTATCGTACCCGAGAAAAAAATCTGTTACCGTATTTTTTTCAAGAGAAGGATTTAGTTTTTTGTAACGATGTTGGTGGTATTTTGCAGCAGATGGGATTAAAACAGTACCAACCTAGTGATTGGAGTCTTTTCATAGACAGCAGCAAAAGAAGTTTAAAGTGTGTTTTGCTTCATAATGGTAACAAGTACGGATCTATACCTATTGCACATTCGACGACTTTAAAAGAAGAATACGTAAATGTTTCTAAAGTTATGGAAAAAATTAAGTATCAAGACCACAAATGGGTCATTTGGTTAACTTTATTTTAGGTCAACAAGGGGGGTACACAAAGTTCCCTTGTTTCATGTGTCTCTGGGATAGTTGTGACAAACAACACCATTGGTCACAAAAAGTTTGGCCAGTGCGGGAAGAGCTAAAAGTTGGTACAAAAAATGTTATAAACGTGTCTTTAGTTAGCCGAGACCGCATCATACTTCCACCACTTCATATTAAAGTCGGCATAATGAAACAGTTTGTGAAGGCGCTTGACAAAAGTGGCGAATGTTTCAATTTTCTTTCACGCAAGTTTCCAGGATTAAGTTGAGAAAAATTGAAAGCTGGTATTTTTGATGGGCCACAGATTAGGCAACTCGTGAAAGATCATAATTTTGTCAAATCAATGACTGAAGTCGAATCCACAGCTTGGAATTCATTTGTTTTGGTTATGAGTAGCTTCCTAGGCAAAAAGAAATCTGACCACCATGTCGAGCTTGTTGAGTGCATGCTATCGAACTTGCAAGAGCCAGGGTGCAACATGAGCATAAAAATCCACTTCCTGCACTCGCATTTAGACTGATTTCCACCAAATCTGGGTGATTTTAGTGAGGAGCAGGGTGAAAGATTTCATCAGGATCTTCGGACAATGGAAGAGCGTTATCAGGGGCGGTGGGACTCACATATGATGGCAGACTACTGCTGGAGTTTGCAACGAGATCTACCTAAAGTCGTTCATTCAAGGAAATCTTATAAAAGATCATTTGCTAGTGTTCAATAGAAATTTTGTTAACATAATGTATTATTTTTTGTATTTTTTTTGGCAAAATAATAAAACTGTATATTTCAAAAGGTAAAGCTGTTAGCAATCTCCCAGTATTTTTTTTCATAGTCAGGGCCATAGAAATACCCAATAACAGAAAAAAAAAATAAAGGAAGCAAGACTTGTGTTGACCAGTGTTATCGGATCCTAAAGACATCGGGAGGAAAAACTCAACGCACTGCATTAGCTATATTTGGCTAATTTATTTCTTTTAGTGGGTAGTATTAATACTGCTATTAAAAAAACCTCAATCCAAAAAACAACCTTATATAAAATAGCATTTTCGTCATAAATATTAACAAAATTTAAAAAAATTTAACCAAAATGAGCATAAAATACAATTAAGAAGTAAAATATTAATCTCGACGAGTATATTTCAAAGATAAAAAGAAAATTGTCGCCGTTCTGCTGCAAACTCAACAAAAATAAATTATGTCGTTTCGGTGATAAGGTACGTGGTTTCAAGTAGCAAGAGCAAGCATAAATTGATAAATTGTTATAAGCTTTTCAAACGCCGTAATATTTTCCTTTTTACCTACTTAATTCTGTCGCCTTGCAAGAAAGTTATGGTAGCTATTTACACTGAATCTCATGATAGAGTTTATAAGAAGAGTGTCGACAGCTATAAATTTTCAACGAGCAGAATATAAATCTCACACATGACTAACAGGAAGCGGTTTGTTTGTTGCTATTTATTCTAGTCTCAAAAAAGGCTATATAAAACGAGTCTGATAGAAAAGGACTGAAAAAATATGATTTTCTAATATGTTCTTCTTTTTCCTCCTTTAGTAGTATAGACACGATTCTCTGCATTTTACGGTCTTTACCAATCTTTACTACTCTTTCTTTTGTCATTCGAGCTATATGTTTATACATTCTATCTTTCAGTTTAACACCCAGTCATTTACATTATCTATTGTGTATGTTTGTCGCCTAGTCTTTATTCGTCCCTGTTATTCTGCACAATATTTTCATTGTAAATTTTATATTTGTATGTTACTGATTGATGCGATTCAAAAACATGCACTCGAATATAATCAGTATAATTAGTAACATTAAACAATTTAAGGTTAATAAAAAAATATACCCGACATACTAAAATCATAAAACGTTAAAAAATAATTCCTCACAACTCTGCACTCGTTAGTCTATCGAAAGTAAAATTTCACCTGCGATTGGTCGGTTTCCCTCTAGTGATGATGTTAGCAACAACAGGGGCAATGATAAATCTGAATTAGAATCTACGCTACTAAAATGGTGATTTACTATAGTAAATTTTAAATTTACTCTAGTACAACCTTTTCTCAGCCTGTGAGGCGCGCCTCACTAGCGAGGCGTAATTACACGATTGGGGAGGCGAGAGCGTATGAAAAGAAATTATTATGAAAAACATTCATTAAAAACATTTAATATAATTTGTTGAAAGGAAAACAAAATAAAATACATTCTGACATAATAAAAAATAAAATACACATTTACGCTGATATAATACACCTATAAATAGGATTGTATTAGTACTGTACAATGTATTTATATATATATATATATATATATATATATATATATATATATATATATATATATACATATATATATATATATATATATATATATATATATATATATATATATATATATATATATCAATCGGTTTTATAACGTCTTCCGTCTTCCGATGCCTAATTTCCACTCCTCCCGGTTTCTCCATCCCTCCTCCTCCAGATCTCTCTCTAGTACTTCCTTGTTGATTCCTGCTCTCCAGCTTTGGCGTGGTCTTCCTCGCTTTCTTTTTCCATGAGGGTTCCAATTTAAAATCTTTTTAGGTAGTCGGTCTTGTGACATTCTCTGTACATGTCTGTACCATACCAAACTGTTGGGTTCTGATTTCGTCCACTATATCGTGCTTTATTTCTAAAGCTCCCCTTATCGTGTCATTTGGTATGCGGTCTTTTCTGGATTTTCTGGCTGCTCGTCTCCAGAAATCCATTTCTGTAGCTTTTAGTATTTTTTCTGTTCTTTCCTTTAATGACCACACCTGGGAGCTGTAAGTTATTATACTTTTCACTATTGAATTGTAAATTCTCTCCTTATTTTCAATGGTTATGTTTTTGTCCCATAGTATACTATTAAGCATTGCAATCGCTTTTCTTCCTTGGATATTCCTCTCGAATATTGCTTCTTCCAGTGTTCCGTGCCTAGATATTCTCGTTCCCAAATACTTATAACTGGCACAGTGTTTGATGGTGTGTCCTGTGGCCAGTTTCAAGTCCTGCTGTTGTCCTCCGACACACATGTACTAGATCTTTTTTAATATTGACTTCTAGGCCCCATTTTTCATATTCCTCCATAAGTTTTCGTGTCAATGTATTTACCTAATAATTAATATATCAATACTAAATTAAATACAAGTTTAATAATTATTAGTGACTCCCTTGGGCCTCTTTTGCAGAGCAAAGATTTTCGAAGGATGGTTTAATATTAGAAATAAACACTCTGAGTTCTTTTTTTTTATATTTAGCTAAGATCTATATTTTTTTCAAAGCAGCCACCGCAGAAAATCCGGTTTCGCAAAGGTAGAATGTTGAAAATTGTAATAGTATACGAAATTTTCTTGTTATCAGTGCAGAAAACTCATCATTCACCCCTGCTCAAAATTCAAAGAGTGATTTATTATTAAATTGTTTTTTGATTTTGCCACTTGCCGTGAAGTCTATGAAGATTTCTTCTTCAGAAGTTGAGAGACCTTCGGAAGTATTTTGAAATGAATCCCTAACTCACTTGTAACTTGCTACCAAGTTGTCGTCAGTAAGAAAATACTAAAATTCTTTGTCAACATGGCTAGATGATTTTCAATGGTTACTAAGTCAACTTTCACATGTTGTTCTTCAGCCTTGTATGTTTTAACACATTTACCCACATTTGCCAACATTTCTAGGTTTTTTTTGCTTAACATTTCTGCTCCACAATTCCAATTTTCTACAAAAAGCATTAATTTTATCATTTGTATCGAATATATGTGTATTTGTCCCTTGGAGTTGAAGATTTAAGGTATTTAGTTTCTCGAATACATCGACCAAGTAGCTCAATTGTATCACAAATAAACTATCTCGAAACTTGTCGGCTTCCGGTCGGTTTTCCTCTTCTAGAGAAATGGCGATTTCATTTCTTAATTCATAAACACGTTGTAAACATTTCCCACATGATAACATTACAATGAAAGACCAAGAAAGATGATTCGAAAGAAGGTGGCAGCAGATGCGAATGTGCTGAACACTTTCACCGACTCCGATATGGCAAGAATAGGAAAAAATTTGAACCGAGCTAGACTGCAGTGCTATCCAAAGTTGCCAACGTCCCGAGACGAAGTTCATGAATATCTCAGTTCAGTCTCGTTGGGAGAACTAATAACGGGATTGAGGCTTTTCATTCAAAATTTGCAAAGGATAGTCATTCGCCTCATCCAAATTTTCATGAATTTTTAGAGGTCATCAAGGGTTTCCAGACTGAAACATACGCGAAAATCAACGCTATACAAACCAGTGCACCAAAGTGTTCGACAAAAAGGTACAATTCAGTATTTTTATAAAATAAGATAATTCAATCTGTACATAAAGAAATTCATGCTGTAACGTTTGTCAAATGCATGTGTTACAAATATAGTAATTACTGAAATGTGTCTTGTGCTTTAATTTTTCACATATAACTTGCATACTTATAGCTCTATACCTACCCGTGACGGACCGCAACTCGGCCGTCAATTTTGGGTTCGAAAAAGGTCTGTACCGCAACTCGGAACTTTCTATTGCCTTTCACCGACCCTTACCGCAACTCGGTATTAACCTCTTGGCGTGGAGGCAACTTAAGTCACTTCTTTCAGAAATCAATTCTTTAGGATGCATGGCAAAGATGTGTGTTTAAGAGTGTAATGTAGCAGCATCTTTTTATTATAACCCTCAAAATTTTGTAACGCCGATGTGAAGAATTTCTTCATTATCTCTATCTATCGAACCTATCTAACAGTCGTTGTGTGAACTTGTCTGTGTCATATTCACAGAAGTACTAGAGGAGTGTCAAGTCTTTTGATTCTTTAGTTTTGCATTTGTTGGACTCCAGTAACCCAAATTCTATTTATTGAGTTTATTAAAATAACCGTTACGGTCGAAATGTGTGTCATCAAAAAATAACTTATTTGTAAATATTGAAGATCATTTAAGCATTCGTTTAACTCAGTTAAACCTCTAAGCGGTATCAGTAGCCTTTAATACTTGCATCATCTGTATCTTGCAAGGGTGTAGACTTAGTTCTTTACGAAAAATATAATGCAAAGCAATAAACTCCGTGGCATATTTTAGGCACTTAATTAATCCTGTATTGAGCAGTCAGGAAGCTTACGAGGGCTATCTCGTTTTTATAAAAATAATGAAAGAAAAAAAATGTTTGGAACAAATCATTTTATTGTTTCTCAAAATATTCGTTTTTAAGATTTATATACTTTTGCATGAGTTGGAATCAATTCTTGAAACATTTTCTCGACTCTGCAGTTGGTACCTTAAAAATATGGTTTTTAGAAAGATTCAACAGCTTCTTGAAGTGATGAAAATCGCTGTCCACGCATTTTTGACATTCGAGAATAATATAAAGTCGTTATGTGATAAATCAGGTGAATAAGGGCAATTAGACATTAATTTGATGTTTTTCTCTGACAAATAATCAATTGTTTCACGTGTTGTGTGAAAGCTCACATTGTCAAGACGTTTTTGGTTGCTTCCTCGATGACTTCTGGCAAACAAATTGTTGTATACCATTCAGCATTAACTGTTCTTCGATCCTCTAAAGCAATGGTTGCAATATGTCCAGTATAACCAAAGAAACAGTTAATTTTGACTTGATTTCCGGCTCGTACGAATATATCCAAGTTTCGTCTCTTGTTACGGTGTTCTATACAGGTTTTGCCTGTCCTTGATGGAATTTTTTAAGCATTTCCTTACACCAATTGACATAAGCATGTTTTTGAGTTGCGGTCAAATTATGCGGAATCCGTCGGGAACAGACCTTTATCACAGCTAAATATTCATGCAAAATCTAATGTACTGCAGTCTTCGACATGCCTAAGTCATATGTCGATCCTCTTCAATCATCGATGTTTTTTTGAACAACAACCGATTTTGGTCGACGTTGACGAAATTTATCGCTGACGAAAGCACGACCATGACGAAATTCTGCAAACCAATTGTAAACAGTCTTTTCTAATGTTGATTCATTATCAAAAGTTGAACAAGTTTAAAAATATATATGACGTGAAATTTCCATTAGTCCACAAAACTGTTTTTTTTTAAACGCTCACTGTAAACAAACTACTTGGCCAACTTCCGAGCTGCCACTGTTTTAACAGTAACAAATGTCAAATTTTACAACTATGGTAAGGTCACATCTCAATACAGCCATCTAGTGGTCGTTTGCTGCGGCCCTCGTACAAGGCTCGAATGTGTGTGCACCACCTTTCTTTTTTTGACTGTTGCGTAAGCATTGTATGCCCAACAAATAAGAACATATTTTTGAGACGTCATGTAGTTAAAACTATAAATATTGGTGTAAAAACTTTATGTTTCATGATATCCATCTATTTTCAGACAGAACGAATTATTCTAGAACTAAAATATCGCCTTAATAAAACAATTTTGTTAGAGATTAGAAAAGATCATTATCGGTGGAAAACTTTGAAAAAGTTGAGAAATTCACGATCAAAGAGCGCCCTTAAAGAAATTTAATTTTAGAGAAGTTAATCGGTTCTCTTTCCCTAAGAGTGCAATAATTTAAATCGCGTACGCCGCATCATAGTCTGCAGTAGAATCGATTGAAGAAAACTTATAATTAAGTTTTAAGCCTTTCAGTTTTGTTAAGTCCTCGTTTTACTTTGAAACAAGGCTTGACAACTAGTGATTTATTCGATTAGAGGATACAATCAGAAACAGTATAGTATGTTCAAAAATTAAAAACACGAGCGTTATTGCTGCCTATTAAGGGGTTACACACACAAGGTCGCTGCAAAAAGTATGTATATTTAAAATAATCGGTCAAGTGCAAGTTAAACTTGCGCAAATAGTGATTGCTTTTAAAATGAAAATTTTTGTTACGAAGGTATAAAATGAGTATTCAACAAAGTTTATTTCCGATCTTTACTAAAAACTAATGACCTTGAAATGTTTGTTTTTTTATATACCAGATAAATTATTAAAGGTAATGATAATTTTAGTTCAATTTATACCCTGTAGAGAATATTCCAGAATTTTTCCAAAATTTTTTGAAATAAAAAGGAGAACAATGATTTTTTGCGATTTTTTAAAAATAATACGAAGAAAAGTGTATGCAAGTAATACATTATATATATTTTTAAACTCGTGTTTTTACAAGCTTTCATTTGATACCCAACTCGATGACCTAGTAAAATTTTTTTTAACTTCCGAGTTGATCCCCTAAAAACAAACCCCATAAGTTAAAATTTAACTTTTCAAAGTTTGCAAAGTTCTGATGAGGCCATCAATTCCTATATTAGTACCAAATTTCAACTTTCTATGTCAAATAGTTTCAGAGAAAATCGGGTGTGACAGACAGACGGACAGACACCTAAATAATCTTATAAGTGTTCCGTACGGAACACCAAGAAGGTTACTATGTGAACAATACAAAAGAATGGCGATTATATATTTTTATTCTTCTTTAAATTATAAGAAAAAATATTTTTTTAAATATGTTTTAAATGTTGCCATGCCATTATTTTTTACCAGGTTAAATGGACCATTGATGAAAACTATGGGAGTTCCTTGTCTGCAGGATAACTTCACAAAAAATAATCCAATATGCAAAATTAAAAATTAATCTTGTAAAATAACGCAGTAGTTAAAAATTGTCGAAGGATTTTTTTTTTCAAAAATAAACAATTTCCGATGTTTCAAACTTTAGTATGAAATTTTAGACCAAAAAATTTATGTTTAATTATTTATAGAAAAATTTAAAAAAACCTTTTGACATTTTGTAGAAAAGGTAATTATTAAGATTAAAGAAAATATATATATTAAAATATTGAAGATTGAGTAATATTGCAGACAGTGCCTCAAAACAGGTAGCGGTACGAATCCGACACCAGGTCACATTTAATGCTTATGTAATAGCATTGTCTTAATTTTTTTTTTATTTAAATAATTTTTAGAAGTACAGAGAATAAAAATCCGTAAAAAAAACGAATTTTTGAAAATTCGAGGTATTTGTAAGTATTTTGTTTTTTTAGGTTGGCACATTATTAACATTTAATAAAAATTTTCTTTATTTTTTATTTGCTTTATATAGAAATAAAAGTGTGTTTCAAAATAGTGAAAATCGCGTGTGACGATTTTTAAAATTAATAACTTTACGACCGGACAACCGAACAAATCGGGTAAATGAGCAATCGGACAACCGGTCAACCGGACAATGGAATAAAACTATGGTGGTAATAATTGAGTTTATAGAAAAATATTAAAATATCAAACAAAATAGTACCTACCATCACGTCCACGTCGCCAGAATCGGGCAAAAGTTATATTTCTATTCCAGACATGGACGTTTTACTAAATAGTATACGGGTAAACGCTCCCTAGATGATTTACATTATTTCAGTGATATGAAAAATCTCAAGACTTGCAAGTTGTTTTGTAATAACATTTCGAAAAAAGGAATATTTCGTGAAAGATAGCAGTTCTGCCTATGTATATATACAGATATAGAGGTATTGCCCCCGGAACCCTGAGAAGCGATGTTATGTACGTACGTGTGTATGCATGCATGTGTGTGTATGTGTAAAACATGCCTGACAGTTCCAGAAGACCCTGCAATACGCTCTTCAGATGGGGTCTTCAGAACTCAATATCTCGGATCCTATTGATTTTCGCGAGTTCTACCCACAGAGACTTTTCATTAGGATCAACCGAATTACATCATATTATCGTTTTCAGCCAATTTCACCGAGATTACTTTTCCATATGTTGTGTGTGGGGTCCTTTCTTCGTGTTCTTCCTGTTAAGACGTTTGTCGTAACAGTAACCCAAATCTTTTTAATCTCTAATGACCAGTTGATCTCCTGGTTTTAAACTTTTAACATTTGTTAAAGGTAATCTGCGTTTCGCTTTGCTGAAACAAATAGCATTGGTTTTGTTGGGGTTTAACCTAATTTTCCAATCGGTTGTCCATACCTCTAATTTATATATTATTTGCTGTAGCTTCCTAACGATCTGCCTTACTTCTCTTGAAGCTGAAGTTATTGCAGTATCGTCCACAAAAGGTGTAAAGTTATTTTGTTGTAAATTATTTGGAAAGAATTTTGGGATCTGCAGTGAATAAATTAAATAAGGTAGGCGGTAAAGTGGAACCTTGCAGTACGTCCGTTTTTTTTTCTTTATCATTAGAGACTCTGTCTTTTATTGGAACTGGGCGTACGCATCTTGATGAATTTGATATGGTTTGAATGTAGGATAATATAACTTTTCACATATCATCACGACACGCTGGACGTCGAACAGGGTTGCAATTTAGACCGTTGTTTTCTACCTGCCCCTACAGCCCTACCAGGAATTTTAAACGGATTGTATAAAATACGTAATTTGTGTTGGACAGAAAAGTCTTTGCCAATTGAGGTTTTGAAAACAAAAATTTCTGTCATAAATGGAAATATATAAGTTTTATAACAAAACTACTTTTATTTTTTCGTTATAATTAAAAAGTTATATCAAACTGAAAATAATTTTTTAAACTTAATACCGATGTCGCGCCGACAGTTCCCGAAAAAAAACGAGCACATGTGAAGTCACAATGTTTATTCCTCAGCAACAGTGCAGACAGCTGATACGAGTGTTTTAGTTTTCAATCAATTTATTTTTGTTATTATCATCAATGTATTGATAAATTTATTGAAAATGTCTAATCTATAAAGTTATCGTGCCTGTTTCGTACCATTTTGTATGAATACTATAAAAACAAGTCCCGAAAAAATATTTTAAATGTACCACAAGAGGTTATACGTCGAAATCATTGGCTCCAAGCAGCACGATGTATTAAGCCTAAAACAACATCAAATTTTTTCTGTAAAGAAAATCACTTCGAAGTAAGTATCTTAATATAATAATGTATTAATAATCATTCATATCAGAATATAAATATAATGCATAGAGTTAGATCACAGAAAAAATTTTAAGGAGACTAACTCTAAATCAGAACCAACAAAAATCGTGATGATACAAGAGTTTTATATATATATATATATATATATATATATATATATATATATATATATATATATATATATATATATATATATATATATATATATATATATATATATATATATATATATATATATATATATATATATTTATATTTAATCTCCAGCTGAATTTATCCATGTAATTTTTAAGAAAATCTGTGACCAAAAAACATTCACAGCAGGTATATTATCAGAACTGGCCTTTATGAATCTTTTGTCACACATTACTGAATTAAATTAGTAACCAACAATTTTTTTTTTTGCACAAAACTTCAATAATTTTGATAGTATAAACACAGGTAGAAGCTGTTGACAGTACTTATGTGAAAACACTTTAGCATAATGACATCACACACATCGTAGGGCTTTCATAGTCATGTATTTTTTTTTTAAATGTTATAAATTTTAATTTATTTATAATTAATTTTTAAAAAGTTTTTCGCATCGATTATCAGTATTATTTATGATAAAGTAAAAAAATGGATAATTATAATAAAAAAATAATTATTTTTATTCAAAAACTCGATTATATAAAAATGTTAAAAGGTAAAATTATGTGAGATATGAATAATAAAATCTATGAAACCAACTGAATCATTTCCTGTTTAATCAAGAGTGAACCCGTGTCAAAAACAGATTTTAAAGAAGCAAGTAAGATTCTATATTACTGTATTTCAAACGTTTACAATTAAATGTTATCTGGAAATCTACTAAAAATTTTTGAGCATAAATTCACACACTTTCTGGCTCACTCCTGAGCTACAATTGGCAAATGTAGACCTCCAATATAAAATATCTTAATTTTGACAAACAAGCCAAAAATTATTAATTAATAATTCATGAAAGTATGCTTCTTGCTTCCGACTTGTTCTTGTTGCGGCTACAGGTGGTACGATTGACTTTGGTCGCTAGCGTCGTACGAGTCAGAGCGTCCCAGATAGACATTTGTCTAGTGAGTGCAAAAATTAATTATTTTTAGCGTCCCCGTACTTTAAATATAGGAGAAAAAGATTACCGATAATAGTCGATCGCTAAGCACTAAGTTTTTTGCCGTTTTAAATCGTACATTCAATATAAAATATTCAGTTTGAATCTTCTTATATTCCATTATTGCCCATATATTTAAATATGAAGTACGATGTGGCTGCGGAAAAGTAATAAAATACTTCTGTGATATAGAACCTAATAGCCCGTTCGGACATTTACATACGAAACACATGTATCAAAATAAATTGGCCACATTTTCAGCAGACTGGGTGATTCTTCAAGCTCGGCAATGGTTACATATAGTTGTTTCCGTTTGGTATTAAATCCACAAAAACTAATACCAATTACATTGTGCCTGATAAAGTATTTTTTAAACACGTAAAAATAATAATGTTTGTGTTTTTAATGTCAGTGTGCACAGTAACACTTTTCATTTCCTTGCTAGTAGTAAAGTATTAGTCCGGGAGGTAGCGTTGCATTTTTGATGGTCATTTCATCCCGCTTAATTTTTTTTGTAATTGATAGTTTAAATATAGCTAATAATTGAAACAAGCGCCAGCTGTCAGAATCGTAGTGGGGCTGGTCCTGGGAAAATGTACAACATATAAAAAAAAAAATTCCAAAAGTCATATCAAATCACTTGAAAACTGATTTTTAAATGGTAACGATATATAAAAAAAATAGTCAGTTGCGTGAGTAATGAAGGATTATAAGTCAGTTACTTGTATAAACTTGTATTAAAAAAAAATGATGTAAAGTCATTTCAAATCGAATGAAATTTTTACATCTCACTCATAATAAAATTAAAATGATAAAAACAACAATCAGCTATTCTTATAATGGGGGAAAGAGCGTTAGCTGAGAGATTATAGGTGCTGAGCGGGCATACAGTTTAAGCATTCTACAGGGTGAGTCAACGATAGAGTAAAGTTCATTATCTCATTTGTTTTTGGGAATGACGAAAAAATGTCAAATACAATAGTTTTAGGGAATGTTATGGTGCAAAGTTTATTTTTGAGTATACAGGGTACTTCAAAAAAGTGTGGCCAATATAACATATGTTTTTTTTTTAGATGGAACATGCAGTTTTCTAATTTATTTTTAAATTCTGTGTAAAATTGTATAACCTTTTTATTAATAACGTTATATACCTAGACCTAGTAGTTTTTTCTATTATTTCATTTTTTTTTTTTTAAAATACTTGTTTTCAGTTTTGTAAAAAATTGCCAGTAGCGCCATTGTTTCTGAAGGTAGAATACTCATAATTGGTTTGAGCGTTCTACAGAGGTGAACAAAAAAATATATGTAAAGAAATTTGAGTTAGATGCTACAGGGTGTTCCAAATAAATTTATGCATTTCGACTATTTTAAATTGAAAAATCTCAAATTTTTCAAAGAGCACACCCTGTATATTCTTATTTTTTCTGATAGATTTTACAAACCCCTCCAACTTTTATTAAGTATGGTATATACCTATTTCTAATAGTTTTCGATTTATTTTGAATTTTTCTATTTTTAACCCTTGTTTTTAATACACTTACGCTATTGGAATATAAAACTTAAGTATTGCTGCCATACAGAACGCTTAATACTGCCTAATATAAATAATTTTCATATACTTTAACTTATCTAATGATTAATTATTACGACGTAATAAATGTATAAATGTTCAAAAATATGCCCGTCTACTTGAATACACATGTTTAGTCGTTTTACTATATTTTCCTTCACTTTTCTTTTATGCATAACGGGCGTTTATTGTCCTGCACGCATCACGTAGCTCCACAAAACGAAGTCTAAAGGTGTTAAGTCACAAGATTGAGGGGGCCACTGAATGAATGTTCCATTCCTACCGATCAATTTTTTACCAAGTGGGTAACGATCGTTTAAAAATTCCCGAACTTTCGCGGTGGTAATGAGCAGGAGCTCCGTCTTATTGGAGGCCACATTTGTTCCCTTTCAAAGTTATTCAAACAACTTCTTTATTCGGAAAGGGATCAACAAACTAGAACATCGTTGGAAGAAGTCGAAAAATAAAAAAGGTGGGGGACTAATTCGTTTTGCAAAAACAAAACGAAAGTTTAGATATCTAGGCCCATTAGGCAGTTAGTGGAAAAAATGTGGACCAATAATTCGAAAAAAAAATTAATATTCCACACCATAAAAATAATTTGTATTATCATTAAGCGACCAATGATTTTGATTTTGAACTTCCTGGACCTCCTGTTGAATAATAATGCACGTTATGGCTGTTAACTGTTCAGAAAAAAAAAACATTATTTTGGATAAAAAATTTGGATCGGCCTCTATTGCTCCATTCATGGTAGTAGAAAAGTTTACTCGTCGTTCAAAATCACGGTTTTGAAGTTCTTGATGTAGTTCCATATGACAGGGGTGACAATTGACGGCTGCTGACCTGGGGATTATCTTCAACATGAAGTACAATCTCCATTTCTTTTTCCTCATTGGTAGCATTCTGGTTTACTACTTTCCGTTTCCTATACTCCACGCTACCACTACCAAAAAACCGTTCCATTAAGTACTGAAAAAAATTTCTAGATGGTATACGTCTATTAGGGTACTTCGGTTCGTGAAGCCTTACTGCTAAAAGACAATTTTTTCCGCCTCGCCCAGTACATAAACTCCATCAATTAATTCATTTTTAGGAAAATCGATAACTATTACCTTTATACGTTACTTACCGCAACAAATTAAACTAGTTTTACTTTCTTAATAGACATGTCAAAATTTGACAATGCCTACATTTTTGTCTTGTCTTGGCAACTATGTGTATTAAAAACAAGGGTAAAAATTGAAAAAATCGAAAACTCAAAATAAATCGAAAAATTAAACTATTAGAAATAGGTATGTTACCTTTATACGTTACTTACCGCAACAAATCGAATTAAACTAGTTTTACTTTCTTAATAGACATGTCAAAATTTGACAATGCCTACATTTTTGTCTTGTCTTGGCAACTATGTGTATTAAAAACAAGGGTAAAAATTGAAAAATTCAAAATAGATCGAAAACTATTAGAAATAGGTACATGAAATACTTAATAAAAGTTGGAGGATTTGTAAAATCTATCAGAAAAAAGAATAATATACCGGGGCGTGCCACTTAACAAAATTTGAGATTTTTCAATTTAAAATAGTCGAAATGTATAAATTTATTTTGAACACCCTGTAGCATCTAATTCAAATTTCTTTACAGATATCTTTTTTTTCATCTCTATAGAATGCTCGTATCAATTATGAGTATTCCACCTTCAGAAACAATGGCGCCACTATCAATTTTTTACAAAACTAAAAAGTAGTATTTTTTTTTTTAAATTGAAATATTAGAAAAACTACGAGGGTAGGTATATAATATTATTAATAAAAAAGTTATAAAATTTTACGCAGAATTTAAAAATAAATTAGAAAATAGGATGTTCCATTTAAAAAAACATATGTTATATCGGCTACACTTTTTTGAAGTATACTCAAAAATAATTTTAAACTGTGCACCTTAACATTCCCTAAAACTCGTCATTCCCGAAACAACTGAGATAATGAACTTTATTCTATCGTTGACTCACCCTGTATAATTTACTCATTTCTTTCGTTCTAGGGTTAAGTCAGCTTATTGATTTTTTTATTTTAGTTTTAATAATTTTGAAAACGTACAAGAACATTACTTTTAAAACTTAATTTTTATAGTTTAAAACGAAAATTAAAGTTTCGCAACAATACGAAGAAACGTGTTATTAATTCGATTAAAGTTTTTCATGCCAACTTCTAAGCAAGTCGTTTAGATTCTCAACTCGCGAAACTGAAAGCAATTTTCAGTACGTTTTGTAGTCAATTTAAAGCAGTTTATAAACGCCAAAACAATAAGAATTCGTGCGGAACAATCTTGTATATAATTTTCTTACAAAATGTCCTATTCCGGTATTCTTTGGATAAACTAACAACTATTTGCCAAGCGATTTTCTAACAAAGTTGCTTAACTTTTGAATGGATTAAAATTTAATTATAACTTACTTACTATTGTTGGTTGGCGAATTGTATAATATACTATAATAAAATATTAAATACCGCATAGTGACATAAACATTCGCTTCAAGATTTTTGACAAGCAAGCAAAAGATTATCTGCCGATCTTGCAGTCAGGATTCCATGTTAAACTGTAGATTTCATTAC
>CM032456.1:45733919-46012575 GCA_019049505.1 Pachyrhynchus sulphureomaculatus
TCATCGAGTGCCTCTCCAAGAATCCAAGAAATCTCCCATTGATAATCCTCTCAAAGATCTTTCCACATTTCTTATGGATTGACTTTACAATGGCATTTTTTAGGAGATCAGGATATATACCCTGCTCAAAACACAAATTAATGATAAACGACAGTGGCTCAGATATTATTTCTGCAGGTAGTAAAGTAATTAGAGATATTATTAGATACCATACGATTTATATACTCTTATAATGATGCACAGTTCAATCATCTCACATTAAGTCAAAATAAAACTTCCCTTTATCAAATTGTGGTACTTCCTACGGACAATCTAGTAAATATAGTGCAAAATAGAAAAAAAAAAAAAACTGTTTATGTATATATATATATATATATATATATATATATATATATATACATATATATATATATATATATATATATATATATATATATATAACATATATATATATATATATATTATATATATATATATATATATATATATATATAACATATATATATATATATATATATATATATATATATATATATATAACATATATAAATATTATATATATATATATATATATAACATATATATATATATAACATATATATATATATATATATATATATATATATATATATATATATATATATATATGTATATGTATATATATATATATATATATATATATATATATATTATATATATATATATATATTATGTTTTTCATAGATTTAATTTATTGTTCTACTGTATCTTAAACGGGTAGTCCGTTAGCGCCGCCTGTTAATAACATTTAAGATAATATTATGTTTCTTAGTTTTAGTGTAGTTTTGTTAAATGGTATAACTACAATACTAGTTTAATTATAGTTGTAGTAAGGGGTCGAACTTTGTGTTTAAATTTATCTAAGTCCGTGGGTTTATTACTAAGAGTTAATTTAAAGGGTTAAAATACATTAAATCATTTTTAATTGCTTGGAATAAGTCCTTTATATAGAGTGATTTAATCTAAGTGGCCTATTAAAAGTCTCCAGAAAGTGTGTTAACTTTAACACAAAATAGCTCCCGCACCATTCATCTTGAAGTAAATTCACCTGAAGTATGTAATAATTTTTATCCTCTACTCAGAAACGTCCTAACTAACCTGAACCAAAAATTCAAAATTTTTTCATTTTCATCAACACAGAAAGTTGATGTAGTCCTTATATCGGTAGATCTACAATAGAAACTAAATAGGATATGCCCTTCGCTTTCTAAATGTACTGGTATACTGCTATTGGTAGGGCTTGGATGCTGACCAACTGTGAAAGGTTCTTTTATATGACTTAAGCCAGGCATTTGATTGTGTACCTTATCCTTCGGGATAAATTTTATAGCAATAATGCATCCATCATTACTTGTTTATAAAATCCTATTCACATACTCATAATAAACAACATCAATAAATAGCAGCCCACAATATAATTTAGACTAATATACCACAAAAGTCAGTCCTAGGCCATTGCTGCTTATAATTTATATAAATGACTAGCCAGGCCCGCAGCTCCGCTCGCGTGGACTTGATTCACTACTATCGTCACTGCTTATTCCTTATGTTACCCAACCTAATAAAATATCTCCCATTATTTCTCCTTATCTCCCAATATTTCTCCTTATCTCCCATTATCTCTACATAATTTCCATTATCTAGGCTTGTCTCTGCTCATCTCCCATTATTTCTCCTTATCTCCCATTATTTCTCCTTATCTCCCATTATCTCACCTTATTTCCCATTATCTAGGCTTATCTCGACTTATCTCCCATTATTTCTCCTTATCTCCCATTATTTCTCCTTATCTCCCATTATCTCACCATAACTCCCATTATCTGGACTTATTTCTGCTTATCTCCCATTATCTCACCTTATTTCCCATTATCTAGGCTTATCTCGACTTATCTCCCATTATTTCTCCTTATCTCCCATTATTTCTCCTTATCTCCCATTATCTCACCATAACTCCTATTATCTAGATTTATCTCTGCTTATCTCGCATTATCTCTCCTTATCTCCTATTATTTATACTTATCTCCCATTATCTCACCTATCATTATCGAGGCTTATCTCGACTTATCTCCCATTATTTCTTATATCGAATTATATAGAACATATGTATAAATTTATAAAAACTCGGATAAGTGGTTTTCGAGTGATAAGCGCACTAACGGACAGACAGACAGACAGAGAGACGTTGCATTTTATATATATTGTATTCTTTGCTACAAGATATTGTTCCATATTTAATGCTTTAGGGAGTGTATTGCAAGAGAATGCGCTAGCGGCACACTTTTCTCCGACTTGATTCACTATTGTCGTCATTGCTTATTCCTTATGTCACCTAATAAAATATATCCTATAACCTGGCCAGAGAACATACGTATGTTTAAAAAAAAGGCACGTAAATCGGATAAGTGGTTCTGACGGACGGACAGACAGACAGACGGACAGAGAGACATTGCATTTTATATATATTATAGATATTCTCTGCTACATAATATTGTTCCATATTTAATGGTTTGGACTATGTATTGCAAGAGAACGCGCTAGCGGCAAACTTTGTCCGACTTCATTTACTATTATTGTCACTGCTCATTCCTTATGCTACCTATCGTAATAAAATATAGCCTATAACCTGGCTGGAGAACATATGTATGTTTTAAAAAAAAAGTACGAAAATCGGATAAGTGGTTCTCCAGTGATAACCGCACTAACGGATGGACAGACAGAGATACGTTGCATTTTATATATATATTATAGATGTAATAAAATATATACCTATAACCTGGTCAGAGAACATATGTATGAATTTAAAAAATCACGTAAATCGGATAAGTGGTTTTCGAGGGATAAGCGCATTAACAGACAGACAGACAGACAGACAAACATTGCATTTTATATATATTGTAGATATAGATTATTATTATTATTATATAACCTGGCCAAAGAATATATGTATGAATTTAAAAAAAGACAGGTAAATCGGATAAGTGGTTCCCGCGTGATAAACGCACTAAATGGACAGACAGACAGAGATACGTTGCATTTTATATATATTATAGATGTAATAAAATATATACCTATAACCTGGTCAGAGAACATATGTATGAATTTAAAAAATCACGTAAATCGGATAAGTGGTTCTCGAGGGATAAGCGCATTAACGGACAGACAGACAGACAAACATTGCATTTTATATATATTATAGATATAGATTATTATTATTATTATATAACCTGACCAAAGAATATATGTATGAATTTAAAAAAGTCAGGTAAATCGGATAAATGGTTCCCGCGTGATAAACGCACTAATGGAGAGACAGACAGACAGAAATACGTTGCATTTTATATATATTATAGATGTAATAAAATATATACCTATAACCTGGTCAGAGAACATATGTATGAATTTAAAAAATCACGTAAATTGGATAAGTGGTTCTCGAGGGATAAGCGCATTAACGGACAGAGAGACAGACAGACAAACATTGCATTTTATATATATTATAGATATAGATTATTATTATATAACCTGGCCAAAGAATATATGTATGAATTTAAAAAAAGACAGGTAAATCGGATAAGTGGTTCCCGCGTGATAAACGCACTAATGGACAGACAGACAGACAGAGATACGTTGCATTTTATATATATTATAGATGTGGCTTTTACCATTTCAACAATGTGCAATCTAAAAGAGACCAACCTTGTCTCCGGACCGATATATTTACGCTTTTTAAACCAAGACTACCTATGAAAAAGTTTAATTTAACGATAATACGTGCAGTAATAAGACAAGCCGGCGTGGGACTAACGTGTAAAGTTGTAAAGAGAAGATGGGAGCCTTTCTGTTTAAGGCTACATAAGATGCAGCGGAAAAAACTTGATCTGGCACCAAACTTCAACGACGTCGTCGAACAACAAAATGATGATCCTGATCATCATTTTTGGACCACATGGCGTGACAAAATGTGTGAATCGGAGCCACAGGATTTGGCGCGTCAGATTCTTTTTTCTCTTTTAGTTCATGATAATAATAATAACAATGGACGGAAGGCGTGATCATCATTTTCAAAATTTGTCGCGTCGAATTTTTTTTAGATAATAATAATAATATCTCTGGCTGATGTGAGCCCAAGATTGAAAGCATACCTAGCCTCTACCGGAGAGAGTTCAAGCCAGAGATTAGCCGAGGAATTCTTGGTTAAGATAAAGTCACAGTTTATCAACAACATCCGCGAGGCAGCGCAATCTCTAAGGTTCGGTTAAGTCACATATACCACAATCAATATTAACTGCCAAAAATGAACAAAGTCCATATTTTAGCAACTTCGCCTGGCTGATGAGTCGTGAAACGATGAACCGTTTCCCGAGATTGTTCATTAAATCGAAGAACAGGAAATAATTGCTGAAATATGATTCTGTTTCAATTTTGGTATTTAATATTAATTTTGACCGACTCTTAGTGATTGCGGTGCCTCCAGGTGATTGTTGGCAAACTATCAAGCCAAAAATTCCTCTGCCAGTCTTGAAAGATCCCAGACAAGATAGTAATAAGGTACCACCAGTAGATAGTGCTATTATATATATATATATATATATATATATATATATATATATATATATATATATATATATATATATATACATTAAAATTCCGGGTTTCAATCCGTTCGTCTAACAATGAATTTGCACGACGTTTCGCCAAAATCTCATTTGGCATTTTCAAGTGCTCCTGCTGCTGCTGCTACTCAATACTGTGATCTTGCTGCTGCCGCCGCTCGAAGCTAACAGTTAGCTGTGTGTGGTTCAATAAAAGTATCTAGAAAATGCCTCTACTTTTACAAACAATGATTTTCAAACCATATATCATGAAGCAAATTAGTCTGATTCCAGTTCTATTTGAAAAAATGTCTACTTGCAGTTTAACGCTGAATTTTTTCCTTTGCGGTTAAACTGAAATTTATGAGTAGAGAATAAATAAAGCAGGAGAAATTTTCTGTCTCCATAACTTACTGAAAATTAGCAAAATCGAATAGAAAACCTCTATGTGATCCTCATAAATTATTGGTATTTTGATAATAATTTGTTTTACCCTTTTGTATTTACCACGCTATAATAATCCCATTATTTGTTTATTAATTTATATAAAATAGTTATTAAAATAACCAATTATTTCTATTGCAATATTGGAAAATCTGATTTTCCACTAATGAAAATAAAATGTGTGGTCGAATATTGTTCGTTACAATATGTATTTATTTGATACAGCTAATTAAATGAAAATTATGAAATTAGTTAGTGCCATTTTATGTGGAATCACTTTCGAGATAATAGCATAAAGAAATTTTTGACGACTTACAGTGCTCTGAATAGTACCCAAAAATATCGAACGAAAAAGGCTGATACTGTTCCTGAAAAAGTTGTGAAAAGGATTACCTAAAATCAACATTTGCTGTACCATGATAAGTCTTTTTAAGAATTTGTATGACGCGTCAAATCAAAAATAGTAATACTATATGCAATAGACTGTCACGCGAGTTTACTAATGAATAGGTTTAAGACAAGGATGTTGTATATCACCTACGCATTTAAAAACATATGTTGTAAAAGATTGAAATCTATGGAAACGAAACATGTTTATATTAGGAGAAACACGTTTACATATCTACATTTTGCCGTTGCGAGGTTGTTCTAGCAAATGATAAAAACAATTTAAATTATAAGGCGTGAAAGTTGCAGGAGCATATAACGAGTGACAATTATAGTTCAACATGCAAGAAACAAAATACTGGCACAATCTACAAATATTCGATTGAAAATAGAAGAAATAACAATTTGTACTAACTACACATAGTAAGGAGAAGAACTCGATGCAACAAAAGCAGATGACAGGAAGAGTGACTAAAAAATAATAAACAAGGAAAAAAAATAAAATATATGTCAAAACACGATAATCTGGAGCTAGAACAATGCAAAAAAATTACCATGTAATATTTATTAACAGCTTATTAAGTGTAGCCCAATTTATTATGCAAATACCTAAAGAATAAAGGAAAACTGACTCGACGGAAATGAATGTATTTAGACGATCCTTCAAAATATTTAGAAAGGGCAGAATTTGAAATGAAGACGTACAACGAATGGGAATGGATGATTCTATAATGACAGATATTAAAAGGAAACAACTAATGGTCACCTATGAAGAATTAAGGAAGTAAAATTGTCTAAAATAGTAGTAAAATAGATACCCCAAAACTGAGAAATACCTTGAAAATCAAGACAAATTTGGAAAAAGGGAATTTCTAGAAAAATGTGCTCAAGGAAAATTCGAAAAGACTCATGAAATGACAAACAGATATTTCAGTTAAAAATGATATAACGTGAAAGGAGATTTTACACCGATATACAACAAGAATCTGAAGCTCTGGCATTCACAGGAGTGAATGGTAATAGCGTCCGCCTGTAGCTCATACTTTTATATCACGACATAATTTTATGAGAGCAAAACTGGACTTTAGGACTACTAGTGATAGTAGATCGTCAAAATGATAAAAATGTAATCTGAAATACACGAAAAAAAAAAATTGAAACTAAAGAGAACTGTAACCAATACTAAGAGTTTTCCGCAAAGATTTTCTTGATGTCTTAGCAAACGCACAATTGCCTTATTAGATAACAGTTTTTGTTGTTTTTAGTGTTCCGTATGGAACACTTATGGGATCACTTCGATGTCCGTCCGTTTATCTGTCTGTCACAACCGATTTTCTTCGAGACTATTTGACATGGAAAGTTAGAAATTAGCACAAATATAAGAATTAGTGGCCCAATCAGAGCCGTGTAGTTTTGAAAGTTAAATTTTAACTTAAGAAGTTAACTTGTAGGGAGTAGTGAAAAAAGAATTTTGTTTTAAGGTCACCGAGTGGTGTGTGAAATGAAAACTTGTGAAAATACGAGATTGAAAATATATATGATGTAATACTGGTACAAAGTTTTCTTCATATTTTTTTTAAAAAAATGGCCAAGCTCGAAAAGTATTGATCAAAACATTTTGAAAAATTATGGAATATTCTTCATAAAGTGTAGGTTGAGCGAAAATTATCATGAGGGCATTAGGTTTGATAACTTATCTGGTATATAAAAAACTATTTGTCTTGACAATGTGGTGGAGGTTTTTTTTAATATACTTTTCGATACACAAACTGGTGATCGCGACAAAAGAAATTTATTTTATTTAGTTTAAAGGTAATCACCGTACGGAACACTTATTACGCAAGTCCGACTTGCATCTGGCCAGTTTTTATTTTACTTGAAAATCCGGTTATTTCAAAAAAATATTTTTAGACCTATAGACATGTCCCTGAAAAAAATTGGAAACATTGTTAGAAATAAGCATTACAAAAGGGCCGGTAAACGAAATTTTTAAAAAAGGCCTGAATTGTAAAGAAACTGTGTAGCAATAAGTCATTATTCAACGTCTTTAAGTAACGGCTCCTAATATTTATTTTTAGTATTCCGTAAGGAACACTTATAAGATCACTGTCTGTCTGTTAGTCTGTCACACCCGATTTTCTCCGAAACTATTTGTCATAGAAAGTTGAAATTTGGTAATAATATAGGAATTGGTGGCCTCATCAAAGCCGTGTAGTTTTAAAAGTTAAATTTTGACTTAAAGGGTTAGTTTTGGAGGGTGAAATCGGAAGTGAAAAAAAATTTTTTTTACTAGGTCATCGAGTGTAGTGTCAAATGAAAGCTTGTGAAAATACGAGTAAAAAATATATTTACACGTATAATGTAGTACTTGGACTCACTTTTCTTTGCACTATTTTTAAAAAGTCGCAAAAAATCGCTGTCTCCCCACTTTATTTCGAAAAATTCTGGAATATTCTCCACGGGATGTAGATTGAACGAAAATTACCTTTAATAATTTATTTGGTATATAAAAAAATAAAAATTTCAAGGTCATCAGTTTTCACTAAAAATTGGAAACAAACTTTGTTGGAAACTCCTTTGGGGTGTGTTTTGTGAAGTCACTGATCATTTTATACCACCGTAATAAAATTTTTTATTTTAAAAGCATTCAACGTACGGAACACTAATTGTGCAAGTTCAACTTGCACCTGACCGGTTATTTTAATTACATATTAATGAACCGGTCAAGTGCAAGTTAAATTTGCGTAATTAGGGTACGTAGATTGCTCTTAAAATAAAAATTTTTGTTACGGAGGTATAAAATTATTAATGACATCACAAAACACATCGGAAACAAACAAAGTTTGTTTCCAATCTTTACTGAAAACAGATGACCTTGAAATTTTTGTTTTTTTTATGTACTGGATAAATTATTAAAGGTAAAGCAATAGAATTTTTTCAAAATTTTTTTATCAGTAGTTTTCAAGATAAGGGGAGGACAGCGAGTTTTCGCGATTTTTTAAAAATAATACTAAAGAAAGTGTGCGCAAGTATTACATTATATATATTTTTGAACTCGTGTTTTTACAAGCTTTCATTTGACACCCCACTCGAAATTTTTTTAGTTTCCGATTTCATCACACTAACCTCTTAAGTCAAAATTTAACTTTCAAAACTACGCGGCTCTGAAGAGGCCATCAATTCCTTATTAGTATTAAATTTCAACTGTCTATGTCAAATAGTTTCGGAGAAAATCGGGTGTGACAGACAGACGAACGGACGGAGGGACACCGAAGTGATCCTATAAGTGTTCCGTACGGAATATGGTTCTAAAAATGAAAGCATATGTGCATTCAAGTACTTGCATTTTATAAAAACTAGACAGTTCTACAATTTTGACAATTTAAAAAATATATTTTCATAATATAAAATTGTGTTTTATTAGTGGCTATACTTTCAGGAACCCACTCAAATATGAAAGACAAAGGAACTGATTTACCGAGAATCCAATTGTAATAATTAGTTAATTGGTAAAAATAACTTTTTCCTTCAAAAACTGAAAAGAATAGAAAAATCTTCTTCAATTATTTTTTTTGTTTCAATTAAAAATCTCGTTTTCTTCAGGATTTTAATCAACGGTTTTTGCATATTTTTTTTTTTCTTCCTTTTTTTTTTGTTAGGCGATTAAAAGACAAGGAATCAATTTCGCAGCTGTTGGGCTTTTAAATTGCCTTTAAGAGCAGCGAAGACATCTTTTATAATTTGCTTAGAATTTTTATGATGTAAAAACAATTACAGTTTTTGTATCATAATATATTTTTTAATTATTTACGTTTATCTCTTTAAGTTATTTTAGAGGATTTTAACTTCTCTTTTTTTTCAAATTTTTTATAAGCGAGAACAAAAACTCGACTTGTGCGTTTGCACGTCTGCCTGTAACATTCAATGTTAAATGATACATACATCTCGAATTTTCAAAAATTAGATTTTTTTACGGACTTTTACTCTCTATAGTTCTAAGAATGATTTAAAAAATTTTTTTCAAGAGAATTCCATTCCATTACAAAGTTATAACATTAAATATGTCGGACTGGGACTGCTACATTTTTTGATACACTATCTGCAATATTACTCAGTAAATTTTTTAATATTTTTTAACTTTTTTTTTAATCTTAGTAATTACTTTTTCTACAAAATGTCGAGAGGTTTTTTTAACTTTTTTATTAGACATTCTATAAATAATTTAACATAAATTTTTTGGGCGAAAAGTGCATAATGAAGTTTAAAACACCGTAATTTTTTTATGTTTAAAAAAAAATCTTAGACAATTTTTAACTACTACATCATTTTCCAAAATTCATTTTTAATTTGGCAGACTGAACTATTTTTTGTGAAGTTATCCTGCAGACAAGGAGGTACCATAGTTTTCGTCACTCGTGCATTTAACACGATAAAAAATAAATGTTAACATTTAGAAAATATAAAAAAAAATTCTATAATTTAAAGTACGATTCAAGAACAACGTGAATCGCTTTTTTTTTTATTTTTTTTTTTCCGCACACGTGCCACTCCTGGAGCACCTTTGAGACTTCCCTGCAGCACGTGTGCTAGACCTAAAAAAAAAAGAAAAAAAAACAATAAAAATACATAATCGCCATTCTTTTGTATTACCTTAAAATATTTTTTTTTAAATATACATACTTTCTGTAACGCCCAGGTTTATGTAACTCCTAAAGCGGCGTTTCTCAACCCTTCAGTATTTGCGACCCAATTTTCAAACATAATTTTCATCGCGCCTCCCCCCCCTCTCATACAATAACATGCATGCCATAATAATGTATTTTCAGTATTTTGATGCTAAAGCCAAACTATGACCTTAATTACAAACCTGACAAGCTACCAAGAATAAGTAAATTTATTCATATTTGGCAATACATACCTGTTGCGTTGACAAAACTAGAATCGATGCCTCTCTATTGCTCTCTGTCACGTCCACTATATCGGTAGCGGCTTCGCGAAAAGTTCCGAGTTGTCTCGGACATTCGGAAAGTCTGGCCAAAAGTGTATAAATGCTCCATCTCGTTCAATTACAGCCTGTCTCAATCGAGTTGATCCTTCTACTGCTATCGGATTTATCGTGAATGTGTATGTTGTAATTTACGTGTTAATTGAAATTCACGGCAGTAAATTTATACAGAATCATGGATAAATTTTTAAGTGGGCGTAAGCGAGCATTAGACGATAGTGAAGCACCAACAAGTGCACAGACGAGCGTGGTTTCGAAAATAAAATAAAGAAAATATTCTCAAGAATACTTAAATTTAGGGTTTACCAGTACTGAAGCAAACGAAGAAGAAAGACCCCTGTGTGTTATTTGCTCAAAAATCTTGGCAGCAAACAGCATGAAACCAAATAAACTTAAACAACATTTGGAAACGCTTCATAGTGAGTACCTTAATAAACCCCGAGAATTCTTCGAATTAAAATTAAAATCATATGTAAAGCAGAAATCATTTTTTAAAAAAAAAAACTTTGTCTGTAAATGAAAAAGCTTTACTTACCTCTTACAAAGTTTCATATGAAATAGCCAGATATAAAAAGCCTCACATCATTGGTGAAGAGCTTGTTTTGCCAGCAGCGATTGAGATTGTAGAAACTATGTTTGGAGATAATTTTGCCAAAAAATTGCTATCCATACCTATATCAAATGATACTATCGCCCGTCGAATTGGTGATATAGCTGAAGATGTACAGCATCAGCTTTTCGGGAAGTTGCGTGACAAATTGTTTTCAATTCAGCTTAATGACGCAACAGATAGCAATAAAGATGCTCATTTCATTGCCTATGTTCGATTTTGTGAAGGTATGTCAGCAGTAGAAGAACTATTTTTCTGCAAACCAATAGAACTCAGAGCAACATCACTCGCATTATTTGCTATCTTAATGATTTTATAAACGAGGCAAATATGGAGTGGAAAAATTGCGTCAGAATATGTACCGATGGTGCTCATTCAATGTCTGGAAGATTTCAAGGGTACAAGCACTTGTGAAACAAATATCTCCACTCTGTGTGTGTGGACGCATTGTATGATCCACAGAGAAGCTCTGAATATTGTGCTCCCTACAGTTGTAATCGTAGTAAATTATATTAAAACGAGACCCCTAAATCTAGAATTGTTTCTGCACTTTGTAAAGACATGGGTGCCGAACATTCAGCGTTACTATTTTATTGCTAGGCAAGATGGTTATCACGTGGTGAAATGTTTGCAACGTGTTTATGAATTAAAAACTGAAATCGCCATTTCTATAGAAGAGGAAAACCGACCGGAAGCCGAGAAGTTTCGAGATAGTTTATTTGTGATGAAATTGAGCTACTTGGTCGATATATTCGAGAAACTAAATACCTTAAATCTTCAAATCCAAGGCGCAAATACACATATATTCGATACAAGTGATAAAATTAATGCTTTTTGTAGAAAATTGGAATTGTAGAGCAGAAATCTAAAGCAATAAAACCTAGAAATGTTTGCAAATGTGGGTGAATGTGTTAAAACATACAAGGCTGAAAAACAGCATGTGAAACTTGTTTTAGTAACCACTGAAAACCATCTAGCCATGTTGGCAAAGAATTTTAAAAAGTATTTTCTTACTAACGACATCTTGGTAGCAAGTTATGACTGGGTTAGGGATCCATTTCCAAATACTCCCGAAGGGCTCTCAACTTCCGAAGAAAAAATCTTCATAGACTTCACGGCAAGTGGCGAAATCAAAAGACAATTTAATAATAAATCACTCTTTGAATTTTGGGCAGGGGTGAATGATGAGTTTTCTGCACTGAAAACAAAAGCATTTCGTAAACTATTACCATTTTCAACATCCTACCTTTGCGAAAGCGGATTTTCTGCGGTGGCTGCTTTGAAAACAAAGATAGATCTCAACTAAATATAGAAAAAGAACTCAGAGTGTCTATTTCTAATAATAACCCATCCTTCGAACATTTTTGATCCGCAAAACAGGCCCAAGGGAGTCACTAATAATTATTAAACTTGTTTTTAATTTAGTATTAATATGTTAATTATTAGGTAAATACATTGTGCAGTACTAATACAATCCTATTTATAGGTGTATTATATGATATCTGTGTAAATGTGTATTTTATTTTTTATTATGTCAGAATGTATTTTGTTTTGCGTTCCTTTCAATAAATTATATTAAACATTTTTAATAAATTTTTTAATAATAATTTCTTTTCGATACGCTCGCGCCGCCCCAATAGTGTAATCACGCCCCCCTAGTGAGGTACGCCCCACAGGTTGAGAGAAACGCTGCCCTAAAGTCAAGTAAAATTTTCTATTTAAGATGCTAAAAGTTTAGATTTAGTCCACTTTTAACGTTTTTTGGTCCAGAAATACTATATTTATGACAAAACTTAAAAGAAAAAATATTTTGCACGATATGAGCTTATTTGAGAGCACTTTCTGTTGTTTCCTTTTCTTGAAAATCTAATTATTTTAAGAAAATATTGGAGACTGTGGTTAGGCAATAGCGCGCATGCGCGGAACGGGGACCCCGACGCTGCAGCGGTTATAATTCAAAACCTTTCTTAAAAAATGCGGTTCGTATATGTATATATGTATATATATATATATATATATATATATATATATATATATATATATATATATATATATATGTATATATATACAGTAGATATAATTAATAAATATCAAAGAAGAAAAAAAAAAGTTGACTTTCAAATTTGGGTTCTTCCAAAAATTCTGCCCCACATATGTAATATGTTGTAAAATAACAACGGTAGTATTGATTAAAATGACAAAACTACTCCGGATCCCTTGTTCTCGATTAGACAGCCGTAGAATAACATAGCACAAATCCTGATTAGTAGAATTTCGAGAAAGTTTAATCTGCCACAATAGCCAAAATTAGAGACAAATAGTTATTCTTGTTCGGGCGCTGAAAACGGGAAATCTTGACGTTCAGCTATTTATGGCATCTGCTGAGGAAAGCAAGAATATTTAATGTATGTTCTTGATGTCCTGCAATTGGAAAAGTTGAGTTATTGTTGCAAACGAAATGTTAACTCTGTTGTGACACGAAAATGTAACACTGTTGCAACTATTTAGGTTCCCTACGTTGGTTTATACTCAACGGCACACTTAAACAACTTTTATTAATAGTTCTACGCGATTCTATACAAAATGTAAAATGAACCATCGTCAGAATATTGCTTTCATGACACACTGCTCCCAAACATATTCTGCAGAAACTTTAATCTTTAGAAATACCTGTATTGAGAACTTGACGACTTAAGTATATATTATCTATAATATATAAAATGCAACGTCTTTCTGTCTATCTGCCTCTCTGTCCGTTAGTGCGCTTATCACGCGAGAACCACTTATCTGATTTACGTGATTTTTTTTTTTAACATACTGGCCAGGTTATAAGCTATATTTTATTACGTTAGGTAATATAAGGAATAAGCAGTGACGATAATAGTGAATCAAGCCGGAAAAAAGTTTGCAATCCACTGCCAAAAGTTTAGGTCATAAACCATTAAATATGGAACAATATCATGTAGCAAAGAATATAATATATATAAAATGCAACCTTTCTCTGTCTGTCTGTCTGTCTGTCTGTCTATTAGTGCGCTTATGACTGGAGAACCACTTATCCGATTTACATGTTTTTTTTTTTAATTCATATATTTGTTTTCTGACCAGGTTATCTATAATCTTCTATAATATATATAAAATATCTATAATCTTCTGTAATATATAAAATCTTTCTGTTTCTCTGTCTGTTTGTCCGTTAGTGCGCTTATCACTTGGGAATCACTTATCCGGTTTACGTGTTTTTTTTTTTAATTCATACACTTATTCTCTGGCCAGGTTATCTATAATCTTCTATAAAATATATAAAATGCAACGTTTCTCTGACTGTCTGTCCGTTAGTGCGCTTATCACTCGAGAACCACTTATTCGATTTACGTGTTGTTTTTAATTCATACATTTGTTCTCTGACCAGGTTATCTATAATCTTCTATAATATATATATATATATATATATATATATATATATATATATATATATATATATATATATATATATATAATGCAACGTCTCTCTATCTGTCTGTCCGTTAGTGAGCTTATGACTCGAGAACCCCTTATCCGATTTACGTGTTTTCTTTTAATTCATACGTTTGTTTTCTGTCCAGGTTGTCTGTAATCTTCTATAATATATATAAAATGCAACATATCTCTGTCTGTGTGTCTGTTAGTGCGCTTATCACTCGAGAACCACTTACCCGATTTACGTACTTTTTTTAAAACATACAGTATACAGTTAAGTGTCTTAAATTAAAAACTACGAAAAGCTACAAATATTTTAATCCCGAAATACACGACAAAGCTACAAATATTTTAATCCTGAAATACACGACAAACTAATTAACTACTTATCTATACTTAATTTTTCTAATGTCATCTTTTAGAGCAAATTTTGAAGAAGACCTCTTCCGAAGGTCGAAACATCAATAAATATATGACAAATCCAAGAATAATTTTAATGATCTAATTCCAAGAACACGTAAATTATAGAAAATATATATATACTAAGATCAAAGAACTTTACACTCAACAAAAATATATATATATATATATATATATATATATATATATATATATATATATATATATATATATATATATATAATGTCGTGTTTTTCTTGTGTTTTTTCCCGTTTTTTCTTATGAATATGTGTAACAAAGTGCTCCCACAAACAACAATTTTTGAACACACCACTTAGCAGTAAGTACTTTAATGTTACATATAAAATAGGGTTGTTCTTTACTTTTAATCTCAAAAATACTGATAATCTACTCTAATTGTAGCCCTGATGAAGAAAATTAAATATTTTTGAAAGCTTGGCGTAGCTAAAAAGGTGTCCAAAACTTTTTAGTTCATTTACAAAGACCGTTTACCCCAATACTGCTATATATATATATATATATATATATATATATATATATATATATATATATATATATATATATATATGTATGTATGTATAAATATATATATATATATATATATATATAAATCGTTATTAATTTTAGCCCGAAAAAGAATCAGCCCCTTAAAAAATGATTGCTGACTGACTTTGTGGCGATTGTTTAATTTGAAATCGATTTTTGGATATGTGGCTTTAAAATTCTTTAAAAGTTAAACGATTTCCCTTGAATTTACCTAAAAGTTATTAACATGTATATATATATATATATATATATATATATATATATATATATATATGTAGGTATATATATATTTTTATTTAATAAATCGTCAATTCATAGATACACTAAAACTTCTTTAGAAAAATCGATATTCCCCTATTTCCATTAACCAAAACATTGAATTCTTATCAGTATAGGTGCGTTAATCTAAGGGCATAGGGCGTGCCTAAAGCATCGTCAATGGACACTCCTCGGACCATTAAGGTTAATCCGGATCGATTCATCCGCGGCATAATCAATCAATCAAGCCGTCGATGTCTTGACAGGCCAAATCCGATTTTCTCTTTACTCACGCCTCCCGAGCTTCGTACAGTAATAGGGGTTTCGCTTTCCAACAATATGCGTTAAAATGGGGAGTTCATGTGAATTTTTTTTGCTCCGAAATTAATTTATGCATTTAAAAAGAATGAGTGTTGGTTATACTGGGTGCTGTTTTTCCGCTATAATACTGTCACGCTCATTTGTTTGGAGAGAATGATATACCAATAGGGGTCTCAATTTTTCTGACAGAGAATTTAAAACTAAGGATTGATACCTATTTTACCATTGCAATCAGTTGAATGTTTCAAAATATATAACAAACATGGCAGTAAACACATCTGTTAAATGTTAAAAATTAGATATGACACATAAAACATATCACTGGTTTTGTGTAATTAGGCAAACTGTAACAATAACTCATTGCCACTTACTTTTGTAGCATCCATAAAATACTTAGGATACTTTTTGCTTTACCAATTTGTAATATTTCATGAAAAAAAAATAATTTTTGCAGCAAGTTTTAAGGCATAAACAAAACATATTACCTTTAACAGGTGACTAACCGGTATATCATCTCTCTTCGAGTCGTTTTACAGACTCCTTCTCTCTGATTTATGCTGTTCAGTGTTCATGGTAGCTGCATCAATGGTGGTCTTTTAAAATTATGTAGTCTAGTGATTTACATGTATGTTCAAATTTATTAAAAGATATTAGTGACTAATTTATTATATTATACCCTTTTAACGCCTTATATATATATATATATATATATATATATATATATATATATATATATATATATATATATGTATATATGGTTATATGTATATATGGTTATATATATATATATATATATATATATATATATATATATATATATATATATATATATATGTATATATGGTTATATATATATATATATATATATATATATATATATATATATATATATATATACATATATATATATATATATATATATATATATATATATATATATATATATACATATATATATATATATATATACAGTAATACCCCGCTTTACGCGAGGGATACGTTCCGAAAAAAATCGCGTTAACTGAAATTCGCGTATATCGAGGTTTATGATTAAACATAGTCAAAATTTAATACAAAAAAATACAAATCATTTTAATCAATCACTTTAATTCTAAGAACACTTTATGCAATACATACTCTTATTTTTTACGGAAAAATACATCTATTGTCTTTTGGGTAACGTTTTGTTTACGTTCTTGTAAAATACGTTCATAACACCCAACACTGTTTTTAATTGTTTGACACACGGTCAAGACACGGTCATCATTATTGTCTATACTCTGCAATATGTCCAAACCTGAATAAATTTTTGAAAGTGCATTTTGTATTTCCCCTGAAGATAAAACTTTCTCTTCTACTTGTTCTTCCTCATCGTAGATAGGATTATTCTGTAACTCGATCAGATCTTCATTGCTAATAGGATCGTCGTGCGTTGCTACAAGTTCTACGAGATCTTCTACCGTGACATCTTCAAGTTCAGACCCCTCAATCATTGCAGCAATGTCTTCAAGCACTTGTCTCTGCATCTGGACAATTCTTCTAGGTGCTTCCACTACATCTGGCCAAAGATTACGCCACACCCCATTCATACAACTCATTTTAACTTCCTTCCAAGCCTCTTCTATGTTGTGAATAGACTTCATAATGTTGTATGACTTCCACCACTCTCGCATAGACTGTCTTCCTTCCCCGTCAGTTTCATGAATTAGTTGGCTAAAAGTGCGGCGATGGTAATAAGCTTTGAAGTTTGCTATTGCTCCCTGGTCCATAGGTTGTAATATTGACGTAGTGTTTGGTGGAAGGAACTTTACGTACACTTTTAAGTCTCTGGGCGTATCAAGTGAGGTTGGATGTCCTGGGGCATTGTCTAAGAGTAATATAACTTTAGGTTCAAGCCCATTTCTGTCACAGTATGATTTGACTGATGGGCAAAAACTATTAGAATACCATTCTTGAAAAATTTCCCGTGTAACCCACGCCTTTCTGTTTGATCGCCACACAACTGGTAGACTTGTCTTGTCTGTGCCTCGCATTGCACGGGGTGTTTCTGAATGGTACACTAGTAAAGGTTTCAGTTTGAAATCACCAGTGGCATTACCACCCAGCAGAAGTGTTAGTCGATCTTTCGCAGCTTTGAAACCACTGGCTTGACGTTCTTCCTTAGAAATGAATGTTCGAGATGGCATTTTTTTCCAGTAAAGTGCGGTCTCATCAACATTGAAGATGAGACAAGCAGGAATTTTCTCTCGTCTAACGAAGTCTTGAAACTTGTCTGGAAACTCAGCTGCAGCTTGAATGTCCGCGCTGGCCGCCTCGCCTGTTATGTGGATATTGTGAAGATTAGAACGCTGCTTGAACCGATGGAACCAGCCTCTGCTGGCAGCAAAAGTCGGAGTGGCACTCCCTTCTCCTTCTTTTGTTTTCAGCATCTCATACAAAGATTTTGCTTTTGTGCATATGAGATCTTGACTTAGTGGTGTGTTCTTCTTATTCAAATCTTCGATCCAGACTGACAGTAATTTCTCCATTCTTTCTAAGATAGATGATCTCGAACGAGAAAGTTTTGTTGCACTTATAGGTGTTGAACCTTCGCTGGAGATTTTAATTTTTTCCCGATTTTTTATAAATCGTTCTCACAGTCGATTCTGAGAGTCCAAAATCTCTCCCAACAATTGTTGCTTTGCCTCCATTTTCCATTCTTCTTAACACTTTCATCTTCAATTCCAAAGTGACGCTTTTACGCTCTTTTTTCTTTACAGGCGGCATTTTTAACGTAGGGTTAAATTATGTATGTATGTATCTCCAATAAATATTAAAACAAAACTGCCAGCCGACCGAACTAACAATACGGAACAAATGAACACACGAAACGAACGAGGAAATCCCCATAGAACAAAGTCGAAGGACAGGGAATTCCCAATTCTTCAAAGAGAATATTCAGAGAAAGCGGGGATCCCCCCGCGACCATAGAGAAGTTAATGACTACATGAGCGCGAAATTTGAAATTCGCGTTATAGTGAAACCGCGCGTAACGGGGTCGCGCTAAGCGGGGTATTACTGTATATATATATATATATATATATATATATATATATATATATATATATATATATATATATATATATATATATTATATATATATATACATATATATACATATATATATATATATATATATATATATATATATATATATATATATATATATATATATATATATATATATATGTATATATAGTAAATGTTCTTGACCGTTAAAATTTATAAGAAAGTGCGGAGATTTCGGGAAAGCAGTCTTGAATAAAAAAATACTTATTTGTTGTTAAAGAAAGAGTCTATATTTCGCTGATATTTTTTTAGCTTCATCTGGAGTTAAAAACTAGAAAATAACAAAGCAGTTTTTTGGTAAGTTTATCACGTTAAAAAAAAAGGAAAAACTTACCAACCAAAGTATTCCTCCATTGGGAGAGGTATCACAGAAAAATACATTTAATTTAAATATATATATATATATATATATATATATATATATATATATACATATATATATATATATATATATATATATATATATATACACACATATATATATATATATATATATATATATATATATATATATATATATATATACACACACATATATATATATATATATATATATATATATATATATATATATATATATATATATATATATATATATATATATATATATATATATAAGTTCTGCTAAGAAATTAGAAATGATTACAGGGAGATTTTAAGAGCATCTTTATGAGGAAAACGTAGAATCACCACTAGACAAAAGCAGTCCAGTAATCAGTGAAGGATCTGAAGATATTCAGATTCACAAAATACGAAATTCAAGATTCTTTAAACAAAATGGTAAGAGGAAAAGCAGCAGGTGGCATACTTGCGGAAATGTTGCAACAGGATGAAGAACCCATACTAAAGACGCTATATATTGTATAAGTGCCTCGATATGTGCGATGTATCTCGAGCCTGGGATAATGTTGTGATGCTTCAGCTGTTCAAAAAAGGAGATACGTCTAAAGTAAACAACTATAAACAATGTACAAGTTATTTATGAAAATAATAACTGCCAGCCTCACAAAGTAATTGGACGCTTACAAACCCAGAGAACAAGCTGGATTTAGAAAAGGCTTTAGTACATTGGACCACCTTCAGGTATTAAGAACTATAATAAAAAAGTCTTCAAGATTTGGGTGGCGTATGTGGATTATGGGAAAGCATTTGACTCCCTGGAAATCTGGGCAGCATTGATAGTTCAAAATTATAAAATAAAAGAGCAACAATTCAGATCGTATTAAAATAAAACACCAACAAAAAAGAAATGAAACGAAGTGTACGTCAGGAAGACACCATATCGCAGAAATTGTTTACGTTGGCGCTAGAAGATGTGTTCAAACAACTTTTATGGACAAAAAAGGGTGTAAATATAAGAAAGAGCATCTCAATCATTTGCGATTTGCGGACGATATTGTGCTTATATCTGATAGCAAAGAACAATTGGAAGAAATGCTGAACAAACTTAACAATAAGTCCAAAGAGATTGGTCTGAAAATAAACATCGCCAAAACCACATTCATAACAAATTACAATAACGTCGTTAAAGAAACAATACTGAACATTGAAAACGCGAAAATCACAAGAACGGATGCATACATATATATCTTGGATGAAAAACAGTAATATAAAAGGACAACTTGAGAGTGGACTTATTAAGGAAAATATCATTGGCTTGGTCAGCGTTTGGTAAATTGGGAAACATCTTTTCCAGTGTTTCAAACACACTAAGAGCGAACACATGCGTATTACCAGTATTGATATACGGAACAGAAATGTGGGCCCTGAATTAAAAAATTTTAAATAGTTTGGTTGGGTGTCTCATTTAGAGATAGGATGACTAATGAAGAAATTCAAAGAAGCTCCAAAATAACTTAGATGTAACTTTACACCACAATAATGAAAATATAAAAACTGAATGCTGAATACTAAAAATACATGGTCTTCTAGATACCTTAATTATGAATCACACCACCCGAATTCCCAAAAAAAATCTGTAATCATAGGTCTTGCAGACAGAGCAATCAAGCTTTATGACACAGAATAGAGAGAGAGTGCAATAACCAAAGCTAAAGAAGCATTAACACTTAATAAATATCCGATGTACCTTATAAACAAAATCTTCAAACAACGAATACATAACTTTTACAATACCATAATAAGTAAAAAAAACCAACCAACAACAACCATAAAACATATAATGCTTTACCGTTTATAAATGGACTATCCCAACCACTCAAAAAACTTTTTGAAAACTACAAAATTCGGTTGTCACAAATCATATAATCTGCTCTCATCCAATTTTTCCAGGCTTAAAACCAAAACCCCAAATAATAAAAAAAGTAACATAGTCTACGAAATCAAATGTAATAACTGCGAAAGAATATACGTCGGGCAAACAAGCCAATATGTAACATAATAAATACGACAAAAAAACAGTACAGCTCTTACGAATCATGAAATAAATAAAAGTCATACCTTTGATTTCAAAAATATCAAAATTATCAACACCGAAATAAATACAAAAAAAGAGAGAAATACTCGAATCCGTACACATTTCGATGACGCCCACTGCAATAAACGAAAAAACATATGTAAATAACCTAAACCGTATCTACCTACCAGTCATGTAAATTCCTTCAAGTTAAGTGGTTTGTTTGTAGAAAGTAAAAATGTGTTTTTGACAGTGATTTAAAAATTAACACCCCACACAATGAACTACTTTCTAAGGTAAGGCACTCATTAATGTATACAGTTAAGTGTTAAGTGTTTTAATGATCTAATTCCAAGAACACGTAAAATATAAAATATAAATATATATATATATATATATATATATATATATATATATATATATATATATAAATATATATATATAAATAAATATATATATATATATATATATATATATATATATATATATATATATATATATATATATATAAATAAATATATATATATATATATATATATATATATATATATATACATATATGTATATATATATATATATATATATATATATATATATATATATATAAATAAATAAATATATATATATATATATATATATATATATATATATATTATATATATATATATATATATATATATATAATAAATAAATATATATATATATATATATATATATATATATATATATATATATATATATATATATATATATACATATATAAATAAATAAATATATATATATATATATATATATATATATATATATATATAAATAAATAATATATATATATATATATATATATATATATATATATATACCATATATGTATGTATGTATTTGTCCTGGTGTAGTTATTCATAGATGGCACGTCCTAGTACTCTGGTACTACAGGTTTTTATACTCATGAAATGCGGCCTGTACAGAAAAAAGTTTCTAAATACGGTTAACCCCCCTTACCCATACTTAGTCTGCCCAGAGAAACGGATACAAAATAAAACTATATTCAGTTAGAATCCAGACGTCATAACAGGAATGTAGTGTGTAACTGGAATCGCTTTACGATCTTCCAATAATATTTTGCATTTTTCTAATACCCTCCTTCTTCTGAAGGCTTATGCTTGCATAAAAGTGACTTAAATCATGTCAGATAATGATATCAAGATATTCACTACAAATAGGAAAACAACGGACAACAAATTGATTTTGTGTCAAGCAGAATTTACTCTAGAATATTTTTGCTTTTTTACTTATTGCTTATGACTCCACTCCAGCACATCCTAAAAGATTATGTCCCAAACGTATGTCCATTAATGATATACATTTTTGGCGCTAGCTAAGTATATTTTTTTAGATTATAGTACGATCAAAAAAATGATATGCATACCGCATTAAAGGAAATTCTATAGAATGAATAAGATCCTTTTTATTTGGTAGAAAGCGATTGATAGCTCTCAGTTACTCTTGCTTTGAACGTAGAAACTTGGTTAATTCAGGACCAAGTAATGTTACTATAGGCCTAAGTTTTAGACCCTATTCTGTTTTAGATGTTTATCAATCACATTGACGTAGAAAAATATGTGACAAATTGGGTGTTGCGATTAATGAGGTATAAGACAAATAAGCAACCTTAACGTTGAAATATAGCAAGAATTGAACTGCAAAGTTTATTGTCCGTTGCTTTATTCTAGATTAGGCTTTAACCTTGCTATTCAAAATATTATATACTCTGATAAAATCAGCCTCTTGGTATTTATTTTGAGCAAGTAGTGAAAGATGTCGATAAGGTATATATTTCTAGGGGAATTTTACTTCTCCAAATCAAATATTTTCAGCTAAAAAAAGAATAATACATACGTGGGTTGCTATTTATATTTCTGGCCTTATAACGAAAAAACAAATATTTATTATCGTAATTGGTTTTATTGTTTTTCAAAATATTCTCCATGAAGATCAGTACACTTTTGCATGCGCTTGAACCAATTTTCGAGACACTTTTTCCACTCCGATTGAGGTAACTCCAAAACATGCGTTTTGAATGCATCAACCGCTTCTTCGGGTGTCGAAAATCGTTGACCACGTAATTTGTGTTTCGTTTGCAGGAATAAAAAAAGTCATTGGGTGCCAAATCAGGGCTGTACGGCGGATGACCCATCAATTCGATGTTTTGGCCGGTCAAAAATTCCTTTGTTTGAGTCGATGTGTGAGAGTTTGCATTGTCATGATGAAGAATGACTCGCCTCTTCTTCGACTTTTTCCGAATTTCTCCGAAGACTTCTGGCAAACAAATGGTCGTGTACCATTCAGAATTGACCGTCCTACGTTGCTCTAACGCCACTGTCGCCACGTGACCGGTAATGTCGAAGAAGCAGGCAACCATTTGCTTCGATGTGCTTCTTCCGCGAACAACTTTTCTGGGACTTGGCTCGTCTTGGAAGACCCATACAGTCGATTGCTGTTTTGTTTCGGGCTCATATGCGTAGATCCATGATTTTTCACCTGTGTAGAAGTTATACACAGCCCTTGATGCACCTTGATCGTATTTTTTCCTTGCACCAATCGACACGAGCCTTCTTTTGAGCTTTTTTCAGATTATGCGGGATCCAACGCGAACAAATCTTTTTTACAGTCAAATGACCATACAATATCTTATTGATGCTTGTCATACTAATGCCCAAAGATGCCTCAATCTCACGGTATGTCACATGATAATCTTGCTTTATCAGTTCACGCAAAGCACCGATGTTTTCTGGCACAACAACCGATTTTGGACGACCTTCACGGAATTCGTCCTGGAGAGAACGTCGGCCACGATTGAATTCGTTATACCAGTTTTGTATAGTGCTGTAGGATGGTGCTTCATCGCCGTATAAAGAAATAAGTTCATCGATGCACTCTTGTCTTGATAATCCACGTCGAAAGCTATGAAAAATAATCGTACGAGTTAATTCCATTTTTTGCCTGAGATGAATTTTTCAAGTTACTGTAAACAACACAAATTGCGCTCATATGACAAAATGTTTGTTCAAAGGTTATGTTCAACAATGTCAAGTTTCCAATGGAAAGGTCAGATGGCACCTGGCAACACTGTTGCCAAGACCAGAAATATAAATAGCAACCCACGTATGTAGAATTTCTGAAATAGAAATACGATTTTTATTAACATGAATGAATTCAAATTTTGGTTCCGGGGCACAATTATGTCTAGCATCATCATCTTTGCCCTTAGGAAACTCCCCTGGAATGCTTTTGTATGATTGAGTAGGATTTTAAGCAGCATTCACCGATGAGTTCTAAAATATACGGTTTGTTAGAGTTAATCTTTACCTTCCCTTTAATTTTGTAATAATTAAATGTATTTTTTCAACTCAGGACTATCCGATACTGTCGATCTAGACATTTAAATTCAAAGACAAACATGTATTCTTTAAAAAAAAAGTATCTGAAAATTACGCGATGAATGTTTCGAACAGATATTTTGTATGTAAGTTGATAGCACTGTACTTGATAGTTATGTAGAGTTCGGGAGAGATCTGTCAATTATTGTATTTGAAATATTTGTTGATGTAGTCGAGTGGATGGGTATTGTGCGATCCTAAATTAAACTTTAAGGCAAACTCTTTTCTACTGAACTCTTAAAAAAGTTACAAAAGGAGTGAGAGAGACTCATTTAGCGTAAACATAAGGTTATCTCCTCAGTATATATCACCACTACACCAAACACTTTATTTTTGCACTCGACGCGCGTTTCGCTAACCATGTTAGCTTCATCAGGAGCGATGATTGACTGTCAATCATCGCTCCTGATGAAGCTAACATGGTTAGCGAAACGCGCGTCGAGTGCAAAAATAAAGTGTTTGGTGTAGTGGTGATATATACTGAGGAGTATCATTGTGCCAAAGATTCCACATTCCCAACTTAGATAAGGTTATCTCTTCATTCACTTTGAACGCTCGGACATCGGCTGCTCAGGCGAGTGACCGCAGACAGCGGGAAGTTGTTCAACTTAACAAAGACCTAAAAGAAATGCTATCTTGGGGTGAAAGTAACCAAATGGAATTTACCGCTACAAAAACCCAGGCGGCAGTTTTTTCTAAAAAAGTTAACGTTGCTGAACTCGACATAGTTATGGCGGGGCACTCCATTACTCTAACATCGTCACTCAATTTGTTGGGCGTTAATTTGGGAGCAAATATGTCCTGGCATGAGCATGTTGCAGGCATAGCAAGGAGAGCTTCTCAAAAGTTGGGAATATTATTTCGAACCAGACAGCTTTACACTCCACAACAACTGTTAATTCTTTACAAAGCTCAAATTCGACCAACTATGGAATACTGCTCCCATGTTTGCGGCTCCGCTCCAAAACATACACTGCATTTGTTGGATTCTATTCAGAGAAGAGCTGTTCGTCTGATTGGATACCCGGAACTGTCCAGCGGCCTTGATTTGCTGGAACATCGAAGAACGGTTGGCGACTTGAGCCTATTCTACAAGTATTTTTATGGAAAGTGTTCGGAGGATGTGGCCCATTTAATTCCTCCGAGAGCGGTGTATGTTAGAAATACACGTCCCGCTGATACTTTACATCCTTATGAGGTTCAGCTTGTTACTCCCTGTACAACGCTTGTCAAGCAGTCTTTTATATGGAGAACATCATCCCTTTGGAATAATTTGCCCAGGATCGTGTTTCCCACCGAGTACAATTTACAGCGACTCAAGAACAATGTGAATCGTTTTTTCCGCACACGTGTCGCTCCTGGAGTGCTTTAGGGACCTCCCTGCAGCACGTGTGCTAGACCCATAAAAAAAAGCATATGAGTAGAATAAGGCATTCCATGAATGCGGAGAATTGATTACTAATATGCCTCGTTCTGGTCGTCCTTACATGTGTATGACTGATGGAAACATACAGGAAATCAAAAAAAATGCTAGTTAATCGTCGTTTGAATATAACAGAGGTAGCTTGTGAGCTGGACATGTTTTACATGTCCGTTCACAATCGGAAACTTTCTGCTAGAGCTGGTAATAATACATCGATTTACGGATATTTTTTTTCTAAAAGTACCTCATGTGGAACATCGTTTAAAAACTCTCGAATGTCAATATCTCTTTAAGTGTTTAAAATGTATTTATATGTGCTTAATATTGCAAATCATTTTATTCGCAACAGTGAGTAAGATAGTATTAATACACGCCATGATCCTACTTTTCCAGTAGTTTTTAATAGAATAAAGTATTTCTTCAACATGTCTTGGTTTGACCTTTTGAAAAACAGTACCTAATAGTATTAACAATATTATTTATATTTTTAATATTATTAGGTACTGTGGGTACCTAATAATATATACAGGTTCAAACATTTAAAACCGAAACTAAATTATTATATATCTACAAATAAATTTACGATATATCCTTGTAAATCCGTGTAAAAGAAAATTACATATACACGGTGTGTTTCAAAGTAAACAGGACATTTTCAAAAACGCCAATATTAGTGGCGCAACCTCCTAGATATAATAATCATTGAAAGGGTACATCTGTCATAGACATATCTAATATTTATAACAATCGAATGAATAGAAGCTGAGATATTGCGTCTAAAGTGAGAGTATGTTTTAGCTATATAATAAATCAATTTTGAAAAAGTCCTGTTTAATTTGAAATATACTGTACATATATATATATATATATATATATATATATATATATATATATATATATATATATATATATATATATATATATCAGACTTGCCTAGTATAGAAAACCAACTTCTTCAGGCAGATATATTTATGCCAACTCCGACCACGATTCGAAAGTGAAAGTAAATGACATAAAGGATCTTTACCGAAGAGTTAAAAATATAGCTCACCCGGATTATCTATCTCAAGCACAGACATTGCTCACAAACCTCTTCATGGAAAATGGGTACAATAAGAAGCTCCTGCTCAAGACCAAGGACGAAGTTGATAAGCTCTTCCTCACCCATAATATTTTACCAGAACCTCCCCCTACGCCTATACCCCCTTCTCCTCCCCCAACCCTCTCACTCCCTGCCAGTCATATAGAAACAGGTCTTTTGCCCTTTATAACTGGACTCACTTCTAAATTGGTGCATATTCTGCGTGGTATTCCCAATGTCAAGATTGCCAAATATTACTTCTTTAAAAACAAACGCATTTTTAGTAAATTGAAATCTTCTCTACCCGTCCTCTCAATGTCAGATATTATCTATTCTATCTCCTGTCTTAATTGTCCCTCTATCTATATCAGACAGACGTCACAGTCTCCTAATCGCCGCATCGCATTACATAAAAGCGACACCAGATGTCATCCACAAAGGTGTGCACTAGCGAGCCACTCTGTCAATAATGGACATTCTTTCATTTTCAACGAACCTAAAATTCTTCATTTTCAAAAAAACCTTTCCAAAAGAGAATTTCTTGAGATGTGTTATATCAATGAAAATCCTCACAACATTAATAAAAGAACCACGGTTTGAGCAACATATATAGTTTTCTCCTCTCTTGTGATTCATCCCCCCACATGATATCTCTGGGTCGTCATTCGCGTCATAGCTTTTCCTCTCAATGTCCCTCTTAGTTTTTCTTCCTCAGTATTTTACAGTTCTTTCCCGTCAATTGTTTGATTATCAGCTGTCTTTTCTTGAGGTATATATTTCCATGGTTCCCACGTTCCACCCCCCTCTGTAGAAAAATTGGTTAGTACGTAACGAATAAATAAACCTTCTCCACTCTTCAGGCCCCTCTTAAATTCCTCGCTATTCAAGATGAAAAATCTTACTTCTTTTACGCCATTTGATTCTCCATTCCGTTTAAAAAAGCGTTCCCAATGGGTACTTTTCCTGTTTTAACAACATTCCAATCTGATGACGTAGATACCTAATTTGTACTCAACCGGTTCTTTCCTGGTTGTTTTACGGTTGTTTCCTTTTTGTTTTGAATGATCCCTTACTTCTGTCAGATAGTTTTCCTTTGTCAACGCCTTGTCAAACTTGTCATATCTTTTCCGGTCACAGGTGGTTAATTAATGATAATTGAGTATTTTGATTTTTCAGCATCCACGGTTCCTAATGGCATCCTTGCTGTAAATGCCATATTTTTAAATTAATATGTTAGTGTATAGTGGCAGTTCTGTTTCAGTGTTGGTGACAATTATTATTTATGGTCATTCTTGTTAGATTAAGTCGCACACTACATGTGAGTCACTTGCAACTTTTATTTTGGTACTTCTTTATAATAATAACAATTATATATACTCCTTTTTAACAACAACAAGAATTTATTAAAATACTATAAATTTAAAATTAAATTTAACAACAATCATATTCTACGCCCGACTTTCCTTATTTGGTGCTTCATTCTCTTATTTAGTTTGTGCCCTGATGAAGCTCCCAACCTAGGACCGATATATCGGCTAAATGAACATTGTGTAAACATCTTTCGTGCCCCTTTTGCCGAGTTCCCCAACTATTTTCATATTTTAGGATTTTGAAGATACGGCAACTTTTGCTTTCTCTCTCTTTATTTTATATATACATGTTAATAACTTTTAGGTAAATTCAAGGGAAATCGTTTAACTTTTAAAAAACTTTAAAGCCACATATCCAAAAATCGATTTCAAATTAAGCAATCGCCACAAATTATTTTTGAGTCAGTCAGAAATACTTTTTTTAAGGGGCTGATTCTTTTTCGGGCTAAAATTAATAACGATTTAGAGACTAAAACCATCACATCGCTCTTCTCCGCCAATTTACCGGATTGCTTCCAAAGTAATTGGCAATATACGAATTCGGATAGTCCCTGTTGACCCGAAGCCGCAGGCCGGCTCAAAAACTTCGTTTTTAAATTCTGCAATCTCCAACTCTCCGACCGATATAACTTTGTTATTGGTTTGAATCAAAGAGAGAGCAGTCGATGCTTTCAGAAATAATTAGATTTCTAACAAAGAAATATAAAAATTTGATTAAATACATCTGTACCATTGTAATTTGAAAGTTTTTTCGGAAGAAACCCTAACAATAATTTTGTTATATGGTTTGAATAAATTGCTTGATAAAATCAGGGGATATTGAATTTTTATCGATAATTCTAAACACGTCACAAAAAAATATTTTTTTTAAATCAAAGCCTGTTTTTCTGCTTTAAATATCCAATGAAGGGATATATACATAGTACAACATATTCAAGAAATTGAGGGTGGCTATTAGTCTCAGTTTACAAATAACGATTCAGTAAAATGAAACTAGACATCAAAAATACCTGTAATCGTAAATAATAAATGCACCAAAGAAATAACACCAGTCTTTATGGGCTTTTCACTTGATCCTACAGCAAGATAATGTTTCTGTCCTCCTAAAATTTAATTCAAACTTGTCCGATGCCTAACAAATATCAATAATAGACCAATCCTATTGATTTCAGTGACATCAAAGGTTACAGAAAAGGCTATTAATCAATCTCTTTTAAAATATCTACAAGAATTTAATATTATTAGCTACCACCAATATGGTTTTTGTATGAAAAGCTCATCAGGAGATCTTCTAAGAAATGAGAAACATATACAGTCTGTCAAGTAAGAACGGGACCGCCCATATTCTTTCAAAAATGTGTTTCGAGAAAATTTTTTGGCATCGATATATTCTTTGGTGTGCTAATAACGGCGCAATTACCTTAGTAAGTTGTCCAACGCCTCCTGCATCAATAATCGCCTGACATCTTCCAGGTATGCTATCGACGAGATTTTTTGCATACTCGGGCAATGATTTCCAAATTTTTTGAGTTTCGCGAGGAAAGTGAGTCAAAGTCCTCAGAGTCTTTCCTCTGAGCTTTTTCTTTACAAAGAACCGAACGTTTTCAATAAGGGTGGCATTCGGCAATTGTGAGGGCCACTCTAGTATCTTGTTGTGGGCCCAAGCGAGCCGCTACGCGACGTAATTTTGGCCCAGCAAAGGTTTCTTCAACGTCCTTCAGACTTTGACATCATGAGCATGTGGATGTTGTCGAATCGTCTCATGGGACACATTCAAACCCGATTTTCTTAGTTTTGCCGTTCCTTGACGCAGCGTTAATTTCGAGTCCTGTGAAAAAAAAAGACACGATTCGTTTTTGAATTTTCGGAGTGATTTTGCCTATCAAGCCACATTTTGGCAACTCTACGAGCTAGAATCGCATCTACGAAAAAAGAGTTATCGCGGACACGTTCTTACTTGACAGACTATACCTTACAAGTATTGATCAAAATCTGCCAAAAATTAAAGAAATATATTTATTTTTATTTCCATTCCATTCAATTAAGAAAGGAGATATAAGAATTTAAGTTTTGAAAGCTGCAATGCCAAAAAAAATATTTAACTAATTTGACATATCGATCCCTAAATAAACGGTATTTAAGTGTTCAATTTTATCAGCTGTCAGTGACAGAAAATTGAAATGATATAAAATCTTATTCAGATGTATCAAAACGTTTTAGCGTGATTACGAAACAAAACCACACAAGCACAAACAAATACATGGATATTCAGATTTATCTATTAATATGGTTGGTAAAGTTTTACTGCAACAGACGTAGGGAACGTAGATACATTAGACAATTGACATGGGAGTGACTTTCCTAAATTCAGTGTTCTAATCTGGAAGAGCAAAGATCCCTGAATATATCTCGCATTATCCTAGGCGAATCGTCGTCCTGTGACTGCAATTTGCTAGTATCTATGTTAATACCAAGAACCACAATTTCTGATTTAACCAAGGCCGTGAAATCTTCCGTTCCATGTTAATAATCCTACATTTATTGTTGAAAAAGGAAAAATTCTTTTTATCAACAGCTCATATTTTCATCGACATAATATCCTCTTTAACATTCATTTTTTTAGTGTTCTTTACGGAACACTTATGAGATCACTTCGGACTCCGCCTGTCACACTCGATTTTCTCCGAAACTGTTTGACATGGAAAGTTAAAATTTGGCACAAATATATGAATTGAGAGCCGTCTAGTTCTGAAAGTTAAATTTTGACTTAAGAAATTAGCTTGTAAGGGGGAAGAGATCATCGAGTGGGATGTTAAATGAAAGCTTGTGAAAATATTTATGTTGTAATACTCGCGCAATTTTTTTTTTATATTACTTTTTAAGAAAGGGCCAACAATCGTTTCTCCGCCTATCTCGAAAACATTAAAACACTTTGAAAAAATTTTGGAACATTCTCAATAATGTGTAAATTACCACGAATGCATTACGTCTGATAATTTATCTCGTATAAAAAAAAATATGTCTTGACGATATGGTGAAGGATTTTTTGTGGACAAATATGAATTTACCTGGTCTAAGAGCTACAAAATATCAATACGTATTCGATAGGTACCGAGTACCGAGGCCAAATAATTTTATTTTATTTGTTTATTATTAAACAATTGGTAGTAAATATTGGTTTTAATCTTTTACTACTAGAGTCTAGATTGAGCTAAATTCATTTATTGGTTATTAGGTAGTTAAGAAGCTATAATAAGCAATATATATATTCAGGAACCTAACTGACTTAGCCTAGGTAAGAATTTTATTTTATTTTAAAAGCAATCACCATATGGCACACTAACTGCGCACGTCCGACTTGCACTTGACCACTGCCATAAAATTAAGTGGTACTGAATGACACATTTGTTTTTATCCATAGATGTTAGAACTAACCCGTCTATCCAATTTAAAATAAGTACATAATTAAATCGTTCAAGTCATTTCTAATATAGGCGGCCATTGGTATTTAGATTAGGCAATACATTATATGCTGGACTACAATGTTGCAAGCGGTTTAAAATTTCTACCCAGTGCATTCGTCAAAACTAGTGTTAATTGTGTATTGTTATATATTGTTTAATCCATTATCAGTTGCAGTATATTTTAGTGTCCCGTACGGAACATTTAAGAGATTACGTGGATGTCCGTTTGTCACACTCGATTTTTTCCGAAACTCGTTGACATATAAAGTTGACATTTGGTATAAATATAGGAATTGATGGTCCAATCAAAAGGGTTAGCTTGTGGAGGTAGTGACTAAAAAAAATTAAGATTATCAAGTGGGGTGTTAAATGAAAGCTTGTAAATACACGAGTTCAAAAATATATATGTTATTATACTTGCGTACGCTTTTCTTTGTATAAATTGCCAAAAATCGATGTCCCCCACCCTATCTCGAAGCGTACTGATCAAAAAATTTTGAAAAAATTCTGGAATATTCTTCGTAAAGTGTAGGTTGAGCGAAAATTATCATGAGTGATAATTTTCTGGTATATGGGGGGTAAAATCGGAAGTTAAAAAAAAATTACGAGTGAGATCTCAAGTGAAAGCTTGTGAAAACACGAGTTCAGAAATGTATATGATGGAATACTTGCGCACGCTTTTTGTATAACTGATGTCCCCCAACTTATCTCGAAAAGTACTGATCAAAATATTTTGAAAAATTTTTGGAACATTCTCCGTAAACTGTAGATTGAGCGAAGAATATACACCAGTGCATTACGTTTGATAATATTTCTGGTATAAAAAAAACTATGTGGCATGACAGAATGGTGAAGGTTTAGAAACCGTGACTAAGAGCTACGTATTCGGTGCAATCAGTAATATCATTATGACTGGTGACTAACAGATAGATATCAAAGACAAAATAATTTTATTTTCATCGTCATCATCATCATCAGCATCATCAGCTTATTCCATTCACAGTCGTATGTAAGCTTCCCCAAGTTGGCTCCAATGAGCTTTGTTGTTTGCTTTTTGCATCCAATCGTGTAATGATAATCTTTTTATGACGTCCGTCTATATTGTCTGTGGTTTACCTCTGTATCTTTTGTGTTCTCTAGGCCTCCATTCAACTATACAGCATGTCCCTCTGTTATCATTCATCCTTGCGACATACCCCACCCAGTTCCACCTTAATATACATATTCGTTCTATTACATCTGTCACTTGACACTTTTGATCTTCTTCGTATCTCAATGTTAGGAATATGATCTTGGCGTCTAATATTTGTCATTTTATTTATTATTAGCCGGGCCCGCGGCTCTGCTCCCGTGGACTTAGTTCACTACTATCGTCACTGCTTATTCCTTATGTTACCTAACTTAATAAAATATCTCCCATTATTTCCTCTTATCTCCCAATATTTCTCCTTATCTCCCATTATCTCTACATAATTTCCATTATCTAGGCTTATCTCTGCTCATCTCCCATTATTTCTCCTTATCTCCCATTATTTCTCCTTATCTCCCATTATCTCACGTTATTTCCAATTATCTAGGCTTATCTCGACTTATCTCGCATTATTTCTCCTTATCTCCCACTATTTCTCCTTATCTCCCATTATCTCACCATAACTCCCATTATCTAGACTTATCTCTGCTTACCTCCCATTATTTCTCCTTATCTCCCATTATACTTATTTCCCATTATCTCACCTTATATTCCATTATCGAGGCTCATCTCGACTTATCTCCCATTATTTTCTCCTTATCTCCCATTATCTCACCTTATCTCCCATTATCTAGGCTTCTATCGAATTATATATATGTATAAATTTATAAAAAACACATAAATCAGATAAGTGGTTCTCGAGCGATAAGCTCACTAACGGACAGACAGACAGACAGAGAGACCTTACATTTTATATATATTTATATTCTTTGCTACATGATATTGTTCCATATTTAATGCTTTAGGCAGTGTATTGCAAGAGAACGCGCTAGCGGCAAACTTTTCTCCGACTTGATTCACTATTATTGTCACTGCTTATTCCTTATGTCACCTAACATAATAAAATATATCCTATAACCTGGCCACAGAACATACGTATGTTTAAAAAAAGCACGTAAATCGGATAAGTGGTTCTCCAGTGATAAGCGCAATAATGGACAGACACACAGCCAGAGAGACGTTGCATTTTATATATATTATAGATATTCTTTGTTCCATGATATTGTTCCATATTTAATGGTTTAGCATGTTTAAAAAAAAAGCACGTAAATCGGATAAGTGGTTCTTCAGTGATAAGCGCACAAACGGACGTTGCATCTTATATATATATTAAAGATATCGTTTGCTACATGATATTGTTCCATATTTAGTGGTTTAGGCAGTGTATTGCAAGAGAACTTTTTTCCGATTTCATTCACTATTATCGTCACTGCTCATTCCTTATGCTACCTATCGTAATAAAATATAGCCTATAATCTGGCCGGAGAACATATGCATGTTTAAAAAAAAAAAGTACGAAAATCGAATAAGTGGTTCTCTAGTGGTAAGCGCACTAACGAACAGACAGACAGACAGAGATACGTTGCATTTTATATATATTATAGATGTAATAAAAATATATATCTATAACCTGGTCAGAGAACATATGTATGAATTTAAAAAATCACGTAAATCGGATAAGTGGTTCTCGAGGGATAAGCGCACTAACGGACAGACAGACAGAGAGACGTTGCATTTTATATATATTATAGATATAAATAATTATTATTATTATTATTATATAACCTGGCCAAAGAATATATGTACGAATTTAAAAAAAGACAGGTAAATCGGATAAATGGTTCTCGCGTGATAAACGCACTAATGGACAGACAGACAGACAGGGGAGACATTGCATTTTATATATATTATAGATTATAGATATTCTCTGCTACATAATATTGTTCCATATTTTATTGGTTTAGGCTGTGTATTACAAACGAACGCGCTAGCGCCAAACTTTTTTCCGACTTCATTCACTATTTTACGTCACTGCTCATTCCTTATGCTACCTATCGTAATAAAATATAGCCTATAACCTGGCCAGAGAACATATGTATGTTTTAAAAAAAAAAAAGTACGTAAATCGGATAAGTGGTTCTCCAGTGATAAGCGCACTAACGGACAGACAGACAGACAGACAGAGAGACGTTGCATTTTATATATATTATAGATACATCTATTTAGGTAGTATATATTGATCGAATACTCTGGCTTTTATTGTATTTGGAATGTCTAATTTAAATGTAGATTGTAACCTTCCGAACGCAGATCAAGCTAACGAGGCTCTTCTGTCCAAGTCAATCTTTAAATTATTTTCTGATATTTCGAGTTTTTGTCTCAAATATATAAATGCTTGTACCTTTCCTATTCTTTCACCTTCTATTAACAATTCCTGGCTGTTATCTTCACTTTCATTGATCAAAATATTTAGTCTTGGTGAAGTTTATTTTTAGATCTATTTCTCGAGACTTGCTGTTCAACTCCATCAACATTTCTTGTGTGTTGGCGATCAGAGTGACATCATCTGTGAGCCTTAAGTGATTTAATCGTTCACCGTCCATTAGTATTCCTTTATTTTCCCACCTTATCGATTTGAATATGTCTTCTAGAGTCAACGTGAACAGCTTTGGGGATATCGAGTCGCCTTGTCTAATTCCTCTTTTAATTTTGATTTTATTTGTTTTTCCTTCAAGCATTATTTGTGATGTGGCATTTTTATATATGTATTCAAGAAGAGTTGCATATCTTTCATCGACTCTGCTGTTACTTAAAGCGTTAAAGACTGCCCATATCTCTACGGAATCAAATGCTTTTTCGTAGTCAACCATTGCTTTTCACAAGGTGATCTTATATTGATTTGCTTTTTCTACTAGTAATCTAATTGTTTGAAAATGGTCCAAAGTGCTATATCCCCCTCTAAATCTCGCTTGTTCACGTGGTTGTTAACTGTCTAATTTCTTCGTTATATGTTATGATTCTAGTGAGGATTTTGTATAGTACCGATAACACGCTGATGGGTTTGTAATTCCCCAATTTAAATGTGTTTCCCTTTTTAAAAATAAGCACAATCCAGGCCCCAAGGTGTTGGTATTTTACTTTCTATTAGAAACCTGTTAAATAGAGCTTGAACCTCCATACTTTATGATTTTGTTTTCCTTGTTTATAATTAAACAAACAGTTAGGTCGTAAATAGTTGTTTTAAACATTTACTACTAAATTCTTAATTGGGCTAGATTCGTTTATTGATTATTAGGTAGCTAATTTTTAGTGTTCCGTACGGAACACTTATAGATCACTTTGGTGTCTGTCTGTCTGTCCGTCTGTCTGTCCGTCTGTCTGTCACACCCGATTTTCTCCGAAACTATTTGTCATAGAAAATTGAAATTTGGTAATAATATAGGAATTGATGGCCTCATCAGAGCCGTGTAATTTTCAAAGTTAAATTTTCACTTAAGGGGTTAATTTTGCGGGGTGAAATTGGAAGTGAAAAAATTTTTTTTACTAGGTCATTGAGTGTGATGTCAAATGAAAGATTGTAAAAACACGAGTAAAAAATATATATAATGGAATACTTGCGCGTACTTTTCTTTGCATGATTTTCAAAAAAATCGCGAAAATTCGCTGTCCACGGGCTTATCTCGAAAAGTACTTATCAAAAAATTTTGAAAAAATTCTGGAATATTCTCCACGGGTGGGGATTGAATTTAATAATTTATCTGGTATATAAAAAAAAAAAACAAACAAAAAATTCAAGGTCATCAATTTTCAGTAAAGACTGGCAACAAACTTTGTTGAAAACTCATTTAGGGTGTGTTTTGTGAAGTCACTAATCATTTTATACCTCCGTAACAAAATTTTTTATTTTAAAAGCAATCAACGTACGGAACACTAATTGCGCAAGTTCAACTTGCACTTGACCGGTTTTTTTTTTTTTAAAGTTAATCCACTGTACGGAACACTAATTGCGCAAGTTCAACTTGCACTTGACCGGTTTATTTTAATAATAAAAATACAGTTGTACAGCGATATTTAGTCATCTACTGATTAAAATTGGTGTTAATTAACTGGGAGAGTTTCAAAGTTTATTTGGCACATTTTCAATATGTGTCAATACCAACAAAGAAGAGCCGACCTGCAATATTCAGGTATAAATTCATAGAATCACACTACGTCAAAATGGTTTAGTTTATAAATCGTACACATACATACCTGCATGCCGATTGTGCTTGAATTGAACGTATTATTAACGTACTGATAGAGATCGGCTCAATATGATGGGCAATTCCGAACCAATATAAGATTAGTATCGGACCAATATTGGATTAGTCAGTATTGAGAGATGTGAAATTAGCGTATTTCCTTATAATTAAAAGTATTTGATTAAAACAGTTTAGTAGTGATTTCTCTAGGAAAATCGAAAATAAAATGGAATATTCGGTTTTTCGCAAATATCTCTAAAAATAAATAACCGGTCAAGTGCAATAAAAAATGTTGTAACGGAAGTATAAAATGATCAGTGACTTCACAAAACACCCCAAATAAGTTTTCAACAAAGTTTGTTTCCGATCTTTGTTATTTTCTGTTATTTTTCATACCAGATAAATTATTAAAGGTAATGCACTCGTGATAATTTTCCTTCAATCTACACCCTGTGGAGAATATTCCAGAATTTTTTCAAAATTTTTTGATAAGTACTTTTCGAGATAAGGCGGGTGGACAGCGATTTTTCGCGATTTTTTAAAACTAATACAAAGAAAAGTGCGCGCATATATTACATTATATACATATTTTTTACTCGTGTTTTCACAAGCTTTCATTTGACACCACACTCAATTACCTAGTAAAAAAGTTTTTTTTTCACTTCCGATTTCACCCCCCAAAACTAACCCCTTAAGTCAAAATTTAACTTTCAAAACTACATGGCTCTGATGAGGCCATCAATTCCTATATTATTACCAAATTTTAACTTTCTATGACAAATAGTTTTGGAGAAAATCGGGTGTGACAAACAGACGCACAGACAGACACCGAAGTCATCTTATAAGTGTTCCGTACGGAACACTAAAAAGATATCGAAAAATTAATAGCACTATGTGAAAGAACGGGAAATTTTACAAAAATAACATTATTTTTTTGGTTTACCATAATTTAAAAAAAAAATATACTTAAAATATAATGGTTTCAGTTGTAGTGGGAATCATGTTTATAACCTCATTTATGATAAAATTAATGTTTCTGTATACTGTTAAATATTTTGAAATTGGCTATTAAGGGGTTTCTGGGGGTGCTGATTATTAATCTGATGACAGATTTCAAAAATTCAAAATAGAGGATCCAATATGACGGTCAGAGAGTACGTAATTCATTTAATTTCTTCAAGTAATTTAGAAATTTTGTTGTTTTCAATAACTGTTTTATTTGTACCTGAATATTTAAATGAAATATAAATTCTTTATACTTAAAGTATAGACTTTTATCTTTCATTTACCACCTTTAAATATATATTTTTTTATTTTAAGTTTAAGTTGTATGACTAATAATAAGCAAAAAATACGTTTATCATGAACACCTTTTTAAGAGCAAAATTATAAAAAAGAGGAGGTTTCTTTAAGTTTTTAATGATTTTCTAATATCAAGTATATTTTTAACTGTAACTAAAAAGAAAAAAAATATGTGAGTGTTTAGACTTGTTTAAACCTAATTGCAGTGAATTTCACTCTTCACGTTTCATAACAGTAGATGAAATATGGGTTCATCATTACACGCCCGAGACGGTGGAGCAGTCGCAACAGTGGGTGGGGACACTTGAAAGTGCGTCCAAGGAAGCAAAAACGGTTTTCATCTGCAGGAAAAGTCATGGCTACGGTTTTTTGGGATTCTCATAGTTTTGTGCTTATAGACTACCTGTAGAAAGGTACAACTATCACTGGAAAGTATTATGCTTTACTAGTGGACCAACTGAAGAGCGCTTTTCAGGCAAAACGTCCACATCTACACATCCACAGCGTGCTTTTTCAGCACGATAATGCACCTTCACACACGTCTCGAATTGTTGCTGTAAACTGCATGACCTTCGCTTCAAAGTACTTCCATACTCACCGAATTCGCCAGATTTGGTTTCCAAAGATTATTTTTTGTTTCCAAACCTGAAAAAATGGCTGGCTGGTCGAAGATTATTTGCAATGCAATTGAAGTGCAAGGTGATTATGAAGAAAAATAATAAAGGAATTCTCTTTAATATTATGTTTGTTTTATTAGGCCGAGAACTTTTGGAATGACCCTCGTAAATACCAAATTGACTTTTTAATGTAGATACAAAAGAACCTGCAGTGTAAACTTTATATTTAAAAGTAAAATTAACAGCCTTACAAATCTTGTTGATTGTCATTTTTAGAGTTCCGTACGGAACACTTATAAGATCACTTCGGTGTCCGTTTCGTCTGTCTGTCACATCCGATTTTCTCCGAAACTATTTGACATACAAAGTTGAAATTTGCACTAATATAGGAATTGATGACCTCATCACAGCCGTGTAGTTTTGAAAGTTAAAATTAACGGGTTAGTTTTGGGGAGTGAAACCGGAACTGAAAAAAAATACCAGGTCATCGAGTGGGGTGTTAAATGAAAGCTGGTAAAAACAGGAGTTATATTTATAAAATGTAATACTTTTCTTTGTATTATTTTTAAAAAATTTCGAAAAATCGCTGTCCCCCTTTATCTCAAAAAGTACTGGTCAAAAAATTTTGACAAAATTCTGGAATATTCTCCATAGAATGTAGATTGAACGAAAATTATTACGAGTGCAGTACCTTTATTAATTTATCTGGTATATAAAAAACAAAAATTTCAAAGTCATTGGCTTTCAGTAAAGACGGGAAAAAACTTTGTTGAAAACGCATTTGGGGTATGTTTTGTGAAGTCAAAGTGCAAGTCCGACTTGCACTTGGCCGATTTTTTATGTTTGTGTTTCATTTTATCAGAATTTTCAAAGATCTTTGCACATAATACGTATTTTAGAATTCCTCCTATTACGGACACACACATACACGTTGCTTTCCTAAAACACCTTTAAATATGAACGTGTGAATGCAATACAACGTACACAAATCCTTGTTACAAGTCCCAATTCCTATAGGAGTGATAAGAGATACTTTAGCTTGAACTTAAACCACAACCGCAAATTTGATAGAAATTTGCGGTACATTTTGCCTTTAATAAGCTCAGCTATTCTGTGTAGCTTTAACATTTGCATATTTTGTACAGTATTATTACTTAGAATAGCCAGGAACACGATTTTCATCTTATAAAGTTAAAGCCAGTGACAAGAAAAAACAAAATATTGACAAACTTCATGTACTTGTAACAGGTTGAGATATATCTTAAAGAATTAGAATTTAGTGGTATTTAGGCAAATTTTTCAGTAACTGAGATCGAATTTTCTTAGTGGTTTGTACACATAAGTAGGAAAAAAAACAGGCCCTACCATAATAGCGATAAGAATAACGAACTTCAAATAATCACTCTTATAAGTTCCTAAATAAAGGAAATCGTTATCCTTAATAAAGGCTTCTCTTATTTTGTTTCAATACTGCGCCAGCTCCAAATGGTGGGCGCGTGCTTCAAATAACGATAACAGCTGAGTTCTTATATTTAATTTCTTCCCTTAACTACTGCGCAAGCTCTAAACGGTATGCTCATACTTCAAAGAAAGATAAACACAGTGGCCTACTAAAATAAGCGTTGCAAAATTTCGTTATTCTTTACTAGTCAGTAATATATTTTTATATATTTTTATATATGTATCTAACTTTCTTGTAATTTTCGTTACTTGTAAACCGGTATAAAGTGTTACAGAGTGACCTAAATCAAATTTGTGTATTTTAAATCATTTTCCAGTGTATCCCGCTTTTTATTAAAAATTGTCCGCAACGGAGATCGAATCCAGGTTAACTAGCTTTTCGGCTGTTCTTTTACCCCTGAGCCATTGAAGCTTCTAAATTAAACTTGATCATTCAGTAATAGCTTTTTTATGTTAGTGTGTAACTAACTTGTAATATTGATTAGTTACAAATCGGTATAAAATATTACAGAGTGACCTAAATAAAATATGCAAAATGCGTAAAATATAATCCAGTACATTCCGATTATTATTCATTATTTTTCTAGAAGCAAGTAGCCACAATAGGTACATTGTTGGTTTCGATCATGATTCAGATAATTAGTGATTAAAAGCAATAAGATGTAAGGAATACTAGCTAAAGTTGAGGGTGGCATTTTTAAAATAGGCTTTTTAAAAACTTTTCCATATGCTTTTGTATATTCGCAATTGCATCTGAAAGTGTGGTAACTGTAATCACGTTGTAAATAAATAATATAGTAATAAGGTAACAAAGCAAATTGTTCATATTTAATACTTATAATGTTCTCTCACGAAGAAACAAATAAATCCAATCATAACCTTAAAAATTATATTTTGTATCTTTCTATTCTGTGTAATAATGTAACTACAATAAAAAGTTTATAACGAAAATGTAGTGGTTAATAGTGAATAGGAAAAATTTCAAGTTCAGACAGAAAATTGTTGGTGTACATTATTTTTATTACTGAACAATTTCTTCGAAAGTACTGAAATTTAGGCGTAGTTCATTTGTTCAGCATCAGCTGCTTTTTTGTTAACTGAAAAGTGTAAAATTTCTTTATAGTATTATAAAATAAAATAACAGACTATTACTTTTATAATAAGTATCGCGACATGGCAACAATCCACATAATTATCAAAATCACCTCCAACTGTTTTTAATATCTCTACTAGTCGCAACAAATAGCATTTATATTGAAAAACCACTCTTTTGTGGGTCGACTATCTTATTACTTATAACGATGTGCCATTTATCACCATTTTCTCACAGTTTCTCTTGAGGCGAGAACTAACCAGTTAAAATATATTAAACTATTTTCATAACACCCTGTATATATAGATGGTTTAATTTATTTTCTTCTTCTTCTTAAAGTCCTTCTCCTATCGCAGGGTGGAAATCATCATGACTTTGCTCGCAGCCTCTAGGAACAACTTGATGCTGTCGCAACCAAACCAATCTTGTAGGTTTTTCGACAATAAAACCCTACGTCGGCCAACACTTCGGTTCCCCTTTATCTTCCCCTGCATTATCACTCGTAGCATTACGTGGCCGAAGTACTCACGTTTTCGCCATTTTATAAAGTTGACTATCTCGTATTCTTTGTTCATCTTTCCAAGAACTTCATCGTTTATCATTTTTTCTGTCCACAGTATGCGCCACATTCTGCGGTAATACCACATCTCAAAAGCTTGTAGTTCATCCAAATCGTTCTTTTTTAGTGTCCAAGCCTCCACTCGATACAACACAGGGAAAAAGTAGCACCGAAGCTCGCGACCTAAGCCCAGTGCTAACATCTCAATAACGTAACAATTTCTTTAGCGATACAAAAGATTCTTACGATAATTTATTGCGTATGATTAATTAAATCTGTATTATTATCTAGTAAGCTTTAAAATATTCATGTTTTGTTTTGTTTTATTAATTAATAACTCCTTACATTTATAAAATCTTTAAGTTGTATTTTCCTAAAAAACACTTACTCCCAATTTGCCATTCTTATTTCCACAAAACCTAACTGACAGTACATAAATCGTTTAAAGCTTAACAAACCTAGCCCCCGTTATGTAATCAATTACTGCAATGATTTGTTAATGTTTCTCCATTACTGCAAAGATACAACAAACGGTAAGTGGATATAATGGCAATTTCCCACACGCCTATCGATTATGGAGAACTATTTGTTTAGGTGGCATGTGATACCTGTCTTCGTATATACATAGCTACAATATTAATAAATGATGTACTGTAATTGATTTCGAATCGGATGCTATACGTGGGTTATTTGATAAAAGTTAGTTATTTAAATTATCCTTTTACATTCTTTTGAGACAACACATTACAGACCAAGAGGGCGACATGAAATTTTGACCTGTCGACTAACCGTCTGCCTGGTTGTTCATTATATCGGGCGAGTCAAGTAAAAGCCTTTAACGTTGATTTTGCGGCCTCCGTGCCCTGGAATGCCCAGATAAGGCCCAAAATGTTACATCCAAAAATGGATTTTCGTTTAGTCACTTGAATCAAGTAGCATAACATTTGTTGACAATAAAAAAGTCGAGCACCCCAAAGGGCAGACGCCGCCGAGACCGGACCCAGCTTTAGGGCCCAAAAAACGTCGATCCAAAAATCAATACATTTCATTTGTTCTTGATAAAACAAAAGGTACGTAAGAAAATAAAAAAAGAAAAAATGAATACTGGGAACGAAAGTATGCACAGATTAACACGTATATTGGAGGAGCACAATCGACAGAAGTGTGACAAACCATCAAAAATATGAAAACGAACAACAAAGAGAGGCTCGTAAATTTAATACCCCTGAAAGAATGGAAAAATTATTATGAAATATTACTAACTGAAAACAGACAAGAATTTCTTAGTGTAGAGGACAATAAATCAGAAGACACAGAGGGAAAGGACTGGGACGAAATAACCATGGAGGAAGTACAAGCAAATCTAAAAACGATCAAGAATGGAAGAGCGGCCAGACCAGGTGATATCTCTGTAGAAATGATTAAAAATGGAGGTATAACCATGTGGAGAACAATAACTAGCTTGATTAATAATTGTATATCACAGGGAAGAACACCTACTGAATGGAAAAAAAGTTACATTTCATCAATCTATAAGAAAGGAAATTGAAAAGATCCTAATAATTATAAAGGTATATGCGTTACAAGCACTATGAGCAGACTGTACGGTAAAATATTGCAGAATAGAATAAGAGAAACAATTAAAGGAAAGATATCCGAAAAACAAAGCGGATTTACTCCGGGCCGGCCGTGTATAGACAACTTATTTACTTTACAACAATTGATAGAAAAGAAGATCCAAAAAGATGACGAAATACATATGACCTTTATAGATCTTAAGAAGGCATACGATAGTGTACCGCGAAATAAACTTTGGCATGTCTTGAGAACAGAACATAAAAGAAGGGATGATAACTACAATAAAAGAGTTACATAATGAAAATATAGGATATGTGAAACAAGGACGCTATCTCTCAGCAACTATCCACATTACAAAAGGTCTAAGACAAGGGTGTTGCCTTTCACCAATCTTATTTAATATATTTGTAAACAACGCTCTAAAGAAAGGGAACCGCACCAAATAATAATAACAAAGATGCATTCGATATAGAATATGTATTGAAGAGATTATACACAGACTACAAGAAATGGGAACTAGAGGTGAGCCTTGAAAAGACGGAGTATATGGTTATGAACTCGGAAATAGAATTTGATGTCTTAATTAACAACGATACACATGTCAAACAAATCAAGGAATTTAAATATCTAGGAGTACTGATTGACAACAAAAATGGTATAGGTAAAAAGGAAATACAGAGTAAAATACAAAAAGCCAGGAGGATCATAGGAGCTTTTAACTCAATATGGTGGGATCAAAACATAACTACACAAAACAAAAAGAGAATTGAAAGAACAATGGTAGAATCGGTTTTAAGTTATGGTAGTGAACTGTGGGTAATGAAAGAAGAGGATAAAAGAAAAATAACGACGATAGAGATGGATTACCTGCGAAGAAGCGCCGGAGTGTCCAAATTCCAACACATAACAAACCAAGAAATACGCAACAGAACAGCAGCAACAGAAACAATTATACAAAGAATAGAAAATAGAGGATAGAAATGGTTTGGACACCTACTCAGAATGAACGATATAAGATGGCCCAAAAGGCTCTTGACATGGAAACCACCGGGAAGAAATAAAAAAGGACGACCACGTAGATCCTGGAATGACGATATGAGACAAGCCATGAGGTCACGAGGAATGGATGAAGGGATGGTGGACGTTAGAGAGGTTTGGAGAAGGCGAATGGGAACATCAGTTGTATTAGTTGTATAATTGTTATATATTACCTGTGTATATATACAGTTAAACCCAAATATATATATATATATATATATATATATATATATATATATATATACATAAAACAAGAGGGAACCTGCAAAAGACAGACGCGGCCAATATCGGAGGACGAAGCTAGACCCGCTTTTTCCAGCCAGAAATAGTCTTTTCTCGAGTTTTTGAATAAATAAGACCGTAAGTCCCAAGTTTTTGGTCCTACGCATATGCCCAAGTTATTTTTGGAAAATTTGGGCCTTAGTTAATAAAATATCAGGAAGGGAGAGACGCCTCGCTTGTATCCGAACAAGCCAAGGCATTTTCAAATTTCAAAAAACAATAGAAATTTTGATAGTATAGACGCTATTAATTAATTAACAATCGTACTTCTTATCAGAGAAAACAAAACATTTTTTCGAAAATAGTTATTAAAAAGTGACTTATCATTTTAATATTAATTAATAGCATATATGAAAATCCATTATGTGTTTTTATAAATGTACAAATACAAATTGTAGAATCAATAGAATTATCAGCTGTGTAGTAAGCATGCATCTAATAAATAACATTCCAAATATTGTTTTAAGCAACACATGCCATGACGAAAAATACAATTTTAATAATTATGATAAAAATATGTTTAATACTTGTTTTTGTAGAGATTTCTACAATATTTACCTAATGTTTCTAGGAAGAGAAACAATAATTTTAGACCCTTTAGTCATTTTTACTATGCTATGTTCAAATTTTAGAATCCTTGGAATTAAAACACTACAACAGTAATCACTACATCAAATATTTTATTAATTTCATTACACAATACATACACTTACACAGTTAGGTAATACTATTGCAACAAGAGTTATTCAGAAAGCCAACTTTTTAGCTGACTTTTTTGCCTCACACTCTACTCTCGATTTCCAGAGAAAACATCAACCTCTACTTCCAATGTGCAGTATAAAACATGTTTTACTGAAGTTAGATGCCAAAAAAGCTTCTGCCGCTAATAGAATACCTGCTATAACACTTAAAAAACGCGCGAGTAAACTAACACCACTTGTCTGTTTACATTTTTAACCTATTCTATAGAAGTATTTCCTTTCAGGTGGAAATGTCCTACAATTCAGCCGATACTCGCCTACATTTTGGAGAATCTCGAGCAGTTGACTCCTCCTCCTATTAAAGACATTCGACCGTATTTGACGGGACGGATTATTGGCTAAGATAGGCTCTGATGGTACGTTTGATAAGTTTTGTTGATAGTTCTTGCCCTTTATATTAACAATCTGCTGGAAAGGACCTGAATCCAATCTACAACTTTGACGATGAGATTATGCTTGTTTCTTTATTTACTTTGGACGCTTAAACATCAGCTATTCAAGCAAATATCAGCCGATAGCAGAAAATCATTCAATTTAACAAAGATCTGGAAGTAGATCTGGAAGAAGTTCTATCTTGGAATGACCAAGTAGAATTTAATGCTGCAAAAACTCAGGAGTTAACTTCCGGAACTGACATTGTCATGTGGGAATTGAGTGTATTTCCCTAACATTGTCATTCAACTTGCCGCCGTTCATTTGGGAGCAAATATGAGTAGGCATAAATATGTCATATGTATAGCAAAGAAAACTTGTCAAAAGCTGAGAATATTATTTCGTGCTAGAACCCTTTACACTCCACAAAAACTGTTAATCCTGTACAAAGCTCAAATTCGACCAATAAGTTTACCATTGTTGGAGCTGTACTTTCAAACATACACCCCATTTATTGGATTCTATGGAACATTAAAAAACAGTTGGCGATTTAAGTCTATTCTACAAGAAATTCCATTCCATCCAGAAGAATGCATACTAGGAATACATGTAGAACTAATACATCGCATCCGTATGGGGTTCAGGTCTCTCCTTGTACCACGGTTTTCAACAATTCTTTTACATAAATAACCTCATCCGGTTGGAATGATTTACTTAGGACTGCGTTTCCCACCGAGTATAGATTAACGCGAATCACTTTCTCCACACACTTTTCGCTCCTGTAGTGCTTTAGGGATTTCCCTGCAGCATGTATGATATGCTCATAAACAAAACAATCTAATCGCGTTTCGTTAACCATGAAAGCATCACTCGTTTCGATGACTGACTGTACGGTCAAGTGCAAGGTGAACTTGAGCAATTAGTGTTCCGTACGTTGATTGTTTTTAAAATAAAAAATTTTGTTTGGCTCAGTGACTTCACAAAACACACCTCAAATGAGTTTTCAACAAAGTTTGTTTCCGATCTTTACTGAAAACTGGTGATTTTGAAATTTTTGTTTTTTTTTATATACCAGATAAATTATTAAAGGTAATGCACTCGTGATAATTTTAGTTCATTTTACACCCTGTGTTTTTTCAAAATTTTTTAATCAACACTTCGAGATAAGGGGAGGAACAGCGGTTTTTCTCGATTTTTTAAAAATAATACAAAGAAAAGTGTATGCAACTACTACATTGTATATATTTTTGAACTATGTTTTTACAAGCTGTCATTTGACACTCCACTTAATGATCTAGTAAAATTTTTTTTTCACTTCTGATTTCACCCCCCAAAAATAGCCCCTTAAGTCAAAATCTGCTTTCAAAACTACACGACTCTGAGGAGGCAATCAATTCCTATATTAGTACCAAATTTCAACTTTCTATGTCAAATAGTTTCGGAGAAAATCGAGTGTGACAGATGGACGGGAGGATAGACGGACAGATACCGAAGTGATCTTATAAATGTTCCCTACGGAACACTAAAAACTAGACTGTTTATTTCAAGCTTACGACAACTTTAGGATGCTATAACTAAGTAGATATTAAATGTGATCAAAAATACGAATTCCAAGTTACAAAAAAAAAGAACAAAATATTTACAATGTCTAGAAGAGAAGATATTTTCTATTTAAAAGCGGGGAAAGGAAATAAGATTAGTTTATTGGATAAAATTTAATACATAGGACAGGTAGATAACTTAATTAGTTGTATCTTCATAAAAAGACTATAAAAATTCAATTGCCTAAAATGGCAGCAGAAGTTCGTTGAATAAAACTGTAAAAACATTATTATAATCTAAACGTAAGTAATCCGACAATACCAAAGTTGCTTGCCACAATAAAACTTATTATATCAGTAGTAAGACCACCCGCAGATTTTTAAATGGTTGGGAAAACACCTTTACCTTTAAGAGAAAATGTCGTGTCAGCAGAAAACTCTTTAGAATTTGTTAACCAAATGAACGATCTAATGCTCAATGAGGGCAAAAACTGTACCAGCACCTTTTAGTATCTTTACAAATTGCTCGAAAGGAATGACCTCGAAGAAGAAATTAATAATTAAAATAATAAATACTTATTTTTAACTAACCTGTGTATGAAATAAAATAATTTTTAATTTAATAATCAATTCTTTATTCTAAAAGAAGACACAGCTATGGATAACTGGTTATCACCCTCCATTGCCAATTTATTCATGAGTAAATATAAAACTGAGGTCCGTCTAAAATTTAAAAATATCCCAAGAGTGTGATACAGCTATGTGGATGATTTTTACCGATTGTTCATCAAATCAAATGTAGATGATTTTGTTTCTAATTTAAATAGTCAATACCACACCATTAAATTTGCTTACGAAAATGGGAAGAAAGAACAATTATTGGATATTTTAATAGTAGATGCCTAAACCGCGCAAGATTTGGCAGTATAAACCTGCTAAATCGGAAGATCTCATGGAGTATTTTCGAGTTTTCCCTTGGTTAGACGTTTGTTTTCGATCCGACGACCCATCTGACTGCGCCAAGGAGGTTTTCGATGTTATTTTAGCTGCTATGGAAGCTTACATGCCTTTCTCGACGAAATGCCCTTCCAACAGCAAGTCTTGGTTTGACCGAAAATGGAAAGAAGCTGTTGCTTCTAAACATCTTGCCTACCGACAATGGCGTGAAAATCCTAACACCTTTGTTCGTGTCCGGAACAGATGCAAAGAAATTATCGACGAAGCCAAGGAGACACACAATCAACGAATTAGAAACAAACTTCTCGCTTGTCCCAACAATTCCAGGTCCTTTTGGTCAGTCGCTAAGGCAGTTAGTCAAAATTTCACCAAATCTACCATACTACCACTCACACGGCCAATAATTCTATTGCAACAACACCTGTTGGCTGAACTCTTTGCTTCACATTCTACTGTACCTACTACTCCCATAGTGCAGTCAAGAATGCCCGATATTGTCTTCAGACAGTGTATCATAACACATGGCGCTGACGGAATACCTGCCATAGTTCTCAAAAACTATATGACGGAACTAACACCAGTTTTCTGTAAACTTTTCAACCTATCCTACAAAAAGGGAATATTTCCTTCCTGCTGGAAATGTGCCATAGTTCAGCCGATACATAAAAAAGGCAAGAAGACCATACCAAATAACTACCGACCAGTCGCACTACTTTCTATAATATCGAAAGTCATGAAAAAGGTTATTAATCAGCATCTTCTAAAATATCTTGAAGGATTCAAAATTATTAGCGACCACCAATATGGCTTTCGTAAACACAGATCGACAGGAGATCTTCTGACTTATGTAACACAGGTTTTGAACAACCCAACTGAACATTTTGGAGAATCTCGAGTGGTTGATCTTGATATATCCAAGGCATTCGACCGTGTTTGGCACGATGGATTGTTGGATAAACTACGCTCTTCTGGTATGCCTGAAAAGTTCTGTTTGTGGTTCTTATGTTTCCTCAGAGAGCGTTCTTTACGAGTAGCAGTAGATTCTTTCTAACACCTTCACTATCAACACCGGTGTGCCTCAAGGCTCCATACTGTCTCCTACTCCCTTTCTCATTTACATTAACGATCTGCTGGAAAAGACCTGGAATATAATCTACAGCAATGCAGATGACAATACACCTATCTCTTCATTCGCTTTAAACACCCGGACATCGGCTACACAGACGAAAATCCGCAAGCAGCAGGAAGTCATTCAACTTAACAAAGACCTGGAAGAAATTCTATCTTGGGGTGACAATAACCAAGTGGAATTTAACACTACAAAAATCCAGCTGGTGGTTTTTTCTAAAAAAGTTAACGTAGCTGAACCCGACCTAGTTATGTCAGGGCACTCCATTTCCCTAACATCCTCACTCAATTTGTTGGGCGTTAATTTGGGAGCAAATATGTCTTGGCATGAACATGTTGCAGGCATAGCAAGGAGAGCTTCTCAAAAGTTGGGAATATTATTTCGAACCAGAAAGCTTTACACTCCACAACAACTGTTAATTCTTTACAAAGCTCAAATTCGACCAACTATGTAATACTGCTCCCAAGTTTGAGGCTCCGCTCCCAAACATACACTGCATTTCTTGGATTCTATCCAGAGAAGAGCTGTTCGTCTGATTGGAGACCCGGAACTGACCGGCGGCCTTGATTCGCTGGAACATTGAAGAGCGGTTGGCGACTTAAGTTCATAGATAGATATACGTTTATGTAAAATATTCAAAATTCTGCTCCTGTTACACACGTATGAATATAAAAGTGAAATTTAATAATATAATCATATAATTTAAACGATAGAAAGGAATTTATTAAAGTTATTCTATTGATCATCAAATAATTTGATACTGAATTGATAAAGATCTTTGGAAGTCCGGATGACAAAATTCACGAACTTGTAATGATTATGATAAAAAATATGTTAGGCAAATCAAATGGTCAGATCGAACAAGATTTAAAGAATATTTAGCGCATTTATGGTACTGTAGATCAAAGCCTTTAACATAATTATATGGTAACATCATAATTATAAATATATCTGATAAGAGACTATCAGAGTCATTTAATTTAATTATTTATTTTTGTATCGTTCACCTCCCCGCTTGAATAGGGATTTTATTATTTTTTATATCATGTCGTAATAACCGTCAACGTTGTGCCGAAACATATATTTTTGTGTTTCACCGCATCTTTTTAGACGACGCGATAGTGCTGCCAGGGAGGTTATTGCATTTCTGCAAACAACTACTACCTTTGTACGTGGCCAGGCCATATATACTTAAATAAAAGTATATCGATCTACCGGGATTGGACCCGAGACCTCCTGCACCGCAAGCAAGTATTACGCCACGAAGCCACGGGCTGCCACACATACAAAAATAAGGACAGATAACCTATCCCTTACAGTCCTCTGTACTGGTGACTTAACTGGAAGCCAACGTCTGTGATTGATAGAACCGTTCAGCTTCAGTAAGAACAATCTTGAAAATAGCGTCTAGTTTTTTAATATTGAGTTTAGTCAGTTGTCATTCCTGACGATGCTTACAGAGTTAGCGAAACAAGGGTCCCATAATAAAATGTTTGGTGTAGTGGTGATAACTAATGTGTGGTTGCTACATCAATAAAAACATTTTCGTGTATTCGTTTAATAAAATATTACTTTCTGGACGATTCTTTATTCGGAAGATAGTATTTATCATATTACTAGCTTGCTATAAGCTGTGTCTGACAATATTTCTGCCCTGTCACACAAATTTTACAAAATTAATCTTTTTTTTAAAGAACGGAATTAATGGTAATATCTTCGAAGGTTAAGTTATGTGGGGTATCTCCGTTGATATCTTTTCTGCTATCATTTTCCTCATGACTGCTTTCATTCCCCTAATTCGAAGAATCAGATCTCACATCCTACCACAATAAAATAAATAAAAAGTCTCAACATTCGGATCCCAACCAAAAGAATTAATTGTCCAAAAGACGAAGATAAAATAAATGCTTTTTACCGTAAAAAGGAGCGGTCCTGATTATCCCCCGACTAGCTGCATTTGTCAACGTTTTAACAGAAACGGGCTAAGGTAACAAAGTAAAGTAGAAACTAATAATGGATAAAAAAATATACAGTGAGCGAGTACCAAAATGGGACATAAAGTCATATAATTAAATACCAGATTAATTAGTTTCTGCCCAATTTAACCTGCTCTCTTTATTGCTGTTTACGATTTATTAGATGGATATAAATCCTCTCCCTACTAAGACTTTTGAGGTAAATTTATAATTCTTGAAAAAAGTGTGCACGATGGTATTGCTATATTAATATGTGGCGCCACAGGCAGGTAATGTTACCACTTATCTCTTTATTATCTCACAAGCTATTATACATAGACATTTTGAAGTTTGTTGAAATTGAAGATGAATATCAATGATGTTTAAATGATAATTTCTACGAATAAATGAACTCGAATTTCTATTTTAAACGTTTTCTTTATCTCCAATAATGACTGAAAATAGCAAAAAAGACAGTTATGATGATGTGTTAACAGATTTTTGATTATTTCTCATGGCAAGAGCAGTGGCCTCAGGCGACGTTTTTTGTAATTTATATAGTGTCACCTTCACTCCGTAAGTACGTCGGAAATACGTAATTCCCTATAGTATAGGATGTTTCAGATATAACTAGCATACATAGAGTTAAAACTTTGTAAATCAATTGTACTTAGTTTAGGTAGAAACTATATTGCCTACCCTGTCGAGACATATATTACTTATATACACAAAATCCTAACTCGTCACACATATTTCATATTTCATCTTGGTAGGATTCCAGTGGACAACAGTGTAAAATGTCTAAAACTCCAGTACGACAAGCCCATAAGTTTGGAAAGACCAGGTGGCCATGTAATAGGGAAGATCCGCTTACTATCATCGAGATTGTATCCCATACCCAATAGCCCATGTTGTCAACAGAAAGTTGACAATATGCAAGGTCATAGTGACAGCCGGTCTCATAGATGCCTGCCACACATGAAACCAGGAGTGCCAAGGCAAATTCAACAAAATCCAAACGATCCACAACAGAGCACTCAAAATAATCAACACTCATTGGTTCACCCAAAATAACTAGTTACACCATGACCTGAACATGAAGACCCTGACAAACTTTACCATCAGAGCCCAGCAGAATTTCTTGAATGAAATCCAGACCCACTCCAACAATAAGGGAAATCCTCACTAAAGTAAACGTAAGCAGAGCCATGCAGTCTCACCTACTTTCAACTGACCCAATCACCTGCAGCCTAGGGCTACCCACCTATTAGGCTAATACCATAGGTCTTATCATAATATTATTGTAACTAAGAAAGTAATTGACAAAGACGTTGGTAATTCTATTGCCATTTATCAAAAAAACCTTCTTACATAGATAGGTACCATGTAGGCTGAAAAGTCTAGCTACTTAAAACATATCTTTTTTGCAAAATTCGACTTTATCATCAACATAGTCTCCTTCAAGAGTCAGACCAACGCTTTTCTAACATTTTTATACCTTTCTTGTAAAAGGATTTGTCTTTGCCTTCTAAATAGGCCTCAGTTTCGGCGATAACTTCTTCACTGGAGCCAAATCTCTTTCTCGCGAGCATTTTTTTTGAGGTATGTGAATAGATAATAGTCGCTGGAGGCCAAATCTGGAGAATACGGTAGATGAAAAAGCCATTCGAACTTCAATGTGTGACACTTTTTTCTTGTTCATTTGCGGAAGTTTCTTTGCGATTTCTGCATTCAAACGCACCAATAACTTTATATAATATTCGCTATTGATGGTTTTCCCCCTCTCAGAACAGTCGATGAAAGTTATTCCATGCGCATTCCAAAATACAGAGGAAAAAACCTTCCCAGTCGACTGTGTTTTTGGTCGCTTCGGGCGGCTTTCATCGGCTGCTGTCCACTCAGCTGACTGCCGATTTGATTCCGATGTGTAGTGGTGGATCCATGTTTCATCCACTGTCACATATCGCATAAAAAAATCCTTTTTATTGCGTTTAAACAGGTCTGAACAGCACTTAGAATCATCAACACGTTGTTGTTTTTGGTCCACTGTGAGCAAACGCGGTACCCATTTCGAACAGAGCTTTCTGATGCCCAATGCAAAATATGATCGACACGTTCTTTTGATATCTTTAGGGTGTCAGCTATCTCACGTAATTTCACTTTACGGTCATCAAAAAAACAATCTTGTGGATTTTTTTGATGTTTTCCGATGTGACCACCTCATCTGGGCGTCCAGAGCGTTCGGCATCGTTTGTGTCTGTACGACCGCATTTAAATTCAGCATACCAGTAAATGATGAGTGATTTTCCAGGGGCAGAGTCCCTATAACACTTATCATGCCATTGTTTTACTTGAACGGTATTTTTTCCTCCCAAAATATCTTTAATCTACACACGAAATTCGATTTTTTGTATTGTTTTGAAAATGTCAAAAGTAGCTTCATTAAAAGCACTGTATGTTAACTTGTACACTAATTGTCGAAATGACATGAAATTTTGACACGTATCGTTTGAAGGTTGGTACTTCCTAAAAATTATATGGATTTTTTGAAAAGAGCGACATCTCTGTATGAGACCAAAGACTTTTCAGCCTACGTGTTATAACGTCCACAAAGAAATTTTAATTTTAAAATTGAATTAACTAGAAACAAGAACCTCACATGCACCGACTTTAAAGTATTTAATAATGCAAAAGAATGACGGAACAGATTCAAGAATAAATAGTAGTCAGAATAACTGACTCCGGCTCTGTACAAAACACTGATGAGAAAAATATCCCAACTGTTCCAGAAAATGGACATTTTCGTCTGTCTTGTCCCTCTATTGTTGCCGACCCTCTATAAAATCCACACAATGGACGCAAGATTAAAATGTCTCAACACAGAAAGCAACGATTTTGAAAACTTAGCTTACCGACAACGGTACGAACCTTTGTTCCAGTTATTTTTCAACATAAATATGAAATGTTGGTATAATGTATCAGTTAATCCAGCTACTAAATTACTTCCTTTACAGAATTAACTTCAGCTTTGTAAAAACACGGATGAAGGTAGAACTTTTGGAAATTAGACTCACAAGTTAACGACGTGTAAGATAGCCTTCATGACAATTAATTACAGTTTGAAATATAGATAGAATTTATCAGTATTATTTAAGTATAGGAAAAATATCTAGTAGAGAATTTTGCTTGTCGATATTTTTAATAATAATTTATGAAGTGTGTAATATCAAATAGGAATTAACAATAAAACTACTTAATTACTTTGTTAACTGTCACTAAATATATTTGTAAAGATTTTACAATTGCGTTATCGCGATTTCGTAGTACAACTACATTGTCAAACGCTTAACTAAGACTAAAACAGATTTTTGGTATTTTATGTTTATATGATGAACAGATGTGGGTCTATTATATGTTAAAAATGTTTGAACAAAAGAGAATTTGCTACGTCTAATTGACTATTCGGTAAATTTATATTATGGTCCTTTGAATGTCTGTAAATTTCTATAGATTCTAAATTCTAAAATAAAAATTAGCCAAATTATTCACAAAATTTATTTAACTCAATCAAAAAAACTTAAAAAACTAATAGAGAATAAAAAATATACCGAAACTTCAGATAATACTCAACAAAAAACTTTCTATAATAGATTTATCAATATCTCTAATTTCACAGAAAGTGAGAAAAAACTGCTTGAAAAAGGACCAAAATATAACCCTAACTTTAATATAAAAAATACTACCGAGACACTAATATCCGAAATTGAATCAGCCACAAAAAACATAGGTGACCCAAATATTAAAAAAGAAAAAATAAAACATATAATGATAAACACAAAAAACACTACTTGCAGTAACCAAGAACAATTAACGATAGCATCCATTCAGTCTAAAATAAAAGAGAATAACTTACTAATAACAAAAGCAGACAAAGGTAACTCCATCATAGCTCTTGATAAAAACCATTACATTCAAAAAGTAAATGATTTTTTGGAAAAAGAAAATCCAGTAAAACTAAAAAAAGATCCAACGGACAAAATTCAAAAACAACTCAAGACCCTGCTAAATGAAACCCTGAGCATTGTGGATGAAAGAGAAAAGTTTAAAATAATAAACCAAAATCCTACATCACCAAAACTTTATGGCCTGATAAAAATACATAAAGAAAATTCGCCAATAAGACCAAAGAAATTACCCAATTCAATCCAAAATACAACACAAAAAACTCTATAGACCTTACAAATAAACTTAAAAATATCTCCATCCCAAATAACGCCCTTCTAGTTTCATTCGATGTAACAAATATGTTCTCCAATATCCCAAATAAAGATTGTTTAGAAATTATAAAAACTATGTTACAAAAAAACAACGTCAATATAACAATACAACAAGATATATTGAAACTGTTCGAATTTTGTATATCCGGAAATTATTTTCAGTTCAATAATCAATTTTTCAAACAAAGAGATGGACTTGCCATGGGGTCTCCACTTAGTCCTTTGCTAGCCGAAATCTTTATGTCAGAATTGGAAAACAGTTTTCTAAAAACTCAACACGCGAAAAATATTCTCTTTTGGTTTAGATATGTGGACGACATCTTAGTATGTTTCCTTGGAAATGATACTGAACTAAATTCCACTTTAAATCAGCTAAATAATTTACACCCCAACATAAAATTCACACTTGAAAAGGAAACCGATAATAAAATAAATTTCTTAGATATTACAATTTTGAAAAAGAGAAATAAACTAGAATTCGATATCTTCCGCAAACCAACCTTTTCAGATGTCACCATCCCAGCTGACTCAATACACCCTAACTCCCATAAACTGGCAGCCTATAGATCTATGATCCATAGAGCCCCCAATATCCCTCTTAGTAAAAATAATTTAAAAAAAGAACTGGACACAATCAAAAATATAGCACTCAATAACGGCTTCCAACCTAAAATAATTAATACCTTAATAAGCCGTAAACAAAAAGAAACCACTCTCAGCTTAATCTACCTCGTAAAAGAATACCGAGAAAAGAAAACATTCATACCTCTGACATATTTTGGTCCCATCTCGGATAAAATATCCCAAGTTCTCACGACCGAAAAAACAAGAATAGCTTTAAAACCCGCTCAAAAATTATCCAATATATTTTTTAATGCCAAAGATAAAACTAATAAATACAATAAATCAGGAGTTTATAAACTTAATTGTCAAGAGTGCAATAGCTGTTACGTAGGCCAAACGGGACGGAATTTCAAGACAAGATTCGCAGAACACAATGCCTCTTATAGGCTAAAAAATGAAAAATCACACTTTGCTAAACATTTCTTAGAAACAGGCCATACTTTTCCCAATATCGATTGTTTACAAATACTCCATATGGCACCTAAAGGGTCAAAACTCAACTTCTTAGAATCTATAGAAATTTACAGACATTCAAAGGACCATAATATAAATTTACTGAATAGTCAATTAGACGTAGCAAATTCTCTTTTGTTCAAACTTTTTTAACATATAATAGACCCACATCTGTTCATCATATAAACATAAAATACCAAAAATCTGTTTTAGTCTTAGTTAAGCGTTTGACAATGTAGTTGTACTACGAAATTGCGATAACGCAATTGTAAAATCTTTACAAATATATTTAGTGACAGTTAACAAAGTAATTAAGTAGTTTTATTGTTAAAATGTACTGTCACAAAGTAACGGACCACTCAATCACCTCTTTAAATAGGAATTGTTGGAAAAAACTGCCCCCGAGGAAATACTGTCATTAAGAACTAAACATTACACTAAAAAAAATGTGATGGATCACTGAAACAGAAACCTTGGTGCTTCAAAAAAAAAACAGTTCTACTTAAAATAACTAACACTAAAGAGAAAGACAAAGACAAATTTTTCGAAATAAAATGAATAAATAGAAGAACAATAACAAAAACTAAGGAAAAATGGTGGAGCAACAATTTTCAAGAAATCCATTCATATTTAGTTAGAAAAAGGTCCTCAGAAATTTGAAAAATGTATCCAAAGAAGAAAATCAATAGCATAAACATACAACTTATTACCATGGAAAAGAGGTTTAACATTATGAAGAGCTCCTAACGGATAATATTCAATTAAGACCGAAGATATCAACTTTGGTCCTTAAGAAAAACATCAACTTAAAAACAGATGAACTGTGAGTCCTGAAGAAATTAAGATAGAATATAAAAAGCACAAACACGCATACATATTTAGTTTCGGGCAATGATGTACAGTTACCTTCTTCTGTCTACAGTGATTAATGGACAAAACGTCAAACACAAATTAAGAAACCGATCTTATATACATACAGCTTATTTTCACTATTCATCTTAAGGAGTTTTGAAAAGTGCTACAGGAAGCCAATATTAACTAAATCTCAACAAATGTCACTAAAAACATCTATGAGGGCCAAATTCGAAAATAAAAAAATACAACTAAGTGTCACGCGAGTATTTAGTGATAGAAGTTTAAGAGTATCTAGTAAATAAGAGAGAAGTACGTTGTATCACCTACACTCCAATCTATGTTGCAAAAATTTTAAATTTAGGTACAAAGTCATCAACTCATCTACGTATTTATATAGCCTCTACATGCATGGAGAAATGGCCAAGTTATTATTAAAAATGATAAAGACGAATATATGGCTCCAAAGTTATAGAAATAATACAATTGCAGAGGTATGGAAGATAAAAGAAAACAACCGAAGGAAATTTGAATGGGTGACAATGGATGTATTAAAGTGATCGTTTGGAATATCTGGAACGGGATGAACTAAAGTGGACGAATATTGAAACAAAGCAACTAAGATGGTACGGTTTTATCCAAGGGATGAAGAAAACAAAATTGCCTACAACAGTTACAAAATAGATAGCACTACACAACAAGAAACCTGAAAGACGAATAAAGATCTGGAAAGAAGAAATATCGACAGGGGAACTAAAAGAGAGTCAATGGACTGGACAGTAATGATATAATAATGGAAAATCATGAAAGCTCGACATACGTTTGAATCCGGTATCCTACATTATTACTTTTATAGTTAAACGTATATCTTTGTTATAGTCAGAAAGCTAATTTGCCACAAACTGCTTATATTAGTTTTCGGTTCTAGGTTATTATTTCCATAAAAAGACCAAAACAAAAAGTCGCATTTCTTTTAGTACTATCAAAGACTATGGATATGACTATCCCTTAAAAAAACCTGGAACAGATGTAATATTATTAGTGATCACCAGCGTGCTGCTCGTGCGTAGTAATCAACAGGGAATCTCATAGTCGATAAATATATATATATATATATATATATATATATATATATATATATATATATATATATATATATATTTATATATATATATATATATATATATATATATATATATATATATATATATATATATATATATATATATATATATATATATGATAACTGTGTGTCTCGGGTTTCCCGTGTAGGCTGGATATCCTGAGAAGGATTGTTTAACAGCTGACGTTTCAATGAGATCTCACCCATCTTTTTCAAAGCTTATGTGATGGAATCTCGAAATAGACTGAGCTCTGCGGTTCGATTGCGTCTGGTTATATGCCCAACAGGGGCGTTCTTATTGGTTGGGATTGGCCAATCGCGTGCGTCTGACTGCGTGTAATTCTGGCTGGTGTTTTTTTTTTTAATGTTTCTGCTTGCATGTAGAGTTATATAATTTTATATTTTTAGAAATGTAAGAACAAAAAATAAAAGGGAAAAATTTTTTTTGAAAATGCCCCAAATTCGTGGCGAAACTCTAAAATGAATTGTTTAGATTATTCCATGAACCTAAAACCCAAAAAAAACTCCTAATTTCAATATATATATATATATATATATATATATATATATATATAATAACAATAATAATAATAATACTATGTCAAAGAATAATAATTATAGTAATGATAATGGAAGGGTGTTGCGGATGCGGACCCCGGTCGTACAAACAGCTATAGCAACACCACAACAACAACAACCACAGAAGACCCAAACAACCGCCTCAGCCGAAACTACTCCCGATAATTTTACCAGATCCGACATTGTAGGTGATGGAAATTGCCTTTTCCATGCAGTTAGCTTACACTTGTACGGCCACCAAAACCATCATGAGAAACTCCGAGAGGTTGCTCTAAGATATTTACAACAAAACTGGTCGGAACTTCACACATTTTCATTAATTGAAGTCGACGATATAAAAGACTTCAATAACTACTATAATTATATGAGGAAAAAATGGCACTTATGGAACGAGCCTAGAGATACTTGCCCCCTCGGAAACACAAAATAGCAACTTTCATATCTTCTCAAAACAACGAAGAACAAGACATACAAAAATAACTTTTACGGACAGACCAACAATAATAAGGACGGGAAAATACAACAAAATTATTTACCTTCTACTAACAGGCAACCCAATGTCGGGACACTTTGAGCTTCTGACACCACAAAACATTGAGAACATTCCAGACAATAGCAGACCAATAAAAGAAGCATCGGGCGAGCAACGTAACGGTCGAGGACGTCGCGGGAAATGGCAGCTCGACCAAAACGATGAAGACCGGGCAACCGAAAATGGACCTGCCAAAAGTGTTGTGCCGGCGAGTAAGCCGACACTCACCAAGGCGAGAAAGTCACAGCAACGCATGAGTTGCACCACAGGAATCAATGAACACGCCATGCGTTGCTGTGATGAAATCACACCTGACAGAGAAATCACTGACAAGAGAATCACGCGCCGCTTGGACCCACCACCACCAATCCCAAGCGCAACCGACGTAGATGCGGGACAAATACAACCACCAAAGCCAGGCCAAACCGCGTATGTTTTGCAAGGACAACATGCAACTACCAAGGCTGGCAAACCAAGACAGCGGTTAAAGTGGACAGATGAAATGAATAGAACAGTGATGCGCTATTACTACACCGCCACCAAACTAGAAACAGTGACATCAGGGTACAGACTGGAACTACACAGACTTTTCTTGACCGAATATCCACATCTGCAATTACTTGTTACAGAACAGAGAGTAATAGACCAAAAAAGAGTTATTACCAAGAACAATCGCCTCGCACCTTTCGAATTGCAAACCATCAAAGACACAGTAGCTGCAGAACTGAACACAGACCAACCAAACAATAGAAACAGTAGAGCAGATACCGAACCAATCTCACACACACAACCACCCAGTCGAAAACAACAAGACCCACCACCCAGCAGGAGCATAACTCAAAATAATATTTCAATGCAAATAGCAAGCACCACACGACACCATATCACAGACGACAAAATGAATGACTCACCACCCTCAACAACATCTACACAACATCACCCCGAATCACCTCTCATACAAAGACTCAAAGCAGAAATGCAGTCACATTTAGCTCGACCTATACTCACATATTCATTTGGTATCATCAAATGGACACACACGGACATAGAAAACATTCACATCCTTATACGTTCTCAATTTACCAAATACAGGAAATTACACCCCAACGCATGCAAAGAGAGACTTACCATCGAGAAGAAGGCAGGAGGAAGAGGAATTATAGACATCAGATCATTACACACAAAACAAATACAAGCACTTAGGAAATTCTTTCACAGCAAGCAAACCAGCCTCCACACAGCAACAGTCAAAGCAGACAAAAACTATACCCCACTCGACTTATCCCGGGTAGACCACCCAGTAGATACACATAGTCACACCCAATTACAACAGGAAAAGATGAAAACGTGGTCAGGAAAAACACTCCACGGAAAACACAGATACCACATAGAACAAGACCACATGAATCAAAAACAGTCATACACCTGGTTAAGGGATGGGCAGCTATTCCCGGAAACAGAAGGCTTCTTACTTGCCATCCAGGATAAAGTCATATTAACCAGAAACTACCAAAAGCATATCATCAAAGACCTAACTATTACAGAAGACAGATGCAGAAAATGCCACCAGCAGAAAGAAACGATCGAACACATAACAAGCGGATGTAAAATATTAGCCGGAACGGAATACACAGCCAGACATGACTCAGCTGCAAAAGTAGTTCACCAAGTACTAGCCACAACATACAAGCTCATAGAAAACACAGATCCCTACTACAAATACACACCAACATCCGTACTTGAAAATAAAGATTACAAACTCTACTGGGACATCAGTATCCATACAGATAAAACAGTCTCCGCCAATAGACCCGATATTTCTTTTCAGTGCAAAAAAGAAAAAGTCACCTATCTAATTGACATAGCTGTCCCCAACGACACAAACATCCAAACGAAATACACAGAAAAAATTTCCAAATACACAGACCTTGCAACGGAAATAAAAAGGCTATGGAAACAAGAAAAAGTCATCATTGTCCCCCTCATTATATCAGCCACAGGCCTTACACCAACAACACTTAGTACAATTAGGACTCAACGCAAACATACACAAAAACATTCAGAAGTTAGTGATTTTGAAAATATGTAACATTGTCAGGTCATTCCTTAATACACAATGGTAATGCGTTTGTGCTGACTTGGTTTGCGCCCGTCAGCCAAACATGGAACCACATTGACCTAATGTGAGAAAGAAGAACTTTTTGTAATAATAATAATAATAAAATGTCTTGTAATTAAATGGTAAGATTACAATTGGCGGAGTTGAAGTTACACTTCCTATCTCAACCATGAAATGCGAATACATATTGTACACACCAACATTTAGAAACTAGTATTGCATATAAAATACAAAATATAATAATCAATACACAATATACTACCATGATAGAAGTTAATATTAATACTGTGGGTGGCTAAGGGTAAAGCTACTACTATATACGTAACATTAGAGAGGTCGATTGAATATAAAATACAAAATATCAAGACACACTGTACCACCATGATAGAAGTTAATATTAATACTGTGGGTGGCTAAAGGTATGGCTACTGCTATATATGTAATATTAGAGAGGTCGTTTGAGGTGACGATTGTCCGAGCTGCCGGAGGAAGGAGTCAACACAAGCTATGAACAATGGTTTTTACTGCTCTTTTAAACCTGTGACCTGACGCATCCTTCAGATCAACAGACACTTTATTGTACGATTTAGCTATTTGGTAACTGAAAGAACCCTCATACATTAAAGTCAAGTGCATGGGCGGAGTCAAGGTGAATTTATGCCTCACATCCAGGTTATGTGCATCCTATCTAAATTTAATTTTGCTATATAAGTAGTCTTATAGCACTTATTACAAATAATCCTATTATATAGTACCAAACTGTGTAGCACCCGTCTTTCATTCATTCTTAACCATTTTATGCCTCGCAATTTTGCACTGACACCTCTCTCACGGCCTCGAATACCGCCAATAAAACGCACGCACGAATTTTGCATAAGTTTGAACTTCTTAGCGTCACAGTCTAAAAGGCAGAGCCCGTACATCACATCACAGTAGTTAAAGTGCGACAGAACAATGGAGTCACACAACATCTTTCTAAGGTTCTCGGTAAGAAGAGCGCATTGATTGAAAATTAATTTAAGGTTAGCGAATGCTATATATATATATATATATATATATATATATATATATATATATATATATATAATATATATATATATATATATATATATATATATATACATATATATATATATATATATATATATATATATATATATATATATATATATATATATATATATATATACACATATATACAGGGTTACAGGGAAAGCCGTCCTAGATAATTAAGGACGTTATAGTTTAGGTCGTTTCTGACCGATTTGACTCTATGACATGATGTCCTAAACTTAACCGTTTTCGAGATATTGAAGTTTAAAGATTTTCTAAAAAAAACATGTTTTTTTTTGCTTTTATATCGATTTTTTTTTATTAGAGGTTCTCGAGTGCGATTTTTTGGTTATTTTTAGTTAGTCTGTATGTCAAGTATCAAAAATCATCAAAAAATTTGAACTAGTTACTAACAGTTTCAAATGGTGACTTGTTAATGTTTCTAAATTACGAATTTTTACCAAGTGTTTCCTACTTTAAATCAATAAAGAAAAAAAAAATGTATGGAAGTTATTCTGCAAATTATTTTAAAAACTTTTACGTCTTTTTAGCTATCAAAAAAGGTATAATACTAGGAGTTTAATAGGAAAACTGTACACAGAATGACACCTAAAGCGGGCTCGGGTAGCAAAAGGTAAATTTTTAGTTAGTGAAAATACGAAACATACACAAATAAAACAAAAAACCTTGCAATTTAATATTTTTTATTAATTATAATTCATGTTCTATATGGTCGCCCCTATTTCTAACACAAATTCTCATTTTTTCTTAAATTACTTTTCACAACGCTGGTTGTGAGGTGCCGCCTCATTTCGTCAGCCGCATCAATTATTTTTTGTCTTAGAACATCCACGTTTTCGATAGAAGTCATCTGGTCGTATACGAGACTTTTCATGTGACCCCCACACAAAAATCCATCGGTGTTAGGTCTGGGCTTCTCGCCGGCCAAGGTATGGGTCCGCCTCTTCCAATCCATTTGTTGGGATAATTGTCATTGAGCCATGCACGAACACTTCCTCTGTAGTGAGCTGGGCAGCCATCGTGTCGAAAGTACATGTTTTGTCTCAAACCAATAGGCAGGTCTTCCATCAAATTAGGTAAATCGTTCCGCAAAAAATTGTCATATTCCTCGCCATTCAAATTATCTGGCAGGAAGAATGGCCCAACCAAATAATTTGAAATTATACCCATCCACACATTTAAGCTGAATCTTGTTTGTGATCCTTTCGTTCTTTTTTTGTTTGGGTTGCCTTCCTCTTTAGAAGCCCAATAGTGGGCATTGTGGTAGTTTGTAAGACCGTCTTTGTCGAATTTCGACTCGTCAGTCCATAGTATTTTCTTAAAAAAAGATGCATCTTCGACATCGGTATTGAGCATAAATCTGCAGAATTCTAATCGTCGCAACGGATCCCCTTCTTCAATGACTTGCACGGGCGTATAGTGGTAAGGGTGTTGCCCAACAGTATGCATTACAAACCATACCTTCCACTGCGAAATACCAAGCTGTTGTGCGACAACATTTGTAGATGTGGTTGGGTCCACCTCAAAGAGACGTCGCATTTCGTTTTCTTCGTCTTCGTCAAAGATACGTGGTCGTCCCATGTCAATCCGCCGTCTTTGTACTGAACCAGTTTCTCGTAGTCTTCGATAAGTTCCATCAAATACGCTAAGATCAGGTACACGACGAGAAGGATATCGCAGTATGTATTCATCACGTGCACGCGACGACACTCCCTCGCAAAATCCGTAACACATTAGGATGTCAGCATATTCCTCGTTGGTATACGTTGCTACATTCATAAGCAGAGATCAAAATCCAGTTACGAGCCAATTCACACAGTCAGAAGATGAAACACAGATATTTTTGAAAAGCACGGTATAGCACATCTACCACGGACGAATCGCATGAGCAGACTAAAAATCATTCAATAATGTTTAGTGAACAGAAAATGTCACTCGCACAGAGAGTACTCCGACCGGAAAAAATGCTTACCCAACCCTTTTTATTGTTTGAAGGTACAGGTAGTAAACTGGTAATTGGTAGTATCTAAATTTTATTATTATGTTACTCTACATTTGGGCCTATTGAAATCTCATTTTCTTAAAATTTTCAACAGATCCAGTAGATATTATACCGTTTTAGATAGCTAAAAAGACGTAAAAGTTTTTAAAATAATTTGCAGAATAACTTCCATACATTTTTTTTTTTCTCTTTATTGATTTAAAGTAGGAAACACTTAGTAAAAATTCGTAATTTAGAAACATTAACAAGCCGCCATTTGAAACTGTTAGTAACTAGTTCAAATTTTTTTTGATGATTTTTGATACTTGACATACAGACTAACTAAAAATAACCAAAAAAAATCGCACTCGAGAACCTCTAATAAAAAAAATTGATATAAAAGCAAAAAAAACATGTTTTTTTTAGAAAATCTTTAAACTACAATATCTCGAAAACGGTTAAGTTTAGGACATCATGTCATAGAGTCAAATCGGTCAGAAACGACCTAAACTATAACGTCCTTAATTATCTAGGACGACTTTCCCTGTAACCCTGTATATATATATATATATATATATATATATATATATATATATATATATATACACATACATATATATATATATATATATATATATATATATATATATATATATACATATATATATATATATATATATATATATATATATATATATATATATATATATAAATATATACATATATATATATATATAAATATATATATATATATATATATATATATATATATATATATATATATATATACAGACTAATTATTCACAACAAATAAGAGGAAAAAATCTGCTAAATAAAAAATAATTAATTATTTTTGTAGAGTTTATCCACACTAAGTAAAGTAAATAAAAAAAAATAAATAAAAAAGTTAGGTTGTTAGCCAAGCTGACTGTACTTTACAAAGCCCGGATTAAACTTTTTTGCCACTAACTCTAGTTTGGTTTCCTTAGTAATAATCTACGAAATATCCAAATGCTAAATCCGCATAGCTCAGCTTATGTGACTCGAATCTAATGAGAAACACTCGTACTATAATTTTTTTTAATGCAAGTTTAATCCCCATTTGTATCTCATGTTTATAATGAAATTCTTGACAGAATCTGGGTAAGATTGTAAATTTAAACAATTAGAAGATACCTCTCTGAATTTGTGCATAGTTCTGTTAGATATCAAATGCAGTGGCGTAACGTGCATGGATCCAAGGAGGCAATTGATCGTCCTACCTCCCGCTAAATGGCACCTCCTAAATAAATACCATTGTTTACGTTTATGCAGAAAAAGCCTGACTAAACATATTAAAATAATGGGCGTATAGTTCTATAAATAAATATTTACAAGCTATTGTTTTTATTTCTATAAAATCATAGGGGTTACGAATGCAAACATTTTTTAACAAAAAAAAACACGGTATTGTATATACACGTAATTTTTAGTGTTCCGTAGGGAACACTAATAGGATCACTTCGATATCTGTCCGTCTGTTGATCTGCCCATCTGTCACACCCGATTTTATCCGAAACTATTGGACATAGAAAGTTGAAATTTAGCACAAATATAGGGATTGATGACCCAATCAGAGCCGTGTAGTTTTAAAAGTTCGGAATTAAAAAAAAAATATTACCAGGTCATCAAGTGAGGTGTGAAATAAAAGCTTTTGAGAACACGAGTTCAAAAATATATATAACACGTAGGCTGAAAAGTTTTTGGTCTGACACACAGATGTCGCCCTTTTTAAAAATCCATATGATTTTTAGGAAATATATATATATATATATATATATATATATATATATATATATATATATATATATATATATATATATATATATCAATCGGTTTTATAACGTCTTCCGTCTTCCGATGCCTAATTTCCACTCCTCCCGGTTTCTCCATCCCTCCTCCTCCAGATCTCTCTCTAGTACTTCCTTGTTGATTCCTGCTCTCCAGCTTTGGCGTGGTCTTCCTCGCTTTCTTTTTCCATGAGGGTTCCAATTTAAAATCTTTTTAGGTAGTCGGTCTTGTGACATTCTCTGTACACGTCCGTACCATACCAACTGTTGGGTTCTGATTTCGTCCACTATATCGTGCTTTATTTCTAAAGCTCGCCTTATTGTGTCATTTGGTATGCGGTTTTCTGGATTTTCTGGCTGCTCGTCTCCAGAAATCCATTTCTGTAGCTTTTAGTATTTTTTCTGTTCTTTCCTTTAATGGCCACACCTGGGAGCTGTAAGTTATTATACTTTTCACTATTGAGTTGTAAATTCTCTACTTATTTTCAGTGGTTATGTTTTTGTCCCATAGTAAACTATTAAGCATTGCAATCGCTTTTCTTCCTTGGATATTCCTCTCGAATATTGCTTCTTCCAGTGTTCCGTCCCTAGATGTTCTCGTTCCCAAATACTTATAACTGGCACAGTGTTTGATGGTGTGTCCTGTGGCCAGTTTCAAGTCCTGCTGTTGTCCTCCGACGCACTACATGTGCGGTCTTTTTAATATTGACTTCTAGGCCCCATTTTTCATATTCCTCCATAAGTTTTCGTGTCATGTATTCCATATCATCGATGTCCTGAGCGACTACTACCTGGTCATCTGCGAATGATAGCGTGTACAATGTAGTATCGTCATCCAGTGGTAATCCCATACTGCTGCATTTCCTTTTCCAGTTCTTCAGTGCACTCTCCAAATAGATTTTAAATAGCGTTGGGGATATACAGCAGCCCTGTTTGAGTCCCTTTGTGACCGGGAACCCTGTTGTTATATCATATTTGGTTTTCACACTACTTCTTGCGTCTTGGTATAAGGATTTTACGGCTTTAATTATTTCGGTGCTTACATTACTCTGTTGTAGTGTTTCCCACAATCTCATTAGGGGCACGCTGTCGTAGGCCTTTTTTAAATCAACAAACAAGACATGGACTTCCTGATCAAATGCGGTTTTCTTTTCTAGGATTTGTGTCAGTGAGAAGAGATGGTCTATTGTGGATCTTCCTGCTCTAAAGCCTGCCTGTTCTTCAGCTTCTACGTCCGCGTATTCCATTCCTATTCTATTTTTAAGTATTTTTCCGTATATTCTGCTAATAGATCCTGTAACCGTTATTCCCCTGTAGTTATCGCAATTATTTTTGTCTCCTTTCTTATGAATTATTGATATGTATGACATTTTCTATTTCTCAGGTACTTCTGATGTGTTAATGCATCTTTGGAATAAGTTCCTCAAAGCGCTAAATAGCTTTTCAGTTCCGTATTTTACTATCTCTCCTGGGATGTTTCCTGGTCCTGGAGCTCTACCATTTTTTAGCGTTTTACATACTTCTTTAACTTCTGATGTTGTTATCCTTATTGAGGATCCTCGTAAAACTATATTTGGGTTTCCATGTTGGGTACTTTTGAACTCTGGTCTATCTTCTGTTAGCATATTTGTAAAATATTGGTTCCATTTTTCTGGTGTTATTGGTGAGAAGATTTCTCTTTTCGGTTCTGTTCTCATATTTTTAAGAAGTCTCCAGCTTTCTGTGCTTTTTCTTCCTCCTATGTAAGTGTTGAGTCTTGAGCATGTCTTTTCCCATTGGTTGTTCTTTTTGTCACTAATGATTTTACGTACTCTAGCTTGGGATTATTTGTATTTTACTTTGTCGTTTGTGCTCTTTGAACTTAAGTATTTGTGATAGCTTTTCCGTTTTTCTTCAATTTCGTATTTAATTTCTTCATCCCACCAATATGGTTTTTGCTGTTTTTCCCTTTTCTCTTGGTACCCTAATGCTTCCACTTATATTCTTCTTCTATATTAACAAATCCCGTCCGTTGTATCTTTTGTTCCAGTCTACTTTCTCTTGTATAGATTTCCGATACTTTCATTTTGTAAGCAGTCTGTATTATATCTTATTGTTGTTTCACTTGTTGTGTGCTGTGTACTTGTATCTTCCAGTTTGCTTTTTAGGAAGTACCAACCTTTAAACGATTCATGTCAAAATTTCATGATATTTCGACTATTACTTTACAAATTACAGTGGTTTTAGTGACGCTATTTTTGATATTTTCAAAACAATGGAAAAAATCGAATTTCATGTGTTGATTAAACACAGTTTTTTGATGGGAAAAAATACCGTTTAAGCAAAGCAATGACATGATAAGTATTACGGGGACTCTGCCCCTGGTAAATCACTTATTATTTACTGGTAAGCTGAATTTAAACGCGGTCCTACAGATACAAATAATGCTGAACGCTCTGGACGCCCAAATGAGGTGGTTACACCGGAAAACATCAAAAAAATCAAACTTGTTTTGGATGACCGTAAAGTGAAATTGCGTGAGATTGCTGACACCCTAAAGATATCAAAAGAATATGTTGGTCGTATTTTTGCATGAACATTTGGGCATGAGGAAGCTCTGTTCGAATTGGGTACCGCGTTTGCTCACAGTGGACAAAAAACAGCAATATATTGATGATTCTGGGCGCTGTTTGGACTTGTTTAAGCGTAATAAAAAGGATTCATGCGATATGTGACAATGAATGAAACATGGATCCACCACTATACACTAGAATCAAATCGGCAGTCAGCTGAGTGAACAGCAGCCGGTGAAAGCCGCCCGAAACGACCAAAGACACAACAGTCGGCTGAGAAGCTTTTAGTCTCTGTATTTTGGTGATGCGCATGGAATAATTTTCATCGACTATGCTGAGAAGGGAAAAAGTATCAATAGCGAATATTATATAAAGTTATTGGTGCGTTTGAAGGCAAAAATCGCAAAGAAACAGCTCCATATGAACAAGTCAATGATTACGATGGCAAAATTGCATGAACTGCGAATTGCTTCCTCCTCCACCTTATTCTCCAGATTTGGCCCCAGCTACTATTATCTATTCGCAGACCTCAAAAAAATGCTCGCGGGAAAGGGCTTTGGCTCCAGTCAAGACGTTATCGCCGAAACTGAAGCCTATTTTGAAGGCAAAGACAAATCCTTCTAGAGAAAGGTAAAGAAATGTTAGAAAAGCGTTGGACTGACTCTCTCGTTCTTGAGGGAGATTATGTTGTGAATTTTGTAAAAAAAATTAGTTTTAAGTAGCTAGACCAAAAACTTTTCAGGCTACGTGTTTTATATATACACTTTATAGTAACACTTGCGCACACTTTTCTTTGTATTATTTTTGAAAAAATGCCTATCTCAGAAGTCTTGAAAAAAAACCTTGAAAAAATTCTGGAATATTCTCAATAAAGTGTAAATTAAATTAAAATTAGTTCTACCTTTGATAACATATCAAGGTCATCAGGTTTCAACAAAGATCGGAAACAAACTTTGTTGAAAACTCATTTGGGGTGTTTTGTCATTTTATACCTCCGTAACAAAAATTTTACTTTAAAAGCAATCACACTAATTGCGCAAGTCCGACTTACACTTGGACGGTTTATTTTTGTTAGTAAATCTTCTCCCTGCAAACATTTTCATACTTTATAATTGTTTCACTCCTTTCACCCCTAAAGAAAAGTTGCGCCTCTGGAGGATTAAAACCACTACGAATTTGTTTTGATTCGATTCCTTCTGTTTATGGCACTTTCGACAAATTGTCATTAAATAAATGAATTTCGCTTTTACTAGGAATCGTCGTGCAGTCTGAGTCAGTTCCTACGCTCGCATTAAAGTTATATACTATATCTACCGCCTCGGTAGGTATAGTATATAACTTCATATAACAGGTTCTAGAAAAAGGTTCTAGTTTATTTGTATAACTTTCTTTAACAAGCGTAAAGAGGGAGACCTTACGGTGAATACACGAGGTCTTCATTGAAATTAAGAAGTGAGGTGATAGAAATCCTTACAGGTCACAACTCACTCGCATTGGAATCAAAGGTGAACTAGACTGCAGATGATACTTGGAAAACGAAAATACAACTCTTTATCTGATTATATTTTGCCCGATAATCACGAGGAATACCGAACCTCACCTAAAATTTCTAATAAATCTGGACCTGGAATCTATTGAGAAGGTTCAATCTGAAAGGTTGATGTCCTTTTTAAATGACTACAACACAACAACAAGGCAAGTTGCCAACGGATCCCTAAGAGGCTTGAGAGCTGTTAGTATAGTACCTATCTATCTAACTCTCTGTACAATAGTACTGAAATACATAGCTTTAGTTAATATAATTATTTCTAATTAAAATCAAATTAAAAAGCATAGCGTACCTCTTTAGTGTGTACACGATTTTGACATCTCTCCTTTCTGTCATTGTTTTCTCTAGTGTGGCTCTGCGACTGTCATATCAAAGTTAAAAGAAAAATATCAACGACGGAAGTTAACTGAATTTGCAATAGAAGCTAGTGTTTGCTCCATAGGCTTTGAATAGAAACTTGTAATCCTCTTAAACATATACGTTGTAAAGGACAGTGCTGAAAAAGTGGATAAATTTGACTCAACTGGTAATAAAATATAGGTTCATTTCATTTTATATATTTTTACTTGAGTATTAAACTGTTTCCGTAGAAATCAACTGTATTAAATTGAGTAAGTAATATGTTATAGAGTTGTGCCTCTCAACAATAACGTTTAAAAAACTACACCTAAATGTGTCTATTTATCTTAAGATTGGTGCCTAATATAATCAAATCTCTTCTCGATTTTGTTTTTTAATATAGTTTTGCTAAATGTGTCCATTTAAATAAATAAATATTAATATATTTGTATTTTAAATTCAATGTCTACCATTAAACCTATATTTGAGAACCTCCCGTTATTTCTTTCTAAAATATATTTCTGCTGCTTCAGAGACTTTCTATCTTGAACTTATATTTAATTGGAGAATTAATATTCTTTATGTTGTTATGCGAAACATTATCTCTATATTACTGCTAAGCGATGTATTTTCATTTTTAAATATACAAAAAGTTGAAACACTTTTCCAAATTTTAAAATGTAAGTTATTTTAGTACTATCTGGTCTTACAGGAATATTTTTTTGTTTGATATCCGGTACTTCTCTAACTGTACACTAAGATTAATTTGAAGTTAAGTTTGGCTTGTTCATAGTATGGTAAGAACTATAAACATATTTTGGTAATCATCGTCCATCAGCCGTCCTCATCCACTGCTGGATATAGGCCTCCTCTAAGGACTTCCACTGATCTCTGTCCTGACCGGTGTTACTCCAATTTCCTGCCACTCTTTTGATATCATCACTCCATCTTGTTGGTGGTCTACTTCTGTTCCTTTTATCTTGTTTAAGTCTTCATTCTCTCAGTCTTCTACACCATCGGTAAACATCCCCCTTCGGGCTTAAGGCCTGCCCGCATTTAGATTGCGTAATTTTTTTGGATAATACCGATTACTTTTGTATTCGTTGTCTGATAGTTATGTTTATTATTCTATCTTTCCTTGTGATAGCCAGCATAGCTCTCTCCACTGCCCGTTGTGATACTCTCAGTTTGTTTGCTGACTGTTTTGTTAATGTGAATGTCTCGGCGCCTTATGTGATTACCGGCAGAACGCATTATTCATGAACTTTCTTTTTTAAGCACATTGGCAAATTATCTTGCAGCGTACCTCTCAGCTTCCCAAAAGCTGTCCATCCCAAACCCAAACGACGGTGTATCTGACGGATTTGGTTATCTTTACCAATTTGTAATTCAAGACCCAAATACTTGTAATTTTGAACATGCTCCACCTCGCTTTCAAATTTAATCTTCTTCTTAAAAGGTCTATTCGGTTCGAATGTTGGCAATCATTCTGGCTGACCGATAGAATTTGTTGAGAATCAATTTCATAGATTTTTTAGCCAGGAGATACGTCTGCGTCCTGGTCCCCCTTTTCCAAAAACTTTTCCTTAGAGTATTTGATGTAGTAATAAATATCTGTGGAAATTTCTCATTAAGTGTCCTAAATACTCCAATTTTCCCACTTTAACAATTTCTATAATTTCCAATTTCTTGTTCATGCGACGTAAGAAATCCTCGTTGGTCAGTATACGAAATTTTCAAAATTCTACGATATAGCCATAATTCAAATGATTCAAGTTTCTTAGAAGTAGCTTCAGTCAGAGTCCAAGATTCCACACCGTAAAGAAGAACACTGAAGACATAACATTTTAGGAGACCTATTTTTGCGCTTAATTTTATTGCTGAGCTTTTGAAAAGTGATGTCATTTAGCTTTGTCGATACGGCAACGAATTTCCTGCGAGTGATCAGAGAGTTCTTTATCATGTTACCTAGATATGAATATTGTGGAGTTCTTTGTATTTGTTGATTGTTAACCATCCAAGGTAGCAGGAACCGGAGACTTGCTGATTACCATGTACTTTATTTTGTGGATATTAAGTTCTAGGCCATATCGATTACTGACTTCGTTTATTTTTGCCATATTGTACACCCTTTAAGTTATCAGCGATAACCGCCGTATCGTCAGCATAACAAATATTATTTATTTGCTCCCCATTAACCAATTTCCTTCAACAGTCTCTTCCAGTGCTCAGCGTTTAATAAAATTACTAGCCTACAAAAATTATTTTTATTTACTATCTACCTACAGGATTCAGTTTCTAGTTACAACAGCCTCTTCCAGTGCTTCTCTGAAAGTTTGCTCAGCGTATAATAAAATTACTAGCCTACAAAAATTATTTTTATTTACTATTAACCTATAGGATTCAGTTTCTAGTTACAAGAGCCTCTTCCAGTGCCTCTCTGAAAATTTGCTCAGCGTACGAGGCTGGTTTGAAAAGTCCGTGCAAAGTCCGAGAGATGGCACCACCGGCGCGTATCGAGGTCATGTTTAGTTAGTAGCATCTCTTGAATGAACGCACACTAAGTTTCAGCCATATTGGTCTATTTCTTTGTGTTTGACATTCGTGTGAATCAAGGAAGTCGAGTGATTTTCAAGAAATGGACCAAAAAGAATTTCGTGTGGTGATTAAACATTACTTTATGAAAGGCAAAACGCCTCAGGAGACTAAAGAGAAGCTTGATAAACATTATGGTGACTCTGCACCTTCGATTAGAACAGTTTATAAGTGGTTTCAAAATTTTCGGACTGGCCATATGGGCACAAGTGACGCTGAACGTTCTGGACGGCCTGTGAAGGTTACGACTCCACAAATCATCGATCAAATCCATGATATGGTGATGGATGACAGAAGAGTTAAGGTGCGTGAGATTGCTAGTGCTGTGGGCATCTCGACTGAACGGGTACATAATATATTGCATGAACATTTGGACATGAGAAAGCTATCCGCAAGATGGGTGGCGCGATTGCTCACGCTTGACCAAAAACGGAATCGTGTGAAGTGTTGCAAGGATGGTTTGCAGCTGTTCCAGAAGAATCCGGAGGACTTTAAGCGTCGTTTCGTCACTGCGGATGAAACATGGATACATTACTATACTCCTGAGACCGAACAACAATCTAAACAATGGGTTACCAAGGGGGAATCTGCACCAAAAAAGGCGAAGACCGTTCCTTCGGCCGGAAAGGTTATGGCGACTGTCTTTTGGGATTCGCAAGGGATAATCCTCATCGACTAGCTGGAAAAGGGTAAAACTATTACAGGTGAATATTATTCATCGTTATTGGACCGTTTGAAAACCTAGCTGCAAGTAAAACGCCCGCGATTGGCCCACAAGAAAGTCCTTTTCCGTCACGACAACGCACCAGCACACACCTCAGCAGTTGTGGTCGCAAAATTAATGGAAATAGGATTCCAACTCGTTTCACATCCCCCTTATTCTCCAGACTTGGCTCCCTCGGACTACTATTTGTTCCCCAATTTGAAGAAATGGCTGGCGGGACAAAGATTTTATTCAAACGAGGAGGTGATTGCAGACACTAATGGATATTTTGCAGACTTGGACAAATCCTATTATTCGGAAGGGATCAACAAACTAGAACATCGTTGGACGAAGTGTATAAGCCTAAAAGGAGACTATGTCGAAAATTAAAAAAGGTTTACCCCAAACACATAAGTAGTTTTTATTTTTGCACGGACTTTTCAAACCAGCCTCGTATAATAAAATTACTAGCCTACAAAAATTATTTTTATTTACTATCTACCTATAGGATTAAGTTTCTAATTACAAATAAATATTTTAGGTTCCATTCGTTCAATTTTTCTTTAGAGAGAAATAGATCGAAAAAGGATCTTCTATTTTAATTTTTCTTGTTAAAGAAAAGTATTTCTAAGGTAATATGAAGCCCAAATGATTAGTGTTATATATGCCAACAATAGTAACAGAATTAAAAAAGTACATTTGTGAAACTATTTCAATATAACCATTATCAAAATATAAATTTAGAGATTCGTGATATTAGTTATTTTATTACTTATTCTTCCTTAACTAAACGAATCCCTGCTTTTTAGAAATTACTTTCTTGGCTTTCTTGCATCCACACTATATAGCTTTCAATCTTATAGCATGTTTGTAAAACATCAACGTTCTCAGATAGTTAGCAACCTTAATAAACAATGACGCAATTTTGCTGTCATATTCAATGACGCCCGGTCATAAATAAAAGTGAAGAAAAGCTACGGGAATAATGCGACGGCGGACGGTTTAAAATGTTTGGATTGGGCCTTGTTTGTTTGGTTATACTTATGATAAAAAAACAAGGGTCTGGGAAAAAATGCGGAACGCTAAAAATGTTGACTTACAGGGTGAAAAGCTTGTATAAATAAGTAAAATTTTTATTTATACCGTCGATTAATGCGAGAGAAGTATTACTGCGAGGTGCTAAGAAACAATAACTTAAATTTGGCGAATGTACTTTGCTGAATTTAAAATTTTGCAACTATAATAATTAAAAACAAATACTAAATAAAAAAAAAAATGAAAAATCATCCTAACTATATTTTGATAGACATTTTCTCGAAAACTAGATTAAATGACACATTCTCTTATATAACTGCACATAAAAATACTTTTTCTAAAAACAACTTCTGAATACCCAGTTTGACCCAATTTTTTATTGCTTTCTTGTAATGTGTCGACATTCTTTAAAATTCTAATTCCGGCAAGAACCATCCGCGCATTAAAATATTGCGCCAGATGGTGGCCAAGTCACGTGACTAAGGCATAATGAATGTAATGCTGTCTGTTTAATTTGTTTTGACGTCGTCTGTCAAAAAAGGAGAGCCTAAATTGGTAATGATGGACTGTTGGCTAAGCTACGCTCTTGTGGTATGTTTGAAAAGTTCTGTTTGTGGCTCTCATGTTTCCTCAGAGAGCGTTCTTTACGAGTGGCGGTCGACGGATTTCTTTCCAACACCTTTACAATCAACGCCGGTGTGCCCCAATGCTCCATACTGTCTCCTACTCTCTTTCTCATTTACATTAACAATCTGGGAATCCAACGACAGTACGCTTGTCTCTTCATTCACTTTGAACGCTCGGACATCGGCTGCTCAGGCGAATATCCGCAGACAGCAGGAGGTCGTTCAACTTAACAAAGACCTGGAAGAAATTCTATCTTAGGGTGACAGTAACCAAGTGGAATTTAACGCTACAAAAACCCAGGCGGCAGTTTTTTCTAAAAAAGTTAACGTTGCTGAACCCGACATGGTTATGTCGGGGCACTCCATTCCCCTAGCATCGTCATTTGTTGGGCGTTAGTTTGGGAGAAAATATGTCCTGGTATGAACATGTTACAGGCATAGCAAGGAGAGCTTCTCAAAAGTTGGGAATATTATTTCGAACCAGAAAGTTTTACACTCCACAACTGTTAATTCTTTACAAAGCTCAAATTCGACCAACTATGGAATACTGTTCGCATGTTTGGGGCTCAGCTCCCAAACATACCCTGCATTTGTTGGATTCTGTTCAGAGAAGAGCTGTTAGTTTGATTGGAGACCCGGAACTGACCGGCGGCCTTGATTCGCTGGAACATCGAAGAACGGTTGGCGACTTGAGTCTGTTTTACAAGTATTTTCATGGAAAGTGCTCGAAGGATGTAGCCCGCTTAATTCCTCCCAAAGCGGTGCACGTCGCGCTGGTGCTTCACATCCGTATGAGGTTCAGCTTGTTACTCCGCGTACAACGCTTTTCAAACAGTCTTTTATATGGAGAACATCATCCCTTTGGAATAATTTGCCCAGCGCTGTGTTTCCCACTGAGTACAATTTACAGCGATTCAAGAACAACGTGAATCGCTTTTTTCCGTACACATGCCGCTCCTGGAGCGCTTTAGGGACTTCCCTGCAGCACGTGTGTTAGACCTATAAAAAAAATGATTACTTATTTCTAAGATTCATCATCATCAGCTCCTTCCATCTATAGTCAGATGTAAGCCTCCCCAAGTTGTCTCCAATAACCTTTGCTGTTTGCGTTTTGCATCCAATCGTATCCCGCTAATCTTTTTATGTGGTTCGTCCATCTGCATCTCTTGTGTTCTCTAGGCCTCCATTCAACTATACGGCGTGTCCATCTGTTATCATTCATCCTTGAGATATATTCCGCCCAATTCCATCTTAATATACATATTCGTTGTATTACATCTGCCAGTTTTGATCTTCTTCGTATCTCGATGTTAGGAATACAATCTTGTCGTCTAATATTTAGCAATCTCCTCTTTCCCTTTGGGTTACCTGGAGTTTATTTCGTATATTTTTATTTAAAGTCCACGTTTCAGTGCCATATGTTAATACCGGCAATACATATCGAATACTCTGGGTTTTATTGTATTTGGGATGTCCAATTTAGATGTAGATTGTAACCTTCCGAACGCAAACCAAGCTAACAAGACTCCTTTATCCAACTCAGCCTTTAAATTATTTTTTGATATTTCAATTTGGTCCTAAATATATGAATGTTTGTTCTTTCACCTTCTAAAAATAGTTCCTGGCTGTTATCTTCACTTTAGTTGTTCAAATATTTGGTCAAATATTTTTAAGATTAGCAGCTCCATACTAATAAAAAAATATAAAGGTATCATTTGAATGTCAGATTAGTTACAGCTCTAGTGGGTGATTTTTGAAACACATTTCCTTATTGAATATAGATTCAGTTAGGATACTCTATATATCATGTGTGTAATGTACATTACCATATATACTACTGTGATTAAAAAATAGTAAAACTTTTAAATTTAAATCGCCCGGGCATTTCCAAATCGGATTTTTTTTTTCGTTAGTTTGGTAGAACCTTAACTGCCATCTGTGTAAAATTTTAAGACCATAGCGTCAGTAGTTAATAAGATTCGCTTGCATTCGTTCAACAACAAAAGTGCCTTTTTCGATTTTTAACATGAGTGAAAAAATGCAGCAAAGAAGTTGCGTTAAATTTTGCTTTAAAAATGATTTTTCGGCTTCCCAAACGTTCGAAGAGGCTGAAATTATGGGCCGATAACTCTTGGTGGTTTCGTCATGATAATGGGCCTTCTCATACAGCATTGGTTCTTTGCAAGTTTTTCATAAAAAATTCAACTCAAATCATTCCGCAGTCGCCCTATTCGCCTGATTTACCTTTGTCGGACTTCTGGCTATTCCCTAAATTCAAAAAACCGCTTTGAGGACATCATTTTGAGTCGATTGAGGAGAAGAAAACTTAATCGAAGAAGGCTTTAAAGGCCATTCTAGAAATCGAATTCAACAACTGTTTCGAAGACTGGAAAAAACGTTGGCATAAATGCATTGTATCCAAGGGGGATTACTTTGAATGGGACGAAATAAATTTGGAAAAATAAATAACCCGTTTGCGTTTTATTTCAAAAGTCTTACTATTTTTGGATCACAGTAGTATATTAGCGATAAATTAAAATCAAATTTTATTCAATAGTCATATATCATATACGTGGGTAAATCAAACATAAACGGTAATTTTTTTTATACGTTTAATATAACCTTATACACAAATGATTGATTTAACATTTTTCAATATAGTCTCCTGCGTGATCTACACACTTTTGCCATCAATTTGGATTGTTCCTCGACTTCTTCATTGCTTCTAAATCGCTGTCCTCCCAGTGATTCTTTCATAGGCGCAAACAAAAAATAGTCACAGGGGGATAAGTCAGGGCTATAAGGAGGGTGCTCGAGGGTTTCCCAGCCCATTTCTTCCAGTGTATCCCTTGTCAAAGCCGCAGTGTGAAGCCTGGCGTTGTCCTGAAGGAGAATGACATCTCTGATGGGCATGCCCCGTCTTTTCTTTCGATAGGCGGTTTTTGCCAACCGTAACAACTGGCAGTAGTAAGCCGCATTCACCGTACGTTGATCGTGCAGGAAATCGATCAGTAAAATTCCCCTAGAGTCAAAAAAAATCGTTGCAAGGACTTTTCCAGCAGAGAGACGAATTTTGGCCTTCACTGGGGAACCTTCATTCTTTCTTCGCCACTCCTTACTTGCCATTTTGGACTCGGGAGTGTAGTGATGTACCCACGTCTCATCACATGTCACTATGCGCTTTAAATAGGCCTCCCCTTCTCGCTGAAATCGATTCAGAAGCCTTTCAGCGATCTCCGACCTGACCTGTTTTTGGTTTCCAGTCAAAAACTTTGGAACCCATCGAGCAGTAATTTTTCTGAAACCGAGTCGATCAGTAATTATGGATTGAACACTTCCATAGCTGATACCCACTTCTGAGAAAATTTCTTCAACGGTTAATCGGCGATCACTTTCGATAAGGTGTCTAATGTCACGGATGTTGTCATCTGTAAGGCTTGACCTAGGGCGTCGATCATGACTTTCGTTTTCAACCCGTTCTCGTCCGCCCTTAAATTCTCTCGCCCAAGTATACACACGATTCTGAGACAGTGTACTGTCCCCAAACTGTGCCTTCAAACGGGTTAAAATTTCTGACGGTTTAACGCCTTCATTGGTTAAAAACTTGATGATAGTTCGTTGCGCAATAGACGAAGGTACCTTTTGCTCGGTCATGGCTGTACAGACGACAAAGACGAGTTGGCGCGCGCACCCATCCGGTTCCCTCACTCCTCACAAACCAAACATCTACTCCACACAACATCATCTAGCTAAGAACTGCATTCTAAGAAGAATAGCAAAATTACCGTTTATATTTGATTTACCCACGTATTATCGTATTATGTAACGTCTTACGAATAATACTCGACTCGTGTTTTAACTTGCATCAAATACAAGCAATTTATTTATAGAATTCTTTAATCGATTTTACCGAAAAATATTTCTTCTTTTAGTGTTTCGTACGAAACACATAAGATCACTTCGGTATCCGTCTGTCTGTCTGTCTGTCTGTCTCTCACACCCAATTTTCTCCAAAACTATTTGACATAGAAAGTTGACGGGGGTTAGTTTTGGGGGGTGAAATCGGAAGTGAAAAAAATTCTTTTTACAAGGGGGTGGGGAGTGGGGTGTCAAATAAAAGCTTGTAAAAAGATGAGTTCAAAAATATACATAAAGTAATACTTACGCATACTTCTCTTTGTATTATTTTTAAAGAAGTGCGAAAAATTGCTGTCCCCCCCTCTTATCTCGAAAAGTACTGATCCAAAAATTTTGAAAAAATTCTGGAATATTCTCTACAGGGTGTAGATTGAACGAAAATTGTCACGAGTGCATTATCTTTAATAATTTATCTAGTATATATAAAAAACAGAAATTTCAAGGTCGTCAGTTTTCAGTAAAGACCGGAAAAATTTTTCGTTGAAAACTCATTTGGGATGTGTTTTACGAAGTCACTGAGCATTTTATATTTCCGTAACAAAAAATTTTAGTTCAAAAGCAATCAATGTACGAAACACTAATTGCGCAAGTCCAACTTGCACTTGACCGGTTATTTTTAATTAAAAAAGTTTCGGAAATGCGTGCAGCGTAAACGATTTTCGCGATAATAAAACTAAATCGCACCTACATATCAAGAAAACTAATGATCTTTGAGATGTATATATATGTAAACATAACCTAGTTAGAAATAATAAACCAAACTTATTACTAAGCAACACGTTACTTCTACTAATGCCCTATCATCCAGGGACACATTGCCTAACCGACAATATCCTAAGTACACATGTTTGAGAAAGCAGATTAGATGTGTAAACTTAAGGGATCACCCCGCGGTTAAATTGAGATAGATATATGTATTTGTCAAAATAATTTGGGTTTTGTTTACCTTATTATATAGACCCAGGTTTAATATAAATATCGATGAAATTTCTAAGATTATTTAGTGTAAAATAATTTCCTTTGTTAACATGAAAGAGGGAGCCATGATATAACACTAAATTTTGCAATAAAAAGTTCACAACAACTGGTTGAAAATATCAAAAATTTAAAGTTAGCAGACAATACAAAAGTAATCTCTTTCGACGTTCAAAATCTTTTTCCAAGCACACCAATTCATGAAACTATATTACTAATTCAAAAATTTATCTCTGATACCAGCATCAACCCAGTAATAAAACAAGATATCTTAAATTGCTTAAAGGTTTATCAAAACAAAATTATTTTGACTTTAAAAATAATCTCTACAGCAGCATAGATGGTCCTATAATGGGAAATCTACCCAGCCTTCTCTTGGAGGAAATATTTATCAACAACTTAGAAAACCAAATAAGTAAACGCCCACTGTTTAAAAACGTTTGTATACTGATACAAGAATGTTGATAATATCTCATGTGGTTTTACAGAAAGGCAACTCGTCATATTTCAAAATTTTTTGAATAATATACACAAAAATATAAAATTCACCTACGAAGTTGAAACCATCAATAGCTTAAACTTTCTAGACCTAAGAATAAAAAGACATAATAATAAACACACCTTTTCTATTTACCATAAACCCACATAATTATCCATACTACCTCATGTTATACACCAAGTCGCAAACTTGCAGTTCTCTATAGTATGATACACAGATAAGTTGGGAATGTGGAATCTTTGACACAATGACACTACTCCGTATATACCACCACTACACCAAACACTTTATTTTTGCACTCGAGACGCGTTTTGCCAACCATGTTAGCTTCATCTGGAGCGATGATTGCCTAAAGCCAAACTACAAATCTACCTTATTTATTCTTAGCCTCACATCTGAATTACTCAAGCGGAATTAATTACGATGGTCGAGGCCATCAGGTCCATTAACCAGTAGAGGTGACTATAAGGAATAGGCCCTCTGACTTTAATTGAACTACTTTTTAAATTTTATAATTTCCATACTTTCGTATGGGTTCAACAATCTCCTATTAGATACATCTTTAATTAATCGTAGATTAATTAAATTGAGTGGTTTTCGAATGATAAGCACACTAACGGACAGACAAACAGACAGACTATTATATAACCTGGCCAGAGAATATATGTATGAATTAAAAAAAAAAACACGTAAATCGGATAAGTGGTTCTCGAGTGATAAGCGTACTAACGGATAAATAGACAGACAGACAGAGAGACGTTGGATTATATATATATACATATATATATATATATATATATATATATATATATATATATATATATATATATATATATATATATACATATATATATATATATATATATATATATATATATATATATATATATATATATATATATATATATATATATATATATATATATATATATATATATATATATATATATATATATATATATATATATATATACATTTATATTATAGAAGATTATAGATAACCGGACCAGAGTGAATGTATGAATTAAAAAAAAAAACATGTAACTCGGATAAGTGGTTCTCAAGTCATGAGCGCACTAACGGACAGACAGACAAACAAGTGGTTCTCCAGTGATAAGCGCACTAACGGACAGACAAACAGAGAAAGGATGCATTTTATATATATTATATTCTTTGCTACATCATATTGTTCCATATTTAATGGTTTAGGCAGTGTATTGCAAGAGAACGCGGTAGCGACAAACTTTTTTCCGATCTGATTCACTATTATCGTCACTGCTTATTCCTTATGTTACTTAACGTAATAAAATATATCCTATAACCTGGCCAGAGAACATATGAATGTTTTTTAAAAAAAGCACGTAAATAAGTGGTTGTCCAATGACAAGCTCACAAACAGACAGACCGACTGACAGACAGAGAGACGTTGCATTTTATATATATTATAAATAACCTGGCCAGAGAACATATGTATTTAAAAAAAAAAAGCACGTAAAACGGATAAGTGGTTCTCCAGTGACAAGTGCACTAACGGACAGACAGAGAGACGTTGCATTTTATATATAATATATATATTTTTTGCAACATGATATTGTTCCATATTTAATGGTTCAGGCAGTGTATTGCAAGAGAACGCGCTAGCGACAAACTTTTTTCCGACTTGATTCATTATTATCGTCACTGCTTATTCCTTATGTTACCTAAGGTAATAAAATATAGCCTATAACCTCGCCAGAGAACAAATGTATGTTTTAAAAAAAGAGCACGTAAATCGGATAAGTGGTTCTCCAGTGATAAGCGCACTAATGGACAGACATACAGAGTGACGTTGCATTTTATATATATTACTTGACTTGACAATTGTTTCACCATACAATGGCTTCTTCAGAAGTGAATTAGAAAAGAAAAAAGCAAAAAGTTTGGTAATAATACTGGTTATATAGTGTTTAATTACATAACGTTTTGTTATATTATTTACTGACAAAGTTTTTTTAAAGATGCAAATCTGTGGTACTATTTCATTTCATAAACATAATCTTATTTAACTAAGGATATTTTTAAGCACTATATAACCAGTATTATTACCAAACTTTTTTCCTTTTTCTCTCTAATTCACTTCTGAAGAAGCCATTGTATGGTGAAACAATTGACAAGTCATTTTAAATATATTGGAAAATAAAACATAATGTTGTTTTTATATAATTTTAGTCTGAATTTCCAACAAGTATCGGCTAACACAAAGAAGTTGTATGAAAGTTTATATAAACGCTTGGCAGCATTTGTGTGTAATTACATAAATAATGCATGGTTATAAATGAACCCAGGCTTATCCAGGCAATATTTTTTTTACAGTGCTTCGACACAAACAGATTTCTTTGAAAAATTTTAAATTGTTAAATGGAAAAGTACTACAAAAGCTACTCTGTTGCCCTAAAACCTGTATTTTATCCCCATGTTTTTTTTTTCATCTCATGCCACGGAAAAAAAATATTTAACATATCTCTATACTTATTATATTTCTCACTATTTTGCATTTAAAACGTCTTTAACTACTCACAGTCCACAGTTCAAAAAACCCTTTAAAAAAATATATTTAATTTTCAAAAATGACTTTTTATAAGTTACAAAATTAATTAGCTTTTTCCGAACATTAGTCTTGAGTCAGCCAATCTATCATCTAAGTAGACAGGTTATAGCTAACGGCCAGTTTAATCTTTGCTAACTTACCGTCAGACGTGGCGACTGTGATCCCACTCTATCAATCGTGCCATCGGCGTAGATAAAGTCATTTTTTGTTCCCGACATGTGAAAGAGAAAAATGAATGTTTCTGATACAAATCAAGTGTTTTGATGGTTTTTGTTTAAAACGATGATGGTGTTATAAAGAATTCACTCCTTAATGAGGAAAAAGGGAAAATAATAATATATAAAAAAGAATTAAAAAAATGAGTTGATTTTCTACTCTGCAGCTCTGCAAAACATAAACTTAATTATGTAGATGATACATAAAACTCAATCTGTGACTAGTTTTGTATTCAATATTAGTTTATTCAATAGGCCCACGTCAATTTAATGGTTGAAGTATGCATGCTGAGTTACTCTTCAACATTTATACGGAGTATATTATATGGAGTACATAATGCGCTAAATTTTCAATAACTGGAATGGTGGACCGCCTTTGGAGAAAAACGCATGCAGAACCTGCCCTATACACATGACAATTTGATAACAGCCGAAAACGAAAGTGAATTAGAGGTCATTATGCAAAGACTGACAAGGATCAGTAAAAGCTACAGACTGGCAGTAAACAACAACAAAACAAAAATAATAATCATTAGTAGAACGAATGATGAACCTAGAATATGAAATCGTAGATTTCTATCAATACCTTGAGTGTCTAATTAGCAATACCGGCTAGGGTCATTCAGAAATATGTAGGAGACTCTCAATTGTTCGCTCTGAAACCAAAAAATTAGTCAAAATATGGAAAGATTCGAGCATCTGGCGATCAACTATGTTAAGGCTCGCTGGAACGCTTATATTTTCGATTGCAACATATGCATCGGAAATATGGACGATAAAAAAAGCTGATAGAAATAAAATTGCGGCATTTGAAATGTGGGTGTATTGTCGAATTCTCAAAATATCATGGGTGGAACATCGAACTAACCAGTCTATTTTACAAGAAGTAAAAATTATTAAAAGACTAAACTCGCTTCTAAACCAGACATACTTGAGGTATTTCGGCCACCTCAGCAGAAGACATGAACTAGAGTCACACAAGGATAGGTTGAAAGCAAGTGCTGCAGGGGTATATCACATTCACGTTGGGTGGATTGGATGAAACAGTTAACCGGGCAGTCATTGCATGAAGCATCAGAGAATGCACAGAACCGAGAACAGTGTCAGATGATAGTTTAATCGATTTATTGAGCACATAGTCACGATACCCTCTCGAGGGTGAAAAGACTTAGGACGAGGGGGGCATGCCGATTATTTTTATTGGCTTAGAACATATAAAAAGTATAAGCATAAAAAGATGTGTTGCATCCTTGAACAGCTCTTGTTTTTCAAAAGAAAACAGTATCCCATCAAAAACATAAAATGTAAAGAAATGCCAAGTCTTGCAACGCAGTCCTTCCACCACAAAAAGCTGTGAGATCTCATGTAACACCAAGTCAGTTATTTTAGTTAGTATCTATGGAAGCACCTGTTCAACAACTTTGTCATAACTTATTATCTAATTAGTTCTCTACCAACATTTATAGTGACCCTATCAATATTAGACATTTTTACTTCTATAATAAATATGACTTGGCAATCGCACGGCAACATAATCACATAAGAATAATCTAATATTTCGATTGCTAAGTAAGTCTAAACAGTGCACTTAAGAATAAAGTATAATCACATAAGAATAATCTACTATTTAAAATACTTTATTCTTAAGTGCAATGTTTAGACTTACTTAGCAATCGAAATAGTAGATTATTCTTATGTGACTATGTTGCCGTGCGATTGCCAAGTCATTATATTTATTATAGAAATAAAGATGTCTAATATTGATACGGTCACTATAAATGATGGTAGGTAAATAATTAGATAACAATTTATGACAAAGTTGTTGAACAGGTGCTTCCATAGATACTAACTAAAATAACTGACTTGGTTTTACATGAGATCTCACAACTTTTTCTGGTGGAAGGACTGCGTTGTGAGACTTGGCATTTTTTAACATTTTATGTTTTTGAAGGGATCTCATTTCTTTTTGTAGGTAGTCCTCTTTTTTTTTCTCGGGTAATATTTCTTGTACGTCAACTATGGATTTTCTTAAAAGCCCACTCCCTGTCTCTATTGGTTTTTCTCAAAAGCTATGATGTACCAATTTTTGACAAGTCTAGACGATAAGTGCTTCTAAGTCGATTATATTCAACGATTGCGGACTCCTGAGCTTTGATACTACCGAAGTCAACATAAATTAGATGTAAACCGCCCAGACTTGTCACTCTCGAAAGTGCCACGTATGCTTGACCGCGTGTGAACACTGAAGAACCGATGTCCATCAGTGCACTGTTTAGACTTAGCCCCTGACTTTTGTGTATGGTAATAGCATAGGCTATACATATCGGAAACTGTTCGCGATGAATATAAGCTCTATTAATAATTTCAAATTTAGTTTTGACTGGACCAAGCTCGTAAAGATGATCATTATTACATGTAATATGTATTTTTTTTTTATTTTATTTGTATTTTCAGCCTTTACTCCTTGTACTTTTCCGATAGAACCGTTGACTAAGCCAAGACACACGTCAATATTTCGTCTTAACATGACTTTTGCTCCTATTTTAATAACTATATTCTCTTCTAGCCCTGCTGTCATGGAAGCATCATCTTCATACTTTTTCATATTTAAAATATACTTAAAGTATTTCACTTAACAATTTTTTAATTACAAGAAGTAGGTAAGTATTATTAAACGAATATATTTGATAAATGAAAAATATTATTAAATATAATATATTAATTAATAAATAATACAAATTATTCATAATTATGGATTTTTTAGTGATTAATTAACTTTATACGACGTATTATTTATCGGGACTCACTTTTGACCTTGCATTATGCTGCGTGCTCTCCGCGCTCTATCTCAAAAACGGTTAAGCGTATAAAAAAATGTTTGAGACAAAATTTGTAGAGAATTTAATGCTCTACAATTTTCATAATAGATATAAATATCATTGAAACCATAGGAAGCGAGATATTTGCGAAAACCGATTTTTGTGACCTTTGACCTTGAATATCTTAAGACGCGGACATAAGATTTTACAAGACTTTTGCGACAACTTTTAGAATACCAAAATAAAGATTTATACAAGTTTACAGCTTATTATCTCTCATTCCGAGGTTGGCCCTCTTTTTTGGCTTAAGTGACTGTATAATTTAGAAAACGGGACTGATATTTTGGGATGTTTCAGTTTTTCCTTCCATTATAGGCTAAACACTAACTAAATTCAAAATTTGAAGTCTGTGTGTCTGCTAGAAGTACTTTAGAATTTTGATGATCGGTGAGTGTGTCAGTGACAAAATTAAAGAACTTCGACTGGCGATAATTCGTAAACTATAAGGTGTAAACAGAAGGTAATTTAGAAATGTAGCTAGTATAGTATGTCCTCTTGGTCACTGAAAATTCAGGCTTCTAGCTTTATCCACAACGAAGTTACAGGGCTGTGCTTTCTGCTCGACTTGGCGGGGGCACTGCCGTGCCCCCAGATTTATTCGCAAGTTAAAAGTTTTCTTTCTAACATGTAAGTAGTTCATGGTAGATTTGAAATAAAAAGGTACTAAATACGTATAAAATAATTTTTGGTAAATAAGGTCCTTATACTATATTTCGGTAGTACCCTTAACAAAAAACTTTTACGATTTTCACATGGAAAATCAAGACACGGTGAAATAAATCACTACTTAAAATAATATCTAACCAAATTGATACAAACGAAATTCTGTAATATCTGTATTTTCATATGTTTAGATCTACCGTACCTAATTTACTAACTTTTAATTTACCAAATCGAAGAACCAATGTCCTAGAATTTTGCTCTCTCATTCTAATTTGCGAGAAATGTATTAAAATGTAAACCCCACTCGATATTTTCAACTGCCGAGTGGCTACGATAAAAAGAATGCAGTTTTAAAATAAGCTGTCCTCATATATATTTCTTCTTCTTGTGGTGCCTGTCTGTTCTGGATGTTAGCGATCAATCTGGCAATCTGTACTTCGTTTACAGCTATTCGAAACAGATATATATAAAAGACTGTTTTTAGTCAATTTCTACTAGTTTATTTAAATTGCGATGACGCGCTTCGCTGTCGATGCAGCTTCATCAGATCTACATCTACATACATTGGTAAAATGTAGATCTGAAGAAGCTGCATCGACAGCGAAACGCGTCATCGCAATTTAAATAAACTAGGGGAAATTGACTAAAAACAGCCTTTTATTATATATTTGTTTCGGATAGCTGTAAACGAAGTACAGATTGCCAGATTGATCGCTAACATCCGGAACAGACAGGCACCACAAGAAGAAGAAATATATATGAGGACGAAAAACAAATTACTTTAAAGTTCCAGCATTAACCTAACTTTTAAAAGATGCATGAAACTGAACAATGCCAACAGGCGTTTATAAAATTCCACTCCTGAAAATAGTCATTCCATATAGCTACTATAATTAAAGAATAGAAATGTTTTATAAAGAAGTTACAAATACATAGAGTCCATTTAGTTCGCTTTATGAGGACGTCAGTACAATACGGGACAAAATATACATATTATTTGCATCAAGAAGATGGCATCCCGCATAAAGATATATTATTATACTGGGTAACTGTTCAGCCAATAACAACTGGGAATAAATACTTTTTCCGAGCTTATTTGCAACCCCAATCTTTAATAGTAAAGATTCCCAAGTATTATTTCTTGCAATCATTGATGAAACGTAGACAAGTAAATCTATTCCCAAAACCATGTTTCTTTATCTAACTAAAATCGTTACAACTTATTAGCCAGTTTTCTATTATTAAAACTGATTTATTAGGTAAATTTCCTTTCAAACTTTCATCTCCAGTTTAAAATTACTGTTCGCGTCTGACGTGCTGGTGCCTTCGACACTTCCTTTAATACACTGTCAAAGATGAGAAATATGAAAAATCCCCGATAACGCTTCCTCTCGCAAATTTTGTTTGTTGTTGATGTCATCAGTTCGCTGAGGGCATCTCATCTCCCTTACTTTGAATGACAAGTTGTATACAAGAAATATGCACAGTTTGTTTAACTATATATTGTTGTGTTGACAATAAATAGATTGACAACTTAAAAATGCAAACTTTGAAATGGGTATCGAGGCGACTAAAAATTAAATTCCAACAAAGTGATTATCACTGATTACACAGTTATACAAAAAAATTATCTGTCTTTTAAGTGAGATACGTGTTTTCTGAAGTAATGTTTTTGTTCAATATTTATTTATTTACGGGACATGCGCATTCAACTCATAAAGACCAAATACAAAAGTTTACATCTATAAATGATACTTAAACTACTTAAAACTAAAAGCTAAAACTAAGAAGTTCAGAAAAGAACCCCGATCTGCCTCTTAAAAAGAGACCAGGAGCTGGAAAACAAGTCTAGTGATGGGTAGTTATTTACAATGCCCATAGATCCTGTCATGAAGGTATTACACACAATTTAAAATGGAATTTAAAATTTTAAAGAACATTACAAGATCTCGTTGAACTTTCCGGTTAGACAGGGTATTCAAGTTTAATGTAGATGTCAGTTTTGAATAACTAAAAGAATCATTGTTAAAGAATATATAATTAATATGACGTAGAAATTTACTCTGAAGAAGCTCCAAGCTCCTAGCATGGCAAGCAAAAGATGGGTTTCACACACATGAGCAATATTCCAAGAGAGGCCTAACCAACAAGCGGTACAGCATTTTTATAGAGGTAATAGATGATAATCCTGATGAGCAACGCTTGATGAACCTAAGCATCCTCAAAGACTTAGACGTTACCTCGGTTATATGAGGAATAACACTCAGTGTCGAATCAAACTTAACCCCCAGATCCCTAATGTTAACCACGGACTCGAGGGAAGTCCCATTTATGCTGTAATCAAAAAACAGTGGATTGCGCGATCTCGACAAAGACATAGAGAAGCATTTAGAAGTATTTAAAACCATAACGTTTAATTGACACCAGACACTAAGTTAATCCAAACCACCCTGTAATCTCACACAATCCTCAATCGATCCAACCGCCGCATACAACTTCAAATCAATATTAATAAAAAGAATAACCGGTCAAGTGCAAGTTGAACTTGCGCAATTAGTGTTCCGTACGTTGATTGCTTTTCAAATAAAAAATTTTTGTTACAGAAGTATAAAATGATCAGTGACTTCACAAAACACACCCCAAATGAGTTTTCAACAAAGTTTGTTTCCAATCTTTACTGAAACCTGATGACCTTGAAATTTTTGTTTTTTTTTTATATACCAGATAAATTATTAAAGGTAATGCACTCGTGATAATTTTCGTTCAATCTATACCCCGTGGACAATATTCCAGAATTTTTTCAAAATTTTTTGATAAGTACTTTTCGAGATAAGGAGGGAATACAAAGAAAAGTGCGCGCAAGTATTACATTATATATATATATATATATATAGGCGGGTGGACAACAATTTTTCGCGATTTTTAGTGTTCCGTATGGAACCCTTATAAGATCACTTCGGTGTCCGTCTGTCCGTCTGTCTGTCCGTCTGTCACACCCGATTTTCTCCGAAACTATTTGTCATAGAAAGTTGAAATTTGGTAATAATATAGGAATTGATGGCCTCATCAGAGCCATATAGTTTTGAAAGTTAAATTTTGACTTAAGGGGTTAGTTTTGGGGGGTGAAATCGGAAGTGAAAAAAAATTTTTTACTAGGTCATCGAGTGTGGTGTCAAATGAAAGGTTGTGAAAACACTAGTAAAATATATATATATATATATATATATATATATATATATATAATGTAATACTTGCGCGCACTTTTCTTTGTATTACCTTTAAAAAATCGCGAAAAATTTTTTTTTCACTTCCGATTTCACCCCCCAAAACTAACCCCTTAAGTCAAAATTTAACTTTCAAAACTACATGGCTCTGATGAGGCCATCAATTCCTATATTATTACCAAATTTCAACTTTCTATGACAAATAGTTTCGGAGAAAATCGGGTGTAACAGACGGACAGACAGACGGACAGACGGACAGACAGACGGACAGACAGACGGACAGACAGACGGACAGACACCGAAGTGATCTTATAAGTGTTCCATACGAAACACTAATTAAAACCATTTTGTTAATTCAGCATATTTATTTTAAACAGCATTTTGCTACGTAGCTTAGTTAAAGGTGGTGTATGCGTGTTTTTTGTTAAACATGAACACTAAAACCTAATATTTTTAAGTTTTTATGGTAAATGTAGATTCAGAACATTTAAAGATATCCAAAATAATAATTTTGTTCCACAATTTTAATGATTATACAGTTTTGCATTATTTATTAAAACGAGTTTTTTTCAATTAAATACGTTTCTGGCAACTTTAAGTGTGTTTTCTGAAAAAATCTCACGGTGAATGTGTTTTTTTATGATTTTTTTGGATAAAAAAATACTTAACAAAATACGTGTCTCACTTAAAAGACAGAATTTTTTTTTATATACCAGTGTTATCTTGTTAGTGTAATTGTAAACTGAATCATACAAGGCAAGAGTGCATATGAAAAGTCTATCTAAAGAATTTAAAGTTTCATTTTGAAAATTTAAGCATTAAAAAATTTATTAAGTTAAGAATGTGGAATCTTTGGCACAATGACACTACTCAGTAAATACCACCACTACACCAAACACTTTATATTTGCACTCGACGCGCGTTTCGCTAATGACCGGTTAAGTAAACATTAGAGGGGACTATAGGGAATAGGCTCTATCTCTGTCTTTATTTAAACTACTTTTATATTTTTTAATTTCCATACTTTCGTATCCTATCAGATACATTTTTAATTAATCTTAGATTATCTAATGTTACAGTATGATCAGCTTCAAGGGCATGTTCGGCAATGCTAGACTCTTCTGTTCTACTGTATTTTAAGTGTGCGAAATGTTCTTTAATTAACCTTTTAATTTGCCTAACATACTTTTTGTCGCAAACATTACAACTAATTTCATAAATTCCACTTTTCTCACAATTAGGAATCTTATCTTTAGGATTTCCTAAGATATTCCTCAGATTGTCTGATGAAAATCAGAAGAAAATAAGACCAAGTATGTCTCCATACCGTATAATCCGAAATATAGCAGGGGACTCAATACAGTATTTAATAAGGTAGGCCTCACCTTAGTCATCAGACAATCTGAGGAATATCTTAGGAAATCCCAAAAATAAGATCCCAAATTGTGAGAAAAGTGGAATTTATGAAATTAGTTGTAATGATTGTGACAAAAAGTAAACTAAAAGTCAATTAATACACGATTTAAAGAACATTTAGCACACTTAAAATACAGTAGAACAGAAAAGTCTAGCATTGCCGAACATGCCCTTGAAGCTGATCATACTGTAACATTAGATAATCTGAGATTAATTAAAAATGTATCTGAGATTGTTGAATGCATACGAAAGTATGGAAATTATAAAATGTAAAAGTAGTTTAAATGAAGACAGTATATTATAGTCCCCTCTACTGGTTACTGATCGGAACTGATGGCCTCGCCTATGCCATTAGTTCCGCCTGAATAGTTCAAGGGTTAGGCTAAGTATAAATAGAGTTGTTTAGCTTTAGTCAATCATCGCTCCTGATGAAGCAAACATGGTTAGCGAAACGCGTGTCGAGTGCAAAAATAAAGTATTTGGTGTAGTGGTGATATACACTGAGCAGATTAAAAAAATTATGCTAAAAATTCATTCCAATTTAACCGTGTGTTTTGAAGTTCTGTTGAATTTACATTTGTAAAAATATTCATATTTTCAACAATTTTCATTTCGATTCATATCTTCTTCTTAGATCCACCACAACTTATGATCACGCCGAGCACGCTTAAAATATTCAGAAAAATTAACAGACATTTTTTCTGTATAAATTAACAGTGTTCCTTATGAAACTTGTTATTAATATAGTTTCACTGATCTATTTTCAGTTTATTTGAACTATTTCCTTAAAAATGTTATATAAATTTTACTCTGCTGGCTACAATATAACATCTACTATCGCAAACAAGGTAATACATCAGTCTAAATGGAATGCACTTCTGCAGACAATAGCTGGACAGCGAGTGAATTTTGCAGGACCGAGAGGTGGAAAACAGGAAATAGAACGTCCCTATGAAAATAGAAACTAATAGCGAACTGACTTCGACACTGAAAAGTGGAAATTTTAATACAATCAGTGTATATATTATGTTGGTCGATACATGAAACTGTACTTTTTTATATACAAAAAATATAGTAGTAGAGTATTAAGCAGGATTTTGTAAAAACTGCCGCAAAATGTCTGTTTTGTTTTCTCCGTAACTGACGAAATAGTTCGCCAAACTCTGAAAATATTTATGACCGAAACTTTTCTCAAATTAACGAAATTACTATTATGACGTATTGACGTTCAAAGTCATATCAATTTACCTTATATACACGTAGAAAAAAAGATCTTTTTCGCTGTAATAACAAAAAAAAACAACTTTAACGATTATGAATATGGAGTTTTGTCTACCGCTCTTGGTAGCTGTAGCGTCTGCTAAGTGTATCGATAGTCGCTGATTCAAATCCAGCCCTGGCGGTAGGGTGTAATGATGACGGGTATCTCAAAAACCAAGTATTCTCTTCAAGGACGGATAGACAGAATATGTAAATATGACCTTAGTGAAAAATCGTCAGATTGTGAGATATTGAGTTAGCTAATTAAAATGTTTTTACTTATGATACTTGCAAAAACATTTTTTTCCCACAGGCTTAGCGCAACTAGTTTTATTTTTAACTATGATCAATAGCAGAGTTATCCAGAATTACTAACAATAATTAGAATCTTAAAATACGGAAACTTGTAGTGGTGGCATTCGATAAACTAATCTAAGGTGTAGTTTCTCCTTTTCTTTTCTTACGGCTTTTTTAGTTTTGTGGATTTTTCTTGAGTACATCTATGTATATCCACCTTAATATTGACACTTGGGTCGATTACCGACCGACAGTAACAAAAGAGACAAATTGCACAGGTGAAGATTTTTCTTTATTTAATTAATTTAAATTTTGTATGCCGAACATTTATAATATTTAATATATACCAGGTGTACAAGTATGAAATGCGGATTTTTTTTTTAAAACACAAACATGTTAAATTCGGAAGAATGATAAAAAGTGCTTTATTCAAAGTATGCTCCATCACTTGTTATACATTTTTCCCATCTTTCGGGCAATTTGTGAATACCACGCCAGTAAAAATCTTGCCCTTTTGCTACGAACAATTCATCGAGCCATTTTTTCACATCTTCGTACGAACCAAAGCGCTGCTCAGCAAGTGCGTGACTCATCGATGCAAAAAAGTGATAATCGGAAGGAGCCAAGTCTGGTGAGTAAACGGCATGGGGCAGAACTTCCCAGCTGAATGTTTTCAACGTGTCGCGAACTGTTTTTGAAGTATGTGATGGAGCATTGTCATGAAGAAAAATGACTTTGTGTTGCCTTTTTCAGTATTCTGGCCTTTTTTCAAGCAGCGAACGGTTCTAATGGGTCAATTGTTGTTGCTAATGTTTAGTATTACCCGTTTCCCCAGGTTTTAACAGCTCATAATAGACCACGCCCCTCTGGTCCCACCAAACACAGAGCATCGTCTGTCTGCCAAAGCGATTGGGTCTTGCGGTCGATGTGGATGATGCGCCTGAGTCGACCCATGATTCTCAAAATAAATCCACTTTTCATCCCCTGTAACTATACGATGCAAAAAACGACTTCCTTTTGTACCGAGCGAGCAAAATGTCACACGTGTTTTTGGGCGTTTCCATTTGCCTGTCGTTCAACTCATGTGGTACCCATCTACCGGTCTTCTGAATCTTTCCCATCTCTCGTAGCCGATTGGAAACAGCTTGTTGACTAACGCCCAATTGCTCGGCGAGTTGTTTTTGTGTTTGCGAATCATCTTCGTCCAACAATGCTTGCAATTCCACACCTTCGTATTTTTTTGGCGGTTTTCCACGTTCCTTGTCTGCAACATCGAAGTCACTACTTCTGAAACTCCAAAACCATCGTTCACACGTATATTGCGATGGAGCATGTTCACCATAGGCTTCTTGAAGTAATCGGTTTGATTCAACCGCATTTCGTACTTGTACAACTGGTATATGGCTATATGTATGTATGTATGTATGTATGTATGTATGTATGTATGTATGTATGTATGTATGTATGTATGTATGTATGTGTGTGTATATATATATATATATATATATATATATATATATATATATATATATATACATATATATATATATATATATATATATATATATATATATATATATATATATATATATATATATATATATATATATATGCTCGAGACTAAGTTCGTGAGGTTAATAAAACGAAAAAAACGCTACGTCCGTATATTAAATATTTATTCTGAAAACCAAATACAAATTCAATGTACATGCATTCCCAAATGACTATATGTACACTTTTTGTAAACGATATTAGACGAAAATGACTGAATAGACAATGATAAAATTGCTCCTGAAGTGGTAAGGATACCCATTCCTATTAAAGAGAACGATGTTGTCAGGCTAGTAGTTTTTGAACTCGTATTTTCACAAGGTTTCATTTGACACTCCACTCGATGACCTTAGACTTCCCTTTACAAGGTAACTACTTAAGTCCAAATTTCTTCTTCTTCCTACGTTAGGACCATGTCCTGTGTTCACTTCAAAGGTTTCCCAGAAACAATTGCGATGATGAAGACCAGCTCTCATACCATCTTATTGGTGGTCTTCCAAGCGGTCGAGGTGTGTTTGGTGGCTTCTTTTAGCCAACCGGTCATTTGACATTCTGTCCACATGGTCTCTCCATTCTCTTCTCCTGTTCCTTGCCCATCTCACCACATCCTGTATTTCGCACCTTTCCCTTATTTCTTCACGTCTCTTCCGATCAAATAAGGTATGTCCTGTTATCGATCTAAGTGTTCCCATTTCTGTTGTTCTTAGGAGTCGTTTTGTTATTGTGTTCTCCGCTCTGGTTTCTATCGTGTACGTCATGATCGGTCTTACGCATGTTTTGTATAATCTTACTTTGCTCCTGGTGCTCATATATTTGTTTCTCCAAATTATATCTCTTAAGTATCCTGATATTAATGATGCCTTTATTGTTTGAGTTTTTACTTCCTCCTTAAGGTTCCTGGTACTTGTTATGTTTGCCCCTAGATATCTGAAGGATATCACTTGTTCTACACTCTGATCATAAATCGCGAGTTTGCATCTTTTCGGTTCTTTAGATATTGTAAGGGATTTTGTTTTCTTTACAGATATTTGCATATTAAACACTGTTGCTGTTTGTTGGAATTTATGTAGGAGTCTCTGTAAGTTATCTTCGTGTTCTGATATTATTACTGCATCATCGGCGTAGCATATTATTTTTATTTCTTTGTCTCCCAATCGATATCCTCTCCCAGTTTTCTTTACTTCGTTTATAATTTCATCCATTATGATGTTAAATAAGATTGGGCTTAGGCTATCTCCTTGTCTGATTCCGGATGTAATAGGTATTTTATTGCTTAATTTATTTGCCACTCTTACATATGTGTGGTTGTTGATGTTCAACTCTTCGATAGTTTTTATTATATTCGGGTGAATTCCCCTTTTTTGTAGTAAGGTTATGACATCAGTTAACCGTACCCTATCGAATGCCTGGGTAAGATCAATGAAACACATAAAGGCTATCTTATTAAACTCTATGGCTTTCTGAACCCTTGCTGTTTTTCACAGATTCCGGTTAACATTATTTCTTCTGCTAAAATTTTAGCGAACAATTTTAGTACCGCACTCATTAAGCTGATACCTCAATAGTTTTTTGGATCTGTCCTTTCTCCTTTTTTGAAAATTGGTATTAAGATGTTTCCTTTCATTCGGCATTCGGATGGTATAATCTTGGCTGTGAGTATTTTGTTAAAGAAAATCTGTAATTCTTCTAATAATTTATCACCTCCATATTTGATCATTTCGTTCTTAATTTCGTCCATGCCCGTCCAAATTTAACTTTTAAAACTACACGGCTCTAATTGAGCCATCAATTCCTATCTTTGCGCCAAATTTCAACTTTCTATGTCAGAAGTTTCGGAGAAAATCAGATGTGACAGACAGCCACCGAAGTAATCCCATAAGTGTTCCGTACGGAACACTAAAAACAGCAGTGTTTTTAGCACAACACGTATCTTTTTGTGACACTTTATTATCAGTACGAACAAGGAACCTCTACGATCCAAACAATAAACCATACATTATCTTATAGCTGATAATGATTTAAGCCATATCGTATAGTGTCTGTTGTTTCATATTTTATTATTTTATATTAATAGTCATATCCCATACTGTGGTCATATTTATTTAGCTAACAAAAACTCAAACTAAAGGCATTTTTATGGTTATTTAAAAGGTGCATTTTCATTTTAAAAACAAATATTCACATTTTCATATAAAAGCAGTAAAAACGTGCAAAATAAAAATAATATTAATGATTAGTTCAGAACAGCTGTTACGGATTTTTAATTAGAGCCGATTTTGTTTTAAAAGTTATTATTTTGGAGGAATATATATTCTGTTTGTTATGTCAAATTTATTTTTAAAATTCAAAAACTAGAAATAATAATTAAATATTGCTTTCTATTAAAAATATAACCATTAACGCTAAAAATAATTATTTTTATTGGTTCAGCTGTAATTTTAATAGGAAATTTCTGTACGTTACAGAGTTTATATGTATAATCCTTCAGAATTTTTCCTACGTCGATTAAATTAGTGATAACGGTTTGCCGATCATCCTGCAGGCTTCTTCAGAGCTAATACGAAGATGTTACTTCTTCGGAATGTAGCACGAAACTGTTTCGTACTATAGAACACAAGTGACACAGGAGAAATTCAGAAGAATGATACTATATATCAAACTATACATTTAGTTTGCATTTTTTACTGGAGTATACATTACCGTCAGAAAGTATTTGCCCACCTAGAAATTTCAATGTAACTGCCAAAATTTAAAACCAAATTAAACCCTTTTATTATATTAGGTAAATTTAATTGTTCTTAACAAGTGTCCATCATAAAATTATTTAGAAAAGGCTTTTTGGTGAAATCACAAATTAAAATCCAATTAGAACAAATTTCCAAGTTTTGCATCATAATCATTTTGAGGTGATTTCTGAGAATTCCAGTTAAAGTAAGAACTCATTTCAAGTTTCTAGGGATTATGGAAATTCCTAGTGACATTTTATGATAAATACTATGCTATAAATACCACTGCCCTTTTGGAAATTAACCATTCGCAAACAATACTTTGTCACTGATACAGGCTCAATTATTTTGTGAAAATGCCAAAAACGAAAGAAGTTTCCGTTGGAAATCGAGCTTTGATATTTGTGAGACATCAAAATGGTGACTCGAGTCGACAAATGGCGAGTGATGTGCAGATGTCGAGGAGAACGGTGAACTACATCGTAAAAAAAATTTTCTGCGGGACATGGAATTCCCAACTAAAAACGTTCAAGAAGGCCTGGAAAAACGACTCCCGCTGAAGACAGAGCTATAACAATGTCCAGCAGACGTAATCGCCGCCTAATCGTACCAGAAATCACGGCTCAAGTAAACCTGGAGCAGCTCATCGCCATCAGCGTTACAATCGTGAAGAACAGGTTAGCAGAAGGTGGACTACACGGTAGAGTTGCAGTTATTATACCACTTCTTAGGCAAGTAAATAAACGTAAACGATTAGAATGGGTCCGAGAATATGAAAATTGGACATCAGAACAATAAAATTCCGTCCTTTGGAGCGACAAATCTAGATTCAAAGTTTTGGGTTCAAATCGACGAGTTTACGTGCGGCGGTCAGCTGGAGACAGGATGTTGGAAGTCTGTCAGTTGCCTACAATAAAACATGGTGGAGGCTCAGTAATGGTTTGGGGTTGTTTTGGCAACGGTAAAGTTGGAAAAATCTTTAGGATAGAAGGAATTATACGAAAAGAACAAGAAATTTTGCTAACTCAAATGCTTCCTTCTGGAAGAGATATTTTTCAGGGGAAATTTATTTTTCAGCATGACAAAGACCCTAAACATTCTGCTAAACAAATTAGAGAACTTTTGGACCAGTGGAAATCCGATGACGTCCTGGAAGTGATGACGTGGCCTCCACAATCATCCGACTTGAACTCTATCGAATTGCTGTGGAACCATTTGGACAGGTGTGTTCGAAAACTCAATCCAATATCAGAAAATCACTTGTGGGAACTTTTACAAGCAGAATGGGTTAAAAAATAACCGAAAAAACTCTGAAGAAATTACTGGACAGAATGCCGAAACTCTGTAAAGCGGTAATTAAAAACAAAGAAGGTCACATAGATGAGAAAAATCCTGGAAAATCGTGAATACTTTTCTGATATTTTAGACTATAAATAATGTAAAAATAAATAATAATTCGTTGAAATATAAATATATATATATATATATATATATATATATATATATATATATATATATATATATATATATATATATATATATATATATTATATATATATATATATATATATATATATATATATATATATATATATATATATTTATTTATTTATTTATATATATATATATATATATATATATATATATATATATATATATATATATATATATATATATATTTATTTATATATATATATATATATATATATATATATATATATATATATATATATATTTATATATATATATATTATATATATATATATATATATATATATATATATATATATATATATATAATATAGTCACTTGATCTTAAAATTGATCAAAAATATTTTTCTTTTTGTCTTATCTGTATCAGCCTTTTGGTGAAAAAAGAAGACTCCTGGTTATAATCTCTACTTTAAAAAAAAAATTGAACTACATGAGTGTACAAGTCTGTAGGTTGTGCAGCTAATAAAAATTCGTAGGGCAGTAAAGTAACATCACTCGAGTCACACGCATAGTTCGCGGTACACAAACTATTAAAGTACGTAAGAAAACGTATGAGTAAGTGAAAGTTGCAAAAAATAATCATTAACCAGAAATATTATAATATGTAAATAAATTATAATAGGTATATAAATAATAAAAATATTCATGTTCGTATTTCTTATGAACTATAAAACTTTACAGCCATTTTACGTTTTTCTAGACTACTGCATTTTTTCAAAAACCTTTTATTGATATAAAAATAACTTTTGCACAATCTCACATAATTGTTAGGTATCTTTGGAGATACCATGAAAATTTTTTAATATTCTGTTTATTTACTTTAAAAATACAGTCGAAATGACCGGATTTTTTAATCATCTAATCGTCTCAAAATTGATCTAAAATAGTCCTTTTTATTATCGATCGATATTTTTTTTTTAAAGAAAAGTGTTGAGATATATATATTTTTGAATCCCCGGCTCCTTTGTGGTTGGGGCATGAGAATACAATCACGGTGACTGACTATCCGAGGTAAAAATCCTCTAAAAGTCTGCTGATGCAGGGCAGCAGCTGCACCAGTACTGGGCCAAGCCACTGAAGACTATCTTCTCTAAAGGTGGGTTTACACGATACGAGTAAGCTGGAACCGGTACCATGTGCATGCGCAGCACTTGCTCCTCACTCGCGTCGTCTCAACACACTCAAGACAGTCTGGAGCAAGTGGACTCGGTTATCAACCAACTTTTCACCGTGCCACTAGTGAAATAAGATGGCGAAAACTAAAAAGTGAAGTGAAGCGGAGAATTCAATGGAAATTTATGAAACTGAAAAAGTTTATGGAATTTTAGGCATAGAGATTACAAAAACAAAGGGTTTCAGAGATGATGCAATAAAACGTATTCGGGTATTATTAGATAAACCAGAAGTAACTGAACTGGAAGTTAAAAATAAAATAAAAAATTTAAGAAGCACAGGAAGTTAATAAAACTAAAACATCTAATGTTTCCGGTTCCTCAACGGAGAAAGTTTACTAATCTACTTTAATATGGTTTGAAACTGCCGATAGATTCTTAAGAAATGTAATAACAACCAGAAAAACGACATCAAATTTGGTAAGTTATGTATATATTTAATTTAAATAACAGTTAAGGTTACTATTGCCACGTTGTTTGCTGAAAAGATGCCCACTGCCGACCGAGAAAAGTTATTTCTTCCATATTTATGCTGAGATTCAGTTAAACTCAAACTTTGTTCTGCTTGTCTACAAGCACCTTGTAACACCTGTCCATTTTCTAATTCCTTGTGAACTTCCCAAGTAATATACGAGTTCGATGAATTATTCACTAACCAATTGTGGAGAGCGCAAGTAGCTTTTACAAGATCCACTTTCTCTGGTGAAAGTTGAATGGGTGTTCTGTAAAATCGAAAACGCCTAGCTAATATGCCAAATGTGTTTTCCACAATTGCTCTCGCTTGAGAAAATCTATAATTAAATATTTTTTCTTATGCAGATAGGGCACCATGTCTAAAATATGATTTCATTATATATGTTTGTAACGGAAATGCGTCGTCAGCTACAATAACACCCCAGACGGGAAGTACAGTGCGCCGTTCTTTAATGACTTCTTCAATGACGAATTTCGGAAAATCATTTACTCTTCCGTTTGAACCAACATCAATATAAATGAAGTGGTAACTGCTGTTCACGAGAGCAAACAGGATTGTATTGAAATAGTCTTTATAGTTGTAAAAGTCATTGTGACAGTTTTTTGGACATAACAATATTTATATATTTCCCATCCATGGCACCACAACAATTACGAATATTCCATTTATCGAAAAATCCTTTGACAATATTCTTCCACTCTTGCGTTGTAGTCGGTACCTGAAAGAGCAGAACAAAAGTAACTTATTTTTTTTTTTAGATTGATAACTGCAATGAGGTAGTGGAGGAAATAAGTATCCAATATGATAATTTTAAGGGAGATCCAGCTATTGATAGTAATTAGAATTTTTCCGCTCCTGCCGAGCTAAATAATGTCAACAAAGAAAAAAAACGGAAAGGACACATGCCTCCCTTGTACATATCTACAGCTAGATAAGTTGGGTAAAATGAAAGAAATGTACAAAAAAATGATGAATCAGCAGACGCAAACATTTCAAACGCTGCCATAAATAGTATAGAAGGAGTAAATAATTTTTAAGGTTTTATTTTTTTCTTTTTTAAAAATAAATTTTTAATATTACTAATAAAATTTAATTGTACTTTTCATTTAACCTTACCTTTATATGATCTTCCAAACTGTTAAAAATTGCTTTTAAAACGACCGGAATGAATTTCAAAATAGTACATTTTGGAAATCTATAAAACAGCTAAACGAATCACCTGTACTAAGTTGGGAATGTGGAATCTTTGGCACAATGATACTACTCAGTATATATCACCACTACACCAAACACTTTATTTTTGCACTCGACGCGCGTTTTGCTAAGCATGTTAGCTTCATCAGGAGCGATGATTGACTAAAGCTAAACTACAAATCTACCCTATTTATACTTTGCCTAACCCTTGAATTACTCAAGCGGAACTAATGACATAGGCAAGGCCATCAGTTCCGGTCAAGTAACCAGTAGAGGGGACTATAAGGAATAGGGCCCTCTGTCTTTATTTAAACTACTTTTACATTTTATGATTTCCATACTTTCGTATGCGTTCAACAATCTCCTATCAGATACATTTTTTATTAATCTTAAATTATCTAATGTTACAGTATGATCAGCTTCATGTTCGGCAATGCTAGACTTTTCTGTTCTATTGTATTTTAAGTGTGCTAAGTGTTCTTTAAATCTTGTTTTAATTGACCTTTTAGTTTGCCCAACATACTTTTTGTCACAATCATTACAACTAATTTCACAAATTCCACTTTTCTCACAATTAGGAATCTTATCTTTGGAATTTCCTAAGATATTCCTCAGATTGTCTGATGACTTATAGACTAAGGTGAGGCCTACCTTATTAAATACCTTATTGAGTCTCTTGCTATATTTCGGATTATATGGTATGGAAAACAGATAGATATATTCCTAATGATTCATTTCATTGCAAACAACATAAATTAGCCTCATTACATTTTTTAGTTCATCGTTTGGTCACTTTCCCTCTGAATAAAGTAAACTTTAATAAAGAAAGGAATCGTATTAGAAATATAACTAGAGTTAATGGTTATGACGATGACTTAGTAAATAAGCTAATAAATAGACATAAGTTTAGGTTTAATATTCAGAATTCCACCTTTTTTACACGCGACGAAAATAACACCAAGTGTGTTTCCATTCCATATAATCCGAAATATAGCAAGGGACTTAATAAGGTATTTAATAAGGTAGGTCTCACCTTAGTCTATAAGTCATCAGACAATCTGAGGAATATCTTAGGAAATCCCAAAGATAAGATTCCTAATTGTGAGAAAAGTGGAATTTATGAAATTAGTTGTAATGATTGTGACAAAAAGTATGTTGGGCAAACTAAAAGGTCAATTAAAACAAGATTTAAAGAACACTTAGCGCACTTAAAATACAATAGAACAGAAAAGTCTAGCATTGCCGAACATGCCCTTGAAGCTGATCATACTGTAACATTAGATAATTTAAGATTAATAAAAAATGTATCTGATAGGAGATTGTTGAACGCATACGAAAGTATGGAAATCATAAAATGTAAAAGTAGTTTAAATAAAGACAAAGGGCCTATTCCTTATAGTCCCCTCTACTAGTTACTTGACCGGAACTGATGGCTTTGCCTATGTCATTAGTTCCGCTTGAGTAATTCAAGGGTTAGGCTAAGTATAAAGGGGGTAGATTTGTAGTTTAGCTTTAGTCAATCATCGCTCCTGATGAAGCTAACATGGTTAGCGAAACGCGCGTCGAGTGCAAAAATAAAGTGTTTGGTGTAGTGGTGATATATACTGAGTAGAATCACCTGTGCCTAAATATCTTAGTGCCACTTCCAGTTTTATCCTTGGTCTTAATGCGTGTCTCATAATTGTATCTTTTTTTATATGGTGGCAAACCTTGGCCAGCAGTTCTTCAAATTGAGATACACTTCTAAATGATTTCTGTAAGTTTCTTCATCTTCGAGTGCAACTTCATTCAAAAAAGTCGCTGAAGCACCTAAAGAATTTCTTTTAGATAGCCAATCCTTTACCCATTTTCCACGTTTTCTTTTGTTTGTCTTTAATTAAGTAATTAACATATCAGCTTTAATATTAATTCCTTCTTGCAATGAGTCTATCGTAGTAGGCAGTACATGTCAACTATTCGATGCGGTTTTTTAAAACAGTCACCTGTCTTCAAAATTTACTAGTATGTGAATCGACTCTCCCATCTACTGTCATTCCAGCCTACGAGCATCGTGTAAACCCACCTTTAACACAGACTGTAAGCGAGTTTGTTTTTCTAACTGCGTCTTAAGGGCTCGACACCAGACAGTCACAGGCGGAAACCAATTATGATTCAATCGGCTGTGACACTGCGGTCCTGGTGTTGGGCAGCAGCTACACCAGTACTGATTTGGGGCACCAAACGAAATTTTCGTTGAATGGAGAGGTTATCTGTGCTGTAAACGAGTTAGCACAGTTAGAAGCATTTTTTTCTGAGAAAATAAAAAAACTGGAATCTGGCTGGACCAAATGAATTGAGCTCAATGGAGATTTTGTTGAAAAATAAATTCTTGTTTTTGGAAAAAAAGTTATTTACCTTGTTTTTTTACAAGACTTTGACGTTCACCCTTATATATGGTATCTACCGAAATTTTTAAACGTTCATCTTTATATAAATGAATTTAATGTTAAATATACTGCTATATGAATCGATCGACATCAAAAGAGAAATCTGTAGCCTTAGTTTTGTGGAGCATCTTATCTGTCTTGAACTCGGTCTTCAAGTTTAAAATACTAGCTTATTGTAATTAAGTTTCTTTAATGATTTTATTATTATCATACAAAGTGCGAAAAAGTATCAGAATTGAAGATCAAACATTATTTCCAGTGTAGCACGAATTCTTGTATTATGTAGATTTAGTCAACCTACCCACCAGTAAATAAGAAATTTCCACTTCATACCGAACAGAGAATGAAAAGAACTTGCCAAAGGGAATAACGGATTTGCCTAAGCGCAGGCTGTAAAATATTACGCCCAAGATGTCTTAAAGACAAGTTTACCATGCCTTTGAAAAGTGAAGCTTTGGCTTTAAGGTCTATGAGTTTCGATACGAACGAATAGGCGGTCACAGTCTCGTTACTTTGATCGTATCAGCGTTTTCATCCGTTAGTAGTGGCGGCTTTTCAGAGGAAAAGGATGTTGTGGCCCAGTAAAATAGAGAATTTCGGGAGATATTTGCCGGAGTGTGGGAAGGGATTCAGCTGAAAGAAGCCGCATATAATGAGAGACATCATTTGTATAGAAAGTTGTGGTGTGTGAAACCATATTATAACAATTTACATACAAGCCGCTTGCGTTGACAAGACCCTCTTGAACAGGATTTCCTAAAATCGGATCGATACATCTGCTGGCTAATAAACGACGTATTTTGATATTGGAATAGTTGGTTTTATTTTTTTTATTATGGAAAATACCTAAAAATAGCTAATTATAAGTATAATTAATTAGTAGGAGATAATCACTATTTGATTATTTTCATTATGATCATGAAATGATTGGCTAAATAAACCACAAATTGTTAATTTTTTTATCAAAATTTATCTGATCTCTTTCAAAGTAATCTCTCCCCCTTGCAATTCACTTATGTAAACGTATTTTCCACTCTTTAGAATACTTATTATACTTAATTTCCGGCATCGCTTTCAAGACGGCCAGCGAATTCTCTTCTATAGCTTCAAAATGGAAAAAGTCACACGGTACCATATCTGATTAATATGGTCTTTATGGAACTGTGGTCGTTTCACTTTTTACTTAGGGGGTTACATCACCTTGGCGCTCGGAAAAATAGTTATAAAAATAAAAAAAAAATTTTGACGCAGCTATTATATATATATATATATATATATATATATATATATATATATATATATATATATATATATATATATAATATAATATATTTTTTCTTTTACACATAGTAGTTTTATGAATCATTTGAAATGATAACGAATAAAAAAAATTTTAAAAATGAGCCATCAAGTAGGACCCTCTTTTAAAAATCCTTGCTGATGGTATACTTATTTTCTCTGTCAGGCGTCGTCTGAAAAATAAAAAGTAATTTTCTTTTTATTTAGAAAAGTAATAGCTAAGATGTAGCACAAGAAAAAAAAATATTAAATTTTTTTGTAGAAATGATAGCTGTTTGAAAAAAAATCTCTGATTTTTATCGAAATTTTGAGTTTAAAAAATTTATAACTTATAAACGTGGCATGCAATCAAAAAAATCCTAGGCTACATCTACAGATAATATTATAAAGAATATGTGTTGTAAATATTAACAAAATCGGTTAAGTAGATCCTAAGATATCTTGTACACCAGTTTCGAAAAAAACATGAAGGAAAAACAGTACGGTGTCAGCGTCTTAAAACCAAATATTTTTTAAAATTACCTTCAATCTGCGATTCCTGGACCGTACATGAGGTCTTCCATTGTTGCCGCGATGTCTTGCGACTCCTTCTGAGCAGTTCTTTTCAATTTCCTCGCCTCTTTAGTCTCCTGTTGGGCTCTCATGTGGGCTATAGATATTCGTTGAGAATCCCAAGTTCTCGGTAAATCGCAGTGCGCTTGGGCCAATTACAAAGTTTAATAATTGCATTATTTGTAATACACTAGTATATCCATCATTAAATTTACTAGCTGCGGTATAAGATGCAATCTCAACAATCAATTTTTGTGCCACTGTAATGCACTTTTGGAGCCATAGACCAAATGTCAGTGTTTAGACTTTCTTTGTTATTCTGAGTGTATCCTTCTAAACAGTGTTCTAACAAATCGGTATCAGTTAATCTATCGTATACCGCTTCAGTTACTTTTTGAACAACTACAGGAATAGAATTTTTATGCTTATAAGAATCCAAAGTTCTAGAGGCCTTCGCTTTCTGACACGAACACCAGGTATCTTCGCCGGACGGGCACTTGCTCATGTTGTGGCTTTTCATCAGTGGATATTTTATGGTAATAAGTTGCCCATATCGCATTTTGTATTGTTTCAACTGATGTATTTATTCTGCTTCTAATTGCAAGACCATAGTACCATAAACTGTTAACTCATCAATAAGCTTGGCTGACAACTTCCCTCTGCCACCTATACCAGGATTATCTTTTTTTACTTTGCGTAATTGCGTACCCATTCGCTTTTGCACGTGATCTATACACTCCTTTTTTAACGGTCGTACCGGTTCGATCGCTACATGAGTTTCGGGCCGACTCTCTGCCGCGCTCACTTCTAATTGCTATAACTTCGGAAATAATTTGAGTTTTGAAATGATTAAACGTTTAAGATATTCTTAAAAGTATAAACAATTTATATAGCCAAAAAAAAATAATTCGATTTTTTGAAAATCTCAAAGTGGTATAACTCCTTAAAAACTCACGAAAAATTATTGCATTGTACGACGGTGCGTTATCAAGATGCATTGCTACTCGTTAATATTTCAACCTGATTCGGAATTAGTCGAAAGTACTCGAAACTATTCATTGCCACACGTAGCGAAGTTATGGTACGTCACAGGTGACAAAGTGATTAAGACTGATAGTCGCTGAAATGAACTATTTCGCATCTTATCTCTTTATAACCTTGAAACCATATATTAACTAAAAGGGCTGAAGGACATTTTACCGAACAATATTATACATAATTGCATTTAATCGATAGTTCGTTAAATATGCCTTCCGAACGAACGTCTAAGCTATGAAGCATTATGTTTTTTTTTTTTTCGATTAATATGTCTTAGGCTAAGTTAGGTTAAACTGACTTAGGTTAATTTAGGTTAAACTGCCTTAAGTTAGGTTAAAATCTGCTGTATTCGGTTAAGTTAGGTTAAGCTCTCTTTCTGCTTCGTAGTTATGACGCCTAAAGTTTTATTATGTTAATTTTCCTTTCTGTTGCGTAAGGTATGATAGATTACATTTTGTTGGGTTAAGCTGCCTTTCTGTAGAGTTGGTTAGGCTTGGTTAGGTTACGATAGGTTATTAATCTATATTATATGATGAGCCAGCGATAGTGCTTCGGTAAGAAAAAGTGCTATCTCACTACGAAATCTCCATAACTGGTCATTTTTCGAGTAATTTTGTTTTTTACGCCATATTGAATCCATCATGTTGGTATTGCATAGAATTATGTTTGTTACTCTAATTATTACATCAATATTATATTTTGTGTCAGTTTTGAAGTTCAGTTAACTTAAGTCCGCTTAGTCACAGTACATTTGAAAGTTTACGTTTCAACGAAGAAATTGACACCCACCCATTAATTCTATTTTTGGGTATCGGGGTGGCCCCGTTGGCGCGAAACGTCCAATTATATATATTGTAACACTCATGTTACAACACTGTTTTCCTTTCTATAATTTATATTTTATTACATTTTCATATTTGCTTAGGCAGTGTAACTTAAAACAGTGATTTAAATTTTTGAACAGTGTAACTCAACCGTATATAACATGTTGCTGACTTAACGTATTTTGTTTGCATTGAATGCATCTGATTTTGCGTCCCGGAAGTGAGCCATTTTAAAGACTTCACCAAGAAGTAAGGATAAGATATATAAACGGCCATATGAAATTTTTAAAGGCTTTTTCCTTCAGCACACCGTAGTGGCTTGTTTTTCCACCCTGATGCAGTAACGGTTTTTTTATCACCAAGTAGGCGCCGTTTCTAGCTCTCAAGTTTAAGGCCTTTTTCCGTTCTTTAAATATTTTGCTTATCCTAAGGCATTTTCTGTCAGAAAGGTGATTAGCTACCCAAAAAAGAATATGCGAGTAGTGGCTGAGACATTATTTTTGATGAGAATATCACCATGAGAGGCCAAGCAGCTTATGGAAAATCCACGAGAAGAAACCAATCAGTAAGTCTTACACCAGTTAAAATATCTCACTTCCTGTCTACAACGTGTATTTCCAACGACTGTTCAACATGTGTAATCCGCGAAGTTAATTTTACAAACATTTAGATAGTGTTTTTAAAGCTTTTTGTTTTTTTTTACACTTAGGATCAGTAATTCATAGAACTCTAGTTTAAATGTGTACACTCTCATAGCCTAAAAGGTTATTTATTAAATCTATACAATTTTAAGCGTGTACTAAGAGGAAGAATTTTTATTTTGTTAATATACCTTTCTTATTTAAATGTAGCGTTTCACTAAACTCCTGCTGTTTCTTTCAGGACGTATAGGTTGTACGTAAATTAATTTTATTTTAACAACTAAATAACTCTTCAGTATTTTTTCATTTTTAGAGTTGAAATCAGAATCTTTGTATTCTAAAATGAATGGTGCCCAAAACTGTACAACCAAGTTTTAAACAACTATAGAAACTATTTTCAAAAGGCGTACAAAAATTATCTCGATCTAGATGTGCTCTACCAATAAAAAAACGAGCTAGCTGATATCTTAGTTCTGTCCTGTATTAGTATTAATATCCGCTGAGTCCATTTTCAAAATTAAGATATACATGAGGAGAAAATAACGGCTTCTATTTAATAAATAAAGTATTTATTAGAAATAGCGCCACCAAAGAGAAATTATTATATATATATATATATATATATATATATATATATATATATATATATATATATATATATATATATATATATATATATATATTCCATAAATATTTATCTTAATTCTCTTACGTACCTTCAACACCATTGAGATAATAAGATATATCCTTTAAACTGTGTTTATTATATAGAGTTGTGTTTATTTACTTTTATATGACAAAGTCCTTTTTAGGGTCAAGTGGAGCTAAAAAAAGAGGAAAAAACCCTTAAAAAGTGTTTAAAAAGGTTACAGGAAATGGTAAATACAACCCAAGTAAAAAGGTGGTTGTGTACAAATCAGATTAGTAGGAGGGTTCAAAGATTTTTCGAAGAACTTTTTCAAATTTAATCCTTGGAAAAGGTGCAAGGATAAAAAGAGCGACGAGTTTGATACTGAAAAGTGTAAATAAAAGGATATCCTGGATGTATTTTAAAGGAAGGAGGGAAAATGTATATATCCTAGTCCACGTTAAAACTTTTTTCAAATTTTAAAATTTTGTAGAAACTAGCCTAAATAACAGATATTTTATATATATTTTTTTTTGATATTTTTATATTGTGTGTTAAAATTATGATCCAAAAACTAGTTTTATAAAAAAAAATATGAATAAAAAAGGAGTGTCTTGTTTGTACAGAGTGAGTCAACGACAGAGTAAAAATCATTATCTCATTTGTTTCGGGAATGACGAAAAAATGTTAAATATAATAGTGTTAGGGAATGTTAAGGTGTACAGTTTAGACTTATTTTTGAATATACAGGGTACTTCAAAAAAATGTGGCAGATATAACATATGTTTTTTTTTAATGGAACATCCTTATTTATTTTTAAATTCTGCGTAAAATTTTATAACTGTTTTATTAATAATGTTATATACCTAAACCTAGTAGTTTTTCTAATATTTTAATTCTTTAAAAAAAAATACTAGTTTTCAGTTTTGTAAAAAATTGCCAGTAGCGCCGTTGTTTCTGAAGGTGGAATACTCATAATTGGTACAAGCGTTCTATAGAGATGAAAAAAAAGATATATGTAAAGAAATCTGAGTTAGATGCTAGGTGTTCAAAATAAATTTATACTATTTTAAATTGAAAAATCTCAAATTTTTTAAATGGCACACCCTGAATATTATTATTTTTTCTGATAGATTTGATAACACCCTCCAACTTTCATTAAGTATGTCATATACCTATTTCTAATAGTTTTCGATTTATTTTGAAGTTTTCAATTTTTACCGTTGTTTTTAATACACTTACGCTATTGTGAAAACATTATTTATGTTGTGTGTAAAGAAATTTGTTGTGTGTAAAGAAATTTGAGTTAGTTATTAATAATGTTATATACCTAAACCTAGTAGTTTTTCTAATATTTTAATTTTTTTTTAAATACTAATTTTTGAATTTTGCAAAAAATGGTACGAGCATTCTACAGAGATGAAAAAAAAGATATACATAAAGAAATTTGAGTTTGATGCTACAGAGTGTTCAAAATAAATGTATGTATTTCGACTATTTTAAATTAAAAAATCTCAAATTTTTTTCTGATAGATTTTACCAAACCCTCCAACTTTTATTAAGTATGTCATATACCTATTTCTAATAGTTTTCGATTTATTTTGACTTTTTCAATTTTTACCCTTGTTTTTAATACACTTACGCTTTTGTGAAAACATAAACAAATAATTAATAATAATTTTAATATAGTTTAACTTGTCTAATGATTAATTAATATGACGTAATAAATGTTCAAAAATATACCCACATACTTGAATACACATGTTTAATCGTTTTACTATATTTTCCTTCACTTTCCTTAGCATAAAGTGCCTTATTGTCCTGCACGCATCCCGTATCCTATTTTCCATATATACCGGTGTTATAGAGGGATTCACATAAACACGCTATCTAATGTAATCCCACAAAAAAAAGTCTAAAGGTGTTAAATCATATGATCGAGGGGGCCATTGAATGAATCTATCCCTACCGATCCATATTCGTGGGTAACGATCGTTTAAAAATTCCCGAACTTCCCGGTGGTAATGAGCAGGAGCTCCATCTTATTGAATCAACATTTGTTCCCTTTCACAGTTATCAACTTCTTCAAGAAGCTGGGTAATTCATTTTGCAAAAAATTTAATTTTCCACACCATACATTAAGCGACTAATGGTTTTGGTTTTGAGCCTCCCGGACCCAAAATGGATTAACTGTTAAATAATAATGCTTGTTATATCTGTTAACTGCTCCATCACTGTGAAAAGTACCTTCATCAAAAAACATTATTTTGGATAAAAAATTTGGATTGGCCTCTATTGCTCCATTCATGGTGGTACAAAAGTTTCCTCGTCCTTCAAAATAACGGTCTTGAAGTTCTTGGTGTAGTTCCATATGAAAGGGATGATACTTATATTTTCTCGTGGTGCAATTAGCCGTAGATTGGGATGTGTCAGATAAGTCAGTAACGGCTACTGATCTGGGGATTATAGCGGCTACTGATCTGGGGATTATCTTCGATATGAAGCATTCTGGTTTACTACTTTCCGTTTCGTATACTCAAGGCTACCACTACCATCAAACCATTCCATTAGGCACTGAAAAGGTTTTCTAGATAGGGTAATTCGCTCCGTAAAGCCTTACTGCCAAAAGGCAATTTTTTCCCGCCTGGCTCATATCAATTAATTCATTTTTAGAAAAATTCATAACTATTACCTTTATACGTCACTTACTAAAACAAATAAATTTTTACTGGCTTAGTAGACATGTCAAAATTTGACAATGCCTACATTTTTGTTTTGCCTTGGCAACCATGATGTTATAGCGTAAGTGTATTAAAAACAAGGGTAAAAATTGAAAAATTCAAAATAAATCGAAAACTATTAGAAATAGGTATATGACATACTTAATAAAAGTTGGAGAATTTTGTAAAATCTATCAGAAAAAACAATTTACACCATGTGCCACACAAATTTTGAGATTTTTCAATTTAAAATAGTCCAAATACATACATTTATTTTGAACACTCTGTAGCATCAAACTCAAATGTCTTTACTTATATCTTTTTTTTCATCTCTATAGAATGCTCGTACCATTTTTTGCAAAACTGAAAACTAGTATTTAAAAAAAAAAAAAATTAAAATATTTGAAAAACTACTAGGTTTAGGTATATAACATTATTAATAAAAAACTTATAAAATTTTACGCAGAATTTAAAAATAAATTAAAAAATAGGATATTCCCTTTAAAAAAAACATATGTTATATCAGCCACACTTTTTTGAGGTACCCTGTATACTCAAAAATAATTTTAAACTGTGCACCTCAACATTTCCTAAAACTATTGTATTTAACATTTTTTCGTCATTCCCGAAACAAATGAGATAATGAACTTTTCTCTATCGTTGACTCACCCTGTACATCTCCTAAGGATTCTAATTTCAGTTGATTCCAGCATCTAGTGTGTTATACGAGGCTGGTTTGAAAAGTCCGTGCAAAAATAAAAACTACTTATGTGTTTGGGGTAAACCTTTTTTATTTTTCGACATAGTCTTCTTTTAGGCATATACACTTCGTCCAACGATGTTCTAGTTTGTTGATCCCTTCCGAATAATAGGATTTGTCCAAGTCTGCAAAATATCCATTAATGTCTGCAATCACCTCCTCGTTTGAATAAAATCTTTGTCCCGCTAGCCATTTCTTCAAATTGGGGAACAAATAGTAGTCCGAGGGAGCCAAGTCTGGAGAATAGGGGGGATGTGAAACGAGTTGGAATCCTATTTCCATTAATTTTGCGACCACAACTGCTGAGATGTGTGCTGGTGCGTTGTCGTGATGGAAAAGGACTTTCTTGTGGGCCAATCGCGGGCGTTTTTCTTGCAGCTCGGTTTTCAAACGGTCCAATAACGATGAATAATATTCACCTGTAATAGTTTTACCCTTTTCCAGATAGTCGATGAGGATTATCCCTTGCGAATCCCAAAAGACAGTCGCCATAACCTTTCCGGCCGAAGGAACGGTCTTCGCCTTTTTTGGTGCAGATTCCCCCTTGGTAACCCATTGTTTAGATTGTTGTTTGGTCTCAGGAGTATAGTAATGTATCCATGTTTCATCCACAGTGACGAAACGACGCTTAAAGTCCTCCGGATTCTTCTGGAACAGCTGCAAACCATCCTTGCAACACTTCACACGATTCCGTTTTTGGTCAAGCGTGAGCAATCGCGGCACCCATCTTGCGGATAGCTTTCTCATGTCCAAATGTTTATGCAAAATATTATGTACCCATTCAGTCGAGATGCCCATAGCACTAGCAATCTCACGCACCTTAACTCTTCTGTCATCCATCACCATATCATGGATTTGATCAATGATTTCTGGAGTCGTAACCTCCACAGGCCGTCCAGAACGATCAGCGTCACTTGTGCCCATATGGCCAGTCCGAAAATTTTGAAACCACTTATAAACTGTTCTAATCGAAGGTGCAGAGTCACCATAATGTTTATCAAGCTTCTCTTTAGTCTCCTGAGGCGTTTTGCCTTTCATAAAGTAATGTTTAATCACCACACGAAATTCTTTTTCGTCCATTTCTTGAAAATCACTCGACTTCCTTGATTCACACGAATGCCAAACACAAAGAAATAGACCAATATGGCTGAAACTTGGTGTGCGTTCATTGAAGAGATGCTACTAACTAAACACGACCTCGATACGCGCCGGTGGTGCCATCTCTCGGACTTTGCACGGACTTTTCAAACCAGCCTCGTACTTGTGTCGGATCATGTTTCAGATGTGTAAGTCATTACTGGTCGTATTACGCTCTTGCATATTCTTATTTTGGTCATTGAGACTTCTCGCTATCCTATTAGGTTTGTTGACTTGACGTTGTAACTTCTTCCTCGATTTTTCCAATACTAGATATTTTGACGCCTAGATAATCCACCTCCATCACCTATTCTATTGGTTTATTTTCCATCACCATCTTGCACCTGATCGGCTTTTTTTGCTATTACTATTGTCTTAGTTTTTTCAGTTGGGATTAACATATTATATTGTTTTGCTGCTATGTCGAATTCGTATCGCCTTTGCAGATCGTTTTCGTTTTCAGCCTTTATTTTTGCGTCATCTGGATAACATACAATTTTAAGTTCTCTGTTACCCATTCTATATCCCTTCTTTCTTTTGACATTCCTTATAATTTCATCCATGACAATATTAAATAGAAGATGACTTAAAAGTCTCCCTGCCTAATCCCAGATTCATAGTTGATTGGTTCTGCCCTTCCTTCTGCTAATCTTGGGACTACTTTATTGTCTTTATATATATTATCGATAGTTTTAATTAGGTCGAATGAGATGTTCCTGTTATATAATAGATGAATAATGTCTTCTATTTGCACATTGTCGACAGCTATCAGGCACAGGTATGCTAAAATGTTGTATTTTATGGATTTTTTTTACCTGTCTCACAATGAGTACGATATCGGTTCATGTTAATTTAATGTGAAAAACTGTGAAAAGAACGTTTAACATATATCCAGAATTTCTCCAAAAAAAACAAAATTAATAAAAATGAAATCAGTAATTGTGGTTTACGATCTTATCGAAGAAAATAATGAAATTTTCAAAAAATATGTCGGGTATATATTTATCATGAAATAATATCCTTAATTGACTTGATGAAGATAAACTGCCCTACGTGGTTTCACCATTAGTTTTGTTTCAGTTCAGGACTGATTAGACAACAACAGTTTTATCTCAGGTTTTTAATTACATTTCTGTCAATGGAAGACCTCTTGCAACTTCGAATGATAAATGAGATATTGACCTATTATTTCACTTTTTCCACAGTGTTTAATGATCGTTTTTGTCGAAGCGCTTCGCAATGTCGTCTATTGTGCTAAATGTTTTGTCATTTTTATGAGTTATTGAGGCATGCATGTCGGTATTTTTGTGCTCATTTTTTTTTAACAAAGAATAGAAGCATTTTGTAGTAAAAACTAGCTTTTATCTAATATTATTATTCTTTCTTTGTAATAGTCATATAAGTGGTAAAACTAATTAACACGTGATTTAAAAACACAGACTTCCTATAATTTGATATGTTCAGAAACAAATTCCAAACGTTTAGATTGTAAATCCCATAATGTATATCAGATACGTTTAGATTATGAACACTAGAGGGACTACTCAATAGGTATGCTCAACACATCTTTATAATTGGTCGAATTGAGACCGGACATTGTAGCGCTGTACTTAGATCAGGAGAACTGCTAGGGGTTAATAAATTATAAATAAACATAAACAGAGTGGTGAAGGGTGTAAGTTACATTCCTCTGTGCCACGTTATGTGTCCTTTTCGGATTTCTGGGGGTCGTAGGATCTTATATTGATGTTATTGTTCAAATTTTTTTAAGTCTGTAGAGAAAGATTGCTTTCAGATAGAGTATCAGAAAATGTATCACAATGTAGCTAGACACAAACAAAGCAGTACTCAAAAAAAATGCGTGGGCGCATTAAGTTTTTGTAGACTTTTAAACTTATCCTACAGAAGGTATATTTCATTCCTGTTCGAAATGCGATTTCTAAAAAAAGAAAAATGATCCAGCCAAAAAATCAGTCATTTAAATAATATCCAAAGTTATGCAAGAAGTTATCAATCAGTAAATTTCTAAAATATTTGGAAGGATTTGATATTAGTAGCTACCTTGCTGCCGTAAGCAAGGATTAACTTGATATCTTCTAACTTTTGTCATATATGTATATTTAAAATAATGTCGTTAAGCATTCTGGAGAATCTCGAGTGGTCGTACTTGATATATCCAAGGGAATCGACCGTGTTTTTCATGGAGCATTCTTGGCTATGCTACGCTCTTATGGTGTGTCAGACAGCATTTTTTCCTTCTAAAAAAGCTAGCGTTGCAGAATCCGACATAGTTGGTTCGGAAAACTCCATTTCGCTAGCATCGGCACTCATCGTGCTGAGTATTAACTTGGAAGCAAATATATCTGGGCATGATCATGCTACATGCTACAGAGCTTCTTAAAAGCTGAAATTTTATTTCGTTGTAAAAAAACTTAACACTGCAATATCTCTTAATCCTGTACAAAACTCAAATTCGGCCAACGATAAAATACTGCTTCCATATTTGGGCTCTACTCCCAAAGCTACGTTGAATCGATTAGATTCTAATATATTTCATAAGTTAAATAATTTATTGTGAGCTATTAATTAAAAAAAAAACTGAGCAGAGAAAGGAAACCTGACATTCCCCAATAGATATTTTTTATCTCAAAATTAGAAATAATTTAGCAATCATCAACATCAATTTCAAGTCCTATAACTCCAAGAACTCCATAAAAGACGTATAATCAGATTAAAACAAAGCGATCCATCTAACATCATTCACTGTTCCTTTTATGTTTAACTAGAAAAAATTATGTTTAAAATTCTCATACTACTGTTAAAACTATACAAAATTTATTGATCAACTCTTTTCACCCTTTTTCTTTCAAGTAGTAATGGTAAAAGATCACAAATTGCGTTTCTCGTTTAACTATTATCTGTGTACGAAATTTTAAATCGACAACTTATTTCGTTCGAGAGTAAACGTACCAAAAGACACTGTTTCTTGTGATTTAGGAACCCAAAAACGTGTAAAATGGAAAAAGTTCTGGGTGAAAGATTTTTTCACGAAAACAATACTCCTCTTTAGCAAGGAAAGTAAAAAGAATAAATTATAGAGGTATCCATTTTTTCTCGATTACCGAAAGCACAGAAAAAAATCAACGCGAAGAAATATTAAAATCAAATCTAATTTGTAAATCAAAATGTGGCATCTTGACGCTGAAATTTTATTATTTTAATATAAAGCAATTCGAAATGAGCTGATCTGCTTCTCTACTTCGAGCCTTTCATAAATAATTCAACATGGTAACAAATAACGTAGTGCTCGCCCGGTAGACAGATTTCAAAATGATAAATTAAGTTTAAATCGCTGGGAATAAACGGAAAATAAAAGTATCTAAAGCGAAGAATCAACGTATAATTATATTAATAAATACAACGAGAAAATACTTATTTTCCGCACGGGAAATAAAGCGAATCGAATTAGGAAATGCTAATAGTTATTTATGTATCGAGTTCCGAAAGTGGTATTTTGTAGGATGGGAACATGTTTCAGGATGAGGCATTATGGGCAAATTAAAAATTAAAGTGAGTGAAACTCATTTTTTAAAACTTATTAAAAGGTGATGAAAGTACATGCAGTTGAAAGGTTGTCGATAATCTGTCCTTTTTCTTTGTAATGTTAATTTAATATAATTTTCTCCACATTATTTTCTTGCTAATAATGCTATATTTTTGGTAATCCGGAAGGAACAGTTACGGAATCACTTCAGTATCCCATGTCCGTCTCTTTGTCTGTGTGTACACTTTTCTTTCTATTATTATTTCAAAATGGCCAAAAACCGCTGTCCCCCCCCCTATGTCGAAAAATACTGATCAAAAAATTTTTTAAAACTCCTTGAATATTTTTCATGAGGCGTAGAATGAGCGAATATTATCACGAGTGCATTACGTTTGATAATCTATCTGGTATAAAATAACCGGTCAAGTGCAAGTTGAACTTGCGCAATTAGTGTTCCGTACGTTGATTGCTTTTAAAATAAAAAAATTTGTTACAGAGGTATAAAATGATCGATCAGTGACTTCACAAAACACACCCCAAATGAGTTTTCAACAAAGTTTGTTTCCAATCTTTACTGAAATCTGATGACCTTGAAATTTTTGTTTTTTTTATATACCAGATAAATTATTAAAGGTAATGCACTCGTGATAATTTCTGTTCAATCTACACCCCGTGGAGAATATTCCAGAATTTTTTCAAAATTTTTTGATAAGTATTTTTCGAGATAAGAAGAGAGGACAGCGATTTTTCGCGATTTTTTAAAAATAATACAAAGAAAAGTGCGCGCATATATTATGTATATATATATATATACATATATATATATATATATATATATATATATATATATATATATATATATATATATATACATATATATATATATATATATATATATATATATATATATATATATATATATATATATATTTTACTAGTGTTTTCACAACCTTTCATTTGACACCACACTCGATGACCTAGTAAAAAATTTGTTTCTTCACTTCCGATTTCACCCCCCAAAACTAACCCCTTAAGTAAAAATTTATATCTCAAAACTACATGGCTCTGATGAGACCATAAATTCCTATATTATTACTAAATTTCAACTTTCTATGTCAAATAGTTTCGGAGAAAATCTGGTGTGACAGACAGACAGACACCGAAGTCATCTTATAAGTGTTCCGTACGGAACACTAAAAACTATGAAAACTGGTGAAGGTTTTGTTAATATACTTTTCAGTACATTACTGCTCGCGCGTCATTCTGAGACACAAGAATTTTACTTTATTTGTTTATAATTAAACAAATATTTAAGTAGTAAATGTTTGTTTTACACTTTTATTACTAGATTCTAGATGGAGCCAGACTGATTTATTGGCTCTTAGGTGGATGCTATAACAATTATATATTATATTTTAAGATATATGCATGTCAGGGACCTAATTAACTTAGCCTAAGTAAGGATTTTATCTTATTTTAAAAGCAATCAGCGTACGGAACACTAATTGCGCAAATCCGGCTTGCACAGTGTTATTTTAGATTTTATAATATATAATTTGAAAATTTTCGAGATATAGTTGAGCACCATTGAATTTTGAGTACATTTTTATATGAATAGAACTTTACCTTTATTTCCGGCTTATTTTAATTTCCCCATTCCTTAATAAAGTCACTTAATAAAACGTACTTTACATATTTTAAAGGTAAAATATTACTCTAAAAAAGGAGTTTTATGAAACTTCGAAGGTTACATAAACTGAATAGATAAATTAATAAACGATATCTATAAATGGACTTAAAATTAGCCATGTAATTATATTTTGCAGTCTATAGTTTTAAAGATAACACAAGTCAACATTTTTCAAATCCTGACACCAGCGAAAGTTTTTGGTGCACTGAATCCAAATCCGACCTCAGAATTGCTACATCATATCAGGTTTTCGAGATATCCTATCCCAAAAATTAAAAAAACACGGTTTTTCGCTATACTCGGGATTATATTACACCGCGAATTAATTTTTCTCCACACCACTTGTTGCGGCATCTGAAAGTACTACTTTTTCCCTTCAAAATGCATTTTGAATTTTTCAGATATTTTATTTCTTCTTGGAGAAATCGTCCATTGAAATTAATTAGTTTGGCATTTTCGTTACAACCATACTAATTTGGTTAAGAGTTTGTTACGTTTGCCTTTCTGTGGTGCTAAATTATGATTCTTTTAGGATTGGTGAATGTAATATCTTTTATCAACATTCGCTCGACGTCAGAGGTTATGTTAGATTCATTTGCCTTTATGCTTGTTTGGAGATTAAGTATTGAAGAACGAAGTATTATCGAGAAAAAATTTTCGAGCAAAAATTGTGTATTTTTGCTAGAAAAACAATGCCGTCACAAAAAAATATAGATCCTCATTTAAAAAATCAAAGTTGACCTTGAAATGACCTTCAAAATGATATTCCAAGGTCATCACAATTATATCATTTTATTGCCTCTGCAAAACCCTTCAACTTTTTTTACTAAAAGTTGACATAAAAAAATTAAGAAACCTGGTACAATAAAATGGGACATCATGTATGATAACAAATAAACCATATTGCTACTAGAAAGATGATTTCTCCGGGAAGAAATAAAATATCTGAAAAATTCAAAATGCATTCTGATGGGGAAGAGTAGTACTTTCATATGCCTCAGAATTTTGTGGAGAAGAATTAATTCGCGGTATAATATAATCCCGAATATAGCAAAAACCGTGTTTTTTGTTTTTTTTTTTTTTTTGCATTTTTAGGTTAGGATATCTCGAAAATCTGATATGATGGAGCAATTCTGAGGTCGGATTTGGATTCAGTGCACCAAAACCTTTCGCTGGTCTCAGGATTTGAAAAATGTTGACTTGTGTTATCTTTAAAACTATGGATTGCAAAATATAATTACATGGCTAATTTTAAGTCCATTTATAGATATCGTTTACGAATTTATCTATTCAGTTTATGTAACCTTCGAAGTTTCATAAAACTCCTTTTTTAGAGTAATATTTTACCTTTAAAATATCTAAAGTACGTTTTATTAAATGACCTTATTAAAGAATGGGGAAATTAAAATAAGCCGGAAATAAAGGTAAAGTTCTATTTATATAAAAATGTACTCAAAATTCAATGGTGCTCAACTATATCTTGAAAATTTTCAAATTATACATTATAAAATCTAAAATAACACTGTGCAAGCCGGATTTGCTCAATTAGTGTTCCGTACGCTGATTGCTTTTAAAATAAGATAAAATCCTTACTTAGGCTAAGTTAATTAGGTCCCTGACATGCATATACCTTAAAATATAATATATAATTGTTATAGCATCCACCTAAGAGCCAAGAAATCAGTCTAGCTCCATCTAGAATCTAGTAATAAAAGTGTAAAACAAACATTTACTACTTAAATATTTCTTTAATTATAAACAAATAAAGTAAAATTCTTGTGTCTCAGAATGACGCGCCAACAGTAATGTACTGAGAAGTATATTAACAAGACCTTCACCAGTTTCAAATGAAAGGTTGTGAAAACACTAGTAATATATATATATATATATATATATATATATATATATATATATATATATATATATATATATATATATATATATATATATATATATATGCGCAAGTTCAACTTGCACTTGACCGGTTATTTTATACCAGATAGATTATCAAACGTAATGCACTCGTGATAATATTCGCTCATTCTACGCCTCATGAAAAATTATCAAGGAGTTTTAAAAATTTTTTGTTCAGTATTTTTCGACATAGGGGGGGACAGCGATTTTTGGCCATTTTGAAGTACTAATAGAAAGAAAAGTGTACACACAGACAAAGAGACGGACAGGGGATACTGAAGTGATTCCGTAACTGTTCCTTCCTGAGGTCGGATTCGGATTAAGCGCACCAAAAACCTTTGGGAAAGTATACTCGGGGCTCAGTGTCTGGAGTTTCGTCCAATTTTGTCCGCCTGTGTAATTGTTGACTGTTCTTAAACAAATATTTAATTATCAAATACACCGGTAAATACTATTAACTATTAAAGTGGTAGTTTGATAGGCAAACCAATCCACGAATTGATTTCGAACAACTCTCGAAATTTCAATTCGCAAAAGTACAAAAATCCAATCGCATATTTCCCACACTGAGCCTAAGCTCTTTTAATGACTCCAGTCTATTTCCAATGAAATCTATGGAAAGCTTTATATCGATACGAGTATTGCGATGCTTTTTTGTCCTGATTTGTTCTGTGCAGTTTATTTATTTTTTCAAAACCTTTTGATCAAAATTTTCATTTTTTTTTCTTTAATTTATTGGATTTAAATGAAAATACTATAAAAATCTCGTTTTTTTTTCATCAGATTATTAAGTCTTTAATTAAACTATTTAACGCAATATTATCAGATGGCTTTTAGCGACTAATAGATCGTTTCCAAACAATAGTAGAAACTTAGAACATCAGAATATCAGTGGAAAAACAGAATCAATGGTTATAGCTAAAGATCCCATTAGATGTAAATTAGCCGTCTACAACAAAATAATAGCAGAGAACATGCACTGCACAAACCTGGGAGTACAGCTGTCGACCTCAAAAAAAAATCTATATTAAGAGGTACTTAATCAGGCAAATAAAGCATCGAGAATATCCGGTTAATAAAGAGGAAAAAGAATTACTTACGTACATATTTATTTAATAATAGAGCGATATATACGTGGTTATATAGGTTGAGACAAAAATGGCAAAAATATATAAAAAGTTAAAAATTAATGACTCTAAAAACTATAAAACCGGTGAAGATGTAGCAGTAAGTAAGCTACACGGGCGTAAACAAATCGGGCTGAAATTTTTTGTTGTCGTAGATCTTATTTTTAGTGTTCCGTACGGAACACTTATAAGATCACTTCGGTGTCTGTCTGTCTCTCTGTCTGTCACACCCGATTTTCTCCGAAACTATTTGACATAGAAAGGTGAAATTTGGTAATAATATAGGAATTGATGGCCTCATCAGAGCCATGTAGTTTTGAGAATTAAATTTTGACTTAAGGGGTTAGTTTTGGGGGGTGAAGTCGGAAGTGAAAAAAAAAATTGTTTACTAGGTCATCGAGTGTGATGTCAAATGAAAGCTTGTGAAAACACGAGTAAAAAAAATATATATATATAATATTATACTTGCGCGCACTTTTCTTTGTATTATTTTTAAAAATTCGCGAAAAATCGCTGTCCTGGGCCTTATCTCGAAAAGTACTTATCAAAAAATTTCGAAAAAATTCTGGAATAGTCTCCACGGGGTGTAGATTAAAAATTTATATGGTATATAAAAAAAAACAAAAATTTCAAGGTCATCACATTTCAGTAAAGATTGGAAACAAACTTTGTTGAAAACTCATTTGGGGTGTATTTTGTGAAGTCACTGATCATTTTATACCTCTGTAACAAAATGTTTTTATTTTAAAAGCAATCAACGTACGGAACACTAATTGCGCAAGTTTAACTTGCATTTGACCGGTTTTTTTTAAATATAAATTACATATTAAGTCAATAATATTAATCACCTGAAAAGAAAAGAGTAACAGTAACAAATAATCAGAAATTATTCAAGTAACAAAAAAACCTGTCAAGTGCAAATTGAACTTGCACAATTAGTATTCCGTACGTAGATTGTTTTTAAAATAAAAATTTTTGTTAGGGTGGTATAAAATGATCAGTGACTTCACAAAACACACCCCAAATGAGTTTTCAACAAAGTTTTTTTCCAATCTTTACTGAAAGCTGGTGACCTTGAAATTTCGTTTTTTTTTTTTTTAAATACCAAATAAATTATTAAAAATAATGCACTCGTGATAATTTTCGTTCAATCTATACCCCGTGAAGAATATTCCAGAATTTTTTCAAAATTTTTTGATCAGTACTTTTCGAGATAAGGTAGAAGACAGCGATTTTTTAAAAGTAATACGAAGAAAAGTGTGCGCAAGTATTACATTATATATATATTTTTTACTCGTGTTTTTACAAGCTTTCATTTGACACCACACTCGATGACCTACTAAAAAAAAATTTTTTTCACTTCCGATTTCACCCCTCAAAACGAACCCCTTAAATCAAAATTTTTGTTGCGGTGGTATAAAATGATCAGTGACTTCACAAAACACACCCTAAATGAGTTTTCAACAAAGTTTGTTTCCAATCTTTACTGAAATCTGATGACCTTGAAAATTTTTGTTTTTTTTATGTACCATATAAATTATTAAAGGTAATGCACTCGTGATAATTTTCGTTCAATCTACACACCGTGGAGAATATTCCAGAATTTTTTCGAAATTTTTTGATAAGTACTATTCGAGATAAGGCCCGGGACAGCGATTTTTCGCGAATTTTTAAAAATAATACAAAGAAAAGTGCGCGCAAGTATAATATTTATATATATATTTTTTACTCGTGTTTTCACAAGCTTTCATTTGACACCACACTCGATGACCTAGTAAAAAAAAAAATTTTTCACTTCCGACTTCACCCCCCAAAACTAACCCCTTAAGTCAAAATTTAATTCTCAAAACTACATGGCTCTGATGAGGCCATCAATTCCTATATTATTACCAAATTTCACCTTTCTATGTCAAATAGTTTCGGAGAAAATCGGGTGTGACAGACAGACAGACATACAGACAGACACCGAAGTGATCTTATAAGTGTTCCGTACGGAACACTAAAAATTATTGTCAAAACCTGTACAGTTCTAAGATGAAAAACTAAACACAGTGAAACATATTATAAAAACAGAATAATACATACACAGAAATAGAGAAAATAATAAAAATGAAATAAAAAAAAATCGTGCCTTAAGAGAAGACGGATTAATTCCCTACAAATTCCATCAAAACACTGAACAGACAAAAGTTGGGAATTATTAATATCCTACACATGCTAATACTAAATGAAAAGAAATCTGCAGAATGGTTCAGAGAATATAACAAAACAATACTAAAGGCAAAATTCAGGTCGGTAGGCGATGTAGCAAGAATGGAAAGGACAAGATAAACAAGGAAAGCGGAATGAAAACCATTGCAAAAAAAAAAACTCAGGATGCTAAAATGGTATAATAACTCTTAGGAAAGTCGTTGGAAGAGATGAACTAACGTAACTGAGGACAAAAAAAGATGGAGGAACATGGAATATGTCCACTTATAGACGATAAAAGCTGGAGAAAGGGAGAAAATCTGCGACAAAAGCTCTCTACGTGCATCTCAGGCTCCTAGAGTTGGATTATTAAGTCTGGATATATTTTCTTGTAACTACTCGAAGGTCTCGTGGTTCAATATATGAAAATTCTTTTTTTTCTAAAGAGACTGATTAAACAATATTTCGTTAATATTAGAATGTATATTTTTAAGTTTGCATTAATTTCTTCTCCCTATGGCACCCTAACCTAAAGTATTTATCGTTCCGAGTTAATAGGAAATTGCACACCACGAAAATTGCTTTAGGATGATTGCGTCAGTGATAACTTACGCATTCATACGAATCCTTGTAATTATTGTCGAAGCGAAATATCATATCACAGGTAGTTACTGTATTTGCCTAAAGGGTAAAACAAGGAGAATTAACAGGACCGTAATTGTATAAACTAAATTCTTAACAGAACTACATAGTCAATAAACTTATCCCATTTGACTTCAGACTAAAATTTTTGCAGCTCTGTCAGTGGCAGTTACGTGTCAATATAAAGAATTACCGTTATGGGAGAGCGAAAAATCCAGAACTAAAACATCAACAACCTTTACATTTTCCTAAAATGACGACTTGAGCTGCAATGTCGGTATATGAAATAACCGGCCCATATTTATTTAAAAAGGACAAGGGTCGCACTGTTTTTTTTTTTTAAATATACATATTATTGTTTTTTATTTATTTATTTTATTTACATTTTACCGCGTAAAAATAAGAAGTATCTGAAACAAAACAGTATCTGGTTAATATTTTTCTATTAGCGTGTTTACGGTCGGAAGATAATGATAGACCACTCCCGACATTTTTTAAATAGATTGAAAATATTCATTTGTGATAAGTTGGTGCCTGCAAATAAAATACACATATTCATATGTGATATTTAGGGCAACTATCAATTTATCCGTTTAAAAATAATATTTTTCTATTCGGAAAGTAAACTTGTATACGTATGTGGAAACCGTAATTTTCAAACCTAATCACACCTGTTTTAACGTCAAAAAAATCATTCTATTGCCATGCCTTCATCAAAAAGTGTAGAATTCCAAAATATTCCAAAACTATTTGGCAATAATCCTTAGTTACGCAAGAATTTTTTTTATTTAAATAGTCCCTACTTACACGAACATATATATTGTTAGTTTTCTTTTCCCATTGTCTAATGAGCCAAGGCTAACAAAAAATTATCCAAAAGTACATTCTGAGCGGCTAAATTTGGAAAGAAGTATTAGCAATTAAATAGCAGGCTGTCAAAATGCCTAGAATTTCGGTGACATCCAAAAAACCTTAGGGTCTATCGGAATTCCAAAAATATATTTTTGGATGAACTATTTCTTTTCTGAGTTTCAACTGTAAAAGATGTATGAACAGCTACAAGCTGACAAAATTAATTTAATTAACTATATCATTTAATTTTCCACGGAATTTTACATAAATATTTATTTTTGTCCCGAAAAAAAAATTTAAAAATCTGGATTTACATACATCTTTGTATTATTATAACTTTTCATGATGACATGTAATATATATATATCAAAAAAATTAGTCGATAATCTGTGTAAAAGAATTACACCTCGTATTTCGATGATATTCAAACAAAAAACTTAACGTCTATCGGAATTCCCAAAATATAACTTTAGATGAACTGTTTGTTGAGTCTTAACTATAAAAGATGTATGAAAAACTACATAGAAAATTAATTTAAATAATTTTGTCAATTAATTTTCCACGGAATTTTCCATAAATATTTATTTTTACTTCGAAAAAAAATTTTAAAAACCTGGATTTATATACTTTCTTGTATTATTATAACTTTTCTTGATCATATGTAATATATATTATAAAATTAATCGATAATCTATATAAACGAATTACACCTGCGCGGTAACCTCTCGCCATCTAGCCTTACTCTGCCGACGAAGAAGGAATTTAAATGTTTAGTCTTGCTCGTACTGTTAGGAGTTAACAACAATGTAAGTTCTTTATTTTTTACTAATTATTATTTGGGTTAAATTATTAGTTATGCATTATGTTTGCCATATGAATGATGAAACTGTACTTATTTCCAAAATTATTTATTAGAGTAAAGCTGTCCACATTCTTACCTTATTAATGACGATATTTTTCGAAGGCATAGATGGCAGCATTGGTAAAACAACTAAAAATGAAACTAAAAATGAAACGAAAAGAATCGTATTTTTAGAAGTTACCAAAAGTGTTCTTCGTATTTGCTGAACCATCCCAAGACGAAGCTATTTTTTTTTTATTTTTACTTTACAACGTACAATTCAAAAACTTGGGAAAAAGATTTAATGAAGTACCATGTATTACTGAAATAGCTAAAATTTCCATAAATTCGTTATGTCAATAAATCATTATTAGATCTGGTTTATTTTAATTTTTCAATTCCTTTTGGTTATTTAGTCAGGTAATAAAACGCACATTATATTCTTTAAATATAAAATATTCCTGTGAATAATGGAATTTTACATAAATATATGGATTTTATTACATATTTTTGTGTAGCATATTCCACGTATCTATGTAATCTTGTTTATATAATTTTACATAAATTCGGATAAAAGTTTGGAAGGTTAAAGAATTTTAACTATCCATGGTGTACATAAAAATATATATATATATATATATATATATATATATATATATATATATATATATATATATATATATTATTTATATCCTGCTCAAATATCTAATCATAGGGGATACGGGTCTCCAAAAGCACTTATTACACTGGTGCCGGTATAATTCCAATTACCTATTATTGCAGCCCCTTTTACATGACCCGTTTAATTGAGGGGTCGTTGGGAATTATTAATATCCTACAAATCCACTCGCCCCTTAGGGCTATGCTCTCAACGGAAAGGGCATTATAGAATTTATATTACCTGTATATCAGGGTGTAATATGTTATGTATGACCAATATTGTTTCTTCTAATTGGAATTGTTGTAATTCTCTACAGGTATAATTTGGGTTTAATAATCAGTATTATTTTCTAAATTTAATATAAGATCTAATAAATATTTATATTTGCAAATTACGCCAACAATAGAATCACCGGCCCAGTATTGGTTCTGTACAGGGTTGGCCATGTAGTTTATGTAGCATTAATTACATAATTGGGACTAACATACACTTATTACAGAACCTTTGGCTGCATTTACTACCTACTTTTTAAATAATCTATTTAATAATTAAAATAACCACAGAAATACACAGAAAGAGAAAACATATCTACTTTTAAATAAGTAGAATTTGAAAATGTTTATTCTTCCTCAGTAATTAAAAACGATATAAATAAGGTCAAAAAACAAGGTTAGAAATTCGAAAGAGACAGATGAATCGTCGTTCATTACTAACAACTCAATAATTCGTTTGCTACGTAGAATTTATAACATTTTCAATAACCCACGTAGTCTATGTAGAAGTAATTACTACACAGTTTTTGCTACCTTCCCAACTCTGCTTTTGAAAAGTATCAAACAAACAGATGAAGCTTCGCTGTGTATATGAGAGTGGATTGAAAAGCCTTGTAAAAACAAGGTAAATTATATTTTTTTGCAGAATTTATTTCTTAACATAATCTCCATTAAAGTCGATACATTTGGTCTAGCGAGATTTCAATTGTTTTATTCTCTCGGAAAAAAAAAAATTGTTTCGAAATGTATATAATACTCGTTTATCGCACACTCAATGTCTCATTCGAAAAAAATTTCTTCCCCCCAAACCATTTCTTCCCCCAAACCATTTCTTCCCCCAAACCGATTTTTGAAGGTACAAAGCCAAAAAAAAAGTTACTTTCCAGATAGTCAATCATGATAATATTGTGTGAGTCTCAAAAAACACTTGCCATCACTTTTTTCGCCGTTACAACTGTTTCCGCTTTTTTTCTGTACACTGTTACCTTCGCCAAACCACTGTTTTGACTGCCGTTTTGTCTCGAAAGTGTAATGGTGGATCCAAGTTTAGTCTACAGTCACAAAAGGACGTTTGCGTTTTGCTCACTTACTTTTTGCACGAACGTCAAATCATTAATAAAGAGTACACTGCGACCTTCTAAGTAAAGTTAGACTTCCTCATCGCACGAAGATGCATGACTGATCGATTCGAGGTGTGACTGTTCTTCACAACAATGCACACAGCAGCGCTTACACGTGAAAAATTGGAATAAATACATTGCACACCACTGGAACATTCTTCATACTGCCCTAACTTATCTTCCTGCGATTGTGCGCAATTGGCTCCTGACACAACGTACTTCACTGTATCATCACGGCATTAAAAAATATTTGAGACCCTGGGAATTTGCTTCCTCATAAAAAAACTAGGTTTATTGGCAAAATAATTTTTTGTGGGCCCCTTAAAGTAAAAATTTGGTTCAATAACTTAAATGTATCGGTAACGACATAAAATAAAGAACAGGTATTAAATATTTTTGTAAACGGACTGAATAATGTTATTTGATGGTGTGTATATATATGTATAAAGATGTTATAAAAACTTCCTGTTTGGCTTTGTAATCTGTCAAATTTGAGAAGTAAAAAATTTTTTGTTATCATATTTGGCTTCCCAATAAAAAAACTTAGTTTAGTAATAGAATACCACCACTCATACGGCCAGATAATTCTATTGCAACGACACCTGTTGAAAAAGCGAACTTGTTGGCTGAACTTTTTGCTTCACATTCTACTGCCGATTTCCAAAGAAAAACACCACCTACTATTCCCATAGTGCAGTCAAGGATGCCCGATATTGTCTTCAGACAGCGTATCATTAAACGTAGCTTGCTAGACGCCAAAGAAGCTTCTGGCGCTGACGAAATACCTGCCATAGTTCTCAAAAACTGTGCGAGGGAACTAACACCAGTTTTCTGTAGACTTTTCAACCTATCCCACAGAAAGGGAATATTTCCTTCCTGCTGGAAATGTGCCACAGTTCAGCCGATACCCAAAAAAGGCAAGAAGACGTTGCCAAATAACTACCGACCAGTCGCACTGCTTTCAATAATATCGAAAGTCATGGAAAAGGCTATCAATCAGCATCTTCTAAAATATCTTGAAGGATTCAACATTACTAGCGATCACCAATATGGCTTTCGTAAACATAGATCAACAGGAGATCTTCTGACTTATGTAACACATGTTTGGAACAACGCAACTGAACACTTTGGAGAATCTCAAGCGGTTACTCTTGACATATCCAAGGCATTCGACCTGTACCTGTTCTGTAGACTTTTCAACCTATCCCACAGAAAGGGAATATTTCCTTCCTGCTGGAAATGTGCCACAGTTCAGCCGATACCCAAAAAAGGCAAGAAGACGTTGCCAAATAACTACCGACCAGTCGCACTGCTTTCAATAATATCGAAAGACATGGAAAAGGCTATCAATCAGCATCTTCTAAAATATCTTGAAGGATTCAACATTATTAGCGATCACCAATATGGCTTTCGTAAACATAGATCAACAGGAGATCTTCTGACTTATGTAACACATGTTTGGAACAACGCAACTGAACACTTTGGAGAATCTCAAGCGGTTACTCTTGACATATCCAAGGCATTCGACCGTGTTTGGCATGACGGACTGTTGGCTAAGCTACGCTCTTATGGTATGGTTCTGTTACGAGTGGCAGTCGACGAATTTCTTTCTAACACCTTCACTATCAACACCGGTGTGCCGCAAGGCTCCATACTATCTCCTACTCTCTTTCTCATTTACATTAATGATCTGCTGGACAAGACCGGAAACCCAATCTACAGCTATGCAGATGACAGTACGCTTTATTCACTTTGAACGCTCGGACATCGGCTACTCAGACGAATATCCCCAGACAGCGGGAAGTCGTTCAACTTAACAAAGACCTAGAAGAAATTCTATCTTGGGGTTACAGTAACCAAGTGGAATTTAACGCTACAAAAACACAGGCGGCAGTTTTTTCTACAAAAGTTAACATTGCTGTACCCGACATAGTTATGGCGGGGCACTCCATTCCTCTAACATCGTCACTCAATTTGTTTGGCGTTAGTTTGGGAGCAAATATGTCCTGGCATGAACATGTCGCAGGCATAGCAAGGAGAGCTTCTCAAAAGTTGGGAATATTATTTCGAACCAGAAAGCTTTACACTCCACAACAACTGTTAATTCTTTACAAAGCTCAAATTCGACCAACTATGGAATACTGCTCCTATGCTTGGGGCTCCGCTCCCAAACATACATTGCATTTGTTGAATTCTATTCAGAGAAGAGCTGTTCGTCTGATTGGAGACCCGGAACTGACCGGCGGACTTGATTTGCTGGAACATCGAAGAACGGTTGGTGACTTGAGCCTATTCTACAAGTATTTTCATGGAAAGTGTCCGAAGGATGTAGCCCGCTTAATTTCTCCCAGAGCGGTGCATGTTAGAAATACACGTCGCGCTAATACTTCACATTCGTATGAAGTTCAGCTTGTTACTTCTTGTACAACGCTTTTCAAGCAGCCTTTTATATGGAAAACATCATCCCTTTGGAATAATTTGTGTTTCCCACCGAGTATAATTTACAGAACAACGTGAATCGCTTTTTTTCCGCACACGTGTCGCTCGTGTAGTGCTTTAAGGACTTCCCTGCAGCATGTATGCTAGACCAATAAAAAAAATTAAAAAAAATAATAATTTTCTTGGTATGTAGAATAGGAAAACAGTGAATTTTGTGAGATACTTAAAAAAACGTACATGAAAATTATTGAGCCCCGAATTGCACTGATCAGTTGATACTAATGGCAAGAGAGGGATTGGAAATGTATGATGAACAAATTATTTTAAAGTCCGAAATTAGCCAGAAATTATTCTTTTCTCTTGCAATATTATCCAACAATCTCCTGTTAATTATGGTCAATTTATTTTATATAACATTTAACACACATTCTAACCCCTTAATGATTCTCTGTACTGGCGGCAGGCTTATCCAACAGACCTTCGAAGTGTAAATAGTGGCTGCGACGATTCTCTGCAATATATGTTTATACAAGAAGCAGGAGTTTCTCTTGCCTTGAGCTAGAGTTAGAAATTAAACATAAGTCGATGGGTAATTGCTGTAGAACCTCGAAATCTCAGTTTGAATTGGCCAGACAATGTCGATATAACTACGACTTTGTTGATAAAAATAACAAATTAAATACGAATTTTATCTTATGAAACTGCTAGCGTAAAAGCCTTTGTTCTATTGTAGGTGCTTCCGAAAATACTTTTGTTGAAAAATGGAAGTACGGTGGACTGGAAGCGTGGTCTTAAAAAAAGATCTTTCTAATATTGCAAAGAAGATTTTTTTGTGTTACAAAATATATGTTGTACAAATAGAAACCCTTTTCGAACGAGTTTTAGGGAGTCTTGATCATAAACTCTGTCTGAAAATGTTGTGTATTTGCATATATACTATACACCAAATTGTAGCATAATAACTGCGGATGAATACATACCAGTATTAAGTTTAAACATTAACCTATACAGCCTAGTTTCCCAAAAAGGTTGAAGTGGTCTAACTGGACCATTGGTGCTTTTTTTTCCAAGTGTAACAGTAAACCAACTAAAAAATTAAAGCTTGCGTTGTAAAACCCAAAAATTACTCTTAATTAATCATTGAATGGTTAAAAATAAAAAAATACTTAGAAGTTTAGAAAACTACTTGTTTTCTAGCCTATACGAGACGTTAGATTTTATTTAATTTTTTCTTATATTAATATTTATTTGGTAATATTTGATGAAATAACGTCATAAACAAGTCACAATGGGCCAATTAAAAGTTTTAGATTCCAAGTACACTAGAATGATTTTAAATCTTAAACATCTAGTGAAACTGGATAATAATGTTCATAAAAATAAGAATAACCGATCAAGTGCAAGTTCGACTTGCGAAATTAGTGTTCCGTACATTGATTGTTTCTAAAATAAAAATTTTTGTTACGGAAGTATAAAATAATCATTGACTTCATAGAACACATTCTAAATGAGTTTTTCTTCAATAAACCTATGGAGAATATTCCAGAATATTTTGATCAGTACTTTTCGAGATAAGGGGGGATAGCGATTTCTCGCAATTTTTTAAAACTGATACAAAGAAAAGCGTGCGCACATTATATATACTTTTGAACTCGTATTTTCATTTAACCTCCCACTTGATGATCTAGTAAAAAAATTTTTTTTTCACTTCCGATATCACTCCCCAAAACTAACCCTTTAAGTCAAAATTGAACTTTCAAAACTACACGGCTTTGATGAGGTCATCAATTCCTAGATTAGTGCCAAATTTCAACTTTCTATGTAAAATAGTTTCGGAGGAAATCGGGTGTGATAGACAGACAGACAGACGGACGGACATTGAAGTTATCTTATAAATGTTCCGTACGGAACGCTAAAAATAGAGAAGCGATGATTTTTTTTAAAAATTAATCTGCCATGAAAATTACGTCATAGCAAAAAATGCGTTTTTGTCAAATTACTGTAGGTGTAATTTTTAATATTAAACATAATTTTGTACGAGGTCATTGCGTTTCATACTTTTCATCATTTTTTTCATCCCAAAAATGAGCGAAAGTATTTGGTGCGTCGCTCAATGAGAAAGGTTTTCATTAAAGAAGGAAACGGAAACAGTACTTCATAAAAAAATATCCCACGTATACGGCAATAATGGCTTATCTTATTTTCAAGTAAAGTCTTGGACTTAATAGTTCCGATGGGGTCGAGATCAGATAAACCCAGATCAGAAAGACCGGTGGTTGAGGTAAGAACTGAGAAAAACCATTAGGCTTGCTAAGGATTTGCTGCAGCCAGAAAAACGGAGACAGACTCCAGTGCTTGCTGAGGAAGCTCGAGTATCAGAAATTACACAAAGATTTAGAGATGAAAAAAGGATAGGTCCCTAAACTTTTTAAACCAGAGCGAGAACTAACAAGGAGTTAATGTAATGGACAGCAAAGGAATTTTACTTATTAAATACATGGAAAAAGGTTTATAATTATTGTAGACGTTTAGGGAAGGACGATCCATCAAGAATAGCTGCGTTCATGGAGAACCAAAACTTTGTTCTTGCACGACAACAGCAGGATTTACAAAGCATTTTTATCGGAATCTGTGAATTTACCGAGTTACAACATGTACTCTATAGCCCTGATTTAGTACCTTGCAACTTCTTTTTGTTTTAACATCTAAAACAAGAATTCAATATTTTCATCTGATGATGAGCTGAACACCCCTATAGCCTCCTTTTTTGAGGTGCTAATAATTGCAGAAATTTTACACTAAGTATGTTGGAGTAGACAACAGTTATGTTTTTAAACTCTGCGAGTTTTCTTTTATGCCTAGGTAGATAACTTAAAACAACACCCTCCTATTTTCAAAAAAAAAACATACATCAGAGAGGTTAGAGTGCTTGGTTTCAATTTCTGATGTTGTTATAATAAAGAAAGTGTAAGGAAAAACACTTATTTGTTAGACCTAAATATTTAATTGGACCGAGCAATTAACACGTAGGCTGACAAGTTTTTGGTCTAACACACAGATATCGCCCTTTTCAAAAAATCCATATGATTTTTAGGAAGTACAAACCTTCAAACGATACCTGTCAAAATTTTATGACATTTCGACGATTAGTTTACAAGTTACAGTGGTTTTAGTGGCGCTACTTTTGATATTTTCAAAACAATGGAAAAAAATCGAATATCGTTTGTTAATTAAACACTGTTTTTGATGGGAAAAAATACCGTTCATGCAAAACAATGGCTTGATAAGTGTTACGGAGACTCTGCCCCTGGAAAATTACTCATCATTTACTGGTATGCTGAATTTAAACACGGTCGTACCGACACAAATGATGTTGAACGCTCTGTATGCCCAGATGAGATAGTTACACCGGGAAACATCAAAAAAATCCATAAAATTCTTTTAGATGACCGTAAAGTGAAATTGCGTGACACAGCTAACACCCCAAAGATATTAAAAGAACGTGTTGGTCATATTTTACTTGAATAATTGGGCCTGGGAAAGCTCTGTTCGAAATAGGTACCGCGTTTTCTCACAGTGAACCAAAAACAACAACGAGTTGATGATTCTGAGCACTGTTCGGACCTGTTTAAGCACAATAAAAAGAATTTTTTCATGCGATATATGATAACGGATGAAACATGGATGCACCAGTACAGAGTGGAGTCAAATCAGTGCACAGCAGCCGGTGAAAGCCGCCCGAAGCGACTAAAGATACATCAGTCGTCTGTGAAGGTTCTGGCTTCTGTATTTTGGGATGCGTCTGGAATAATTTTCATCGACTATGCTGAGAAGGGAAAAACCATTAATAGCGAATATTATATAAAGTTATTGGTGCGTTTGAAGGCAGTAAATCGCAAATAAACAAGAAAAAAAGTGCTCTTTCATCAAGACATTGCACCGTGTCACAAGTCAATGGTTACGATGGCAAAATTGCACGAATTGAAGTTTGAATTGCTTCCTCATCCACCGTATTCTTCAGATTTGGTCCCCAGCGACTATTATCTATTCGCAGACTTCAAAACAATGCTCGCGGAAAAGAGATTTGGGTCCAATGAAGAAGTTATCGCCGAAACTGAGGCCTATTTTGAAGGCAAAGACAAATCCTTCTTTATCACTCTTGAAGGAGACTATGTTGAAAATAAAGTCGAATTTTGAAAAAAAAAATGTGTTTTAAGTAGCTAGACCAAAAACTTTTCAGCCGGGTTAAACTACAAAATTTAGAGAATCCAATAAATTGATGACAAATTTCGTCTTAATTACCTTTTCGTTAGGACAAAACTTAATATTATTCTCGTTTAATTTATCGGCTTTATTTTACGTTTAGAGTTACGCAGTAATAATTTAAATATTTTGTTCCATCCAAGTCGTTTTCCCTGTATATTCTAAGATGTACTGAAAAACATATTTAATAATATTAAATGGTTATAGAAATCAGAGACTCAAATAAATTTACGAAGAACATATCATGTCTTAGCTAAACTTTAATTATGACAAAACTTGGTCTTCTTCTCGTGAAATCTATTGGAATGCACTGATTTAATTTTTAATACAGTAATTAAATATTGGTTAATTGTGGATTCGTTCGGAAAATTATTCTTCTCAATCAAGCTTTAAACAGCACAAAGAAAGAGAATGCTGAGTAGTAGAATGTTTTCGTTGAAGCTGTGAATACTCATCCGAAGTTCCTCCCCCCCCCTGGATACAATTTTAGACCCGCCTCATCCTTAAGTGAAAAATATATTTACTATACAAGTACTAACTAACTAACTTATTTTGCATCGTGCATTTCCACAAGAAAATAAAATTTTTTTGACGATTCAAGCTACAAAAATAAAGAATGCAGAGACAATTTATAAATTTTGTAATGCGCTTATTTAAATTCTCTCTGTAGTTACATTGTAAGTTATTACGACACAAATTTAAAGGAAGCCTCCCCATTTAGTAGAGTGGAGTACGTATAAAAAAGGTCCTATTATGCATGTATTTCCCAGACCGGCAGTATTTTACATTTTTTAATAGAAAACGTCCTTTTTAATCTGCCTGTTTATTGTGTCTTACCTACCCGGGCTTCTCTTTCATCTCGGGGAGAAATGTTTACATATGGGCCTGCTTCGTGCATATTTTTTCACTTTTTAAGAAGTGTTTACTTTGTAAAACTTAAGGTTTTTTTTCTATTTTTAAGAAGCTCAATTTAAATCTCCATTTTCATTAGATGGATAACATTTAGTTCGAGACGGATTTGTAAACCAATGTAGGCAGATTAAAATACGTCAAAGTATTACGGGAAAAGATATACCAAATGTCAAAAATTCATGAAGCAGAAAAATACCAATGAAGTTCAAACACTGTGATAAAAACTAATTTTTACATTAAAATATTCCTGTACGGCGGACTTTCATTTAGGTATAAAAATTATCTTTTTAAACTGCACGAAGTTACTAATGGCTACTTTCGTAGTCAAAGTCTTCGATTTTATTCAAAATTTTGTGCGTAGATTCGATTTGACCCAAGACAGCAGAAATAAAGTTTCATCGAAAAATTTCAATTATTGAACAGAGTAAAATCGTAGACTTATAAAAAATGCTCCTACGGGGCTCCAATTGAAATAATTAAAAAAAAAACTTGAATATTCCCAAAAACACCAATATTTATTTTGCACAACTGTAAGTTTTAAAGCCTTTGAACTCGACTTAATAAATGGTCAAACAGAAACACTAGCGTTAGATCAATTAATTTTTGTTAGTAACAATACGGTAGGATGTTTTGCAGTCATGTCCAGTCTCCTCAGTGATCTTCCGCCACTTCTTGTTAAAAAGCGCAAGAAATGCACTGACTAAAGCTAGAAATAAACGGAACATTCCACCTTGGCCCCCGTGTTCAGGCGAATTAAAAAACTGGATAGAGGGAGAAGAGGTAGGAAGTAGAAAATGAGAATCCAAAAGCTAGGTCATAATGACCGAAAGGTCGAGCAAACACGAGAGAAGGTAACTAACCATGCAGAGAAAATCGATTTGGAAAATCCAAGTGCAAACTCATACAGGAAGGAAAATAGGCGTGGGGGGACAAAGCATGGAGGAAAAGGAAGACGAACACTGAAGAAAAAGTTGGATTTAAAAGGTATGGTGGCCATGAAAGGCATGGTGTAGGTTGACATAACAGTAAAACATAACCAGTCAATGCTTATTATGCTCATATTTTCTTTTCCATAGATTCAAAACTTTCGCAAAGTATGTTATAAAGAGTATAGGCGATACACAGCATCCTTGTCAGATACTGTTTACTGATATACCGCTGCAAAATATCCAATTCATTTCCCTATTATGTATAGATGAAATGTATGCAACTTTCCATTTGTCTGGTAGAGGAATCCCATTTAGATACTGATTCATGCATCATTTTTGTTGTTGTTGTTATAATTCATTCTTTAATCTCCACGTTTTAGGCAACTAATACTAGTACTAAACGTTACGAAGTTTTATATTCCGAAACTTATTCCGTAATTTCTCCATTCTTTATAACAGTATTTCTACAAAATACATCAAAATGGTAAACCATTTGATCTAAAACCGAACACATCATTTATTTATTTCCGTATTTCAATTTTAAAATGTATAGTTTCGGTTTGCCGTTTAGATCTACAAAGTATTTTAAAAATCAGTAGACAGCAAAATTTACGTCAAACTATCAGAATACATGATGTCGAATACGTGACGCTTTATCAAAATTGTTTTGTTTTTGAAAGACAATGATTTTTAAAATAGTTTTACACATTACATCACATGATAAACTTTTCTTTCAATTCACAAATATTGACAATAAGGAAATGTTCAACTGCATAGCTAAAATAACCTTCCAGTTTCAAGTAAATTTTTAAAGCGTATTGAAAAAAAATATGAAATGAATATATAAATATTATTATATCAATAGCAGCAACAGACTAGAGGAGATTAACAATATCATAAAAACACTCAAAAACAACGGTTACAGAACACAGTGAAAGACAAAATAAAGGTAGAGAAGCTCGGCAAATATAGCATCTTGTGTGGGAATTGTAATGGGATTTACATAAAACTAACGGAAGGATACCTACTAGGCTACAAACTTACTATCTGCAACAAACACACTACATCAGCTTTCTTTGGTCACCGCTTAACGAGAGGTCACAAAATCAATTTCGACAGCTGCAAACAAATAACGACTAATCAATACCATAAAACAGGAATCATCCCAAAATCCATCGAAATTGAGAAAATTGTTGTCTGAAAATGCGCAGCAAAACTGAGACATCAAAGCATCAGCAACCGATAGTCTAATACCCAACCATTGTTACAAATTGGGATCACGACAACGAACGCATAGATAGCATAGCACAGAAACCATCAATATTGCCAAATGAGACTAACCTGTACTTACATCTATTTGTTAACCTATTGTTAAGTATTTAATTATTATAATCTTTGGTCCTAGGTATATTTCTAATATGATTTCTTACATTTTTGTATCTTACCTCAAAGGGAAATGATTGAACGATGAATCAGAAAGTGTATTTCGACGAGTATTTGTTCTCTACGAGAAAATGAATCATCAGGAATGTTACTGTTTGTTACAGTGTATTTCCTGTTGATGTCAAATTCTAAATTATTATAATTTTTAGTAACTAAAATATCCGGCAATAGTAATTGTTCTTTGTTCTCAATTTCACAAGGCTGTGATTGGTCGATTTAGCTACAGTAATCAAAGCTTTTAGTCTGGATAGTCTAGCTTTTAACCTCAGGTTTAGTCAATCAATCACTGCTCCTGATGATGCGATAATGGCAAGGGGAACCTTTGTCGAATTTTTTTTTACAGTCCACCTCCCCGCCACTATAAGGATTTTTACTCTTTTTTTAAACTCTATCTTGAATGAGATAACATGTAGGCCGAAAACTTTTTGGTCTTACAGATGTAGATGTCGCCCTTTATAAAAGTCCATATGATTTTTAGGAAGTACCAACCTTCAAACGATACGTGTCAAAATTTCACGACATTTCGACGATTAGTTTACAAGTTACAGTGGTTTTAGTGACGCAACTTTTGATATCTTCAAAATAATGGAAAAATCGAATTTCGTGGGTTGATTAAACATTGTTTTTTGATGGGAAAAAGTACTGTTCAAGCAAAACAATAGATTCATAAGTGTTACGGGAACTTTGGCCCTGGAACATCACTCATCATTTACGGGAATGCTGAATTTAAACGCGGTCGTACAGATACAAATGATGCTGAACCCTATGGAAGCCCAAATGAGGTGGTTACACTGGAAAATATCAAAACTATCCACAAAATTATTCTGGACGACAATAAAGTGAAACAGCGTGAGAGATGACACCCTAAAGATATCAAAAAAACGTGTTGATCATATTTTGCATGAACATTTGGGCATGAGAAAGTTCTGGACGAAATGGGTACTGCGTTTGCTCACAGTGGACCAAAAACAACAACGTGTTGATGATTCTGAGCGCTGTTTGGATCTGTTTAAGCACAATAAAAAGGATTTTTTTGATGCGATATGTGACAATGGATGAAATATGGATTCACCACTACACACCGGAATCAGCTGAATGGACAGCAGCCGGTGAAAACCGCCCAAAGCGACCAAAGACACAACAGTCGGCTGGGAAGGTTTTGGCCTCTGTATTTTGGGACGCGCACGGAATAATTTTTATGGACTATACGGAAAAGGGAAAAACTATCAATAGGAAATATTATATAAAGTTATTGGTGCGTTTGAAGGCAGAAACTGCTAAAAAAAAAAAACGGCAGCAAATGAATAAGAAAAAAGTGTTCTTTTATCAAGACAATGCACCGTGTCACAAGTCAATGATTACGATGGCAAAATTGCATAAAATAAAGTTCGAATTGCTTCCTCGTCCACCGTATTCTCCACATTTGGCGACTATTATCTATTCGCAAACCTCAAAAAAATGCTCGCGGGAAAGAGATTTAGCTCTAATGAAGAAGTTACCGCAGAAAACTGAGGCCTATTTTAAAAGACAAATCCTTCTACAAGAAAGGTATGGAAATGTTAGAAAAGCGTTGGACTGCTTGTATCGCTCTTGAAGGAGACTATGTTGATGAATAAAGTCGAATTTTGCAAAAAAAAATGTGTTTTAAGTAGCTAGACCAAAAACTTTTCAACCTACGTATTATATTAACGGGGATATCATAATATCTGTCAACGTAGTCCAGGTGCCGAAACATACACATTTGTATTTCACGACCCTGTTAAGACAACGCAGTAGTGCTACCGCGAGGTTACTACATTTCTGCATTAACTACTACCTAAAAGTACACACACAGCCACACCCAGCCGGTTGCTGGAATGGAACCAGCGACCAACGGTTTGATATGTATCAAATTCAAATTCAAAAGCTCCTTTATTATTATCAAATTTGGTTTTACATGTTTTATCTTACAGTTAAACTTAAGTTTAGGATATACAATATGTTATAACGTCTCTATTTGCGGGGTCATTTTATAGCCTCACGTTTGCGGCACTATTTTGTATAGCCCCGATTTTCTTTATTTTTAATAAATATCTTATTTATTAAATAGATCCCGTTATTTGCCCCTTATGTATATCTTAATTTTGAGAATGGATTGAGTGGCTATTAATACTCATAGAGGACAGAATTAAGATCGGCTAGCTCGTTTTTTACGGGTAAAGTACATGGAGATCGAGATAATTTTGTACGTCTTTTGAAAGTAGTCTCTATAGTTGTTTAAAGTTTAGTTGTACTGTTTTTGTGTACCATTCATTTTAGAATAAAAAGATTCTAAGTTCAGCTCTAAAAATGAAAAAATACTGAAGAGTTATTTAGTTACTGAAGTAAAATTAATTTACGTACAACCTTTGCGTTCTGAAAGATAAAGCGGGTAGTTCAGTAAAACCCTACATATAAATAAAAAAGAGTATATTAACAAAATAAAAATTCTTCCTCTCTTATTACACTCTTAAAATTACATAGACTTAATAAATAACTTTTTATACTAGACGAGTGCACACTTTTACAGCGAGTCTCTAAATTAGAATTATCAACTTCTTAGCAAATGGCTTTAAAAGACATGATATAAAAGTTTGTAAAATCGACTTCGCGGATTACACGTGCCGAGTAGTCATTGGAAACACGCGTTGTAGATAGGAAAAGAGATATTTAAACTGGTGTGCGTATGACTTACTGAATGGCTTCTCCTCGTGGATTTTCCATAAACTACTTGGCCTCTCCTGGTGAGATTCTCATCAAAAATATTGTCTCAGCCACTACTCTCTTATTTTCATTTGGGTAGCTAATCACTTTTTGACCCGAAATGCCTCAGGATCAACACAATATTTTAAGATCGGAATAAGGCATCAAACTTGAGATTTAGAAACTACACCCACTTGGTGATAAAAAAAGGCCGTTACTGCACTACACAATGACGGAAGAAAAAGCCACTACGGCATGCTAGAGGAAAAAAGCCGTTACTACATCACGCAGAAAAAGCCCGCAAAAATTCCTAATAAATCGGACGCATTCAATGCAAATAAAATAAGTTAAGTCGGCAAAACGCGTTACACACGGTTGAGTTACGCTGCTCAAAAATTTAAACTCACTGCTTTAAGTTACACTGCTAAAAAATTTAAAACTCACTACCTAATCAAATATAAAAATGTAATAAAATATAAATTACAGAAAGAAAAATGGTGTTGTAACATGATCTTAAAATCTATGAAAAAATTAATGTTACAATGCCATTTTGGCATATTCATCTATAATATATATAAAATGCGACGTCTGCCTGTCTGTCTATCTGTCTGACCGTTAGTGCGCTTATCACTGGAGAACCACTTATCCGATTTGCGTACTTTTTTTTTAAAAAAACATACATATCTTCTCTGGCCAGGTTCTAGGCTACATTTTGTTACGATAGGTAGCATAAGGAATGAGCAGTGACGTTAATAGTGAATGAAGCCGCTAGTGCAATAAACAGCCTAAACCATTAAATATGGAACAGTATTATGTAGCAAAGAATATCTATAATCTATAATATATAAAATGCAATATCTCTCTGTCTGTCCATTAGTGCGTTTATCACGCGAGAACCACTTATCCGATTTACGTGTCTTTTTTTAAATTCATACATATATTCTTTAGCCAGATTATATAATAATAATAATCTATATTTACAATATATATAAAATGCAACGTCCCTCTGTCGGACTGTCTGTCCGTTAGTGCGCTTATCCCTCGAGAATCACTTATCAGATTTACGTGATTTTTTAAATTCATACATATGTTCTCTGACCGGGTTATAGATATATATTTTATTACATCTATAATATATATAAAATGCAACGTATCTCTGTCTGTCTGTCTGCCCGTTGGTGCGCTTATCACTGGAGAACCACTTATCGAATTTACGTGCTTTCTTTTTTAAATATACATATGTTCTCTGGCCAGGTTATAGGCTATATTTTATTACGTTAGGTAACATGAGGAATAAGTAGTGACGATAATAGTGAATCAAATCGGAAAAAAGTTTCCCGCTAGCGCGTTCTCTTGCAATACACTGCCTGATACAATATCATGTAGCAAAGGATATCTATAAAATATATAAAATACAACGTCTTTCTGTCTGTCTGTCTGTCCGTTAGTGCGCTTATCATTCGAGAACCACTTATCCGATTTACGTGTTTTTTTTTTAATTCATACATTTGTTCTCCCTCCAGGTTATCTATAATCTTCTATCTATAATATATAAAATGCAACGTCTCTCTGTGTGTCTGTCTGTCTCTCTGCCCGTCTGTCAGTCTGCCTGTCTGTCAGTCTCTCTGTCCGTTAGTGCGCTTATCACTGGAGAACCACTTATCCGATTTACGTGCTTTTTATTAAAACATACATATGTTCTCTGGCCAGGTTATCTATCTACCCACCCCCCCCCCCCCCCCCCCCCCCCCCCCCCATACTATATATAAAATGCAACGTCTCTCTGTATGTCTGTCTGTCCGTTAGTGCGTTACATGCTTTTTTTTTAAACATACATATGTTCTTTGGCCAGGTTATAGAATAAATTTTATTGCATTAGGTAACATAAAGAATAAGCTGTGACGATAATAGTGAATCAAGTCTCTTGTAATTCACTGCCTAAACCATTAAATATGAAACAATATAATGTTGCAAAGAATATTATATATATAAAATGCAACGTCTCTCTGTCTGTCTGTCTGTCCGTTAGTGCGCTTATCACTTGAGAACCACTTATCTGATTTACATGTTTTTTATAAATTGATACATATGTTCTATATAATTGGATATAAGCCTAGATAATAGGAGATAATGGGAGAGAAGTATAAATAATGGGAAATAAGGAGAAATAATGGGAGATAAGCAGAGATAAGCCTAGATAATGGGAGTTATGGTGAGATAATGGCCGATAAAGAGAAAATATGGGAGATAAGGAGAAATATTGCGAGATAAGTCGAGAGAAGCCTAGATAATGGAAAATAAGGTGAGATAATAGGAGATAAGGAGAAATAATGCGAGATGAGCAGAGATAAGCCTAGATAATGGAAATTATGTACAGACAATGGGAGATAAGGAAAAATAACGGGAGATAAGGGGAAATAATGGCAGATATTTTATTACGTTAGATAACATAAGGAATAAGCAGTGACGATAGTAGTGAATCAAGTCCACGCGAGCGGAGCCGCGGTCACGGCTAGTATTCTATAAAATATCCCGCGGTGTGGTGCGTTGTTAGGAGCTCGGTAAGTATTATACATGCTTTAGTTACTTACTTCAGGAGACCTTTTCCGTCATCTTACGAGATCATTTTTAGTTAGTTGGTGGTAACTAGAACATATTTTGTGCTTATTGTTAGTTTTTGTTGTATATTTTTTTTTGTTTTTTGGCTTTACGAGGTCTGCAATCCGCATATTAAATGTTTGGTCTAGTGGTGATACACAACAATTGTTGTCTAGTGTTTGTTGCATGTTTTGTATTTCATGGATGCGTGGTTAACAGATTTCTCTCAAAGGTATATCCATAATTACATAAATTAAAATTCAGTCAAAGATTTCATGAATTAAGATACACTTCAATATAATACCAATTAAATTGGTGGATTCATTAATTACCCAATAGGCAGGCTATGAAAATGTTTAACTAAAAATTTGACCTTGGTCTGGAATATAGAAGCAAATTAACTTTAGTTAAAAATATTAACAAAAATTCATTCCTGAATTAGTAGCTACGTAACCCCGCCAATCCTTTTAAACATTCCGCACTGGTAATTTAAAGTTTTATCCCTTTTTAATGAGCACTTTGGTATATACTCTTTCGGATTTAAAACCTAGGCCCACATATCCGCAAAACTTTTACACATTTCCGATGTGTGCTTAAGTAATATACGGGCTTGTTTGAAATTAAAATTAAAATGAGACCCAAAATGGAAATACCTGTGCTTTTTCCTCCATAAAAATGGAAAAGAGAACAAGGTTTGAGTGGTCAAACTTTTTTCTATATTCAACTTTTATGTGCGCTCAGGAATAAATAGTACTTTACTCTACAATTGTTTATTTGTTCTTAATTTGTGAAGTAATTTATTTAATTATAATTTTTATAAGTGACCTGAATTCAAATTTTAAACTAGCCGCAATTTGCAACTGATCTGGGACTCCGAATTCTTAATTTAAGTAATAAGTAAGAAGAATTAAAATTTTTTAATTTAATGTTTGTACCTCTCGTTTGGGCGCAATTTGCAGTGTTTTATATTTTATCGTCCGTACTTTGAGGCGCTCCCCTTTCATAATTTCGGACAATGGATTGAGTGGATATTAATACTAAAAGAACTAAAGAAATTAGACATACACTAGCTCAGTTTCTCTTGGTAGAGTAATATAGGTAAGAGATAATTTTTGTACATCTTTTGCAAATAGTCTCTATAGTTGTTTAAAATTTTTGGTTGTATATATATTTTGAAATAAAAAGGATCTAACTTCAGCTAAAAAATGAAAAAATACTGTAGGGTTATGTAGTTGTTAAGAATAATTTTGATATGGTACAACCGTTGCGTCTGAAAAGTAAAATAGGTGATTCAGTGAAACGCTAGCCTTTAGTAAGGAAAAAAAAGGTTTATTAATGACAAAATTAAAAGTTCTAACTTTGCTACTCTACTATTACTCTTAATACTAAAAAAAAAACCATTAGCCTAATAGGTGGTATTATTAAAGAGAGACTTTAAATCAGGATTTTTAATTAAAACTTTGGTAAACACGATGTTGAAGGTCCGTGAGGTTCACTTCACGAGTTACCAGTTCGATACGATGTAAAACGCACTTGTCAACGGGAAATTAGGTCTACGGATTGATATACTGATGACTTACGGTTTGGCTACCCCAGTTCCCTTTGGGCTGCTAAACTTTTCTTGGCCCCTAAACGTCTGGGAATAAGCAGGATACTTCAGGGAGAAAGGCCTTGAACTTGAACACTAAAAGCGTTTTTGCACTACTACATCACTAATATATCAGTACGGCAATTTGATAAAAAACACCTACTGGGCGGCTTTCTGAAGAAAAAAAACCCTTACTTTGGCTTTACAAAATATCTGTCCTACTTCATCTCAGCTGGGAAAAAAGATCTGGCTACAGCTATATGATGGAAACAGCCTCGATCCATGTTCATTTTTATCTGGACCCTTAAATATTTTTCTTCCTTCCGTAAAAATCACGTCTTCAAGATGGTTACTTCCCGGATGCAAATATCTAGCCAATAACCCGCAATGCACACTGTAATATAAACGACTCAAAAATTCGAGTGAACTACCCTGCTTAAAAGTTAGTAAACACTGCAATAAATATAAAAATGGAAAAAAATATAAATTATAGGAAGAAAAACAGTGACGTAACATGATCTTAAAATCTAGGAAAAAATGAATGTTACAATATATATATATATATATATATATATATATATATATATATATATATATATATATATATATATATATATATATATATATGTATATATATGTATATATATATATATATATATATATATATATATATATATATATATATATATGTATATGTGTATGTATATATATATATATATATATATATATATATATATATATATATATATATATATATATATATATATATACATATATATATATATATATATATATATATATATATATATATATATATATATATATGTATATATATATATATATATATATATATATATATATATATATATATATATATGTATATATATATATATATATATATATATATATATATATATATATATATATATATATATATATATATATATATAAATATATTATATATATATATATATATATATATATATATATATATATATATATATATATATATATATATATATATATATATATATATATATATATATATATACACATATATATTTATATATATATATACACATATATATATATATATATATATATATATATATATATATATATATATATATATATATATATATATATATAGTGTGTCCCAAAAACAAATGGAGAAAAACTTTATCTTACATATTACAAACATATTACAAAAAAACTCATTCTTGATAAAAAGTTCCGCATCACATGAAAATCCATAATTAAGCATCAAAAGTTTAAAATATTTGATGGTGTACAAGGAAAATAAAAAATAATGATTTATAATGGAGAGTAGAGTGTGTTTAAATTTAAATGTGGAGCAAAATATTAATTGAAAATGGTAATAGGTCCTAAAAAGTTATGCTGGCGTTTAGATTCGTGGCCTTATTAGTTCAACATTCAAAAAAACTCCAGTAAACGCGTAGTTAATTATCGGATTATTTTTTGAATAATGGAAAACGAAATTAATTAAAAACTAGTACACTGATTTTGATTGTATAATATTTTTTGTTAAAAATCTGATAACCATTATATGTGCTTTGCAACAATTACATCCATAATATATTTCTGCTAATATCATTTTATTTTGAAACTGCGATATTACTTAATTACTACGTACATATCATTACAACTAAACATATGGATTAATTCTAACTTTATGGCACAAGTGCTTAAATGTACCACCGTCTCTTTCTAAACAGGTGATTTTTCTTCGAGAAAAATCTTTTACTATGTTTCTTTTCAAACTTATTTTCTACACTTCCATAAATCTTAGATATCCTACAGTTGTGAAGTGTACAGTTTTACCAGGATGTCTATTATTAAAGAATTCTGCTACTGCTTTAAAAGTTGTATCTTCACCTATGAGAACAATTTCAATTTTATCTTCAACACTCAACTTTCCTGGCAGTTCTAATTATTGCAAATACAGATTAACGTTAGCTTTGAAGTTTACTGACAGCTGTTAGGTATTTTCAAAGATATGTTCATTTATTTTCAGCCTAAAATTTGTAGTGATTTCGTTTTGTTTTATCCAATAAATAATCCAACAATTACTGACGTGTTTACTGGAATTTCTTTAAATTTTTAACTAGGAAGGCCACAAATCTAAACATGAGCACAATTTTTAAGCTCCTATTAACATTTTGAATTAATATTTTGCTTAAATTTATTTTCAACACTTCCATAAATTTTAAATTTATTTATTAGATATCCTGCAGTTGTGAAGGGTACATTTTTATTATTAAAGATTTCTACTGCTTCTCTAAAAGTTTTATAATTATCTCCAACTATGAGAACAATTTCAATTTTATGTTCAACACTCAATTTTAGTGGCATTTCTTGTTATTGCAAATACATGGAATCAAGTTAGCTTTGAAGTTTATTGACAACTGTTAGGTATTTTCCAAAGATATCTTCATTTATTTTCAGCTTAAAATTCGTAGTGATTTCGTTTTCTTTTATTCAATAAATAATCCAACACTTACTGACGTGTTTACTGGAGTTTTTCTGACTGTTTAACTAGAAAGGCCATAAATCTAAACGTCAGCATAATTTTTCAGTTCCTATTAACATTTTGAATTAATATTTTGCTCTGTATTTAAATTTAAACACATTTTACTACTCATTATAAATCATTATTTCTTATTTTTCCTGTATACCATCAAATATTTTAAACTTTTGATGCTGGATTATGAATTTCTATGTGATGCAGAATGTCTTATCAAGAATAAATTTTTTTGTAATATGTAAGATAAATTTTTTCTCCATTTGTATAAAACTTTTTGGGACACACTGTATATATATATATATATATATATATATATATATATATATATATGTATATATATATATATATATATATATATATATATATATATATATATATATATACCTAATATTCCCATAAATACTCTTACAAATTTTCACGTACGTCCTCTATAAACATTAACACATTTTTAGTGAAATTATTTATAGGTTATGTTTCTCAGTTGTTATACATTTATTATGAATAAACATATTTACAATTCCAATTCTTTAAACAACGCACAGTAAGGTGGTCGAGAAAATACGATTGCTCTTAAAGCTTTATTTTAGTGCGGTATGGAAAAAAGAAATATTTTTAAGACCTTAAAACCTCTTAAGATAAGTCGTATGTTTGTTTACCGAGCGATACAATTATTTACTGAGACGAGAAACATAAAAGACAGGCAACGTTCGGCAAGACCAAGGATGGTTCGAACGCCACAAGCTGTTAAAGCTGTAAAAGAGAGAATTGACCGAAATACTCTTCGCAAACAAAAAATTTTATCGTATGAAATGAAAGTTTCGAAAAATTCTATATCTCCTATTGTTAAAGAAGACCTAAGACTTGGCGCTTGTAAAAAACACACTGGTCATTTGCTAACGGAAGACTTAAAGCGAAAACGGAGGCAAAAATCTAAAAGTTTGTTGAAGGAATACGCTAAGGACAAACACAGAAAAATTTTGTTTACCGACGAAAAAATTTTCACTGTGGAACAATCTTTCAATAAGCAAAATAATAGGATTTATGGCAGATTTTCTCAGAAAGCGTCAAAGCGTCATCAGCATCAGTTATGATTTGGTGAGGCATCTGCTTTGATGGAGTTACCAATATTCATTTTTTTGAAAAAGGTGTGAAACCTTTAAACTATACTCTTTTCAAAAATAAGCATTGAGTCTTCCAGCAAGATTCTGTACCAGAACACAAAGCTAAAACAACACAAGCATATGCCTTTATTTACCACTACAGAAGATTGGCCTTCGGCAAATCCTGATCTAAAGCCTTTAGATTATAAACTATTGTCCCTCTTAAAGGGTAATTTGCTCTAAAAGACATGCCAATCTTGACTCTTTACAACGGGCTTTGATAAAAGCGGTGGACAACTTTCCGTTAGACGAATGGCCTAGTCGTTTTAAGTAAATATTAAATTAATTTTGTCGTTATAAATATATGAATTAATTCCATAATACTTACTTTTAATTTTCATAGAAATTAAATATAATTATGGGAGTACTAGGTATAGATATTAAAGAGAAATATCCTAGGTCTGGTTATTTGAGCGAATAAATTGACAGAAAAGTAATCGCTTTACACATATCAAGTCAGTTGAAAAGCACTTTTTCAGGTAACTGATCAATAACTTATTAAGTGTAAAACTTGCTTTAGCGTATCTTATTTCTGCACAAGGGTTTAAAGGCTCTGTTTATAGACTGATGATAAAAAGAATCGGGCAAGTATTTCACAAAAAGCTGCTTTAATAGATGATTGAAATTTAAAATTGTCGGTACCGTTAAGAAACTTTCCATTATGGTTTCTTAATATTCATCTCTTAATACAAACTCTTAGCACTAAAATATTTAACCTACATTCAGATCGACCAGAATCACTTATACAGTGTGTCCCAAAAAGTTTTATACAAATGGAGAAAAAGTTTATCTTACATATTAAAAAAAAAATTATTCTCGATAAAAAGCTCTACATCACATGGAAATCCATAATCAAGCATCAGAAGTTTAAAATATTTGATGGTATACAGGGACAATAAAAAATAATTTTAATATAATAATAATGAGGAGTAAAGTGTGTTAGTTAAAAATTCAAAAAAAAAATCCAGTAAACACGTCAGTAATTGCCGGATTATTTATTGAATCAAGGAAAATGAAATTAATTAAACCTTATTATTAACTAGGAAGGCCACAAATCTAAACGTGAGCATAATTTTTTAGTTCCTATTAACATTTTTCAATTAATATTTTGCTCTGTATTTAAATTTAAACACACTTTACTCTTCATTATAAATCATTATTTTTTATTTTCACAATTTTAAATTTTTGATGGTTGATTCTGGATTTTCATGTGATGCAAAACTTTTTATCAAGAATAAATTTTTTTGTAATATGTATATATAAACTTTTTCTCCATTTGTTTTAAAACTTTTTGGGACACACTATGTATATATATATATATATATATATATATATATATATATATATATATATATATATATATATATATAAAATTTGTATTGGTTGGTCGAGATGCCTGGTCTTTAACCATGTTAGCATTTTGCAGTGTTATAACTGTATGGATTTTGGTCATTTTGCCAAAGATTGTAAGTCCCATGGAGTCTGTTCTATTTGTTCATCTGAAGACCATTCTTACAAAGACTGTCAATCCGGGACTAAAAAATGTGTAAACTGCACTAAAGTTTCAAAAGATAAGAATCGTAATCCTGACTTTCATCACAGTTCATTGGATCGGCTTTGTCCTATTTTTCTTAAAATGATGGGAATTGAAAATAAAAAGATTGACTATTTGTGTGAATCTCAAGAGTTAGTGAAATGAATGGGGAAAGTAATTCATCAGTCTTTAGTGTAGCTCATTTAAATTTAAGATCTATATTTACTGGATTTGATGAATTTGTAGATATTGTAGCGGCAAATAGTTTTGATGTTGTGGCGGTCAGTGAGACGTGGCTAAATGTGAATGTGACGGATGATGCGGTGCGAATGAACGGCTATAACTTTTATAGATGCGATCGAATAGATGGCAGGGGTGGGGGTGTGGGAGTATATGTCAGGGATTCCTTGCAGAGCAAGCTGCTCCCCTTGCAGATGCCGCAGCGGGTAGATGGTCTTGAGAGCTTTTGGGTAAGGATAAGAGTTAAATTTAAATCATTTTGTGTGGTAGGTGTAATATATCGCACCAAAAACAATATTCTAGACTCTGTTAATTTTCTTGACCAGGTTCTCCCTGAGGTTTTGGCATTGTATGGACGTGTTATAGTTCTGGATGATTTAAATATTAACATGATGCCGGATTGTTTACCTAATCCTATGTCAGAAGTGTTTGACACCCTTGGTTTTGCCCAAGTCATCAATGAGCCAACCAGAGTTAATCAAAAAACTTCAACATTGTTGGATCCTATTTTTGTTATGGATGAGGAGTGTGTTGTCTCAGTGGGCACTTTAGACGCGGAAAATATAAGTGATCATAAATTAACATATTGTAAATTAAATATTTTCGCAAAATTATGCCGACAAAAATTCATAACTTACAGAGATTTTAAGCACTTTAATGAGGATAATTTTTATACTGACCTACAGCGCATATCATGGGATGACATTTATTATATTGAGGATATTGAGGACAAGGTCGGATTTATTAATTTTCATTTATCAGGCGTGTTTAGGGACCATTGTCCTCTCAGAACGGTAAGAGTAAACAAGCCTCCAGCTCCCTGGCTAACACCTGCTTTGAAAATGCTAATGATAGAAAGAGACCGAGCACTAGCTCAGTTTAGGAGAAATAAAACTTAAGAGAGTCATCAATATTACAAAGAAATGAGAAATCTCACCCTTTACAGTGTGCGTCGTGAAAAATTGGGATATCTTGAATATTTAGAGACACAAAAGAATGCAAAATCATTATGGAAGGGACTTCAGCAATGCAATGTTCACACGGGTTCAAAAGATACCCCTCGTCTGCCTGCACATTTGGCCAATGTGAATGATATAAATGAATACTTTTTGAGCGTTTTCCGAAAGTAACTGTGCTGGTAAAATATATTATTACAGTAACAGTAAGGGGAATTTAGATTTGACCTTTAATTTCCTAATGGAAACCCCTGAGTCAATTTGCAGGTGTGTTAATAGTATAAAGTCCAATGCTGCTGGAAATGATGGTTTGACACTTTTTATGCTTAAACTTAGTTTACCTGTTATCTTATATCATCTAACCCATATTGTTAATTGTTGCCTGGAGAGTGGGTATTTTCCGGAGAGCTGGAAAGAGTCTATTGTGTGCCCTGTTGCTAAAGTTAAAAAATCCTATAACCGTCAGAGATTTGCGTCCAATTAGTTTGTTACCAGTTATGTCAAAAATCTTGGAGAGGGCAGTACATACACAGGTCTCAGAATATCTCTTGACTAATGAGTTGCTCCCCTTGCATCAATCTGGCTTCCGGAGGGGTCATAGCACATCAACGGCTTTATTGAATTTAACGGATAGCATAATCAGAGCTATTGATAAAAATATGGCTGTTATATCAGTCTCGCTGGATTATTCGAAAGCCTTTGATGTGCTGGATCATAACCTACTTTGTGCTAAACTGCACTATCTGGGCTTCGCTGATAACTCCGTACAATTTTTCTATAGCTATTTGTCGGGTAGACGGCAGAGGGTGCGAATGAATGATGTTTGTTCAACTGCTGGTAAAATTATCTCCGGAGTGCCCCAGGGTTCAATACTGGGGCCTCTTCTGTTTCTTATATATACTTTTGATATATTCCAAACTGCTGTATATTCATCGGTTCAGTCGTATGCTGATGACACACAGTTGCTTCATTTCTTTGAACCATCGGATCCTGAGTCTGCAGCAGAAAATTTAAATCAGGATCTCATGGCTTTGTCAGTTTACTCGGATGAACATAATTTCAGGCTAAATCCAGACAAGCCTCAAGTTTTATTGTTTTGCAAGGAAAATCGGCGACCAACCTTAAGCATGGCTTTGAGACTGAGGCTGGCTGATCAGGATTTGCTGTTTTCTGATTGTGCCAAGAATTTGGGTCTTTACATTGATACACATCTCAGATTCAGGGAACATGTTAGGGTGCTCCTACAAAAAAGTTATGCGAAAAGGAAGGTTTTATATGCAAATCGTTTTATTCTGAATTTTAAGATGAGGAAAAAATTGTGTGAATCTTTGGTCTTGTCTTCATTTCATTATTGTAGTATTGTGTACTATCCTTGCTTGGATGCGCTTTCAAGGAGACGATTGTAGTATGTACAGAACGTCTGCTGTAGGTTTATATTCCATTTGAGAAAATATGATCATATATCTTTAAAAATAAATGAGTTAAAATGGTTAAATTTTGCTAATACTGTGCAATTGCACTTCGTAATATTCTTAATGAGGCTCTTAGGAACTTCAGTCCCGATTTATTTAAGGGAGAAGCTAGTATCCCGAAATGTGGTACATGATAGGTATATTAGACGGCCTGATCGCTTGACTATGCCTCAGCATCGCACTGTCTTGTTTCAGCGCAGTTTCACATATAATGCAGTAAATATATACAATACTATGAATCCAGAACTGAAAACGTGCACTATTGGCCGACTTCGTCGATTATATAGGGAAGAGCTGTTAAATAAGCAGAATTTTCAGACGCAGTTTATTTCTATTTTGATGTATCTTCTCGATTATTGATTTTACTATGTTAGTATGTAATTGTTGCTTCATTTTTGTTTGTAAGCGCGTTGTGTGTTGAAGAGGTTAGATGTAAGAGTAACCGATGGTTAAATCTCGCCTCTTCTACTACACGATGTGTGTGGGTAATATGTACTCACATCACATGTAATTAACATCTTAATAAAGACGATATTTATTTATTTATTATTTATTTATATATATATATATATATATATATATATATATATATATATATATATATATATATATATATATATATATATATATATATTATATATATATATATATATATATATATATATATATATATATATATATATATATATATAGTCTCTTAATTGTCGTATTGCATTACATAAAAGTAATACCAGGTGTCATCCACATAGGTGTGCATTGGCAAGCCACTCCGTTAATAATGGACATTCTTTCAATTTCAATAAACCTAAAATTCTCCATTTTTCAAAACATCTTTCTAAAAGAGAATTTCTTGAAATGTATTACATCAATGAGAATCCTAATAACATTAACAAAAGAACGGACCTTGATCGCTTGAGCAACATATATAGCTATCTCCTTTCATGTGATTTGTCACCTCAACACGATACCTCTGGGTTGTCATCTGTTGCATAATTCTTTCCTTTTCGTCTTCTTAATCTCTACTTCTCACCATTTATTGTCCCCCCCTCCCGCCACTTTACCAATTATCGGTTGACCTTTTTGATCCTCTTGTTCTCACTAAATATGGTCGCTAATTATCAACGTTTGGAATGTTTTGTTCATCATTTGGTCCTTCTCCAAACTGTTTTTCTCTTTTCTAAATTCCTGCTCGTCATATTATCCTAATTCCCATACCGGACTTAAACGTGTCTCTTTTGTACTTTTTCCATTTTACTGACTTTTCAATTTGATGATATATATTTATATTTCGTACTAAAGCCGGTCCTGTCCTGGTGTTTTTCGATGGGCTTTGACCCTGTAGGTAAAATGATCCCTTGCTTCTGTCAGATGGCTGTTTTCTGTCAGCGTTGTGTCATACAAATTGCAAATCACAGGTGCTTAATTAAAATTGAATTATTTTGTAATTGATTTTAGCATCCAAGGTTTTTAATGGCATCCCTTTTGTAAATGCCTTTTTACTGAATTAATATGTTAGTGTTTGGTGTAAGATTTACTTAATTGTTAGTCGCATTTATGTAATTGGTTTTATGGCCATTTTTATTAGATTTATATCACACCTCTCATGTAAGTGGTCTTTTCAGTTTTATTAGTATATATATATATATATATATATATATATATATATATATATATATATATATATATATATATATATATATATTTTCTACAACATATTAAAATGAAATAACTTATACTTTTGTATTTTGTATTTGCCCGTACTACTTCAATTGTCGCTTCGTCCTCTTTTTTAGTTTGTGCCCTCATGAAGGTCCCAACCTAGGACCGAAATATTGGCTAAATGAACACTGTATGAACACTATCTATCTATCTATCTATCTATCTATCTATATATATATATATATATATATATATATATATATATATATATATATATATATATATATATATATATATATACTTATTACTCCTATAAATACTCTTACAAACTTTCACATACGCCCTCTATAAACATTAAAGCATTTTTAGTGAAATTATTTATAGGTTATGTTACTCAGTTGTTATAGTTGTTATACATATTTTGCTCTGTATTTAAATATAAACACATTTTACTCTTCATTATAAATCATTATTTTTTATTTTCCCTGTATACCATCAAATATTTTAAACTTTTGATGTTTTGATTTCCCTGTTATGCAGAATTTTTTATCAAGAATATTTTTTTTGTAATATGTAAGATAAACTTTTCCTCCATTTGTATAAAACTATTTGGGACACACTGTACATGAGGATGTTAGTATTCGAATGAATGAAACTAACAGAAAAAGACAAAATAATACAGTAAATTTATAAAGCAATTGACCGATCCCATTGTTACCAATCAAACAAGGCTATGATCTAGTGTGCTAAAAGTATTCAATAAGAGGTTATATTTTTAAACACTTTCTCTTGGCCAGGAACAGTGGAACTAAATAGTAGCTGTTTTAGAAATAATTTTTTTATAACCTATATTGAGTAACGTGTCTTATTTTGCTAATTACGAGCTTTTGTTAGCTGCAACAACAGAGTTTCTGGGATGAGAAATGATTTCCTTTATTGGAAGTATCAAAAACTATTCATATCTAGATCCCACCACATCCATTTACTGACAAATGAAATAGTAATTTGACGTTCTCGATATTGGATGGCTCGACTTTTTTGAAGTAATCAATAAACTAACCAACAGTTCATCAATTTATGATATGCGACTTGTGAAATTAAATTTTAACTCATAATTAAAATTTCCTTCTAACCTAATCTCTAAATTACCTACTAAAGATTTCTACTTATGAACACCTATAGATTCGGGCTCTTAAAATATTAATATTTTCCATAATAGATGGCGTCACATAAAAACAGAGGTACAACTTTTGAAGCAGTTGAGGAATCAAGGTATATTTAAATATAAAGTAATACATTTTCTCTCCTGTATACAGCGCTCATCGTTCATGAGTACACAATACACACCTCCTCCGTTACCCTCTAATGGTTTCTATCAGGGGTGTATCCTCTATTATCCTGTATGTGATTCTATTCTATATATAGATGTTTTTTTCTTGTGCTACGTTCGTCCAGTCCCTCTCAGCCACTCTCCTAATGTCATCATGCCATCTTAGTACACGCTGGTGCCCATTCTATCGTTTTTTTTTTGTTCATCTGATCCTTTTCAGTCTTCCGACATGTGCTGCCTATCTCAATTTTGCCTTAAGTATTGTGTTTTTGATATTTTCCATTTGGTACGTCCACTCTGTAGTCATTTTTTTCCTTTTAGTGTTATATTTAGGATTGCTCTTGTAAAGTTTTGGGTAGTTTTCATCTTACTCATAGTTTTCTTAATCATTACTTACGTTTCATCCCCATATAGTAGGAGTGAGTTCCTTTTGAAAATATCTTTTGACTTTTAATTTAATGCATAAAGCTGACGCTGGTTTTCCTTTCAACAGAAATTAGTCACCAGTTTTGGATATAATAAATAACAGTTCATCTGGCCTTAATCTTGAGAGTTTTCTTACCGGAAAAATTTTTGGTTTTGAAATACGGATGACATTGAGAATTGGAACAACAATATAAAGAATTCGTGGTAATATATTGTTTTCATTGTATAGAAAAACACATACAATAGATGTAGTAATTTAGTTTACATTAAAGAGAGATTAAAGACGCAATGGACTGTTATCTTTTAACAATTCAACACAAATATACAATGTAGTAAAAATGTCTTCAATTTTCCACGAGTTATTTTCCGTGTTGAATTTTATTAGCAGTAGTAGAATAATTAATATTTAGAATTTAATTGCTTCATCCAAATTACATCCAATTTTAAAATGTTTCCAGATATTTTTCAATTAACTTTTAAAATTTGTTAAAAATTCCGACGATTTCTCTCCAAGCAGCCGACTTTTTGTCATCTGGCGAAAACATAAAAGATTAATGATATTTCTCGGGTATTTGTCATCTTTTCCAGCGCCGCTTTCTTATGAATCTTTACTTAAAAATTCCGTCATATTACAGGACAAATTCTTCTTGCGTAATAGGGATTTTAAGCTAATGACTTTGATTTCTATTTTTGGCTGTATTGGTTCAAGATGGGAAAATATTTTTCATTTGAAATATATTCTAAAGATCATTTCATTCAGATTTGACACAAATTGAATTTACAGCGGGCGATAGTATATACAGGGTGTTTTCTAGGGTACGCTGTTTTTTAAAAAGTTATTAAAGTGCTTTCATAGTGAAGGTTTATAGACCACAAAACATATCGTAGCCATTGACAATATATCTAAAGAAACAGTCAGTGCATTCATTATAACTACATTCAAACAAAAAACAATTCAAAATCAAGAAGCCCCCATCGCACCAAAGCTTTTTACGTTGGAACTGAAGTACATATTCAAATCAATGGCGTACGCATGTAAGAACAAAAATTAAACACGCTTAGATATGCAGACGATGTAGTGCGCATTACACAGAATCCAGACTCCAGAGAATGATAGAAGAAGTAAATGACACATGAGAGAAGATAGGACTGCGTGTAAATATGAGCAAAACAAAAATATGGAGAGATTCTCTCGACATAATAACGCATACATCATTGTAAATGGAACGAGGACAGACGCGCAACAACACATGAGTCAAAACATAAGAATAAACAGAAAAATGCAAACGACCAATTTAAATTGAAGATTAGGACTCGCATGGGCAACTTTTGGGGCTTAAAACATATACTATAAAACGAGAAATTAAATACATATACGAACACACAAATATTAAACCAATGTGTTACTCGCAGTTCAGCTGCATGGGGCTGAAACGGAAGATCACAAAGAAAACAATGAGTAAGATGCGAAATACTCGACGCTGCATAGAGAAAGCAATAGTAAATATAACGTTAAAAGATAAAAACTCTATACAATAGATTAAAGAACATAACAAAATGGAAAATATCAGAAACAACATACTAGCAAGAACGAAAAGAACAAGATAGATTCAGGTCAGGAAGGTCGTAACTAAGATGGTACGATGACATTTGAAAAGTGGCTAGGAAGGGACGTACGCACGTAACACCGGATAAAAACAGACGGAGGGAGATAGGCGCGGTTCATGACAGTGAACGCTGGATAAAGAGAGAACGACAGGGAGAGGAAGAGAGGGGGGAGAAAGAGAGAGAGAGGTACTCCCACAGATTTAAATATTCCTTGATTCCCCAACTGCCTAAAAATTGTGCCTCTCATTCATGTGACGCCATCTATTACTAAAAATATGAGCAATTTTATAAGCAAAAATATTTATTACGTAGTTTAGAAAGTATATTAGAATAAGAAGAGAATTAAAATATGAAGTAAAATTGAGTTTCATAAGTTATCATCATAAATTTAGTACATAAACTAACATATGTAAATATTATAAACAATGGAGTAACAACAAATACCTAAGTACTAAATTGAGTAACTAATTTTTTTAAGTCAAATAAAAATTTTCATAACAAAGAATCACAGTAAGTAAGCACAGTAATCATGCAATGGGGTTTCGAGCTACAATGACAAGTTTATTACGTCATTTACTTGGGCAATAGTCTGCTTGATGCCCTTTATATGAACTTATTCCCTTATCCTTAACATTATTCAAAATAAACACAAACACCAACCGCATTCCGTCGTAATATTCCGCATATAAGCGCACGTTAAAACCACCCTCGTGGCCGCAAAGTACACAGACACAACCCCCACACGCATACATGACACCCCAGTTACGTGCGTTTTACACGTTGTTTTAATTATACGGTATAATGGTACAAATAACGGTCGCTTATATGACATTATCGGCTCTATCTGCATTTCCGCGTATTTAAGTAGTTTGCATACATAATTTTAAATTATTTGTTACACATTTTAGTGTTAATAGTTCAATTAACGCACGGGTTTTTTAAGCATGATATTATTGGGTCTTATGTGCTAGTTAAGTAACCATGAAAAACACCGTCACGCAGCATGTAGTTTACATACATAGTATATAATATATATATATATATATATATATATATATATATATATATATATATATATATATATATATATATATATACTGCTACAGAGTCCTCGATAATATCGAGCCTATTCAACTCACACCATTGCTGTAACGACTCCATATCATGTTGCAATGAAAGGCAATCACTAGAGTCTCTTATGGTGCGGAAAAGATTTAGGTCATCAGCAAACAAAAGAAAATTACTAGTTATATTATCACCAATGTCGTTAATGAAGAGTGAAAAAATTAAAGGTGCAAGGTTTCTACCCTGTGGTGCGCCACTTGTGGCACTGAGGATTTATGTCCACGAATTTCGACGTACTGTAAGCGGTTACACAAATAGGACTCGAAAAAAGTAATTAGGTTATTGCTGAAACCCAGTCTATCCAGCTTATGTAGAAATATGGAATGGTCAACCCTATCAAAGGCCTTCAAGAAATCATTGTATATATAATAAGTAGCAACAACCTACACCCCACTGAACAACACTGAGACCTTTGACGTTAACCCAAAAAAGGTATAACCGACAAATTAGCGCTCAAACCTCCAATCTCAATAGCATATTAGTATTCCGCATAATGAGATTTTGGCGAGGCGTCTACAACTATCAAGTCGAAACAACACTGATCAACGGATGTACTCTCGAACCTAGAAGGAAAGTACAATATTCTATTCCCAGTGGTTGCTATTATAGCAATAACTCAACAAAATAAAAAAATATTATTATTATTAACTTAGCCTAGATAAGAATTTTATTTTATTTTAAAAGCACGGTACAGAACACTAATAGCGCAAGTCCAACTTTTAATTCAACTAAATACCCAATCATTTAAAACTTTTCTTATTCAACCGTTTTAATAACTTTTATTTCAGGGATTACAATATATCCATCATTTGTTTGATGTGCACCGTATAAGAACTAGCAAACAAATAACTAAATAATATAAAGAAATAAAGAAACATACGTCATCTCCTGTAAATTTTCTACGTATTTTAAACCAAATAAAGCCGTGAAGATTTAAATGACTTTATTAATTATTGATTTTATATCTTCTTCAACAAATGACATTCAGCATCCACCTACGTTGTAATTTTTAATAAAAGCAAAATTATTTGGTTCCAAATTAATATTTAAGCTTTTTAAAATTTAATGGCATCAAAATCAAATCAAAGATAATATGCTGAACAAAATAAAATATATATTTTTTTAATGAATTATTTTTACAACTGGTTGGCTGGTTGGTCTAATTAAAGACCAACCAGCCAACTTTTCTAACTTGACTGCTACAATGTAAGTAAAGCCAAGGACAGTCCAGTGAATAGAGAGATCTTGTAAATCTTATTTTTCACATATCTTTGTCCTTATCGTTATCTTAAACATGTGTAGTACTAACGCGAAAGAATTAAAAGGTTAGGCTAGTATTCATCTTCTATAAACTTATGGGATTTTTTTATTCATTTCATGGTTAAGCACACCGGTCATTAGTATTGGATGGGTCAACACAAGTTTCTAAATTAATGTTGTGTCTAGCAGGTTTCTATCATTTCCTTCAATATTTCTAAGGCAATACGAATATGTGATAAATAAAATTTCATTTGAAATTAGCACTACACACACTGTAATGCCATTGTGCCAAAGATTGCAAAATCCCAACATAATCTGAATACTAATTAACAATTGTCAATGTTATTTTCAATAAAAGATTATCATTTCAATTTTATTGTATTTTCTTAGTGGTTTGTATACCTAAGTAGGAAAAAAAACAGGCCCTACCATAATGGCGATAAGAACAACGAACTTCAAATAACCTCTCTTAAAAGTTCCTAAATAAGGGAAATCGTTATCCTTATTAAAGGTTTCTCTTATTTTGTTTCAGTACTGCGCATTCTTCAAATAATAATAACAGCTGAGTCTTTATATTTAATTTCTTCTCTTTACTACTGTGCAAGCTCCGAATGGTGAGCGCATGCTTCAAATAAAGATAAAGACAGTGGCCTACCAAAATAAGCGTTGCAAAATCTCTCAATTTTACTGTGTTTTCTTAGTGGTTTGTATACCTAAGTAGGAAAAAAAACAGGCTCTACCATAATAGCCATAAGAATAACTTCAAATAACCTCTCTTATAAGTTCCTAAATAAAGGAAATCGTTATCTTTAATAAAGTTTTCTCTTATTTTGTTTCCATACTGCGCAAGCTCCACATGGTGGGCGCATACTTCAAATAACGATAATAGCTGAATCTTTTTTGTATTTAATTTCTTCTTTTTACTACTGCGCAAGCACGGTGGGCGTATGCTTCAAATAAAGATAAAGACAATGGCCTACTAATTTAAACGTTACAAAATCTCTCTAATGTCTCTTAAATTCTATCCATTTCCAACTCGTTTTTGTGTATTTCGATTCCCACACTATGCTCTGATTTTAACTCATTGGCACTATCCCGTACTTAAGTCAGATCCTGAAGTCTTTTTTTCTTGAGCCTTCGTTGTTGGTCACCGACATCCAGGAATTGAAGAGCCTCGATGTTTAAGTGTTGATGAAGCTTATCTTCATGCTTGTTAGCGGTGTTTCTAATTTCTTGCATTATTGTATTCACCTGAAGGTATCGATGAAGGACACTGTTCTTAATAGATTTTGGCGCACCACGAAGCACTTTTTTGTGAAAAACTTTAATTTTCTGTATATTGCTTGATGTGGCACAGCCCCACAACTGTATGCCATAAAGCCAGACGGGCTCGAGTATGTGTTGGTAAAGCAGCAATTTTTTGGCTGTTGGCGGTTAATTAGCCAGTGCATCTTCTTTCTTGTATTTTTTTTTTTGTATGTTCATGGCCAGCTTAATTTTTTATGAGTTATTATATGTTTTTTATTATATACACACACACACACACACATATATATATATATATATATATATATATATATATATATATATATATATATATATATATATATATATATATATATTTCAAGCTGTTGAAGTTTCTTCTTGATGTATTTATTGCACCATAGCTTGGCATCTAGATACATTCCAATATACTCTGCTCTATTTGCATGTGGTATCAATTTATTGTTGATTGACAGAAGCAATTAGTTATTTTCAGTTCTATTTGTGAAGTTTATATGAACTCACTTGCCTTCGTTTAGTTTTATTCTCCACTTTCTGGTTTGTAGCATTTTAGAGCTTTGTTCTTACCTCTTCTATAGTTTTACCTATTGTAAGCACTGCGGTGTGGTCTGCAAAGGCGGCTATTGTTGCACTTTCGATTTTCGGCATATAGCATGTCTAAATCAGGTACAGTTTGGGACCACGTACGCTGCCTTGCGGGACACCAGCTTTTATGGGATAAAGATCTGTGTACGTGTCTGCTGGTTTCACTTGAAAATGTATGTTCGAGATATATGACTCAAGAAGGTCAACGTATGTTTTCGGTAATAAATTCTTTATCTTGTTGTGAAATCCGACGTGCCAGACAGTTGAATAACTGAACATACGTCATTTCCTATAAATTTTCTATATATTTTATACCAAATAAAGCCGTGAAGATTTAAACGACTTTATTAATTATTAATTTTATATCTTCTTCAACAAATGCCGTTCAGCATCCACCTACGTTGTAATTTTAATAAAAGCAAAATTGTTTGGCTCTAAATGAATATTTAATCTTTTTAAAATCTAATGGCTATCAAAGATAACATGCTGAATAAAATAAAATAAAATAAAACAGGCCATTTCAAAATTATTTATGAACTTAGAGACCTGTTGTTGTTTGTTAGGACCCTTTTACTACAGAATATTGTAGTTCGAGACCAAGTTGGAGTAAGTGGGAAAATATTGATCAGAATACACCTAAAATAAGTCAATATTTATGGTTCTACCAGTAATATTCCCACTTCAGGAGATACGAATTTTCTTGCTTATTACATTATCGTAATATATTAAATGGCTTTTTATAAATACCGCACTAGAAATATGTCAGATATATTCTAAATAGTATATGAAACTTGTCTGGGTAACCTATTTTTCTATGCCCCTCTACCATAAGCAAATTTTTTTCCGTCTGGTTTCTACTCGTCATTGCAATTGGAATATATTTATTCTTTGAGTTGTATAGTAATTCTCTTCGACATGTGCCCGGTGCATTCGTTTAAATATCTTTTTTAGACATTTAAATCAGACAATCTCAACATGCAACCACTTTACTTGAGTCCAATTAATTCTAAGCTATTTAGGGCTGTTACTTTTATTCCAATTCTAATTTCTTCGTTTACTACTATTTCTGTTCTTGTTAAACCAGCTTTGAAAATATTTTACTTCAACTGCATTAGTTTAGAATCTGAATCATTCTGTTTTGGTCACACCTCACTTCCATACTTTGTTTTGACTAATTTCTACTTCCAGTATTTTATTCAGTTAAATATATAATAGGGATGTTATTGCTAAGGAAAAACCAACCTTAAACCCAATTGAAAATTAATGGTCGAGAATCAACATTTCGCACAAATAAAAAATCTTCCCTAAATTGGAACTTTAAAACAGTTTAAAATCAACATTTCGCACAAATAAAAAATCTTCCTTAAATTGGAACTTTAAAACATTTTAAAAATCGTTAACCAGGACGTAAATATTTTTTACAAGAAAGAATCCTTTCATACAGTGGGGCTTTAAAAATTTCTCCCAATAAAAACAGCCCTATTTCTACACAAATAGGAGCGGGGATCATATGCCACCTGGACCCTCTGATACCATCTTGGCTACGCTAGTAGTAACAATTTATTAAATCTCATCTTGGTACTGTTCATGCATCAACCAGATACATTATTTGTTTTAATATTCAATATCCTGAGAAAAAATTACCCTCTGTTATTTTTGTACTTGTTTATGTTTTAAGCTACCACTTCTTTCGCAGCCTCTATTCATCTACTCCTGAATGTAGGCCTCTTCCAAAACCTTCCATGCACTTCTATCTATTGCAACTTGTGTTCAGTTCGTTCCTGCAATCCTCTGGATGTCGTCTTGCCATCGCTTTTGTGGTCTTCCTACATTTCTCTTGGTCTCCACGTTAACAATTTATTAGTCGATATATTCGGATCTTGACTCGCAATGTGGCCCGCCTATTGTCACTTTAGCCGTGCTATTTTTTCCAAAACATCCGGCACTTTCTCGGATATCTTGGATTCTGATTCAGTCTCTCTTATAAAGATATATACACTTCCCACGTTGATGAGGATCCGGAATATAGAACAACGACAGGAAAGATAATGAATGTCGCATCAGAAAATATGCCTGATAAAGATGAAATCATGTTGGCCTTATCGAGTATGAAAAACTGCAAAGCACCAGGGGAGGATGACATAATGGTGGATATGCTAAAAGAAGGAGGAGAGGAACTTCTGTCTAGAATGTGCCAATTATTCAACGAGAACTGGAGGAATACCAAATGCGTGGACTAATACTATAGTTGTTCTCCTATACAAGGAAGGGGATAAAAAAAATTTGGAGAACTATAGATCTATTAGTTTACTTTCACACGCGTATAAGTTCTTCTCCAAAATTATAACAAACCGAGTTTCTAGAAAATTAGATGACTACCAGCCTGTAGAGCAGACGGCGTTTAGGAAAAAATTTAGCACTTGTTACCATCTTTTAACACTGAGAATGTTAATAGAAAAGTCAGTTGAATACAACTTGGACATCTGTTTTGCTTTTGTCGATTTCTATAAAGCATTTGAGACCATCAAACATTGGGCAATTATAAATAGTTCGAAAAAGACACGAATTATATATACATGAAAAGACAATATCAAGTATTAAACTGCACACAGACACAGAAAAAATTAATATTCTCAGAGGAATTAGACAAGGAGACGTCATTTCACCAAAATTATTCAATTCAACATTAAAAGAGGTATTCAAACATCTACAATGGTAACACAAGGGTATTGAAAAAAATGGAAGCAGATTTGCTGATGATGTAGTCATCTTAGCCGAAAATCCAGGTGCTTTGCAGCATATGTTACGAGAGGTAGAACAGGAATCAAGTAAAGTTGGTCTAGAAATGAATCTGAACAAGACCAAAATCTTGTGTAACAGAGACCGACACATAATAATTAACAACTACCAAATTGAAAATGTCGAAAGATACATTTACCTGGGTCACCAAATTCAACTGGAAAAAGAAACTAAGTTGAGAATGTGGAATCTTTGGCACAATGATACTACTCAGTATATATCACCACTACACCAAACACTTTATTTTTGCACTCGACGCGCGTTTCGCTAACCATGTTAGCTTCATCAGGAGCGATGATTGACTAAAGCTAAACTACAAATCTACCCTATTTATACTTAGCCTAACCCTTGAATTACTCAAGCGGAACTAATGACATAGGCAAGGCCGTCAGTTCCGGTCAAGTAACCAGTAGAGGGGATTATTCCTTATAGTCCCCTCTACTGGTTACTTGACTGTTCCTTATAGTCCCCTCTACTGGTTACTTGACGGGAACTGACGGCCTTGCCTATGTCATTAGTTCTGCTTGAGTAATTCAAGGGTTAGGCTAAGTATAAATAGGGTAGATTTGTAGTTTAGCTTTAGTCAATCATCGCTCCTGATGAAGCTAACATGGTTAGCGAAACGCGAGTCGAGTGCAAAAATAAAGTGTTTGGTGTAGTGGTGAAAACCAAACAAGTGAAATACATAGAAGGAGAAGGCCGGCATGGTCTGCATTCGGAAAATTATCACATATACTTAAAAATAAGAACACTGCCTTAAAGCTTAGATCGAAAGTATTCGATCAACGTGTTCTTTCAGTGCTTACGTATGGATGTCAGACTTGGACTTGGACAAAGCAAACCCTAAAAATAATAACAGCTACACAAAGAGCTATGGAGAGGCAAATGATTGGCATATTTTTGAAAGACAGGAGGACCAATGAATGGATTAGACGAACAACAGGAATGACAGATGCTGAAACAATCACTACTTTAAAGTGAAATTATGCCGGACATATCGCGAGATGCACCGACTCAAGATGGAACAACATCATCCTTCATTGGAGACCGTATACGGGAAGAGAAAAAAGGGACCTCCACCAACACGCTGGACTAATGATCTAAAGTTGACTGCCGAGAAGCGCAAAATAGAGCCCAATGGTATCAAATGAGGGAGGCCTATGTTCACAAATGGACCGGTTGATATGGGCCTTTGAGATTGAGATTCGGTCCATAAGGCTTATTTTGAAACATGGCTATTTTCATTGCTCTTTGAGTGATCTGGAGCTTGTTAGCCGACTTGCGAGTTAGTGCTGTAGTTTCTAGACCATAAATCAGAATAGGCATTATACCCCTGTTAAAGACTTTACTTTTAAGATTTATTGGGGTTTACCGAATGCTGGGTACCTAGATTACGAAAAACATAATATCCTATTTTCGTCGGTCCGTCTATCTATCTGTTAACACCATAATTCTCGAACGAATTAAGATATCGATTTGAATTTTGGTACATACTTGAAGTAGGAAAAGAAGCTCTAGTTTTTGGGGTTCAATATATTAAGTATCTATAAATTAAAACATCAAGTTTTGATGCATAATGATAATAAGTTATATTTTAGAGTGAGAAAGTCAAATTATTATCACCAGGGATGTACTAGGTAAATCACTTTACCGGTGGAAAATTAAATATGACAAATACAGTTAAATATCGTTCAGGAAATTTCAATATTTTCCAACGCATAAATAAAAGGAAATTATTTTTCTCGAAAAGGCTATTAGTTTTCGAATCAGACAGAGCACAGCAAAGTTCGAAAACACAAACACCAAATGAAATCGCTCAGCAAATTAAAACGGAAAACGTAGCAAATCATCGCACAGCGACGCACACACTATTCACACCAATTTTAATCATTCTCATTACGCCACACATACGGGATTTGTCGATATTTAGGGAACTATCGCACTTACACTTTAAAAAAATATACAGTATTTATCGTTGGCAATATATTACGAAAAGATGAATATTTTGTAATTTGAACACTATTAATTGCATTTCTCAAATTCTAAAAACAAATGTTTTATTAGTGTTTCGTACGGAACACTTATAAGATCCTTCGGTGTCTGTCTGTCTATCTGTCTGTCACAAACGATTTTCTCCGAAACTATTTGACATAGAAAGTTGAAATTTGGCACTAATATAGAAATTGGCGTTAGTGAAGCAACTAAAGGCGAATCGAAAGATCCGCACTTTAGAAGTTCCCCAAAGAGTTCTTTGTATTTGCCGGACTATCCCAAGACGCGTTTCGCCGTATCACGGCTCATCAGTTCAGCAAATACATTATTCAGGTACTAACGGAAAATAATGACAAAATAGATGCTCTAGAGTGCAGTATAAGCATCTATTCTGTCAATATAAAAATTGTTAGTCCCATCGAAGCCGTGTAGTTTTGAAAGTTAAAGTTTGACCTATAGGGTTCGTTTTGTGGGGTGAAGTCGGAGTTGAAAAAAAAAGTTTTTACCAGGTCATCGAGTGGGGTGTCATAAAAAGCTTGTGAAAACACGAGATCAAAAATATATACCAGGTGTACAAGTATGGAATGCGGATTTCAGACAACAGATGGTGCACCAATGCAGTTTGTGCTATAAAGATTTGACACTGTCCCATTTTGTTGTGTCATCAACAAGGGTCAGACGCGCACGAGTGATAAATTGGAAAAGCGCGTGCATAGTGTTGTGTTGTTGTGTTCAATATGTCGAAATTTATACCGGACAAAGAGCATTCGCGGACAGCATTAATTTTTTGTTTTCGTTTGAAGAAAACTGCTGTTGAATCATACCGAAAGCTTATGGTAAACATGCTCCATCGCAAGATACGTGTGGACGATGGTTTCGGAGCTTCAAAAGTGGTGACTTCGATGTTGCAGAAAACCGCCAAAAAAATACCAAGATGTGGAATTGCAAGCATTGTTGGACGGAGATGATTCGCAAACACAAAAACAACTCGCCGAGCAATTGGGCGTTAGTCAACAAACTGTTTCCAATCGGCTACGAGACATGGGAAATATTCAGAATACCGGTAGATGGGTACCACATGAGTTGAACGACAGGCAAATGGACGGGAAAATCGCAAAAACACGTGTGACATTTTGCTCGCTCGGTACAAAAGTCGTTTTTGCATCGTATAGTTACAGAGGATGAAAAGTGGATTTATTTTGAGAATCCCAAGCGCAAAAATCATGGATAGACCCAGCCGCACCATCCACATCGACCGCAAGACCGAATCGCTTTGGCAGAAAGACGATGCTCTGTGTTTGGTGAGACCGGAGGGGCGTGGTATATTATGAGCTGTTAAAACCTGGGGAAACGATTAATACTAAACATTACCAACAACAATTGACCGAATTGGACCGTTCGCTGCTTGAAAAAAGACCAGAATACCGAAAGAGGCAACACAAAGTCATTTTTCTTCATGACAATGCTCCATCAGATACGGCCAAAACTAGTTCGCGACACGTTGGAAGCACTCAGCTGGGAAGTTCTACCCATGCGGCTTCATCACCAGACTTGGCTCCTTCCGATTACCACTTGTTTGCATCGATGGGTCACGCACTTGCTGAGCAGCGCTTTAGTTCGTACGAAGATGTGAAAAAATGGCTCGATGAATGGTTCGCAGCAAAAGGGAAAGATTTTTACTGGCGTGGTATTCACAAATTGCCGGAAAGATGGGAAAAATGTATAACAAGCAATGGAGCATACTTTGAATAAAGCACTTTTTATTGTTCTTCCGAATTTAACATGTTTTTTTAGAAAAAAAATCCGCATTTCATACTTGTACACCTGGTATAATGTACACTTTTCTTTGTATTATTTTAAAAAAATTGCCAAAAATCAGTCTCCCTCTAATACTGATCAAAAAATTTTGAAAAAAAAAATGTGGAATATTCTCCATAGGTTTTAGATTGAACAAAAATTATCACGAGTGCATAATAATTTATCTGGTATATATATATAAAAAAAAAATTCAAATTCATCAGTTTTCAACAAAGATCGGAAACAAATTTTGTTGAAAACTTATTTGGGGTATGTTTTGTGAAAGTCATTGATCATTTTGTATCTCTGTAACAAAAATTTTTAAAAGCAACGTACGAAACACTAATTGCGCAAGTCCGACTTACACTTGGCCGGTTATTTTTTAATTGAGCTTTATTATTTAACCAGTTTCATATTTATAAGTTGTTTCTGAGAATGTAATATCTATCCCCAGTTTTGAACACACTATATAAGATATTTATTTTACATTTAAAGAAGCCGTGAAGCTTAAACAAATTTATCAATCAGTGATTTTATATCCTTTTTAACAAATAATATTCATCGTCCACCTACGCTTTAATTTTAGTAAAAGCAAATTATTCTGTCTCTAATTTAATATTTTAGCTTTTTAAAATTTAATGTGCTATCAACGATAATATGCTGAATAAAATAAAATAAAACCGGCCCTCTTTTTAAATTATTTATGAACCCACTAGCAGGCGATTTTAAAGTTTCTGTAGGATACTTTCATTTAGAAAGAATATAGTTGCATATAGAAGTTGGTAATTCAGACAATAAAAACCTGAATTAACTTGAACTTATCTTAGGTACTCGAGTTTTTCAGAATTAGTTCAGAAGTACGTTCGTTAATCAGTATTCTTCTCAGCTGATAGAGTTGTAAGTACTGATAATGTCAAATGAGACTTGATGCGAAACGTTGGCTACCTACTCCACAGGTGTACAAGTATGAAATGCGGATTTTTTTTTCTTAAAAAAACAAGTTAAATTCGGAAAAAAGTGCTTTATTCAAAGTATGCTCCATCGCTTGTTATATATTTTTCCCATCTTTCGGGCAATTTGTGAATACCACGCCACTAAAAATCTTCCCCTTTTGCTGCGATCCATTCATCGAGCCATTTTTTCACATCTTTGTACGAACCAAAGCGCTGCTCAGCAAGTGCGTGATCCATCGATGCAAACAAATGGTAATCGGAAGGAGATAAATCTGGTGAGTAAGCCGCATGGGATAGAACTTTCCAGCTGAATGTTTCCAACGTGTCGCGAACTGGTTTTGCCGTATTTGATGGAGCATTGTCATGAAGAAAAATGATTTTATGTTGCCTCTTTCGGTATTATGGCCTTTTTTCAAGCAGCGAACGGTTCAAATCGGTCAATGTTGTTGGTAACGTTTAGTATTAACCGTTTCCCCAGGTTTTAACAGCTCATAATAGACCACGCCCCTCTGGTCCCACCAAACACAGAGCATTGTCTTTCTGCCAAAGCGATTCGGTCTTGCGGTCGATGTGGATGGTGATGGTGCGCCTGGGTTTACCCATGATTTTTTACGCTTGGGATTCTCAAAATACATCCACTTTTCATCCCCTGTAACTATACGATGCAAAAACGGCTTCCTTTTGTGCCGAGCGAGCAAAATGTCACACGTGTTTTTGCGCTTTTCCATTTGCCTGTCTTTCAACTCATGTGGTACCCATTTAGCGGTCTTCTGAATATTTCTCATCTCCCGTAGCCGATTGGAAACAGCTTGTTGACTAACGCCCAATTGCTCGGCGAGTTGTTTTTGTGTTTGCGAATTATCTTCGTCCAACAATGCTTGCAATTCCACATCTTCGTATTTTTTTGGCGGTTTTCCATGTTCCTTGTCTGCAACATCGAAGTCACCACTTTTGAAACGCCGAAACCGTCGTTCACACGTAACTTGCGATGGAACATGTTCACCATAAGCTTTTCGAAGCAATCGATATGATTCAACAGCAGTTTTCTGCAAATGAGAACGCGCGAATGCTCTTTGTTCGGTATAAATTTCGACATATTGAACACAACAACACAACACTATGCACACACTTTTCCAATTTATCACTCATGCGCGTCTGACACTTGTTGATGACACAACAAAATGGCGCAGTGTCAAATCTTTATAGCACAAACTGCATTGGTGCACCATCTGTTGTCTGGAATTCGCATTTAATACTTGTACACCTGGTAAATCAGAACAATACTCAAAACATCAACGGATATACTCTTGGACCTAGGAAAGCAATATTTGTTTTTGTTACTTGTTTCCTGTAAAGAGTGTAGGATACGTCTTTACTTGCAACGCCGAGTTTTTTGTGATCTGTCGTTCACTATAACTTTATATAGAGCACAGATGGCACTTTGATGATCGACGCCAATATAAGTCTATTTATAAAGCTATAGTGAACGGCAGATCACAAAAAAACACTGGTATTTCAAGTAAAGACGTACCCTACACCCTTCACAGGAAACCAGTAACAAAAATATATGAAGACAGAAAAAGATCTGATCGGCCTAAAGCCACACGTTGAATGAATTCATTAAGGTCTGAATGAAACGGAAACTTAACGGTTTCTTAAATTGCCAGTGAATGAAATTCGTATCGAGCTAATTTCGGCTACCACTGTAGAGAGACCATTATTGTCTGCAAGTCTAAGAGAATAAGTAGCTGCCGGAAAACCCTAACAGATACAAGCGAAAGAGGTTGCAATGGACTAAAACACATATAAACGGCATGGTCAATGGAATAAAAAATTTTTGGCGGATGAATCGCAATTCCAAATTTTTGGCTGGAATACAATATTTGTGAGCCACTTAATTAACAAAAGAACTTTAGAAGTTTGAACCGTATCAACTAGTAAGCACGAAGGTGGTAGCGTTATGGTTTGGGGATGTTTTAGGGGCAGGAAGTTTAGTAAAAATAGATGAAAAATTAAATAAATACTTGGGAATCGTGCGAGAGGATGCCATGGCATCTGAGATAAGTATTATTGACAATAAATTTAAATTTCAATCAGATAACGAGTTTAAGCCCCCTTTAAATCTATGTCAAAGGTCAAGGAGAAAAAGAGAGAAAAACCAGTAGATCCAGTCTGTCAAGTAAGAACGTGTATTCTCGAAAAAATGTGTTGCGGGAACATTTTTTGCTATCAATGTATTTTTTAATAGGCTAAAAATGGCGGAATTACTTCAGTAAGTTATCCAATCGCCTCTTGCACCAGTAATCGCATGACATCTTCAAGGCATGCTGTCGTCGAGATTTTCTGCATATTCAGCAAATTTTCCGAATCTCGCGAGACAACAGAGTCAAAGTCCTCAGGGGTCTTTCCTCTGAGCTTTCTCGTTACAAGGGACCAAACGTTTTCAATAGGGTTGGCGTCCGGCCACTCTAGTATCTTATTGTGGGCCCAAGCTAGTTCGCGACGTGATTTTCTTAATTTTGTTGCTCCTTAACTTATAGTCAAGTTCAGGTCCCATGAAAATAAAGATACGATTCGTTTTTCGACTTTCGATGTCTTTGCCTACCCAGCCGCGTTTTGGAAAGTCGTCGACATTTTTCGTCTCGTTGAAATGATTTACCCGCTTCTTCATATACGATACCGACTTTTTAATATATTTAGAGGCCGCGAAATGTGTCATTTTAGGTCCCTTTGGATGAGAACAAAGAAAGGCTGTCTCGAACCGACACACAAACAAATGACTCATTTTGGATTTTACGTGATTTCGACGAAAGTTCGGAATCGACTGACATTTTTACTAAAATACGTCGTAGATAAAGGTTTCCTCTACCGATTTTTTATTGAATCGCATCTACCAAAAATGAATTATCGCGGGCACGTTCTTACTTGACAGACTGTATATTTTTCTGGCATCTTAATCTCTTTATCTTTTTTTTTTGAACTAGTATAGGATGAATTAGAACGAAATGTGAAAAATTCTTGCCCATCAAGCTCAGAGCAGCTTTTGAAAATACCTAAAAAATGAATAGTAAAAGTTGGACACCGAGTATTTTAATAAATTGATAAATAAGATGGCGAACATTTGTGAGGCGGCAATTAAAAATAAAGGTGGTCATTTTGACGCAAGTTAAATTTAATATAAATACTTTTTGATGGGTATATTTGTGACCGATTTTATTGATATCTAATTTTAAAAGTAGATATTTACTTTACGATAATAACAACCTTTGAAATTTTGTATTTTTAATTTTAATTAAAAATTTGTTGGCGTTTCCAAACTTTTCGTTGATATGTAGGTAGGTTCTATGATTTGTTTAATATTTCTAAAATTATAAAACCTCAGTTTGAAAATATATTTTTCAATACTATTTCCACTATTGTGCTTCAAAAATTTATTACAATTAAGAGAGAAATTATTTGGTATTACTAAATGTAAAAGTCATTTTTGTAACAAGCTTTGAAAGTAATTTCTTATTACGATTTAACTGTAAATCAATAAACATAAATGTAGGAAAGTGAAACAAAAATGTTCCAGAACCGACAGAACCAACGGGGAAACCTGGTGAATTACTGAAACTCAGTAGGACCTAGCTACGAATAAGGTACACCGACATAAAATGGGCCTGTAAAATGGAGATCAGAACTGCAGCTTATACAATAAGAAGACAAAAATAGCTGATCATATTTTAGTCGAGTTATAAGACTTAAGACTATAGAAACCGAGGTCTTTTTGGACAACCAAAAATGGTTTCACAAGAATACATCAGTAGACAAGAAATAAGAGAAACTACAATAAGCCCTGTGCACTTGCGCTATTTCCGAAGATTTAATTTAGACGGCTATCGAGAAGTAAAAGGTGTCCCAAAATTCACGCAAGATTTGAATTTGAAGCCATTTGTATGGTAAAGTGTTGCCAACAAAACAAAAAACACAGCGTGACAGCGTTATTAAAAATGGAGCGCTACACGAGAGAATAACGTGTTTTCATTGTTGAGCAATATTTTAAAAATAATGAAAGTTTGGCAGCTACAGTTCGAAATTTTCGTACAAAATATGGTCGGAATAGTGATTTAACCTCATCAACTGTGAAGAGATTAATTGAAAAAATCAGGGAAACTAGATCAATGAGTAATCTTAAATACTCTGGCCGTCCTTCAACAAGTCGTTCAACACAAAACATTGAAGCAGTTCGTGAGAGTGTGAATTGGACATTTCGAGAAGCTCTCTACAGCGTACTCTCACGAAAAATTTGCATTTTCATGCTTACTGAAGCCTACTGACCACGCACAACGAAGAGAGTTCGTTGAATGGATTATGGAACAAGAACAAGTAGTTACTGATTTTTCGAAGAAAATCATCTTCAGCGATGAGGCTCATTTCCATCTTGATGGCTTCGTTAATCGACAAAATTGTCGCATTTGGGGTTCAGACAATCCACACGTGACTGTTGCGAAACAAATGCATCCACAACGTGTCACTGTTTGGTTCGGATTTTGGGCTGGAGGCATGATCGGACCATTCTTCTTCGAAAATGCGATTGGCCAGGCAATAACAGTTAATGGTGATCGTTACAGCGATATGACAATCCAGTTTTTTGTGCCTAAATTTCAAGATATATTTGTGAACGACATGTGGTTTCAATAAAACGGTGCCACATGCCATACAGCCCGAGAAACAATTCAATTACTGCTTGAGTCATTTCCTGGTAGTGTAATATCTCGTTTTGGTGATCAAAATTGGCCGCCCAGATCATGCGATTTAACGCCGTTGGACTTTTTTCTTTGGGGTTTTCTAAAGTCTAAGGTTTATGCTAACAAGCCCACGATCACCCACGACTTCAAGGAGGAAATTAAGCGCTGTATCAACGAAATTCAGCCACATTTATGCAAAACGGTCATAGAAAATTTCGACAAAAGAGTGCGTATGTGCCAACAAAGCCAGTTTTCCATACTGTGTACTTTATGAATCAATAAAAAAATTAGAATTTTTAATTAAAAACCTGTGTTTTCTATCAAAATTACTTCTTGTGTGAATTTTGGGACACCCTTTACAAAAAAATCGACTTAAAAACATTAGTTAGCGGTTATAGAAAATCTCTTAATAGAATTTAGGGTATAAATGAAATGAGATCTTGCGAAATCTCCCCGTGATTTTCTAACGAGCTTTTCGAATGATCCATTAACTTGTCTTTGTTAAATAATTGTACTGAATATGTGCCGTTTGTTGCGTCCGTTGACCATTTCAATTTGGTTAATGATCAACTTGACAGAATCGAATCATCCAATCCGGCAGGTTAATACGATTGCAATTTTGTTTCAGTTTTATGAAAATAGCAGTTTGGAAAATAATAATTCGTTTAAAAAGGATTTTTTTTCTGATACATTGAAATTCCTAATAAATAATCGGTAAATAAAACAGAGTGAAGGAATACGGCATATTTTATTAATTATAACGAAGAGATGCACAATTTGCAAATATTAAATAATCAATTAGTACATTCTTTTGGCTTCAGCTTTCAGAAAAAAAAATATTTTGAATTTTTAGGTTGCGGAGGAACGGAAAAGTATTTTATTTATTTACTTATTAAAATTTCTTCCATACTTCTCGGTTTTTGTTATTTTAACGAAATTTGTATTTTGTGTTTATACAAAATACGGTAAAATATATGCAGTGGCTTATCGGCTGAAGACAGCCAGTATGCTTTTTTCCTTGTATAAGTACGGGAAGTCCAAGAATAATGGACAACTCACCAAAATAGAATACGAGGCTGGTTTGAAAAGTCCGTGCAAAGTCCGAGAGATGGCACCACCGGCGCGTATCGAGGTCATGTTTAGTTAGTAGCATCTCTTGAATGAACGCACACCAAGTTTCAGCCATATTGGTCTATTTCTTTGTGTTTGGCATTCGTGTGAATCAAGGAAGTCGAGTGATTTTCAAGAAATGGACGAAAAAGGATTTCGTGTGGTGATTAAACATTACTTTATGAAAGGCAAAACGCCTCAGGAGACTAAAGAGAAGCTTGATAAATATTATGGTGACTCTGCACCTTCGATTAGAACAGTTTATAAGTGGTTTCAAAATTTTCGGTCTGGCCATATGGGCACAACTGACGCTGAACATTCTGGACCGCCTGTGGAGGTTACGACTCCAGAAATCATTGATCAAATCCATGATATGGTGATGGATGACAGAAGAGTTAAGGTGCGTGAGATTGCTAGTGCTGTGGGCATCTCGACTGAACGGGTACATAATATTTTGCATAAACATTTGGACATGAGAAAGCTATCCGCAAGATGGGTGCCGCGATTGCTCACGCTTGACCAAAAACGGAATCGTGTGAAGTGTTGCAAGGATGGTTTGCAGCTGTTCCATAAGAATCCGGAGGACTTTAAGCGTCGTTTCGTCACTGTGGATGAAACATGGATACATTACTATACTCCTGACACCAAACAACAATCTAAACAATGGGTTATCAAGGGGGAATCTGCACCAAAAAAGGCGAAGACCATTCCTTCGGCCGGAAAGGTTATGGCGACTGTCTTTTGGTATTCGCAAGGGATAATCCTCATCGACTATCTGGAAAAGGGTTTTAAAACTATTACAGGTGAATATTATTCATCGTCATTGGACCGTTTGAAAACCGAGCTGCAAGAAAAACGCCCGCGATTGGCCCACAAGAAAGTCCTTTTCCATCACGACAACGCACCAGCACACACCTCAGCACTTGTGGTCGCAAAATTAATGGAAATAGGATTCCAACTCGTTTCACATCCCCCTATTCTCCAGACTTGGCTTCCTCGGACTACTATTTGTTCCCCAATTTGAAGAAATGGCTGGCGGGACAAAGATTTTATTCAAACGAGGAGGTGATTGCAGACACTAATGGATATGTTGCAGACTTGGACAAATCCTATTATTCGGAAGGGATCAACAAACTAGAACATCGTTGGGCGAAGTGTATAAGCCTAAAAGGAGACTATGTCAAAAATAAAAAAGGTTTACCCCAAACACATAAGTAGTTTTTATTTTTGCACGGACTTTTCAAACCAGCCTCGTATGTTATCCTAGGTCAACATAACAAAAATCCATCCTCAAAAGATATTGGTCCCCAACAAACCTCAGCATCATCTAACATGACCTAAGGTAGCTAGTAATCTCCATAGTGGAGCTGATAATATCCTAGTTCGATGATTGATAGTGGTTAGCAATCTTCTTAGACCTCTTGTACTTCTAATGCAAGGACAAAACTTATAATATAAGGGCTACCAGCCTTCATATTATAAGCAATTTTATATTTATTGATTTACAGTAGAACTCTGGTTATCCGAGGTAACGTGGGGGGGCACCCTCCTCGGATAACTGAAAACGCGGATAATCCGGATTTGTTTTTTATTCATTCAAAAAATTAACACCAATACTTTAAACCGATGCATTAGCGTTTTTAACATATAAATAGGTACATACATTATAAAACAGTGAGATGGGTATCTATGCGCTTCTGTTTCATATTGCATCTTTTTCTCGCTGCAATGTTTCTCCATCTATTAAGAATTGGGAATTGCCTACTAATCATTATTGCTTTCTGTTGTAAAATTGGACCTGACAGAGGCATACCTTTTGATCTCTGTTGGTTAAACCACATGAATAAAGCTTCGTTAACCTTTTCATAGTCGCCGGTTTTCATTGATTTTCTTCCTGAGGACGAGGAGGCTTGATTTATACACCACTCTTGTATTTTTGTGAGGTTTCTTTTCCAATCTCCAACTGTTACCTCACCTACTTCATAATCTCGTGCAACAGCTTTAAATGTCTCTCCTGCTTCAATTCTTTTGATGGCTTTTCATTTTTCTTCAATAGGAACGACGATTCTTTTACGCTTGCTCCATTATAATACGACAAACAAAAATTCAAACAAAGCAGTCCGTATTAATTGCACTTAACTACCAGAACTCCAACCAAATAAATTATGTGAGTATACTCGTTCTTCTCCTTAGTAAACGCTATAACGCACTGCATTCACGCAAATTTACATGCTGAAAGAGTCCAAAAACATAAATAGGGGAATCCCTCACACGGGCCAGGGGGATTCCCCGAAGGCCCCGACGATTTTAAATGGAGATATGTACATACATATTTTAGAAGCTCGGTTAATACGCAGCATAGACGCGCGTACCTCGGATAATCAGGTTCTTAGATTGGCTCGCTTAATCCGGAGCTCGGATAATCGCGACTCGGTTCATCGGGGTTCTACTGTATATTCTAATTTAAATTTATTTTAACCATTTTAAGATAATTTATATTATGTCTTTCTAGTTATTTTTAATATTCCGTACGGAACACTTATAAGATCACTTCCGTGTCTATCCGTCTGTCCGTCTATCACACCCGTTTTTCTCCGAAAATAGTTGACATAGAAAGTTGAAATTTGGTACTAATATAGGAATTGATGGCCCCATCAAAGCTATGTACTTTAAGAAGTTAAATTTTGACTTAAGGGGTTCGTTTTGGGGGGTGAAATCGGAAGTGAAAAAAATTTTTTTACTAGGTCATCGAGTGGGGTCTCAAATGAAAGTTTGTAAAAACACGAGTTCAAAAATATATATAATGTAATACTTGCGCACACTTTTCTTTATATTATTTTTAAAAAATCGCAAATAATCGCAGTCCCCCCATTTATCTCGAAAAGTACTGACCAAAAAATTTTGAAAAAATTCTGGAATATTCTCCACGGGGTATAGATTGAACGAAAATAAACACGAGTGCATTACCTTTAATAATTTATCTGGTATATAGGGTCATCAGTTTTCAGTAAAGATCGAAAACAGACTTTGTTAAAAACTCATTTGGGGTGTGTTTTGTAAAGTCACTGATCATTTTATAGCTCCGTAAGAAAAATTTTTATCTTAAAAGCATCAACGTATGGAACGCTAACTACGAAACTATTTATATTTTCCTAAATTGTAAATAAAACATATTTTTTTTCTAAAATGTGTACTCTCCATAGGCTTCTAGATTTTAGAAGATATTTAAATCACACTGATAGAGTCACATTTCAAAACATATTTATTAGAGTGGTCAGCAATTTTTTTTTCAAATTCGTCTTTAATATTGTTAATATATTACAGGCTTCATGTATGCCTATATACCCTAAGGGACATGTCAGTATGCTACAAATAAGTTTTTTTTTTTCAACACCCTGAGACCAGAGTGTACTTTTATGAAAGTTTTTGGTGCACTGAATCCAAATCTCTCAGAATTGCTCCACCACATCAGGTTTTCGAGATATCCTAACCTAAATATGTAAAAAACACTGTTTTTCGCTATATTCAGGATTACATTACACCCCGAATTAATTTTTCTCCACACCACTCGTTGCGGCATCTGAAAGTACTACTCTTCCCCTTCAAAATGCATTTTGAATTTTCCAGATATTTTATTTCTTGAAATTAATTAGTTTGGCGTTTTCGTTACAACCATATCCAAAAAAAAGTTGATTCGGCAGATGAAAGTAGTATAATTATATGATTTTTGGGACGCTGAATCCGAATTCGTTGTCATTCGAGTCATGGTTTGTTCCTAACCTTAAGAAATTTCAAATGATGACGATATGATGAGTCTAAATTACTATCGATAAAAAATTTTTCGAACAAAAGTTGCGTTAAAAATTATCGAAGTTAACCTTAAAATGACCTTCAAAATGCTCTTCCAAAGTCATCGCAATTATATCATTTTATTGCCCTTTCAAAACCCTTTAACTTTGGTCTGAAACTTTTTTACTAATAATTGATATAAAAAAATTAAGAACCTGAATGTAGCAAAAACCGTGCTTTTTTCATTTTTAGGTTAGGATATCTCGAAAACCTGATGTGATGGAGCAATTCTGAGGTCAGATTTGAATTGAGTGCGCCAAAAACCTAAGGAATTTCGTTCAATTTTATCGGCCTGTGTAATCTGTTTTCGTTTGCAAATGGAGTGTCAGACCCATTTTCGTACACGGCCATACATACCGACTCCTGCAAACCTCCGAATTAGTATTTTGTGGTCGTTCTTGTCAAGCGCCTTATTAAAGTTGATATTATGAAATTTACCTTAAATCTACTGCACTACATATCACTTCAGGATAGCACTACCAATTTGCAGCTAAAAATCATAATGTTAATTTAAAATTATTTCATTGTATATAACATATCATTAGATACAATTGAGCACAAATGTAAATTTTACTTACTGTTTACAAAATTGTAATAATTGTGAAATTTTTCACTTTTCTAGAAATGTTCCAGATACCAACAACTCAAACATAAAACGCAATAACTGAACTAAAGTAAATTGACAGTTTTTTAGAACATATGAAGGTGGATCCTTCTCTCTTCCTTCTTTGTATATGCATCTTCAACCGTCCCTTTTCCATTTTATCATTGGGTTCAAAATCCAGTCAATTATATTATTTACTTTACATACTTGTGTATTGTTGACGCTTTTGTCTCTATCTAATTAAATCTTTCCCGCACTATTTTTTTTTCTTGTTTTTGGTATTGTTTATTTTTGATGTTTTAGGTGGGGTTTCCGCTGTGTAAGTTAGCACAGATCTAATTGTGATATTGTAGATCACACAACACTTTACAGGACACGTCATCAATGTAAGATAAAAATTCTTGCTTCTTTCTACAATCTATATGAACAAAAGTTAAAAAAATGAATCTAAATTTACAAGTATCCTTATAAGAGTATTGTAGTTACAGATTATGTATCTATATGTTATAATTTTTTTTTATGGGTCTAGCACACGTGCTGCAGGGAAGTCCCTAAAGCGCTCCAGGAGCGGCCTGTGTGCGGAAAAAAGCGATTCACGTTGTTCTTGAATCGCTGTAAATTGTACTCGCTGGGAAACACAGCGCTGGGCAAATTATTCCAAAGGGATGATGTTCTCCATATAAAAGACTGCTTGAAAAGCGTTGTACGCGGAGTAACAAGCTGAACCTCATACGGATGTGAAGCACCAGCGCGACGTGTAGTTCTAACATGCACCGCTTTGGGAGGAATTAAGCGGGCTAAATCCTTCAAACACTTTCCATGAAAATACTTGTAGAATAGACTCAAGTCGCCAACCGTTCTTCGATGTTCCAGCGAATCAAGGTCGCCGGTCAGTTCCGGGTCTCCAATCAGACGAACAGCTCTTCTCTGAACAGAATCCAACAAATGCAGTGTATGTTTGGGAACGGAGCCCCAAACATGGGAGCAGTATTCCATAATTGGTCGAATTTGAGCTTTGTAAAGAATTACCAGTTATTGCACTAATTTAATTATAAACACGTAGTTTGTGCTTTTCCGGAATTATTCACTGTCCTAATCTCGAGAAGTGAAGATCTCTAAAGATGCCTTATGCAATCATAGTTGAAACGCCAAAATGTTAATTCAACATGACTTAATATCGTGACTTCTTAACAGTTAAAGTGCAAATAAAATCTCTCTTAAAGTAATGAGAACTACTACGAATTTAAACTTTTTCGTAGACGCTGTAACAAAGAAAATAAAATTATTTAAAAATTCCCCCAAGTAAAATCCAACAGCAGCAGACACACTAACGAGCTTTCACACTATTATAACAAAGTTTCTTAAAAGTTAGGCCAGTTAGGACGTCCTCATTAATTACAAATGTACGTCTTTGGCTCACTCAGTTGGTCTCTCAAGCCCGGCCAAGAAAAATTGGGATCTCGAGTTGCTTGTTGGAAATTAAGTTAATTTCGGGGGGAAATTTAATGGTTTTACTAAATTAATCTTGTGATTTGTGAAATGACGCCTCTTTTTAATTAGACTCTTTAAGTATCTAGTTAAAATTTGACGGTGCCAAATAAAATACTTAGTAGTTTAAATGAAGCTTTTTAACGGAGACTCTCTTAAAGTTCTTGTGCTAGGTTAGATTATTTAATAGAGAATATGGCAGAGAACCTACAGAATTTAGAAAACGAATAATTTTCCTCCACTTTTAATATATTGAATAAAAATATTTCAACAACTTTTAATTCACTACCGTCAGTCGGTCGGGGGTTATCGTAAAGTCCGTCCATACATATAGTGAAGTGACTAAATTTAATCCTTAAAGGGTAAAAACCATTAACCATAAATAGATAATGAAATAAAATTTTACGGTTTTTTTTGGGCACTTCAGAGATGATATTTGTTCGTTTTACCTGCTTGTGAACAACAAAGGTGGATCTTAAATAATTACACAGGTCTGCAACAAAAATGCTGTCTGGATGTTTTCAACTGATTTCTATGTATGTTCTGAAAACTAAAAAAATACTCAAAAAATTCCAGAACGTCAGGTTATTTTGCAAAATTTTATTATAAAAAAGGGTTTTTTTGGGCTAACTTGAAGTCATAAATAAATAGGTACAATTTTATTTTGATTACTGTTTTAAATGTATACAGGCCATAACTATCATTACTTTCTAAATAAAAAACGCCCTGTGTGAGCTAAATTAACAAACATAAACGTTGTAACCAGAACGTGCGCGCTGCGATAGTGTAGAAAGTGGCGCGGTACAATTACGTGTTAACTCGTCACTGTTTTATAGATCTTGGTTCAATATAGTGCAATGTCATCTGTGCGGAAGTGTGTGAATTCGTCTGACAGTTTCTGTTATATTTGTGACGAATATATGGTATTAAAACAACAACTTAATATTACGGACTTTGTAAAAAAAGTATACTTCACGTATTTTGGCTTAAAACTTGGAGATCAGGATAAAGTTTGGGCACCTCATAAAGTCTGCAAACGATGTATTGAAGACCTTCGAAATTGGTTTAAGGGCAAGAAAAAAGCTTTCCGATATGCGATTCCTATGGTATGGCGCGAGCAAAAGAACCATAGTGATGATTGTTACTTTTGTTCGTGTAATGTGAAAGGGTATAATAAAAAAAGGAAGCAGTCCATTTCATACCCCAATCTGCAATCAGCTATTCGTCCCATCCCTCATGGGATCGAAATACCAGTGCCCAAGGCCCCTGCTACCTTGGAAGAGATTCCAAGTTCTGACGAAGATGGTGGTGTACCTGAATCCGATGACAAGTCAAGTTTTCAATTTGAAGATGACAGCAGTCCGAAATTGTTTTCCCAGGGCGAGCTAAATGATTTGGTAAGAGACTTGAATCTTCCCAAAAACGCTGCTGAGTTGCTTGGATCAAGGCTCAAAAGCAGGAACTTACTTTTGCCGGGAGTGTCTTCCTCCTGGTTTAGATATCGTGAGAAGCAGTTCACTTCCTACTTTGCCCAAGAGGACGAGTTGGTTTATTGTACCAATATTGAAGGTTTGATGGATACATTTAAGATCTCATACGACCCAGCACAGTGGCGTATTTTCATAGATTCTTCAAAAAGAAGCCTTAAAGCAGTTCTGCTTCACAATGGCGGTTTCTATGCTTCCATTCCTGTCGGTCATTCTGTACACTTCAAAGAAACCTACAAGAACTTGGAATTGGTTCTTTGCAAATTAAAATATAAAGACCTCGGTTGGCAAGTGTGCGGTGATTTAAAAATCTTGTCCATGTTGCTCGGGCAACAATCTGGGTTTACCAAATTCCCTTGCTTTTTGTGTCTATGGGATAGTAGAGACCGAGCAAACCACTGGACAAAAAAGTGTTGGCCTCCGAGGGAGCTTAAAGTTGACGAAAAGAACGTCCTGCATGAAACTTTGGTGCCTCCTCATAAAGTTCTTCTACCACCGCTTCACATAAAGCTGGGACTGATGAAGCAATTTGTAAAGTCACTTCCAAGAGATGGAAATTGCTTCAAATACTTAATATCAAAGTTTCCAGGCCTCTCGGAGGCAAAGTTGAAGGAAGGTGTTTTCGTTGGACCAGATATTAGACGGCTTATGGCTGATCCATAATTCATCACAACCATGACGGATCCTCAAAGAGAAGGGTGGATTGCCTTTAAAGAGGTCATAGAGAAATTTTTAGGCAATAACAAAGACCCTAACTACAAACAAATCGTCAAAAGAATGTTAAAAGCATTTCAAGCTTTAGGTTGCCTAATGAGTTTAAAAGTACATTTTCTTCATTCCCACCTCGACTACTTTCCAGAAAATTTAGGAGATCTGAGTGAAGAGCAAGGTGAACGATTTCACCAAGATATTAAAGAGATGGTAAAAAGATACCAGGGAAGATGGAGCGTCTCAATGATGGCAGACTACTATTGGACGCTTCAGAGAGACCTTTCAGATGTTTCCTACAAGCGAAACTGTACCAAAAGGAGTCTCACTGGGAAAAAGAAATGTGTTTAGTGCTTACTAATGAATGTATTTTAGATAAAAGTTTTGTTACGCAATTATAAATTAAAAAAAAATTTTTTAGTCTTTTATCTTTTATTTTAAGATGATAACTTGTTTAACATAGATACCTACATTGTCAGAAAACGTGACGTTCTATGACAAAATGAAAGTCATTTTCGGATTCAGTACACCCAAAAACATAAGAATTACGCAAAAAAACCAAAACAGCTCTTGATTTTTTTTTGCAGACTTGTGTAATTAAATTCTAAGCAAAGTACGGACCTGTTCAATCATATTTGAATTTTACAGCTTGCACTAATAGGAATCAGTTAGTCACTTCACTATATGTATGGATGGACTTTAACAACAGATCGACAGAGAGACAGACTGACCGGAATGAGAAACTATGTTTTTCGTAATTTAGAAATCCTGAAACGTGAAAAAACCGTAAAAATCTCTCAGAGGGATTTTTTTCAGAAATACCTCACTTTCCTTTAGCAATAGAAGTAAAACACACAAATTTTCAATTGATTATTGTTCAAAACTACTACCTAGCAAAAACTGCAAGTTTTATCATCTGACGTAACATAACAGAACAATTGGAATATTTGTTATGGTACATTAATGCAACTCAACAGAATTATTTGTTGTTTGTTTAACTTTGCGCTCTCAAAACACGCGAAACGCAAGCAACTTGACTCTAAAGTTGTCTAAAATTTGAAAAAATAACTCGAAAACAATCTACTCAGTAACGATGATTGACTACGACTGTAATCAATCATCGCTCCTGAACATGGTTAGCGAAACGCGCGTCGAGTACAAAAATAAAGTGTTTTGGTGTAGTGGTGAAATATATTGAGTAATATCATTGTGCCAAAAATTCCACATCCCCAACAGAGTCGAAAACAATCGTTAAAATTAACAGAAACACCGTTCCCTGAGATTCAGCCTTAATTTTTTTTTTTAATTGAACTCCTTTACGTCGGATGGAGAGATGATTATACTTTTCTAATAAGCTAATTTAGGACTTATCGAGTGAAGAAACTTCATTGTTAGTTTTTTGATGAAAAAAAAAACTAGCAATAATTTCATCAATATTTTCAAAATCGTTTATAATCGTTTAGATAGGGGTTTCTAAAAAATTTGACATGGTAGGGCAATTCTAAGGCCCAATTCATTTTTAACAGGTCAATAACTTCCAGAAATTATACTATTTCTTAATGTTGCAGAAAACGTTCGTACAGCAATTTTAACCAGGCAAACATGTCGGAAAATGAGTAATATTGTTTATCCTGCTGTAATAAATCGTAATAAAAATAATGCTCTATTTACGTTGTATAATGTTGTAAAAAAAAATAAAATACTAATACTTATACTGTAAAGGTTGGTACAGACCTGAACATTGAGTCGAACGACGAACAGAACACCAAGCAATACGGCAAACGGAACACCAGTTTGGACGGGATCAAGAACGCGTATATAAACAGATTTGCAAATCCTACCCATTCGCGTTGATGCACGCGGTCGAACCATCAGTTGTCAGTTTTTTTTGTATACATCAGAGTGAAAGAGCGCGAATGTGTTGGGATGGGACTACAAAAAAATGGTGAACGTGCGGAGAACGTAATATTTATTCCTGTACCGCTGAAGCTTCCATAGTTGTTTGCAAGAAATTAGGAACAGTACAAACCTGTTTCGTTCGTTGTTCAGTTCCGCGATATAAATGTCCATCCTCCGTTGGTTTGTTGTGCTGTTTGTCGTTCTGTGCAATGTTCAGATCTGTATAAAGCTTTCGATTATGTACTAGGAATATTTGGAAAGTGAACCAAGTATATTCACTGTTTCTAGAAAACCCACCTCCCACCGAATGAGACGTGCATGACTCTGAAACATATATAAGGAGTATAGATCCCATTAAAAATGTAGTTTGGAGAAGATATCCATAAATCAACACTACTTCGCGTACAAACAAAAATTCCTAAAATCTGGAATATCATGTAGTAATAAAATATTTTGTGAAATCAAAAGAGGCTTACAGACTACTTATAAGAAATATGCACCATGCCGCGCTGCTAAACACTGAACATGCCTCTTTCAATAAGGACTAAAGTCAACTAAGATGATGAACACCATGGTCCGTGACACATAATACTAATGAAGAACATATTACTAAAATAAAACAATTACTCAAGATAGTAGATTTCTTATAAGGCACAGACAAGACGAAATGGAAATTAGTAACGAACGGACTGATGAAACTTCACGTAATCAATTATAGGAGGGTGGATTAAAAAGTCTTATAAACAACAAGGTAAATAACATTTTTTGCAAAAAAAAAAGTTCTTATCTCAATATAATCCCCACTGGGTCCAGCGAGATTTCAATATTTTTGATTCCCTCAAAAAAAAAAAAAAAAATTGAATTGTGCATAATACTCGGTTATAGCACAGTTAACCTCTTCATTCCACAAAAATTTCTTTCCTTCAAGTCAATTTTTGAGGTTAGGAACCCAAAAGAAAGTCACTTGGGGCGAAATCTGGGGAATAGGGTGGGTAGGGAACTATTTCAAAGTCCAGCTCATACAGCTTTGCCATTACAGTGGCCGATGTGTAAACAGATGCATTGTTATGGTGAAGAAGCACTTCTTGCGTGCTAATTTTGATCGCTTCTATTTCAAACCACAATGCAAACGCTACGTAATAAGAGCCAGTCACTATTTCACAATTTTCCAAATAATCAATCATGTTGTTACCGTGTGAGTCCCAAAAACAATTGCCATTCCAGCCGTTAAAAGAGTTTTCGCTTTTTTTGGTGCACTTTCACCGTCGCTAACCCACTGTTGTGACTGTTATGTTGTCTTCAGGGTGTAATAATGGATCCACCTTTCGTCACAAAATAATCTTAGAAGTCCTTCGGAATACTCTGTAACTTTTCGAAATACAATTTTTTAAAAGCTCCTTCGTCGTGTGTTTTGGTCTGGAATCAACAACACGTCTTAACTTTTTTATTTTTAGAACATCATGCAGTTTAATATGCACCCATACATATGAGATGCCTACCATCTCAGCAATCTCACGAAGTTTATTGCTTCCATTACGATACCATCAATTTTATCGACGATTTCTTCAGAAGAAACCTAAATCAGGCGTCCTGAATGTGCAGCATCTGCAGTGCTCGTACGCCCACGTTTAAACTCATTTATCCAGTAATAAATGATTTTGCATGCTGGAACAAGTCCCCATAAACTAAACGTCATTTTAGTTTTTACCTAGGCCGCAATACATTTTTTAAAATAAAAATGTTTTGTGTGTAACACCGATCACTTACAATAGCTCCCAACCCACAACTGTGCATTGCATCTGTTTGAAACTTTTAAACACTATCGTTACAACAATCGTGCTTACCAACTGTCAAGGCGCTTTACAAACTTTCTCGCCATTTCATAGCAATTTACCAGACTTATCAATTCACCTCGTACATAAGTAAAGTGAGTGTATAATAGGTACCAAAAATGTAGACAACGTTTGACTGCAACAGCCTTGTGGCATGTTGTCACGAGTTTCTTCTCTTATACTGGAACAATTCGAATCTAATTTGTCCTCGTAATATAACCTCTGACTAAACTTGGATTTACCAGTATTATTCTAAATCAAACCAAGAATCAATGAAATAAACTATCCTGCCAATTCAAGGTCAAGGTTAATGGCAGCGAAACTTGTGGCCAGCTTTTTCTAAGAGACAAAACGAATTAATCCTATTGACTCCCTTCTAAAGAATATTTGAATTCCAGAGAATTATTATGCTGAATTAATTAGAAGAGTTTGCGAAACTGTAGTGGAAAAACGCCGTGAGAAAGTGTCAGCTGCGGTGTTTGGCATATCTTCGACAATGCTCCCATTCATCCAGCACAAGTTGTGAAACGTGCTATTGGTGAAGTTAGATTGGAAGAAAATCATCGCTTACCCCACAGTTCTGATCTAATACCCAGCGACTATTGTCTATTTGGAAATTTGAAAAATACTTGAGAGGTTACAGATACAGGAATAAAGTAGAATTAGCCATGCCAAACATTTCGTAGGCAAATGAAGAAGTTAACCAATTTTTTTAAATAATGGAAATATTAAATAAAAGACTTAGGAAGTGCATTCAGACAGATAAGGACTGTATGTAAAAATATCGTTGTTAATTTTTTTTCATACATTTTTGTGTGTTAGGCTCACATTCTGCCAGAATGTATGCCTGCCTTTGTATTTCTTTCGTGACAGATTACTCGCCTTCTAGGTTTAAATTTTGACAGCTAGGGGTCGCATGATTATTTGAAATTCAAAACGGTTCCATAAATAAAGCCAAAATCGTGCACTTTCACATAAGTTGAGTTGATAGGATAGAGATATTTCAAGGTCAAATTCTTTTTCAGCAGGTCAAAATGTTTTGGGACTTACTTTTTGTTAATGCTACCTAAACCATGGCAATAAACAGGTAACATACGTTTTAAATAAAAACATATATTTTAATATAAATATTAAATAACAAAATTTATATTTATCAGGTTAGCATTCGCAGTACTCTATTTGATAAACACATACATACAAATAAATGTTAATATTCCCGACCATATAGCGACATAAAATTAAATTTAGGGAATTTGTTTTCTATTTAAATTAAGTCTCGTTTGTTTAGCTGGCAGTTTTAAACGTGACAATAAATTTTAATGATTTTATTTACAGAAACTAAACAAAATTTACATTTTCATTTTTGGAAAATTAATTCGAAATAGCGATGGGCCTTAAAATGCTCTAAGGGACATTTATGAATAATAGAAATAACTTTTATTAGGCAGATAAATATACAACGGTTTATGGAACGAAGGCCATCAGTAACTTTAACTCCTATAGATCAATAAACCAGGATATGCTAGGCACCGCAATAACGACAGCAGAGAAAAATTAAGGACAACGCCCTCTAATATGTAATTGCTAAAACTTATAATCCAAGAGAAAATTCCTATGGACGAGACACGCAAGATACTGTACTGTTATCACTATATTGCTGGTCCTGCTACAGATAGCCTAAATTAGTAGATATATATATATATATATATATATATATATATATATATATATATATATATATATATATATATTTATATATATATATATATATATATATATATATATATATATATATATATATATGTGTATATATATATATATATATATATATATATATATATATATATATATATATATATATATATATCGATGTATTTATATATATATATATATATATATATATATATATATATATATATATATATATATATATACACATATATATATATATATATATATATATATATATATATATATAAATATATATATATATATATATATATATATATATATATATATATATATATATATATATTCTACTAATTTAGGCTATCTGTAGCAGGACCAGCAATATAGTGATAACAGTACAGTATCTTGCGATGTATTTATATATATATATATATATATATATATATATACACATATATATATATATATATATATATATATATATATATATATATATATATATATATATATACTACCACTATTCAAAAATCTTGGTTAAAAGTTATTGATTTTGAGGACTATAATGACAGTGAAGATGATACTCCATTAAATGAGTTAGCTTTGAAATTGAGAAGCCATGGAGAAATGTCTTGTTCAAATTTTGACAGCGAGATAGAAGAAAAAGAAAAAAGTTTATTTGAATTAATGCAAAAATTAAAAGGTTGCGAAAATGTGACAAGAGAAGATGTTGTTGAATGGATTACAGCAGATGATTTAGAAGAAGAACTGAGTATTGAAGAAATAACGAATGCCTTTCAGGAAACCGAAAAATCACATGACGATGAATAGATGGAGAAACATTGCAGCGAGAAAAAGAAGATGCAATATGAAACAGAAGCGTATAAATACCTATTTCACTGTTTTATAATGTATGTACCTATTTATATGTTAAAAACGTTAATACATCGGTTTAAAGTATTGGTGTTTATTTTTTTCTATATGCACTTTTTATTTCATCAGTTAATGTAAATATCGAACGTCAATTGACTTACTACTTCTGAGTATTTCAGTGAATACACGAACTGTAATTCTTTGATGTTTCCCTTTGCCTAAATTTGTGTCTTTGGAACTAAACTTTTCGAACCAACATTTTGTCTTCCTTTCACTTATAGTTCCTTTCACCAAACGCAGTATCGCTGTTACGCGTTGCCTTGGCTGTGGTATGATTGCAAGTAAAAAGTTAGAGAAATGGGTGCTCATAAAAATCACAGGAAGAGTCATGAAGATAAGTTTGAAAATCTGCTGTTCTTTGTTATAAAGCTCGAAAAAAGAATGATTTTTAAACACGCTCATAGCTTGTGATATAAAGTCGATCTTGCACGTTTACTGGCAACGTTCTGCATTCTGGTTGGATGCGAATAGGGCTACCAAATACATGTCAAAACAAAATCTCGTCTCAAATAAATTATAGTATCTGAATGCTGGTTTAATAAAGGTATTGTGCACTATACTTTTGCTAAACAAAATGAAACAATGAATTCTGACAAATACTAATCAGAAACTTCAGGCAAAGTAGAACTAACAATAAACCTAACAAAGACCATAATCTTAACCTAAGGAACAGCACCAATAACTGTCGGGGATAATTGATAAGTATGTATATCTCGGATATAATATAAAACTTTGGATCTTTCATCACATTGACGATCAAATCAGCAAATAAACTTCGAACAACACAGCGCTCAATAGAAAGGCTTATGCTTGGTCTTAGTCTCCGAGACCATATTCGCATCGAAGTACGCCGACGAATAAAAGTGGAGGATGTTATAAAACAGACAGCAACGCTGAGATGGGATGGGGCAGGAGATGAATGGACGACATCAAAGAGGCAACAGGCACAAGATGGTGTTGGAGTTCAAGTGACCGAGATAAATGGAGGAAACACGGAGAGGCTTGTGTTCAGAAGTGGATTGTTGAAGGTTGCTGAAGAAGAGAAGAAAAAAAGGGATTAATCGAGTAATTGAAAATATGCTCTAAGATATGCGGTCTTAATAACGAACTTTGGACAAGAGACATCGCAAAATAAACTATTGGAGAATCTCTGAGTTGGTTACTAAAGTTCTACCTCACTTACCTTATTCTTCGGACATTTCACTTACTGATTATCATCATTATTTTTAAACATGCGTATGTAAAAGGTTTGATGGGGAGCAAGAAGATATAGCTTCCAATAAATCAAGTTTCAGTATTCTGAGAGTCAAGCAGTTTAAAAGTCATATTGTGAAAGTCAATAGAACGAACTGAGAAGTGATTTAAAGGCACCATGAAAAAATTTTCCTTAACTTACATAGAGAGGTTCAAAGTTTTGAATGACAATTTGGTTTAGATGATCCTTATAATATAAAAAACTTGGATTTATCGTTAAAAAAGTTTCAGGCATATAAATCGATAGCGATATATTCTTGACGTACTATAAAACTTTACATAATTTTAAATAATGCTAGTTATTTTTTAGAATGAATATAGCTTTCGCATACTTAGATAATTATTATCTTTCGAACTGCGTGAAGAAAATTTGCATGTTTTGTTTCGTTTATTTTTTTAATATACTTTAAACTATGCATGCGATACGACCATATTTTATACATATCTAATCAAAAATAATCTTTCCTGTTTTCTCTATCATTGACTTCCTATAAAAATATTATTATGTGTGGAATTTACAACGTTTCATGATAAAATTTATCCTTTTACAAAATAAGGCACAGTATTCAAAAAATCTTAAACTATTTCCCTCAACTAGTACATTAGTACAGTACACCTTCACCGAGAAAGAATAAAACATAGCTATTCCTAACTATTTAAATCATTTATTACAATCATATATTCTCTCTCTATTTCGACATAATGTTTGCCACTTAAACATAGTATCTCATATTCCTTTCCTTTCATCGCCAGCTAAAGTCGGGAAAGAAAAGGAAGTCGCGAAGTAATACAGCGCGTAATCCAACACATAAACTTGGTTTTTGCGCAAGAACTGTTTCACAATGGTTGAACGATAAGATAGTCGGTCAACTTATGGGAAACAAATCACGAGTTCAATTTACGAACTCTAGGTCAAAATGTTGTGCACAATAAATTTTAGAATCACAGACTCATCTCCAGTTAACCTCATATTCTAGTAAATGCAATAACTGCCGATATCGATAAACAAATACCATATATCTTATGTCCTAGAATACAGTCTGTCAAGTAAGAACGTGACTGCTCGTATTCTTGAAAAAAAAAATGTGTTTCAAGAATATTTCTTGCCATCAATGTATTCTTTGGTATGCTAACAACGGCGCAGTTACCTTAGTAAGTTGTCCAATCGGCTCCTGCATCAATAATCGCCTGGTATATTCGAGGCATGTTGTCGAGAGATTTTCTACAATTTTTCAAATCTCGCGAGAGAACTGAGTCAAAGTCCTCAGGTCTTTCCTTTGAGCTTTCTCTTTACAAGGAACCAAACGTTTTCAATAGGGTCGGCGTCCGGTGATTGTGAGGGCTGCTCAAGTATCCTATTGTGGGTCCAAGCGAGCCGCTTCACGACGTAATTTTCACCCAGCAAAGGTTTTTTCAAGGTGCTTCGGAATTCGATATTAAAAGCACGAAGATGTTATCGAGTGGTGTCATGGGACCTATTCAAACCCGATTTTCTTAATTTTGCCGCTCTTTGACGCAGTATCAACTTCGGGTTCCGTGAAAAAAAAGACACGATTCGTTTTCCGACTTTCGGAGTGACTTTGCCTACCGAGCCACGTTTTGGCAAGTCGTCTCGTTAAAATGATTTACCCACTTCTTTACAAACGATATCGACTTTTTAATATATTTAGCCGCCGCGGAATATGTCATTTTAGACCCCTTTGGATGAGAACAAAGAAAGACTGCCTCAAACCGACTCCGCAAGTGACTCATTTTGAATTTTACGTGATTTCTACGAAAGTTCAGAATCGACTGACACTTTTACTAAGATGCGTCGTAGAAAAAGGTTCCCACTACCGATTTTCTTGTTGAATCGCTAGAATCGCATCTACCAAAAATTAATTATTGCGGACACGTTCTTACTTGGCAGACTGTAGCTCCTTTAAATATACAGTATTTAGAAAACTAGACTGATCAATTCCTATACTTTTTTTTTAAAAAAAGATAAATATGACGTATCTACATTGCATTGGACTAATACATTTAATTTAAATCCTATGGAAATTTGTTGTTATGATTTTGTTAGCCTCTGTTTCTAGGTTTAACACAGTATTTAACACAGTTTCTAGGTTAACACAGTGTCGCTCGGATATCGGCTACTCAGGCGAATATCCGCAGACAGCGGGAGGTCGTTCAACTTAACAAAGACCTGGAAGAAATCCTACCTTGGGCTGACAGTAACCAAGTGGAATTTAACGCTACAAAAACCCAGGCGGCAGTTTCTTCTAAAAAAGTTAACGTTGCTGAACCCGATATAGTCATGTCGGGGCACTCCATTCCCCTAGTATCGTCACTCAATTTGTTGGGTGTTAATTTGGGAGCAAATATATCCTGGCATGAACATGTTGCAGGCATAGCAAGGAGAGCTTCTCAAAAGTTGGGAATATTATTTCGAATGAGAAAACTTTACACTCAACAACAACTGTTAATTCTTTAGAAAGCTCAAATTCGACCAACTATGGAATACTGCTCCCATGTTTGGGGCTCCGCTCCCAAACACACACTTGTCGGATTCTGTTCAGACAAGGGAGGCTGTTCGCCTGATTGGAGACCCGGAACTGACCGGCAGCCTTAATTCGCTGGAACATCGAAGAACGGTTGGCCACTTGAGTCTGTTCTACAAGTATTTTCATGAAAAGTGTTAGAAGGATGTAGTCCGCTTAATTCCTCCCAGAGCGGTGAATGTTAGAAATACATGTCGCGCTAATACTTCACATTCGTATGAAGTTCAGCTTGTTACTCCGCGTACAACGCTTTTCAAGCAGTCTTTTATATGGAGAACATCATCCCTTTGAAATAATTTGCCCAGGGCTGTGTTTCCCACCAAGTACAATTTACAGCGATTCAAGAACGTGAATCTCTTTTTTCGCACACATGTCGCTCCTGGAGCGCTTTAGGGACTTCCCTGTAGCACGTGTGCTAGACCCATAAAAAAAAGCGCGACGCAATCTCGATATTTGTCAGGAACAACTTTAAAGTTAAGCTCTGTATGTCTTTATAGGGCATGTCAAGCTTATATTTTACAAAACATTTTAATGTGCTTTTGGATCATGTGCAAACCATCCTAAAAATAAATCATAATTTTAGGAGATTTAAATATTAATTTTAGAATGTACAGTTTAAATAACAGCTAAGCTAATTTAAGCGACTCCTATCGCTCGAAAATGACTGTCACTCGCAGACTTGTATTGACAATATATTTACTAATTTGGACAGTGATGATTATAAGATTGAAGTCGTTGATTTATGTTTGTCAGATCATTTTGACCAGATAATTTGCATCAATGAGACTGTTTTTTTTTCTAATTCTCCAATTAAGGTACGTAATTTAATTTAATTTATTAATGCTCTAAAAAGCACAAAATTTTTACATACCTAACAAAGATTCAAGTACTAGTCTCCTCTTAGTCCCTTCTACTTATCACTTTCCATATAAAAAGCAAATATTAACTCATTTAAACCAACTGATTGATTTAATGATGATTATTGTAGTATGGGAAACACACTCTAAGTCTTAAAAATTATTTATTGATGAATCAAATGGGCCCCAAGACTATAATGTGTATAAATCTGTTAAAGCTACGTACAGGCAGGAAAGTAACAAAGCAGAAAACTGCTGTTTATAAAGACTGAAGACGAAATATATTATAAAGTATATCTCATCCTATTCTTATAGTTAGATTACCATTCCATGGTATAAATGGAATATCATACCTGTTTCTAAAATCTTATTTACGTAATCGCACACGAGTTAAATTACCATCACTAAGTGTCAGTGATGTTTATAATTTCTTTTAGCGCTGCCGTTTCTCTTGGTAAATGCGTTCTATGTGCTGATAACACAGCCCCACAAAAAAAAAGTGGGATATACTTTTGATGCGATATATCAGATCCGTAGTATTTTTGCCCGCTGATCACGAATCTGACGTCAGAATATCGCCATCACATCTCAATTTTTTTCTAACCTCAAAAAATAGGTAAAAATTAGTAAAAATTAAGAAAAATATACTCCTAAAAAATTGATTCAAGCTTTTTCATGAATCCAAAGATGTATTAATATGTATTCGGACACGCTAAGCTAATATTCATCGGTTGGATTAAGCCATACAGTTCTGTTTTCTTTCTAACCTCAATAAATCAGACAGATATAGTGCTTCTCGAATGCAAAAACGAATTCAAATTAAAATTCAACCGATTCTTACCAAATTTGGTACACGGGGGTTTTTTTGGGTTGCTGATCATGAATCTGAGGTCGGATTTGCAAAATTCAAAATGGCGGATCCAAGATGGCGGACAAAATTTTTGAAAACCAACCGATTCCTACCAAATTTGGTATACAGTTGGGGAATCCTCAAACCTGATATTCTTAAACCCTAAACCCTGAAACCTTAGACTCCCACACCCTGTAACCTCAAAAAATAGACCTCAATAACCCTGTAACTTTAAAAATGAGACCCAATAAACTCAAAACCAGGACTTTTAAACCATATACTCTCAAATAGTAGACCCTTAAGCCCCAGAATTGCGAAGGTTAGACCCGCGCCTAACTTTCCTTTTTTTGGCTGTATCTTGTTCTTTTTTCCGCGAATGACCTATTCGAAGGCTTTCTGCCCAAACGCTTTTGAGGATTTGTTTCTCTTTTTAGCGACCAGCAATAGTCCGTAAGCATATGGTCATCCCATCGTCCTTGATACCGATTTTCTATGATTTTCAGATCTTGGTGAAAACGTTCCCCTTGCTCCTCACTGTAGTCACCAAGATTATCTGGGAAATCATCGATGTGGGAGTCCAGGAAATGTAATTTTAGATTCATTAAGCAACCTAATGTTTGAAAATTTTTTACCATTTTTTCGACTATTTCTTTGTACTTAGGACTTTTATTATTTCCCAAAAAGTTTGTTGCGACTTCTTTAAAACTAAGCCAAGCAGCTTTTCAACTTTATTCATTTTAGTAAGAAATAATGAATCTTGAAACAATTTTCTTATTTGTGGCCCGTCAAATACGCCTGCCTTAATTTTAGCTTCAGAAAATTTCGAAAATTTTTTATGCAAATATTTGAAACATGGGCCGTTTGTATCTAATGCTCTCGTGAATTGCTTCATAAGTCCAAGCTTAATGTGAAGCGGGGGAATAAGAACTTTTCCTGGATCTACCAATGGTGGAAACAATACATTATTTTCACCAGGAGTGAACGATTCTCTTGTTGGCCAAATTTTTTTCTTATAATGACGTTCCCTGTCTCTGCTATTCCACAGACATTTATAACAGGGATAAAGTGTAAACCCTGACTGTTGGCCAAGCAAGATTGTTACAATTTTCAGATCTCCACAAATTTTCCAGTTGTGATCAGCATATTTTATTTTTATCAAAAGCTGCTTCATTTTTTCATATTGCTCTTCCATAACTGTGGAATGAGCAATCGGAATGGGAGCGTAAACGTTGGTATTATGCAGCAAAACTGCCTTAATGCCCCGTTTAGAAGAATCAATGAACAGTCTCCATTCTTCAGGATCGTATGAGTTATTTTGAAATTCATCCATTAGACCTTTTACATCGGTACAACATGAAAGTGACAATTCCTCGTCCATTGTGAAATAGTTTCGAAATTCTTCATCTCTGTTTCTATAATAAGAAATCGTAGCTTCTGGCTTAAATAAATGTCTTTTCTTTAAAAAGGAAGCAAGATGCTCTGAACCATCTTTGGATAAGCCTAAATCTCTGACTAGATCACTAAGTTCTGACTATGATACGAGTACTGGTTCTGGTTTACGGTTGTATGGTAGAAATTCTTTAACTGTGTCACCAGTATATGATAGGTTGTCACTAGAACATTCATTAGTAACAGTGTTTGAATCTTTTTCGACAGTCTCAATGTTTTCGGCATGAACTGATAAGGTGAAATCATTTGTTTCCATAACATCAGCATCAAGTGGTTCAGGAGGCGGAATTAGTTTAGTTGGTCTTGTTACTGTCGAAACATCGTTATAAGTAATAGTGCTTTTATTTTTTCGGTTATGCCTAGATACAACATTCATACAAAAGTAACAATCATTTTCACTGTATGGTCTATTCCATATTGCTGGTCTGGAATATTTAATCGCCTTCTTATTGATGTACAACATTATTTTGCAAGAACTGCAAATGATGTGGGGAACCCAATCTGTATCCTGGTGTTGTATTTCGATGATAAAACAATCCTTATATAAGGTTTTAATCTTATCCGTTATCGGTGACCCCATTTTACTCAATACGTGTTGACAGCAAATATAACAAAATGAATCACTGTTTTTATCGCACTTATGAAAAGTCCTTGTACCGTGAGACCGTTTTCTTGTAGCATTATACTCTACATGAGCCAAGTCACCCACACATGAAGAGCTACGGTCGCTGGATGACGACGGCTGCGGGCCCGCTTTCCCACCCTGACCAACCGCCGATACTGGGTTTCCGAGTCCCTGCATCGTAATTCTCTTTCTTCTACCTGCCATGACGGCATCTAAGCCGTTATCCAGGGACTCTGCCGGCTAGTGGAGTAACACCGTTGCCCACCGTCACCACGTGGAGGTGCCCTGGATGCAGGTAGAAGAATAAAAATCGACCGATGAATTTTCTCGGCGTCCAAAATGGCGCGAAAACATCTGCCATCTTGAATTTTGCAAATCCAACCTCAGATTCGTGATCAGCGACCCAAAAAATCCCCGTGTACCAAATTTGGTAAGGATCGGTTGAATTTTAATTTGAATTCGTTTTTGCATTCGAGAAGCACTAGGTCTGTCTGATTTATTGAGGTTAGAAAGAAAACAGAACTGTATGGCTCAATCCAACCGATGAATATTAGCTTAGCGTGTCCGAATACATATTAATACATCTTTGGATTCATGAAAAAGCTTGAATCAATTTTTTAGGAGTATATTTTCCTTAATTTTTAGTAATTTTTACCTATTTTTTGAGGTTAGAAAATAATTGAGATGTGATGGCGATATTCTGACGTCAGATTCGTGATCAGCGGGTAAAAATACTACGGATCTGATATATCGCATCAAAAGTATACCCCACTTTTTTTTTTGTGGGGCTGTGTAATCTAACAATAGTAACATCTGGTTTTAATTATGGTACTCCTGACCATAACACCTAGTGTTCTCTATCGCTCAATAGCTTAAGATCGCTTTACTTGTAACATCTATTAGCAGTTCATGAAATTTATTAATTTATAATAAACACGACGAGACTGCTAAATGTTTTAATTATATACAATTTAGATTAAAAATCAAACAGTTGCTAAAGAAAAACTGTTTTTAGTGTTCCGTACGGAACACTTATAAGATGACTTCGGGGTCTGTCTGTCACACCCGTTTTTCTCCGAAACTATTTGTCATAGTCAAAAAAAAAATTGGAAGTGAAAAAAAAATATATTTTACTAGGTCATCGAGTATGTCAAATGAAAGCTTGTGAAAACACAAGTAAAAAATATATATATAATGTAATACTTCCGCACACTTTTCTTTGTATTATTAAAAAATCGCGAAAAATGGCTGACCCCACCTTATCTCGAAAAGTACTGATCAAAAAATTCTGGAATATTCTGCACGGGGTGTAGATTGAACGAAAATTATCATGAGTGCATTACCTTTAATAACTTTTCTGATACATAAAAAAACAAAAATTTCCAAGGTGATCAGTTTTCAGTAAAGATTGGAAACAAACTTTGGTGAAAACTCATTTGGGATGTGTTTTGTGAAGTCACTGATCATTTTATACCTGCGTAACAAAAACTGTTATTTTAAAAGCAATCAACGGACGCAACACCAATTGCGCAAGTTCAACTGGCACTCGACCGGTTATTTCCCATGTAGTTTAATGTAAAACGACTGAAAACAGACAAAGACCATATTTCAATAGTCTAGCCACTGTTCTTGTATTTGTTATTCCATCGTGAAACGCATTTCACCGTATCACGGCTCTTCAGTCGAGCTAGAATCGACAAACAAGAGAACAGAATTTACTGGTTCATATCCAGGGACTTACGGAACGTAATAGTTAATTTTAAAAAAATAATAATCCTAAACGCTGTGAAAACTTCAGACCTTTAAGCCTAATGAGTCATGCCCTCAAAGCTTTTTTGAGAATAATTAATTCCAGAATTGTTAGTCAATGTGAAGAAGTAAGTAGAGAACCACAGTTTGGATTTATGAAAAGTTTGGGAACGAGAGAAGCATTATTTTCAATGACACAAAAATGTTATGGCCAACGACAGGATGTATTTATGTTTTATTGACTATGAACGGGCATTTGATAACATAAAGCATGACTTTCTGATGCAGCGGCTTCATGAGATTGGTATAGATGATAAGGATGTACGAATAATAAGACAGCTATACTGAAATCAATCTGCGAGATTGAAATTAATAAGGACATTTCAACAGAACCTTTTAGTATCTTAAAGGATGTTAGGCAGGGGTATATACAGTCGCCAGGTAGTATTTATTATCTATGTAGAGAGAAAACATTTCAACTTGCTCTAGAAGATGAATGGGGAGGGATAAAAGCTAATGGAAAGCCTATTAATAATATTCGGTATGCAGACGATACCGCAATAACATGGAAGATATGCAAATTCTAATCAATAAGCTGAATGATATTGGCGAGGAGTATGGTCTACGTATAAATATTAAGAAAACCAGAATGATGGTGATTAGTAGACACCTCCAAAAGGACGCATCCCTCTTTATAGAGGATCAAGGTATTGAGAGGGTTACTAAATTCAAATATCTGTAGTCAACGAACGAAGGTATTCGTATGGGAAGGTTAAACTGCGGATTGGGATGGCAAAAGATATCTTTCTCAAGTTGAAAAATATACTCAAAGACAATTCCCACTCGCCATGCGCCTACGAGTAATAAAATTCTTTGTCTAACCGGTCCTCTTATATGGTGTAGAGACATAGTCGTTAAAAGTAAGGTCATTAAATCGTATCGAGCTATGGATTCTGGGACGTTCGCTAAGAATTTCTTGGACAGAACACCACTGAAAAGTGCTTCAAAAGGCCAAGGTGGAAAGGCAACTACTTGATATCGTAAAAAAAAGATGTCTTATTTGGGACATATACTAAGAGGTGACCGCTACTCAATTCGAAATTCAGGGAAAAATGAAGAGTCGGCGAGGATCCGGTAGAAAGCAACACTTGTGGTTCCGGAATATCAGGGACTGGTGTAGAATTCCGGACGCTGCGTCCATTTTTCAACTAGCAGAGAATAACCTCAATATAAACTAAAGAAATGGTACAGAGACCCTGACGTACGTGAATACATGGGACAGGAAGAAGAAAAAGTTGTAAATGAATTAGAAAATCTTCGAGTCGAAATTGCAGTACTGACGGAAACAAAGAAGAAAGGAAAAGGCTCCGAAAGTTGGGGGCATTACGATCACTTTTATAGTGGAGTGCCCAAAGAAGATAGAGCAAAACAAGGTGTATCCATACTAATACACAGAAAACTGGAAACCTGAGAACCGATTAGTGAAAGAATCATAAAGATGAATCTCAAAATACTAGGTAATAACACGACCTTACTGGGGGTATACGCTGTCCACAACGACGATCTGGCTAATAACAAGGATTCATTTTTTGAACAACTAAATGAGGAAATACGCAAAATTGGAACATCAAGAGAGATATTACTTTTGGGTGATCTAAATGGAAGAATAGGAAGGAAAGAACACGATAAAGTGGTAGGAAAAAATGGCGAAGAAGTTATTAACGACAACGGAAGAAGAATTATAGAGATATGTGAACAAAACAACCTTACAATATTAAACGGGCACTACCAGCATAGGGATATTCATAAATATAAGTGGAGACAAACAACAAGAGATTTAAAAAGTATTATCGACTATATGATAATACGTCAGAGATCTAGATTAAACTTCCTAGATGTAAGAGTCCAAAGAGGGGCTTCATGTGGCAGCGACCACTACCTCGTGAAAGGAAAGATAACCTCACGAACAACACGGGAAAGGAAACTGGAAGATACAAGTACACAGCACACAACAAGTGAAACAACACTAAGATATAATACAGACAGCTTACAAAATGAAAGTATCAGAAATCTATACAAGAGTAGACTAGATACAACGGACGGGATTTGTTAATATAGAAGAAGAATATAAGTATATAAAGGAATGCCTACACGCAGCCGCACTGGAAGCATTAGGGTACCAAGAGAAAAGGGAAAAAAACAGCAAAAACCATATTGGTGGGATGAAGAAATTAAATACGAAATTGAAGAAAAAAACTAGCTATCACAAATACTTAAGTTCAAAGAGCACAAACGACAAAGTAAAATACAAAGAATCCCAAGCTAGAGTACGCAAAATGATTAGTGACAAAAAGAACAACCAATGGAAAAGACATGCTCGAGACTCAACACTTACATAGGAGGAAGAAAAAGCACACAAAGCTGGAGACTTCTTAAAAATATGAGAACAGAACGGAAAAGAGAAATCTTCTCACCAATAACACCAGAAAAATGGAACCAATATTTTACAAATATGCTAACAGAAGATAGACCAGAGTTCAAAAGTACCCAACATGGAAACCCAAATATAGTTATACGAGGATACTCAATAAGGATAACAACATCAGAAGGTAAAGAAATACGTAAAACGCTAAAAAATGGTAGAGCTCCAGGACCAGGAAACATCCCAGGAGAGATAGTAACATACGGAACTGAAAAGCTATTTAGCGCTTTGAGGAACTTATTCCAAAGATGCATTAACACATCAGAAGTACCTGAGGAATGGAAAATATCATACATATCAACAATTCATAAGAAGGGAGACAAAAATAATTGCGATAACTATAGGGGAATAACGGTTACAGGATCTATTAGCAGAATATACGGAAAAATACTTAAAAATAGAATAGAAACGGAATACGCGGACGTAGAAGCTGAAGAACAGGCAGGCTTTAGAGCAGGAAGATCCACAATAGACCATATCTTCTCACTGACACAAATCCTAGAAAAGAAAACCGCATTTGATCAGGAAGTCCATGTCTTGTTTGTTGATTTAAAAAAGGCCTACGACAGCGTGCCCCTAATGAGATTGTAGGAAACACTACAACAGAGTAATGTAAGCACCGAAATAATTAAAGCCGTAAAATCCTTATACCAGAAGTAGTGTGAAAACCAAATATGGTATAACAACAGTGTTCCAGGTCACAAAGGGTCTCAAACAGGGCTGCTGTATATCCCCAACGCTATTTAAAATCTATTTGGAGAGTGCACTGAAGAACAGGAAAAGGAAATGCAACAGTATGGGATTACCACTGGATGACGATACTACATTGTACACGCTGTCATTCGCAGACGACCAGGTAGTAGTCGCTCAGGATATCGATGATATGGAATACATGACACGAAAACTTATGGAGGAGTATGAAAAATGGGGCCTAGAAGTCAATATTAAAAAGATCTAGTACATGTGCGTCGGAGGACAACAGCAGGACTTGAAACTAGCCACAGGACACACCATCAAACACTGTGCCAGTTATAAGTATTTGGGAACGAGAATATCTAGGGACGGAACACTGGAAGAAGCAATATTCGAGAGGAATATCCAAGGAAGAAAAGCGATTGCAATGCTTAATAGTATATTATGGGACAAAAACATAACCATTGAAAATAAGAAGAGAATTTACAACTCAATAGTGAAAAGTATAATAACTTACAGCTCCCAGGTGTGGCCATTAAAGGAAAGCACAGAAAAAATACTAAAAGCTACAGAAATGGATTTCTGGAGACGAGCAGCCAGAAAATCCAGAAAAGACCGCATACCAAATGATACGATAAGGTGAGCTTTAGAAATAAAGCACGATATAGTGGACGAAATCAGAACCCAACAGTTGGTATGGTACGGACATGTACAGAGAATGTCACAAGACCGACTACCTAAAAAGATTTTAAATTGGAACCCTCATGGAAAAAGAAAGCGAGGAAGACCACGCCAAAGCTGGAGAGCAGGAATCAACAAGGGAGTACTAGAGAGAGATCTGGAGGAGGAGGAATGGAGAAACCGGGAGGAGTGGAAATTAGGTATCGGAAGACCGAAGACGTTATAAAACCGATTGATATATATATATATATATATATATATATATATATATATATATATATATATATATATATATATATATATATATAGACGAAGAACAATAGTTAGTAAATTCTGTTCTCTTATTTGTCGGTCCTAGCTCGACTGATGAGCCATGATACGGCAAAACGCGTCTCGCGATAGATTGACAAATAAGAGAACTGCTAAAATATAGACTTTGTCTATCTGCAATAGTTTTACATTAAATCGTATATTTCTGAGGGGGATTCCTCGAAAATCGCGCCGCCTGTGTTAAAGTGTTGACTTTGTCAACTACTCTGTCGACTTTGTCAACCATTCTGTCGACTTGTGTCTGCTGTATCAGCCTACGAAGGAGTATTAAGTGTGCGTACTTGGTTCAATTCGTTGTATTTTACAATTATGTTTTTACCTCGTCAATAAATATAACGTCATAAAACACAATATTAATGAAAGTTGCTATTGTTGACAAGAAAAAGACATAACAGCTTCTATTTATGAAAATTTCGGTTTCTATTTAGACAACATGTATAACAACCTGGAAAACGGATGTTGTGTTGAATTCTTTGTTGTAAACTAGACAATGCAGATGAGTCTATTGTTTTTTGAAATAATAATTTATCTAGAACTGTTTACCATAAAAACTTTCATTATCCGGCAAGAAATAAATATGTCGTATCATAAAACCCTTTCATTAAAATAATTGCTTTAAGAAAGTAAATGTAGCTCAAACTTTTCTCGATATTTGGTTAATAAATTGTGAAATGAATAATGCATTCGGTATTGAGCAAGGAGCTCATTATTTTAGATATTTTCGCGTTGGATTAAGCTGGAATAGAGCGAGAGAGGTAAATATTCTGCTCGTTAGCGATCGCGGTAATGATGTGGATTTTTAACCGGCTCAACTGCATAAACTTTCTTTTTGTTGTAAATTAAAGAGGATAGAGTTTACGGTAAACTATAGTAATTGTTAAACTAAAATTTATACTTCTATGTATTACTTTAATAATTTTAATTAGAAAAATATATAACCGGTCAAGTGCAACTTGCACAATTAGTGTTCCGTACGTTGATTGCTTTTAAAATAAAAGATTTTGTTACGGTGGTATAAAATGATCAGTGACTTCAGAAAACACACCCCAAATGAGTTTTTAACAAAGTATTTTTCCGATCTTTTGTTTTTTTTTTGAGAGAGTTTTCTTTTTTTCCGATCTCTAGTGAAAACTGATGACCTTGAAATTTTTTTTTTTTAGTGTTCCGTACGGAACACTTATAAGATCACTTCGGTGACTGTCTGTCCGTCTGTCACACCCGATTTTCTCCGAAACTATTTGTCATAGAAAGTTGAAATTTGGTAATAATATAGGAATTGATGGCCTCATCAGAGCCATGTAGTTTTGAAAGTTAAATTTTGACTTAAGGGGTTAGTTTTGGGGGGTAAAATCGGAAGTGATAAAAAAAATTTTTTACTAGGTAATCGAGTGTGGTGTCAAATAAAAGTTTGTGAAAACACGAGTAAAAAATATATATATATAATATAATACTTGCGCGCACTTTTCTTTGTACTATTTTTAAAAAATCGCGAAAATTCGCTGTCCACCCGCCTTATCTCGAAAAGTACTTATAAAAAATTTTGAAAAAATTCTGGAATATTCTCCACGGGGTGTAGATTGAACGAAAATTATCACTAGTGCATTACCTGTAATAATTTATCTGGTATATAAAAAAAAAACAGAAATTTCAAGGTTATCAATTTTCAGTCAAGATTGGAAATAAACTTTGTTGAAAACTCATTTGGGGTGTATTTTGTGAAGTCACTGATCATTTTATACTTCCGTTACAACATTTTTTATTTTAAAAGCAATCAACGTACGGAACACTAATTGCGCAAATTCAACTTGAACGGTTACCAGATAAAAGATAAATTATTAAAGGTAATGCACTCGTGATAATTTTCGTTCAATCTACACCACGTGGAGAATATTCCAGAATTTTTTTAAAATGTTTTGATCAGTACTTTTCAAGATAAGGTGGGGGGCAGCGATTTTTCGCGATTTTTAAAAAATAATACAAAGAAAAGTGTGCGGAAGTTGCGGAAGTATTACAATATATATATATATATATATATATATATATATATATATATATATATATATATATATATATATATATATATATATATATATAATTCGTGTTTTCACAAGCTTTCAATTGACACCATACTCGATGACCTAGTAAAAAATTTTTTTTTTCACTTGCGATTTCACCCCTTAAGTCAAGATTTAACTTTCAAAACTACATGGCTCTGATAAGGCCATCAACTCCTATATTAGTACCAAATTTCAACTTTCTATGTCAAATAGTTTCGGAGAAAATCGGGTGTGGCAGACAGTCAGACAGACGGACAGACAGACAGAGACCGAAGTGATCTTATAAGTGTTCCGTAACACTAAAAAAAACGGTCAAGTGCAAGTTGGACTCGCGCAATTAGTGTTCCGTACCGTGATTGCTTTTAAAACAAAATAAAATCCTTACCTAGGCTAAAGCAGTTAGGTCCCTGACATCTTAAGGTCCAATATGTATTTTTACGTTTTTCTAGCTCATTCTAAAATCTGGTAATAAAAGTGTAACGAAAATATTTACTACCTAAATTTTGTTTAATTAAACAAATAAAATAAAATTATTTTCTCTCGGTACAGAAAAGATGCGCGACAGTAATGCACTGAAAAGTAAATTTAAAAAACTTCACCATATTGTCATGGCACATAGTTGTCAAAGTTTTTTTTATACCCGATAAATTATCAAACGTAATGCACTCGCGATAATTTTCGCTCAATCTACACTTTTTGATGAACATTCTAGATTGTTTAAAATTTTTTAACCAGTACTTTGCGAGAAAGGGGAAGGGCACAGCGATTTTTGGCTGTTTTTTTTTTTTTTAAACAATACAAAGCAAAGTGTGCGCAAGTATTACATCATATATATTTTTGAACTCATATTTTAACAAGCTTTCATTTGACACCCAACTCGATGACCTGGTAAAAAAATTTTTTTCACTTCAGATTTCACCCCCCAAAACTGACCCCTTAAATCAATATTTAACTATCATAACTACATGGCTCTGATTAGGTCATCAATTCCTATATTTGTGCCAAAGTTCAACTTTCTGTGTCAAATAGTTTCGGAGAAAATCGGTTGTGACACGGACGGACACCGACGTGATCCCATAAGTGTTCCGTACGGAAAACCAATATGTTAATAACGATCGTTTTAAACGTTTTTACAGATATACTGACCCCACTTAGAATAATATCAAGTTCTCTTGGACCTTCTTCAGCCACAAAGGAATTGAGACTGAAATGGTATCAAACTAAAATGATATACTAGGTGTACAAGTATGAAATGCGGATTTTTTTTTTCTAAAAAAACATGTTAAATTCAGAAGAATGCTAAAAAGTGCTTTATTCAAAGTATGCTCCATCGCTTGTTTTACATTTTTCCCATCTTTCGGACAATTTGTGAATACCACGCCAGTAAAAATCTTCCCATTTTGCTATGAACCATTCATCGAGCCATTTTTTCACATCTTCGAACGAACCAAAGCGCTGTTCAGCAAGTGCGTGACCCATCGATGCAAACAAGTGGTAATCGGAAAGAGCTAAGTCTGGTAAGTAAGCCGCATGGGGTAGAACTTCCCAGCTGAGTGCTTCCAACGTGTCGCGAACTAGTTTTGCCGCATGTGATGGAGCATTGTCATGAAGAAAAATGACTTTGTGTTGCCTCTTTCGGTATTCTGGCCTTTTTTCAAGCAGCGAACGGTTCAAATCGGTCAATTGTTGTTGGTAACGTTTAGTGTTAACCGTTTCCCCAGGTTGTAACAGCTCATAATAGACCACGCCCCTCTGGTCCCACCAAATACAGAGCATCGTCTTTCTGCCAAAGCCATTCGGTCTACCCATGATTTTTTGCGCTTGAGATTCTCAAAATAAATCCACTTTTCATCCCCTGTAAGCATACGATGCAAAAACGACTTCCTTTTGTACCGAGCGAGCAAAATGTCACACGTGTTTTTGTGCTTTTCCATTTACCTGTCGTTCAACTCATCTGGTACCCATCTACCGGTCTTCTGAATCTTTCCCATCTCTCGTAGCCGATTGGAAACAGCTTGTTGACTAACGCACAATTACTTGGCGAGTTATTTTTATGTTTGCGAATCATCTTCGTCCAACAATGCTTGCAATTCCACATCTTCGTATTTTTGGCGGTTTTCCACGTTCCTTGTCTGCAACATCGATGTCACCATTTTTGAAACGCCGAAGCCATCGTTCACACATATCTTGCGATGGAGCATGTTCCCCATAAGCTTCTCGAAGTAATCGGTATGATTCAACAACAGTTTTCTTCAAATGAAAACACAGAATTAATGCTGTCCACGAATGCTCTTTGTTCGGTACAAATTTCGACATATTGAACACAACAACACAACACTGTGCACACACATTTCCAATTTATCACTCGTGCGCGTCTGACACTTGTTGATAACACAACAAAATGGCGCAGTATCAAATCTTTATAGCACAAACTGCATTGATGCACCATCTGTTGTCTGAAATCCGCATTTCATACTTGTACACCTGGTAGTATTCTAGGAAACTGATAGGTGACTTAGATGCCTAAAACACTTAAAGCCCCATACACATCTGTAATGTTTTAGAATTATTGTAAGCTGATATTTTTTAGAAGATCAGCATCCTTCTAGGCTGAATCCCTTTATTATATTCCTGATTCCAAATCATTTGAGATCATAGGATTATAAGATAATGTACAATTTGGTATTCCAAGCACGATCTGCCATCTAATTCAGCCTTTACTTCGATACCAGTGTTGTGCCATATGAGAATTTCTGTCACCAATTTCAGATCCTTTTCATTTAGTCGTAGTAGAAACTTGCTATACTCAGAAATTGATTTCATTATAAGAGTCTTAGATAGATCCTTTGTACCTCGTTCCATAAAAACTTTGCTCAGGGTGATTTCAGATTATTTTTTAACCTTGTATTTAATTCATATCTTGCTTATTTTAGAACGAAAACAGGAAAGCTTTCAATTTAAAGTTTTAGCATTAGTATTTTGCAGGTGACTACCTAAATAGAGTAGGTATTTATATTTAGCTATTTTAAAGCCTCCTTAACCAGAGGAAAATGACAACAAGCCTAAATAAAAAAACTCAAAAGATTTTTAAAAAGCAGTACAAAGTGCAATGATTGTAACTCAATTTTTGACCTCGTACTTAATTAAACTCTGCATATTTTCTAACCAAAACAAAAAACGTTTTTTAAGTAAAAGTTTTAGCATTAATATAGTAAATCACTCTCCAAATAGAGACGATATGCTAGGTAACTTTAAAGCCTCTTTAAAAAACAACAAAATAATAAACAAGATAGGATGAAATTAGTTCATAAGAAATGCCTATTGTCTCCCACTATATTTTAGTTTTTATAATTTTTATCTTATCTAATATATCTTGGCAGTGTACTCTAAATGTTAAATGGTCCACTATAATCTAGGAAGTTAAGAGTTAAAAGAGAGAATATAATCCGCATAATTACATGTTTAATATATCAAGTCATGTTCTTAAACTCATGTGAGCGAAGTGGAGAACAAAATGTTAGCAACAAGCTGTAAATGTCAGTAAAACACAAGTATAATAATTTAGTTAAGCTTAAGAGCATTTTAAAATCAATTAACGGTGATAAATACAGTTTATTTTTTGACCACGTACTTAATTCTTCTTGCAAGAGCCGTCTTCAATACGAAGGTTAGGATCAACAGAGATATATGTATTCTTGATTGATTGTATGCATCTAAATAGTTGGCTTATTGTGCAGCTAAACTAGTCTCATTAGTTCTGTAATGATCCAGTTATCTTCTTAAGTACTGTAGTTTTCGTTTCTTTATTGTATATATAATTTCCTTTTTTTCTTGACTCCTCTTATAACCTCCGAGTTTGTTATTTTATATCTGCAGTACAAACGTAGTCCAAATGCCTTCAATTTCCAAATATATAATTTTTCAGTATCCATACCATTATATCATACTACGAGTATAATATTAAGAGCTTTGGACTGATGGCAAAGCTACAGAACACTAATTTTATCATCGAAAAAGTTGTAAATGCATGTCTGTCTTCCGATTTCAACATTACAAGTGATGTGTGTTTATACATATACAAACTGTCGCATTCGTCAGTCTTCAGTGTCTCTTTCGAGGCTGATTTTCAGCATTTCTGATGGCATTTATCATTGAAGGTGAAATTTATGACTAAATTTGTCCATCTAAACGGGGAACGCCCACACCTGCAGTTACCCTTAGGCTTGCCCTGTACAATTAATATCTCCATGTTGTTATGTCTCGAGATGTGTCCGAAAAATTTTAAATTATTTTTAAAAGCCTGTACCGCTCTAAGTTTTACTAGAGTTGTTTTTTTAAGTTATTTACCTAGCTAAAAAAATGACGGCGTACAAAAAAATTACTTAGTTGTCAAATTACTTTCAAAAAAATACTTTAGCGCAATTTTATACGAGTTTGTTACGTTTGGCAATTCTTCTGACTTCTTCAGAAAAATGAGTCAGTTATAAATTTTTTCATTGAAAAAGAAAATAAGCCAAAAGTTATTTCTGAAAGAATGTCTGTGTACCGCAATGATGGCCCAATTTATTTTCAAGTAAACTTTGTATTTAAACAGTTTCGATGAGGCGGATGCTTAATTCAAGATGACTCCATATCAGAACTAAGGAAATCATCAGGTTTATTGAGGATTTACAGCTGATCAACAAATAAAAATCCTTGTACTTGCTGAAACCTGAAACTACAGTTTTTAACATTTTATATGAAGATTTAGAAATGAACAACTTGTTGTTTTAGAGAAGGAAGTTATTTTTCCCAAATTATCATAAACGACAAGAACTGAATGTCCTATTGTGATTCTTCAATGAAGCACCTCCAAAGAATACGAAAAGTCATTCGTTTTTCGAAAAGTTCATAGCGACAATTTGTGGGAATTGTAAAGAAATTTAGCTTATTGAGTATATAAAAAAGGGTTCATAATTATTGGAGAGGTTTATGTGAGGGCGATCCAAAACCTGAAACATACGATTAGGGAAAAAAAGTCCGAATTCATGGAGAACCAACAGTTTGCTGTAGTACAACTACAGTGTTTAAGTCATTAACGAAAACTGAGAATTTATCCAGTTGCAGTATCCACTCTATAATCCTGTTTTAACGCCCTCTGACTTCCCTTTTATAAACACCTGCAGAATTTTGAGAATAAAAATTTAGAATATATATATGTATATATATATATATATATATATATATATATATATATATATATATATATATATATATATATATATATATATACTAGCCGGGCCCGCGGCCCCGCTCGCGTGGACTTGATTCACTACTATCGTCACTGCTTATTCCTTATGTTACCAAACGTAATAAAATATCTCCCATTATTTCTCCTTATCTCTCAATATTTCTCTTTATTTCTCACCTCATTTCCCATTATCTAGGCTTATCTCGACTTATCTCCCATTATTTCTCCTTATCTCCCATTATCTCACCATAACTCCCATTATCTAGACTTATCTCTGCTTATCTCGCATTATCTCTCCTTATCTCCCAGTATTTATACTTATCTCCCATTATCGAGGCTTATCTCGACTTGTCTCCCATTATTTCTCCTTAACTCCCATTATCTCACCTTATCTCCCATTATCTAGGCTTATATCGAATTATATAGAACATATGTATAAATTTATAAAAACACGTAAATCGGATAAGTGGTTTTCGAGTGATAAGCGCACTAACGGACAGACAGACAGACAGAGAGACGTTGCATTTTATATATATTGTATTCTTGGCTACATGATATTGTTCCATATTTAATGCTTTAGGGAGTGTATTGCAAGAGAACGCGCTAGCGGCAAACTTTTCTCCGACTTAATTCACTATTATCGTCACTGCTTATTCCTTATGTCATCTAATAAAATATATCCTATAACCTGGCCAGAGAACATACGTATGGTTAAAAAAAAGCACGTTAATCGGATAAGTAGTTCTTCAGTGATAAGCACACTAACGGACGGACAGACAGACGGACAGAGAGACATTGCATTTTATATATATTACAGATATTCTCTGCTACATAATATTGTTCCATATTTAATGGTTTGGACTGTGTATTGCAAGAGAACGCGCTAGCGGCAAACTTTGTCCGACTTCATTTACTATTATTGTCACTGCTCATTCCTTATGCTACCTATCGTAATAAAATATAGCCTATAACCTGGCCGGAGAACATATGTATGTTTTAAAAAAAAAAGTACGAAAATCGGATAAGTGGTTCCCCAGTGATAAACGTACTAACGGACAGACAGACAGACAGAATACGTTGCATTTTATATATATTATAGATGTAATAAAATATATACCTATAACCTGGTCAGAGAACATATGTATGAATTTGAAAAATCACGTAAATCGGATAAGTGGTTCTCGAGGGATAAGCGCATTAACGGACAGACAGACAGACAAACATTGCATTTTATATATTATAGATATAGATTATTATTATTATTATATAACCTGGCCAAAGAATATATGCATGAATTTAAAAAGAGACAGGTAAATCGGATAAGTGGTTCCCGCGTGATAAACGCACTAATGGACAGACAGATAGACAGAGAGACATTGCATTTTGTATATATTACAGATTATACATTACAGATATTCTTTGCTACATAATATTGTTCCATATTTAATGGTTTAGGCTGTGTATTGCAAAGGCACGCGCTAGCGGCAAACTTATTTCCGACATCATTCACTATTTTACGTCACTGCTCATTCCTTATGCTACCTATCGTAATAAAATATAGCCTATAACCTGGCCAGAGAACATACGTATGTTTTAAAAAAAAAGTACGTAAATCGTGATAGGCGCACTAACGTGATAGGCGCACTAACGGACGGACAGACAGACAGACAGACAGACAGAGAGACGTTGCATTTATATATATTATGGAAGTGTATATATATATATATATATATATATATATATATATATATATATATATATATAAATAAATAAATATATATATATATATATATATATATATATATATATATATATATATATATATATATACATTTGCCCTCGAATGATGAGTTTAAGGCCCCTCCAGGGTCATTTTTTGAGGCGCAAAAAAGAGAATTTTTTTGGATTTTGAAACAACTCGAGAAATGCTGGACTAAGTGTAATAGTGTAAACGGTGGTTATAAAAAATTTTTTTTGAAGCTCTGCCTGCGAAGCAGTGGTTAATTTTGAGCCTAGATATTTTGTGTTGATTTTTTAATTATAGCCCAGTCGTCAGAGGCAAATTTTGACCCAAAAGCTCTCATTAAATGTTAATAGGCTGCATTTTGGTATACAGGTAGTTTTTGGACATAGAATACGATAAAAGAAAAGTTTGCTGCTCTAAAGTGTACGTTACGCTTATACAATCGAAAATAACATGAAAAATTCGGTGAAAGAACGGGAAATTTTACAAAAAAATAGTATATTTAAAACAATTATTTTAAAAAAATGGCTGGTTTAACCCCTTCAGTTGTAATGGGAATCTTGTTTTCAACCTCATTTATGGTTAAATTAACGTTTCTGTATACTGTTTAATATTATGAAATTAGCTGTTAAGGAGTTTTTTTGGGGTGCTACTTAAGAATCCGATGACAGATTTGAAAAATTCAAAATGGATGTCTTGACAATTGTAGGTTTAGCGACAGTTCTTCAGTCGATGTGGTTTCTTTATTAATTAATATTTGTAAGTCATCTACGAGTAAGTTGAATAAGCACATATTAACGCCTGTGGCGGTGGGTCCCCTATTCTTTGAAATGATTGTAACGTTTTTGGTATCGAGTTTTCTTTTCTTAGGGAGTTGAATCATATGACCGGAGTGTATACCATATAACTGAAAGCCTTGTTATAATAAATAAAGCACAAGTAGACGTACCGCACACGAGCTTAATTAACGCCCAGCATATTTTACAGAGTCAACACAAAAAATAACTTTCAATTAAAAGTTTTAGCATTAGTATTGTATAGATCACTATCCAAATAGAGGAGATATATTTGCCTATTTTAAAGCCTTTTTAAACCAGAGCGAAATAACAAACAGCCTAAATAAAAAAGCTCTAAACATTTTTAAAAAGCTCTGCAAACGGCAATAATTGCAGTTCATTTAATTGTCGAGCAAATTCGTTCGAATTTCCAGAGTTTATCAAGCTTTTTAAAAGTATTATCCTCGAGCCGGTTTCGTTTTAGTTATCTGTGCCGTTGACACAATACATTTTAAACTGAATTTATACCTGTGGGTGGTGGAAATATTTTGACGATTTATTTACGTATTAATCGGATTATCTGGACTTTCGTGTCACGCAATATTTGAGGCGATAAAACGTCAAACATTTAATTTGAAACTGACAATATTTTTTCAATATTACGAATTAAGTGAAATAAATAATTATTTTGAGCGGCTGTCCGAAAATTAATACTTCCAGAAAAGTGCTTTCACTGGGCTAGTCCGGAAAAAGTATCCTGTGGTTTTAGTCGGCTTCAGCAAGTTATGAAATTAAGGTATTTTTTACGAGTAACTGTTACAAGTAGTTTTGCTTGAAATTTTGAGAAACAATAGATTTTAGAATCATGCATTCACTGCTTCAATATAAAGATGGTTTGTCATAATTAATTGTAAAAGTTTCAGATATTTAACACGTAAAAGATAGGAACCCATACTTTTTCTTCGATTAAAAGCATACAATTTTTGTTATCGTATGTGCATTAAAAAGTAAAAACTCACACAAAAAATGTATACGTAAAAAAATTGCTTTCATTTGTTAAAATATTAAGGCAGTTTACCTCCTAGTTGTTGCAAAAATATTACATAAGTGTTACTTTTTGATGTATTTTATGAAGTGAATTTTCGCTGTGGCAACGTAGCTTGAAGAAGACTGCGCGCGCGAACATATATCATGTAAAAGTATCAAAGTTATTATAAGTAACACCTGACTGCGTGCGGCGGGAAGCTACGTTGCCACATTCATCATACCCTGAAAACCAAATTATTTCGCGTCTTTCTCTAACATAATGCTATCTCTGTTTTTTTATAAGAAATACCTTAAACAACCAAAAAAAATTAATTCAAATAGGTGTAAAATTACTTTGTCAACTACACTAAATATATTTTTATAAAAATTTACAAATGCGTTATCGCGATTTCATAGTATAATTTCAAACGCTTAACTAAGACTAAAACAGATTTCTTGTATTTATTTTTATATAATGAAAGTATGTGGGTTAGGTGCTATAAAATTTGGTAAAGGACGGAATTTCTGACGTCTCCTTGACTATTCAGTAAATTTATATTATGGTTCTTTAAATATCTGCAAATGTCTATAGATTCTAAGATATTGAGCTTTGACCCTTTAGAAACCGTATATAGTATTGATAAAGAATTAATATTGGAAAATGAATGGTCCGTTTCTAAAAAAGGCTTAGCAAAGTGTTTGATTGTGATTTTTCATTTTTTTAATCTATAAGATGCATTATGTTTTGCGAATCTTGTTTTGTATGTTAATCTATAAGATGCATTATGTTTTGCGAATCTTGTTTTGTATGAAAGAAAGGGGAATTTTGACAATAAAAATTTAGAAAATATATATATATATATATATATATATATATATATATATATATATATATATATATATATATACATATATATATATATATATATATATATATATATATATATATATATATATATATATATAAACTCCTGGACAAAATTAACGCAACAATCTGAAAATTAATATGTCGGTTGTAAAGTTTATCGAGTATTTGAATAGTAGACTATGCATATTTTGTTTCGTTGTTCATAACAGAAATCAAAACAATTCGTTTAAATTTACAGTTTTAAAGAATTTTTTAGAAGATAAACAATTTTCTGTAATAATGCGATTGATTTTCTTTAAAAGTAAGCTTATAAATTGTTCCCTTTTCAAAGTAATACGTTTTTGTGGTAGAATGTTTTATTTTTGACCCCGAAGAATTAGAAAAATGAATCGAACAAGGAATTTAACTGAACACTAGGTAGTGCGAGCCTCAGTTTTATTGGACGAGGGATACTGTCAGAGTTATGTTCCCAATTTGTTAGGCAAACATCGTTCCACAGTAAGTCGTATAGTAAGACGCTTGAATGAAGTAGGAACTTATTTTAGAAGGCAAGGGCGAAAACGATGCACTAGCGACCTAGATGAAAGTTTTATAATATATAATATAATAATTAATATGCTTTAAGAAACAGGACTGTCACTAGTTCTATAATAAGAAACGAACTCGAAGCTGTTCGCAATGTCACAATTTCTTCTAAAACACTTAGAAGACGGTTAAATGAAGCTGAATTAGTCAGTAGGAGACCAGCCACTGCGCCCTTGCTTACTAGAGAGAACATAGTTGCCAGGTTACGTTTTGCTCGAAATCACGAAAACTGGTCTGTGGATGATTGGAAACAAGTTTTCTTCACAGATGAAACTAGGGTTAGTCTAAAACATCCAGATGGTCGTGAGCGAGTATTGCGAAGACCAGGAGAGAGGTTTGCTCCTTGCAATATCTCTGCAAGGACTCCATTCGGCGGTGGCTCTGTTATATTCTGGGGTGGCATCTGCTTTGATGCTCGCACAGAGTTAGTTCCTGTCCGTACGAGATCCATGAATGCTGACTACTATTTTGAGAATATTGTAATAGAACACGTGATGCCTTTCGGCCATTTTATGGGGCCCAATTTCCTGTTTATGCAAGACAACGCTCGACCTCACGTGGCTAGGGAGGTCCTCGATTATCTTAATCAAGTTGATATACCGATTATGCAATGGCCACCAAAAAGCCCGGATCTGAATCCGATAGAACATGTATGGGATCAGCTTAAGAAAAATGTGAAACGTCATATACCTGCACCTAGAAACCTGAGGGAACTTGAAAATGCAGTTATCACAGAATGGGGGCAAATTCCTCAAGATTTTATCCAAAATTTAATTAGAAGCATGCCTAGGCGCATAAACGCTGTCATCCGAAGTAGAAGAGGCAACACACGCTACTAATGTCCCAGTTTATTTTTTTCATTATTACATAATTTCAACGATTTTGTTATTACGTCTTAAGAATAATTTTAATTCGAATCTTATAAAAAAATTTGGTAGCTAATTCACTTTTAAAGTATTGGAATAAGTTCATTCTAACTTTTAGTGTAACCAATGTTCATAAAAAATTATTAAAATTGATTCATTATAGAGATTTGTATGATTTAATATATTGTTGCGTTAATTTTGTCCAGGAGTATATATATATATATATATATATATATATATATATATATATATATATATATATATATATATATATATATATATATACAGATATACAGAATATATGTTTTTCAACGTTTTACTTACATAACTTTTCTTACTCTTCTGTAGGAAAGTTTGTTTTTAAACGTTTAAAAATCCCTAAAAGACATACAATTCACAGCATTACAAAACGTATTACGAATATGTATTTAGTAAACCCAAAAGGACAATAGAACAGAATCTCATAAAAGAAAACACAAAAGCAATATGTTGCAGACATACCCAAACAAATTGAAAATCTACCACATAAGGAGACTCGGTTATGAATTTCTGAAATTGACAACAAACAAAACTACGCTTTCCGGTACGCTTTCGTAATCATTACATCTAATAACCACTAGAGATTGGAATTGCTGTTTGCCAAGAAAGAACAGATATAGACTCCGCTTTTTATAGCTTTATAGTATACCAATATCCATAAGATACATTATTATTATCAATAAAAATATTATGTAAAGCTCATATTACTGGAAAGAAAATAAATTTATCACGTAATTTTATTTAGCATATTATTTCTAATAGAATATAAAATTTTAAATACCTGAAATAAAACCGTTCACGTATTTTATTAAAACATAAACAGAAAGAGAACAATTAAATTTAAAATATAGAATGATCATTGTTTATGTCTTTTTATTTCAAATTCTGCATTATCGTAACCATTTGTTTGCCGAACAGTTGTAATATTTAAATGTTTAATTTCTTTCACATCAACTAACAACATTTTATTATTCATTTATGATCGTCAGATGCTAGCTACACTATAGTTAGTACCACTACACCAAACACTTTACTTTTGTCATCATCGATGACTGCCTTAACCAAAAATTAGCTAAGCTAAACTATTTAGATCAAGGATCCGCTATTCAAGTACATCTAAAGGAGATCCAAAATTGCCAGTGGACTTAAGAAAGGGCGACTGGAAATGAAGAGTAACGATTTAATTGAATGGAAGCGTTGTCAAATTTCTAAAATTAAAAATATTCATTGTGCATCGGTTTTCGTTATATTATTAAAAGTCTAATGTAATGAAATAAAATTATCGTGCATAGCTTTAGCTAAGAGAAAAAGTAAATAACATTATAGTTGTAAGAAACAGCTGAACATCCATATATAACCTGCTTTTTAAATTAACAAATATAAGTGTCAACAGGGATACGCATTTACAACCGATTTTACTAGCAGACCACATGATCATTTAGGATTTTAGCAGCGCCGGTACGGTAATTCCATAGGGTTGAAATTTTGTTCAGCGTTTTCTACTTATCTTTACCGTACTCACTGTAGTCTCTAATGGATCATTGATTTGGAGGGGAAACGATGTTAGGAATGACATACTCTGTCTATTCTTTTTTGTATCTGAAATTTAAACTAAGAATGTGTTTTACTCGAGCGAAATCAATCAATCACAGACGCTGGTTTAGTTCCGGTCAAGTAAGCAGACAATCTGTAAGGAATAGGTCCACGTCCTCAATTACACTATTTTATATTTTATAATTTCAGTACCTCCTTTTGGTTCTAATCTCCCATTTGAAACATTGTTAATAAACCTTAAATGAGCTCAGGGTTCTATCTATGTTTGTATCGACCTTCTAGTTTGCTCAATATACTTTTTATCACAATCATTACGAATTATCTCATATATGCCACTTTATTCACGTTCCCTGATTTTGTCCTTTGGCCTTCCTAAGATATTTTTGAATGGGTTTGGTGACTAATGTAAGGCCTACCTTATTGAGGGTAGCATGTGGTATCGTGGTGAAACCTATACTGTATTCGTTTGCAAGGCGAAGTAATAAATCATGTAAAATTATGCAAATTAGTAATAAAAGTGACCCAGCGGATAATAAACCAAAGGCGAGTTGTTTTACCTGATGGTGTTAATTTGGATTATAAACCGTATCGAGGGTATACTCTCAGTTTATTTTCTCACGTCACACGTAGTGCATCAGTTCAGAACAATAAAGATGTGTTCCCCAAAACGTCAAAAAATAAAGGCTTTAAGCTTCAATGAAAAGATCAATAATTAGGAATGTGTTGAATTACATCAAAAGTGATGAAAACCTTAATTTAAGTGTCGACGATAATGTTCAAACGTGTTCCTTAATGACCGGAGTTGGAAACACAACTATCTATCGAATTTTGAAGGAAGAAAGGGAAGGAGGAGTTACTGCGGCAAAGCTTAAACCAGGTAAAATGAAACTGGAGCTGACAGAAGATGTAAAAAATTCCCTGCGAAAAATCATTCATGGGTTTTTCATTGAAAAAAAATTCCAACATTGGACTTAATTCTAGAGGCTGTTAAAAGTAACCCACAGATACCAACGATGGGCAAAACGAAGTTGTGGTACGTTTTCGAAGAAAATCCTTGTTAATTAAAAGAATTATATGCTGGAGAAGAGATTATCTGAGAAAAATTAGACATGAGCGTTCTCAAGAAAAACGTATTTATTATTTAGACGAAACTTGGATAAATGAAGGGTACTGTAAATAAGTTTGGGCAGGAAAAAAACGTGTTGAGTTCAAGACAAGCTTTTATGGAAGGTTCGTCAACCGGTCTCCGTCCACCATCTGGAGAAGGACGCCGATTAATTATAACACATATAGGGAGTAACTACGGTTTCGTTAATGGCGGTCTGCTTACATTTGAATCGAGAAAAACTGGAGATTACCAAGAAGATATGAATTTGATATGTTTAAAGAATGGTTTACGCAGATGATAGATTTGATTCCCCGAGCTCAATAATTGTCATGGATAATGCAAGTTACCATTCCAAAAAAGTTGAACGTGTTCCCACGATGGGATGGCTTAAACGTGATATACAGTCTTGGTTAACTCAGCGAAATATATTATTCTATGATGGCAATGTTAAACGCGAGTTAATACAATTAGTCAAACATGAAGTTTTAATAAACAAAGATAAGTACAATAAGTACGTTATCGGCGAAATTGCCAAAACTCGGGATATAACTGTTCTTCGCTTGCCACCATACCACTGTGAACTTAATCCTATAGAGCTTATTTGGACTCAAGTAAAGAACAAAGTGGTTAGAAACAATGTGACCTACAAATTAACAGACCTTAAAAATCTATTTGCAAAAGCAATATGTAATGTCGCTCCAGAAAACTGGCAAAAATGTGTTGAACACTTAATTAAAGAAGAAGATAAAATGTGGACACTAGATTCATCAATGGACCAAATTGTAAAACCACTAGTTTTACCATTGGGTACAGATGAAGCTATGTCAGATTTTAGTTCGGATATGTCTGACATGTCGGATATAGAAGGTGTTTAAGATTAACATAGCACTAGGGCTAGATATAACAATTTTATTTTGTCATTAAATTTAAGTTATAGTTTAAGGTGTTATTTTATAAATAAACTTTTAATTGTTTCCCTCAGTGTTAAATGGGCATGTCCCGTGGATGAATAAATAAATATTAATAAAAATATAAAACCAGTCAACATACAGTTATTGGGTCTTCCCAGTGTGACATTTGTATTTGTCTTCTTTTAGATTTTAGGCTTTAAATAGCGTTTTGTAAAGGCACATACAGGAGCATACACCTAGGTGCGTTTATTTTTTAAAACTATATGTAATTAATTTCCTATTTATTTGTAAATTTATATGTTTTGGTAAATAAATTTGATTTGATCTGAACTATCATATTATTTTGTATGCATATATTATGCAGGCCTTGTCATCTTATTAAAATTCCTCAATTTTGTTTAATACTAGTTTTATTCTTGTAATATTATTGTAATGTCTGTAATATTTTGTAATATATTTTTTTTTAATATAACCAACCTTTATTATAGCTATAATTAATACAAAAGAAATTAGTCGATACGCCACTGCTCGGTCATTCTCGAGATTTTCAAGGCACAAAACCCATAATTCTATTGCAATTTTCAATAAATTAGTCAAAGCTAATACTACCGGTACAAATAATCTCGGTGTAACTTTTTTGCGTAAAATGTACTGTGCGGTACCGAGACTCGTACTATCGCGTATTTGCATAATTTTACATGATTTATTACTTTGCCTTGCAAATGGATAGAGTATATCATAGAGTCTTATTGTGCCAAAGATTCTAAAGTCCCAACATACTACAATAATTAAAATACATAAAAAATAATACATTGCGATAAGAAAAGTCAACGAATGATTCTTAAAACACCTGATTCATTTTAAAAATCGCTAACCAGAAAATTTCACAATTGCAAAACGTACTTTAATTTCTGACTTGGTAAGCAAAGACCATGAAAATTTTTATATGGCCTAAATAATAGTTCTGCATATCTAAAAAAACAAATACTTTAACAGATAGTAAACATATTTAAAAAACAATGGACACCTGGAATTTTAAATAAAGTACTATGTTATTCAAAGGTAAAATAAAATCAAGACAAGAAAAGAAACAAAACAGCTTTTAAAAGTTCGACAACATTTAAAAGAACTAAAATTACATAGATAAGTGTACAATACAAACCTTCTCCATATGTAACGCTCATGTATATTCACGGGCAACGACAAAAGACCCAAGTAAACAATTGAACGCAGCGATGAGTGTCTGAGAATCGCTATCTGGCGGCTCCACTCGACGAACTCAACTCAAAATTAGCATAATAGAATATGCTAGTCGAGGATCATTAGATGCTCTGCAATTTTCGCTGACAATGGTCACTTAAAGAGTCATCCTTTGGGATTAAGACACTTCGAGGGATGAACTTAGATTGAATTTTGGGGGATTTGCACATTTCCTTGATTATTTTGTCGGACGCTGCAATTTGTCTGGACAGGATAATTGATCCAGCAGAGACATAAGACGGATGACATAATAAAGTGCTCATTTTAGCGAATACTTAGGCAAATCAAAGCTAATTAGACAGTTTTCATCTCCATATTGTTATAATTTATGATATTATACATAAAGTGTTACAAGAGACATGCAATAATTTATATTTTAAAAGCACTACAAACCTTTTTAACTAATACGAGGATGTTTACTTAAGTTGACGACTACTTATACGAAAAAACTACTCAGTTGTCAAATTACTGTCACAGTATTTTGACACAATCTTGTCCAAGTTCGTTACGTTTTACAGTTTTTATGATTTTTTTTCCGAAATATGAGTTAAAGTAATTGAGAACATCACGCGGTGATAAAGCTTCTCACTAAATAGAGAAATAATTTGGTGTAGGATGATGATGATGATCTCATTTCAAGTAAAATTTTATTTAAACATACTAGATGTTAGTTACTCAAAAAGACATTCTTGAGGAGTAAACAAATTTGAGAACTTTGTGATATTTGCATACAGAGGGCTGCAGTTTGACTGTAGAGGATAAATTAATTCAATGGAGATAGAGGAGAAAGAGAGATCAAAATAAGTGACATTGTTTAAGAACAGAGAAACTAACTTGCTACTAGTTTTGAAAGTTTATTACTGATCACATATTACATACAGAGTGTTATCTAAGTTAGGTCATTGCTGCAAGAACTTATTAGTATTTCCTGAAAAAGTTACTTCGCCATAGGCTATTTGAAAGTGCAATAACAACACAGACTTAGCGTTTAAAAATTGTCTACAGTTTTAAACTCGGATCTGCTAACAAAATGTCTAATACTATATGCAAGACCAATAAAGGGCGATCTAAATTAGGACCTATGCTATGCTATTTGTTCTTAATTATTTTCCATTGAATTCCATTTATTATTTCTAGTAGATGTAGGTTTTAGAGTAGCTTTTTTGAAAACAGTTTTTTCTTAATTTTTGCAAGGGAGATATTTGGCGGAACTTATTTTAGTGAGTGTTCTTTTTTTCTATAATTAAAAGTGTTTATTATGTTAATAAGCAGTTTTTATAAAGTAAAGTAAGGCTTTCAACTGTATAAACCACCAAAATTTGCTTAACAAAATGTTGTATATATATATATATATATATATATATATATATATATATATATATATATATATATATATATATATATATATATATATGGGTCATTCTTCGTCAAGCGGACCCTCCCATTAGTCCATAAATTGACGCAATTTATAAAAACATAATCTGGTTAAGATTAAAGCTTATGATATGGAGTTTTGAATTTTGAGTGGCATATTAAGACATTGTACTGATTTTGGGCTCAATACTGACCCAAATTTAAAAATGAATTTCAAAAAATTTCAGAAAAATTAAAGTAAAAATGTAATTACCTAATATCCTATTGCTTATATAAGGGGTTAATGGGGTGGAATATATTAAAACTAAGTTATTTTTCATTACTATATAGGGAAAGGGAGGCGATAGAATAGAAGAATCTTGTATATTTTCAATAATGTAATGAAAATTTTTCCAGGATTTTTGGAAAAGTAAGGTAGAAGAGTAACTTCGTATTTGTCAACTTATAGGTGTTTTTCGAAATCAAGGAATCGGAACATTATATTTTTTCTTCATTATTAACGTGGAAGGGGGTGAGAAGGGTGGGTTTTATTGTATCGTCTCACTTGTATTATGATAATTTTTTCGTATTTTTGATTGAGATATTGGATATTTAATATAAAATAATAATTATTCTACAGTAAAACATACACGGAGTGAAAGGGATGAGGCAGGCGGATAGAAGAGTGATTACGTATGTCGTAATATGCTTCTATTTCAGTGTTCTTGTTTTTCCATTTTCTCTAATTTTAACAGAAATAATATATAGAAGAGATTGAGAGCTGATTATAGAGGAATCTAAAAAAATGTTGAGTTGAATATAAAACAAGAGTTAGAAATACAAACGATTAAGTTGGCGGGAATGTACTTACAGATCAGCAAGCAAAATATTGTATTTATTTTCCATACTAACAGGATATTGGTGAAAAAATGACTATTCGAATTTTTTCTTTTTTTCAGGTATTTATAACACGAAACACATATTTTTTTAACTTCCAACTTCATAATAAATAATACTAAATATCGCAAAAATGATAATCTAGCCACACATCACAAAAAAGGTTTATTTCTATTTACACATCAGGAGGTTTTTTTTAGCATGCCTGACAATTTTTAGTGTTCCGTACGGAAGACTTATAAGATGTCTGTCGGTCCGTCTGTCTATCTGCCCGTCTGTCAAACACAATTTTCTCCGAAACTATTTAACATAGACAGTTTAAATTTGATACTAATATAGGAATTAATGACCTCATCGGAGCAGTGTAGTTTTGAAAGCTAAATTTTGACTTAAGGGGTTAATTTTGGGGGGGGGGGTAAAATCACAAGTGAAAAAAAATTTACCAGGTCATTGAATGGGGTGTCAAAAGAAAGCTTGTAAAATTTCAAAATATATATGATGTAATATTTGCGCACACTTTTCTGTATATTATTTTTAAAAAATTGCGAAAAATCCCGGTCCCCCCGTTATCTTGAAAAGTACTGATCAAAAAATTTTTAAAAAATTCTGGAAAAATTCTCCATAGGGTGTAAATTGAACGAAAATTGTCACGAGTGCATTACCTTTAATAATTTATCTGGTATTTTTTTTAAAAAAAAAAGAAAATTCAAGGTCATCAGTTTTTAGTAAAGTGGAAAGAACTTTTCTGAAAACTCATTTAGGGTGTGTTTTGTGAAGTCATTTTATACCTCCGTAATAAAAATTTTTATTTTATAAGCAATCAACGTACGGAACATTCATTGCGCAAGTCAGACTTGCACTTGGCAAATTATTTTATCTGTATCGTCTACGTTTAACATACGAACGTATTTCGTTGGCAAAGAGCACATATTTTTTTCGATGTGATTTTACAAGAGAGAATTGTAGTTTTTTAATCATTAAATACTTTTTTGATTATTTAAACAAGGTAAGTTAATAGTGGATTGTATTATGTTATTCTTTAGCGTGAATCAAATTATTGTTTATTTTAAAATTGCATCTTAACAAGGAGAGTATTGAGCAAACAAGATTATATATATATATATATATATATATATATATATATATATATATATACATACATATACTATATACATATATACATATATATATATATATATATATATATATATATATATATATATATATATATATATATATATATATTGCTGTTATCAAAGGCTTATCATGTGATGATGTCATTAAAAAGTCATAGCATAATGACAAATCTAAATTTTACAGCTGACGGACATTTTTAAAGATCTCCATAATATATTACCTGGAATTATTTTCAAACATTACGTTTTTACCACTAGTTAATTAGCATTTACTCTATACTAAAAATAATGAAAATTACTAAAAATAAATTTTATAAGCTATGGTTGTAAAGTAAGCCGCAATAAAACAATAGTATATTACAATATTCTAACTACGCACGCAAAGTGCCATTATGTGAATTTTCCTGCAAACGAAGTGCCACACAATATCGGTTAGGCAATTACATTCACAATTCATTTACAGTGGCTGTAAGCTGAGCTAACTTGTCCGGATGCGCTGGAATGGACATTTTACATTGGATTAATTATTAACGTTTAGTAGAATTAGCAGAAATAGTCCAGGGTCTACTGTCAACATCCTCAGTCTGTTAAGGGGGGAGGCCTGAGTAACTGACCTTTTTTTATGAATCATTTATTGAGAAACTAAAATATTTATACAAAAATGAAAAAGTACATAAAAAAGGATAATTTTTGGCTTCAAAAAATTCAAAGTGGCGAACGGCAAGGGCGACTTGGACGATAATGGGGTTCATATTTCTCGAGTCAACATTATAAACAAATGAGAAGCCCAAAACGTGAAGCAGCTGAACCGATCAGAGGTTTTAAAACTTGGTGAGGACATTTTTCAGATGATGAATCAAATTTTTACGAAAAAAAAAATATCGTCAAAAAATTTTTTTTTACACAGTCTTCCTCCCTTAAAATTAATCCTGTTTGGCTTCTTCTTCTAGTAATTTTAGCCATAGATATTTACTGATACTTAGAGGGTCCAGAAGGACAACAGAAAAAAATAAGTTCTGGCCCTTATGATTGACAAATGTCATGTAAAAAATATATAAAATTTAGAAATTGGTAAAGTAATTTCCCCAGCACTTCCCATGCAAACACGTAGTTTAAAAGTTCTAAATTTAACTTTTTTTCACTAAAGAATAAATTAATCCAAGCATTATAGGTTGGTACAACAGGTTCTTTATGATATGATATTGATCACAAAGAAAACGGTCAAGTGCAAATTGGACTTGCGCAATTGGTGTTCCGTACGTTGATTGTTTTTAAAATAAAAAATTTTGTTACGGAGGTACAAAATGATCAGTCGCTTCACAAAACATACCCCAAATAAAGTTTCAACAAAGTTGTTTTCCGAACTTTCCTGAAAACTAATGACCATGAAATTTTTGTTTTTTAATGTACCAGATAAATTATTAAAGATAATGCATTCGTGATAATTTTCATTCAATCTACACCCAATCTACAGAATATTCCAGAATTTTTTCAAAATTTTTTGATCAATACTTTTCGAGATAAGGGAGGACAGCGATTTTTTCAAAAAAATATAAAGAAAAGTAAGCGCAAGTATTACATTATATATATTTTTGAACTCGTGTTTTTACAAGCTTTCATTTGACACCTCACTAGATGACCTGGTAATTTTTTTTCACTTCCGATTTCACCCCCCAAAACTAACCCCTTAAGTCAAAATTTAACTTTCAAAATTACACGACTCTGATGAAGCCATCAATTTCTATATTATTACTAAATTTAACTTTTAAAAACTACACGGCTCTGATGAGGCCATCAGTTTCTATATTAGTACCAAATTCGGATGTGTCAGACAGGCGGACGGACAAACGGAGCGACACCGAAATGATCTTATAAGTGTTCCGTACGGAACACTAATAAGCAGGAACGACCTCAGAAGTATTTATAATTGAAAGCTCACATTTCCTTCTGCAAATCAATTTTGCTAATAATGAATATACTAAAAAGGTCATACAAATTTTATATTCCTGGAATCCAAGAACTCTAAAAAGGAGAATTATATATATGAAGCAGTCCCTCTAATTCCCTCACTCATTAGCTTTTTATATGTCCAATCATAAATAATTGAAAATAATGAAAAGGGCACACAAATAACTTATAGCACCACATAAACCAATAATTCCACACCTTCCCCCACCTATTTAACTCCTTAGGTATTTATCTCTAATTGATTAAGCTTAAAATTTGTTTATTATTACAACAAAAAAAACAAAGAAAAAATCTCGTAATGATGTATGACAGACAGAATTTTTGGACCACTACCCCTTTCATCTCCTTCTCCTACACCATATTGCTCAAATACTATAGGTTCTATTTTTATTTAAAATAGTATGTGTTTATACCGAATTTTAAATCAATATCCCAAATAGACAGACAGACAAACAGATCGACAGATAGAGTGACTGACTGACGGAAGGGAGAGAATGTGTTTCTCGTGAAACTTGAAACGAAGAAATACAAAAATCTTGAAGGGTTAATTTTTCACGAATACAATATGTTCCTTTAGTAAGGAAATTAAACATACCGACTCCCAAAAAATCGACACCGTAATAAAATTACCTAAGTAACTAATGAGATCAAACTTTTATTTCGACAAATGTTATGTTTTAAAAAATGACACTAATTAATAATACTATGTTGAGAATGTGGAATCTCTTTGAGCGTCAATCATCGCTCCTGTTGAAGCTAACATGGTTAGCGAAACGCACGTCGAATGCAAAAATAAAGTGTTTGGTGTAGTGGTGATATATATTGAGTAGTGTACTAGTTAATAATGTTAGAAACATTTTCACTGCATTCTTTTTTTACGTTGTAGTAAGCTGGAGATTTTTTTTAATGACAAACGAAAATATATTACATTTTTATTTGATAAGTAGCAAATCAACAGGCTCGCGTCAAAAAAAAATCATATTAGGAATTTTTTTGAATCAGAAATTTTTGTGTAATTTTAGATTACTGTTTTCATTAATTTTTCTCCTTTATGTTGTTTCTAATATTATTAGAGTTATATCAGTACGAAACAGTAAGTCGTATCCCTGGCTCTCTACTAAAGGGCCAGTGCCAACCACAAACTACCAAAACTAAACAAAGTTCAGGTTTTGGCCCAGTTACAACCTACGGGGCTGAGAATTGGATTCTGACGGATAAGTATGAAAAACGATTACAAGTCACAGAAATGAAGTATCTGAGGAAAGTGGTGAGGGAAGAAGAATTGAGAAAAGAAGGAATGAAGATATTAGATAGGAACTTAATGTAATATAGCTAAAGGAAAAAATAGAGGAAAAGAAGTTAAAATGGACTGGACACATAGTGAGATTGAAAGATGATCGGTAAGTCAAAATTATGTGGAATGCAAGAGTGACTGGAAAAAATGGAAGGGGGAGACCGAGGGAAACATGGTGGGTGTGAATGAAATACTGAAGAAAAGAGGAAAATTCTGAGCTGAGGCGAAACAACTACCTTTAAATGGCGTAAATTTGTGGAAAAAAGTGAAGAACGATTCTCGACACCTACGGATATAAGAGGTTTATCGATTATGGATGTATGTACCAGACAAGTTGCCGAAATTTCATAAAAGATTAATTGAAAAAATATGAGCCACCACAAACATAAAGATGTTATTAAGATTTTCTGGAAACTAGTTGAAAATTGTTTGCTTGTGTGCATACATGTCCATTCGGGCCCCTCGTTTTAGATATTTCAAGAGGTGAATCTATGCTTAAATAAACAAAGTTATTAAGTAAATTAAGAACGATATTATTACTCTTGACCCTATACTACAACCTCCATAAAGTCTGGCGCAATGTAGACAAAAGCTGATATGCCTATAAATAAGATGAAAGCGCTTATTTCGTATATATACAGTTATATGTCCTTTTCTAGGTTTTTGGAGTCAAGGAATTCAAAAACTAATTTTTTTTTATTACTTTCAATTTTAATCCAAGAAAGGGATGAAAGATTTGGGGTCGTTAAAATCTTGTATAGTTTTAATAGTACATTGAGTATTTTTCTAGGTTTTTTTGGCTGATGTAATTGGGAAATCTTAAGCATATGATTTATAGTAAAATATATAAGAGGTTAATAGAGTAAGGTAGGAAGTTACAGGAGTTACTTACATATATATCTTGCTATATGTACTTTTCAGGGTTCTTGTAATACGGGAATATGAAAATTAAGTTATTTTTATTAAAACTTTCATTTTTATTAGGAGAAGAGTTTGAAAGAGATGGATGAATCTTATATAGTTTCAGCAGCATTCTAAGAAATTTTCCACATATTCGGGATGTGAGAATGAGCAAACTTTAAGCTTAGTCAAATATATCATGGCCAAAGAGGTGGAGAAGTGAGATAGAAGAGTTTCATTATTTAAATTGTTAGCATGTGAAGAAGTTGAAAGAGTTGAGAGTTGTATCTCAAGGCTCCATACTGTCTCCAAGGCTCCATACTGTCTGCAACTCTTTTTCTCATTTACATTAACGATCTGCTGGAAAAGACCGAGAATCCAATCTACAGCTTCAGATGACAGTACGCTTATCTCTTCATTCACTTTGAATGCTCGGACATCGGCTACTCAGACGAATATCCGCAGACAGCTGGAAGTCATTCAACTTAACGAAGACCTGGAAGAAATTTTATCTTGGGGTGACAGTAACATATAACCCAGGCGGCAGTTTTTTCTAAAAAAGCTAACGTTGCTGAACCTGACATAGTTATGTTGGGGCACTCCATTCCTCTAACATCGTCACTCAATTTGTTGGGCGTTAATTTGGAAGCAAATATGTCCTGGCATGAACATGTTGCAGGCATAGCAAGGAGAGCTTCTCAAAAGTTGGGAATATTCTTTCGAACCAGAAAGCTTTACACTCCACAACAACTGTTAATTCTTTACAAAGCTCAAATTCGACCAACTATGGAATACTGCTCCCATGTTTGGGGCTCTGCTCCCAAACATACACTGCATTTGTTGGATTCTGTTCAGAGAAGAGCTGTTCGTCTGATTGGAGACCGGAACTGACCGGCGGCTTTGATTCGCTGGAACATCGAAAAACGGTTGGCGACTTGAGCCTATTCTACAAGAACTTTCATGGAAAGTGTTCGAAGGATGTGACCCGCTTAATTCCTCCCAGAGCGGTGCATGTTAAAAGTACACGTCGCGCTAATACTTCACATCCGTATGAGGTTCAGCTTGTTACTCCTCGTACAACGCTTTTCAAGCAGTCTTTTATATGGAGAACATCATCCCTTTGGAATAATTTGCCCAGGACCGTGTTTCCCACCGAGTACAATTTACAGCGATTTAAGAACAACGTGAATCACTTTTCCCGCACTTGTGTCGCTCCTGTAGCGCTTTGGGGACTTCTTCCCTGCAGCACTTGTGCTAGACCCATAAAAAAAAAGAAGTTCTAAATTGGGATATTGGATATTTATCATAAAACAAATTTTTAGTATTTTAAATTAAACTATTTTTACTTGCTTAATAGACATGTTAAAATTGTTTGCTTAATAGACATGTCAAAATTTGATAAAGCCCACATTTTTGTTTTGTCTTGGCAACTATGAAGTTATTAAGTGTATTAAAAACAAAGGTAAAAATTGAAAAATTCAAAATAAATCCAAAACTATTAGAAATAGGTATATGACATACTTGATAAAAGTTGGAGAGTTTTGTAAAATACATCAGAAAAAATAATAATCTACAGAGCGTGCCATTTAAAAAATTTGAGATTTTTGAATTTAAAATAGTCGAAATGCAAAAATTTATTTTGAACACCCTGTAGCATCTAATTTAAATTTCTTTACATATAACGTTTTTTTCATCTCTATAGAACGTACCAATTATGAGTATTCCACCCTCAAAAACAATGGCGCTACTACTTTACGAAACTAAAAACTAGTATTTTTTTAAAAAAATTGAAATATTAGAGAAACTACTAGGTTTCGGTATATAACATTATTGATAAAAAGTTATAAAATTTTAAGCAGAATTTATAAATAAACTAGAAAATAGGATGTTTCATGTAAAAAAACATATTTTATATCGGTCACACTTTTTTGAAGTACCCTGTATACTCAAAAATAATCTTAAACTGTGCACCTTAACATTCCCTAAAACTATTGTATTTAACATCTTCATTCCCAAAAACAAATGAGATAATGAACTTTACTCTGTCGTTGACTCACCCCGTATATATACGCAACGGATATTGTTGCACTATACCTCTCTTAAAAATTTTATACCGGTAACTACTGTAAAAGAAAATCTGTATACCCCAATCCGTCTCTGTTTTATGTCACGTCATCAAAATATCCAGGGTATATTTATGGTCAAATAATTAATTTTTTAAAAATATTTTTTATATGTTTCTAGCTAAATACTTAAAAGTCCTACATGTATTAAAAGAAATGTTTAAAAAAACTTTATACTTTGGTGAGCAAAAGGCTCTTTGGCAATGACTGGAAACATATTGCATTTGTATTTCTTTTTATATTTTATGAAATTCTATTGAAGCGTATTTTATTACTTTTATACGAAAACCCTGAATATACTTGTGATATTTCTTAAAGTAAAAAAGAGCCGAACGCCAGGAATGAAGTAACTTTTTTTATCTGCTAGGTCAGTCCGATTTTATTTTATTATTATTTTTTTGTTATCTTATAAAGTTGGAGCAAAAGGAGAAAAGTTAGAAATGTATGCAGATTTAGTAAGAAAAAATTATCGATAATTTCTAACCGTTTTAAAATTTTGATAAATCCAGGCTAGGATGGACGTAAATTAAACAATAAGGGGTTTCGTATATAGGCATTTTAATTCGTAGTTTGTTCTTCTTCTCCACAGTCTCTCTTCTTTCCTTCCTCCGTAGATTTTTCTCAAAGCTTTCCTTTCTCACACCTCCAACGTCTCCTTTTCTCTTGCATTCAGTTTCCACGTTTCGCATCTATATGTCACCGTGGGTCTGACAACTGTCGTATATATTCTTTCTTTTGCTTTTCTTGATACATTCTTTAATTTCAATATTGGATTCATTGCCCCAAACATCTCTGTCCTTTCGCTATTCTTTCTTGTATCTCCGTCCTTTCTTGTCCACTCTATGTTATTGCTACTCCCAGATAATTAAATTTGTCTACTTTTTCAAACATATATCTTTTTCCTAAGTTGTTTATTACATATAAACTTTTGTTGTTTTTAATATCCTTCTTCTTTGTAATTTCCATGTATTTTGTTTTTTCCTCATTTATCTTTAGTCCTCTCATCCTTCCCCTTTCTTCTATCTATGGCTTTTTTGAGGTTCTCTTTTGCTCTTGCAATCACTGCTACATCATCCGCATAGGCCAAGCATTGGCAGGTTTGTTGGTATATCGTTCCATTTGTTTTTATTTCTGACTCCCGGATTATCTTCTCTAGTACCAAATTAAATAGACATGTCGACACTGGTTCCCCCTGTCTTAATCCTCTCTTCACCCTAAACTTGTCTGATACTTTGCCCTCAACCAACACTCTATTTTCTGTGTCATTCAGGGTCATTCTCACCATGCGAATCAATTTACTTGGAACTTTTAGTTCTTCCATTATCTTGTAGAGTCCTTCTCTATTTACAGAGTCATATGCTTCTCTGAAATCCAGAAAGACCAAGTGTAGTGCCAAATTTTGTTCTAAGCTATTATCTTGGATTTGCTTAATCGAAAATATCTGGTCTGTAACCGATCTATTTTTCCTGAATCCACACTGGTACTCTCCCAGAATAGACTTTGTTCTTGTTTATTTTTTAAAAATAAAATTATATAGGACTAAATAAAATTTTAGATCAATATACAGATTCGAAAGCTTATAAGAAAGGCTAAAGAAAAGTGGATGGAAGAACAATGTCAGGAAATGGAAGAATTACAGCTAAAGCATGACTATTTCAGTATGTATAAAAAAGTTAAAGAAGTTACCGGTCAAAACAGTACACGAACACCAACATATTTAATAAACGGTAATAATTAGATATTAACCGAACAAAAAGAGCTAGAAGAAGAATGGGCTCGATACATTAAAAATACCTTTGATGACGACAGAGAATTACCAGAACTCATTACGGACGGAATTTCTTTATATATACTCCCAGCAGAAGTTAGGGATGCAATAAAACATGCAAAAACTGGAAAGGCTCCTGGACCTGATAATCTCTATGCGGAGATGTTTCAACTTTTAAATGAAGAAAATATTTCTATCTTGTGCAGCTGCATAAATTCCATCTACAGTACAGGAACTACACCAAAGGATTGGCTTAAGTCTATGTTCATACCATTACCTAAAAAGCCAAATGCGAACAGTTGTGAACAGTACCGTCTTATAAGCCTAATGGGCCACGCTTTGAAAGTAATGCTCGAGATCATTCACCATAGAATACGCAATAAATGCGAACAAGATGTTAGCGAAGCGGTTTTGGAACTCAAGAAGCACTTTTCGGGCTGAATGTATTTTTACAGAAATGTAGAGATCAAAAGAAGAACGTTTCCTTGTGTTTTATCGACTACGAAAAAACATTTGACCGAGTCAAGCATCCACAATTAATACAAATGATTCAAAATATGGGCCTTGACGAAAATGACATCAGATTCATTACTCACCTATATTAGAATCAGGTGGCGACAATACGAGTAAACAGCACAGAGACTGAGGAAATAGGAATAAAAAGGGATGTGTTCTTTCCCCGCTCTTGTTTAATCTATACGCTGAGCACATATTCCAGAAGGCCTTAGAGAATGCCACAGATGGTATCAAAGTTAATGGCAAAATCGTTAACAACCTAAGGATGATACCGTTATTATAGCAGATACAGCGGATAGACTTCAGCGTCTTATGAACAATATATCTAGGGAAGGCGATGTTTTAGGCATGAAGGTAAACGTTAATAAAACGAAAGTAATGGTAATTTAAAGAACACCCGGGTTGCAAATAGATATTCGTGTTTACGATTAGTTGATAAACCAAGTAAACAAATTTAAATAGCTAGGGTGTTGGGTAACTAACGATTTGAATCCTGAAGTTGAGGTACGAGTTCACATTTAAATGGCTAGAGCGGCTTTTCTCAAAATGAGACACCTCCTCACAGACTCAACCCTTTCTTTGGATACTCGTTATCGTTTTGTAAAGGTCTATATATATCCAGTACTTTTATATGGAGTTGAGGCCTGGATCTTGGGATTACGATCAATGAATCGTTTGGAGTCTTTCGAATTATGAGTCATGCACAGAATATTGAAGATCTCTTGGACAGAGCGTGTCACTAATGAAGATGTATTTCGTCGAATGGGTAGAGAGAGAGAACTACTGTCATTTATTAAAAGACAACAAATTCGTTACTTGGGACATATTTATAGGGGTCCAAGTTACTCACTGCTCGGGTTGTTAATGGAAGGGAAAATTGAAGGGAAAAGAGGTGTGGGGCGTCGAAAATGTTCCTGGTTGAAAAATATACGAGATTGGACAGGTCTGGATACCCATACTTTATGGAGAGTTGCCCAGAATAGGGAAGAATTCGCCGTGATTACAGCCCAACTTCAGTAATGGAGATGGCACTACAAGAAGAAATAAAATTTATGGAGTTTGCGACCGGTTCCAGGTGAGACATCTTAATATTTACACTTTTGTAATAAAATACAGTATATCTAATTGTATAACTGAGATGTTCGTTACTTTGTGACAATACATTACAAATTTCTAAATTGTAATGAAACGAATTACTTAGTTATTTTTCACTTAACTACTTTTTGCGCGTACTATGTGGTAATATAACGTTTTTCTCCAAAGATGAACAAATAATTCCTTTCGTCTTAGCCGTGTTTTTTTTTGACGTTGAAATCTGAGAATAAGGCAGTGCTCGAAATGTTTCATTCGAACGATAGCGTATTTACTAGTTTTTTTAGGTTATGTTTCTAGTAGAATCAAGTATTATACCTCATTTTAAAGCTAAAAGATGATGGAGACAGGAAAAAAAAATCCAAATTAATTAGGTTTTTTGGTCGATGAACGGTAGTGGTCGAGAATTAATTTCTACACCCCTAATTATTATTATTCAGAACATTATATCTCTTAGTAATAGTCATCAGTACTTACTTCTTAAATAATATAATTAATACTTTCAAATCTTGTCATATTACCATATGACTAATTATAAGACTTTTATCAGAGTATCACAAACAACTTATATATATTACCCAAAACTTTACAAATTTCACCAGAGAAAGTCAGGCGGTCCCAATCTACGTCAGTTAGTATAAAAAGGTTTATAAGTCAAAAGGGTTTAAAAGGGGACAGTGGGGTAAGGAAGGTAAAGGGGGAGCATGTCAAACAAACTAACTAACTGAAACTGACTAAGTTTAGTAAAGGCGTGACCACGAAACTTTGAACAGTGTATTAAAGGTTGCTTTCGACTAATTAATTTAGATTGCTGATACTTAATTTAAAGTAAGATAAATTTTAAAGATCTGGTATACGGGGTAATAAATTGAAGGCTTAACTAACTGGAAGTCTCTTTGTGTGCGAGTGAAAGTAACTTTACGAGTATCACAGTTAAACTTGCCACAAGCAGAAGAAACTGCTGTGGTTCTTTATGCTCAATTATATATATATATATATATATATATATATATATATATATATATATATATATATATATATATATATATATATATATATACAGCCTTGGCCAAAAGTATTAGGCACAACTAATAAACACGTGAAATTCATAAAATATTTAAAAAAAAACACTAATTGGCGCGGCGCTGTCAAAAGCTAACTTAAACAATAAACAATCTCTTTTACAGGTCCATAAAACACCTGGCCCACAAAATTGTGGTTTCTCGAAAAATATTTTTAATATTTATCAGTCTCTTTTTGCTACTTGTAGTGTCAAGAAGCTTTCGTGCGTGTTTTATTTGTGAACTGGACATTCTTATATTTGAGAAATGCCTAAAAAAAGTGAGCTTGCTATTGAAAAACGAATTAAAATTCAAACCCTACATGAACAAGGCAAGTTCCAAGTAGAAATAGCCAAGTTAGTGAAATGTTCTCGGTACGCAGTGCTATTAAAAGGTTTGTGGAGACTGGCTCCCATGCTAACAAAATGAGAACGGGCAGAAAACGTAAGACTAATGAGCGACAGGACAGAAAACTTTTCCGCAAGTCTATTAAAATCAAAAAAAAAAAAAAACATCATCTGAGATCGCTGCAACTCTGTCGGAAGAGATTGGGATGCCGATTAGTTCTCGAAGGGAAAGGAGAAGACTGACAGAAGCTGGATTAAGAGGGTGCAAAGCTAAAAGCCTTGGCTTTCAGGGACCAATAGAAAGAAACATTTAGAGTGGGCTCTGAAGCACCAACATTTTAGCGAAGAGGATTGGTCTAATGTTGTATGGTCCGGCGAATCCAACTTTGAGGTAAGTTTACATACAATTACTCTTGATTTAATCCTTTTTAGTCAAAATAATAACTTTTTTTTTTAGTCAAAATAAGAATTTTTTAATTGAGTATTTTTCTATTCTTACAGCTATTCGGAACTTCAGGTGTGACATTCGTGGAGCGGCGTGTCGGCGAGGAATACGATCTAGATTGCGTGGTACCTACTGTAAAACACGGAGGAGGCAGCATTATGATCTGGGGCTGCATGGCTGCTAAAGGTGTCGGCAAAATCTCGTTTGTGAAGGTTGCATGAATAGCCAAAAGTACATAAATGTACTAGAAACTGTACTGATGCCTTCGCTAACGCGCATTTTTGGCGACACTAATTTAGACGACATCAAATTCCAGCAAGTTAATGCACCTTGTCATAAATCAGCGGCTATGATGCGTTGGTTTAGAGACAATAAATACGTATAAATAAGATACGGGAGCACAGCATAACATCAAAACCAGCGCTAAAAAGCGCTTTGATGGATGAGTGGAATGCCATAAGTACAACTGAATGTACTAGGCTTGTACACAGCATACCCAAAAGAATTACTGCTGTAATTAAAGCTAAGGGCAGACACACCAAATATTAATTTATTGTGAAGTAAATTGTAGGGTGCCTTATACTTTTGGCCAATGCTATATATATATATATATATATATATATATATATATATATATATATATATATATATATATATATATATACGTATATTTATTTGTATATTTATATGTATATTTATATGTATATTTATATGTATATTTATATGTATATTTATATATATATATATTTATATATATATATATATATATATATATATATATATATATATATATATATATATATATATATATATATATATATTATTATAAAAATAGTTTAATATATTGCAATGGGTAATTCCTTGGGTCAAGAAAAAAAAATTCTCCTTCAATTCAGACATATTTAAAAATTTTGTTGAAGTCCCTTTTATCACCCGTTTCGGTACTCTATTAACAATGTTGTCAAATGTTCATTTTCTTCGTAAAGTAACATAACTTTTGGACAAAAAGTATATTTTTTTTGTAACAACCTGGTTTTTAAGTAAAAACAGAAAAATTCTATTTCGGGTGGTTGTACCTTCTACTTGATGAACATTCATTATAAACCTATAATAAAAGACTATTTTCAGTCAATTTACAGCAGTGGAAATTACAAGATATAAGATTCTGCCTTTTTTTTCAATGGGACAATAAACGATCCTATTACGGTTTTGTGCATAGTTTCCAGGTACTACGATAAACGTATTTTTATTTTATCTGCTTTGTATACCGCCCTCACTTGCACCTGCGATCATATCGGATCTATTTCTACCTATATATTTACTACCTCGCAACCCGGTTTGGAGCCCTTTAAGTATTTAATAATATAGGCCTAATGACCACAGCTCGCCAGTTAAGTATCAAAAGATGCTTTTTATTATTTTTATTTTTGGTTTTACTTACAACTTACAACGTAACGATTCTATTTTAATTATGTGGCGTCCGTGGAAAAAATTGCAATAGTGGCTATCGCAAGAAAAAACATTTATCACTTGATGCTAAACAAATAGTGAAAAATGTTTACGACAGTTTGGTAAAAAGAAATTTGAATAAACAAAGTGCTTTGCAAGAAACCAGTGAACTAACAAACCATCACTCAGGAACGGGAAAAACGAAAAGATTTTCAAATGCATCATGTAGACGATTGTGAAAAAGACGTCATCAGGATGTACTAGGAGTAGTTGGTGCCGACACTAAACAAAATAAAATGAAGACTGATGCAGGGCGAGACCAATATATATTGTGGCCAATCAACCCTTCACAGAATTCTCTTAAGAATGGGATTCACGTTCCGAAAAATCAACAAAAGGCAAGTAGTGATGGAGTCACCAAGATTACGAATCTTGCGACATACTTATTTAGAAGAAATTAAAAAGTATCGTTCAGAGAATTGGCCAATAATTTACCTTGACGAAACATGGTTCGATACCTATGACACTGTACAAAAAGGGTGCGATGACAACAGTTCAAAATGTCAGACTAACGTACCTTCAAATAAAGGTAAAGGAATAATCATTTTGCATGCTGGATGTCAAAAGAGCTGGGTTTCAAATTGTCTACTACTATCTGCAAAAAAACATAAAAGATTCTAGTTTGGACTATCACGAAGACACGACCGCAGAACTTTTTGAAAATGGGTTTCAAAATTCCCTTTTGCCAAATGTTCCCGAACAGAGTGTTATAGTTATGGACGATGCAAGTTACCATAGCCGCCTACTAAATAAGGTTCCTAATGCAGCCAACACCAAATCGGAAATACATGAATATATGTTAGAAAATGACATTGATTTTGACTTTAGTTATAAAAAAAAAGTGATCTTTTGGAAGTTTTGAAAGATTATAAATAGAAAAAGAAATATGTTTGTGATAGTATGGCTGAGAAAAGGGGACACACTGTTTTGCCGCTTCCTCCGTATTTTTGTGTGTTTAATCCAATTGAACATATTTGGCATCAAGCTAAATCAAAAATAAGGGCACGAAATCTTTCTCCTACTTTAAGTGAGTCAGTGGTTGAATTAGTAAAAAAAGTTATAAATTGTGAAAGCTGAAAGAATTCCATTCAGCACGTTGTTAAAGTTGAAGATTCATATATTTATGTAAATAATATAAAACCACTGATATTTATCACAGTTGATGACAGTGATAGTGAAACCGAATTAGGCTTAAGTTAAAATATATTTTTATTTATACAATATGTTCTCTCTTGTAAACCCCATTCATTCAAACTGTATATTTGCACTTCTTATCCATTTGTTTTACATGCATCTATAAATAAACATCTCCAAAAACACTTATAATTTCATTTATTTGCATTAATGAATAAAATTCTTAAGTCCATCTCTGCAACCTGTCATAAACAAAAGGTCAGAATTTTTATATTGCCAACTTAAAACGGCAAAAATCAGGATCTTATATTTTGGGACAGGCTATTAACATACATGCCGAAAACATAAATCTTTAGGATCGATTTTCTAATGAGTTATAAAGGAGCGTTATCATTATTATTTTTCTGTAATTATTTGATTAAAGGAATTACCCATTTAAAAATTTAAAGATTTTTATAACACTATATATATATATATATATATATATATATATATATATATATATATATATATATATATATATATACATATATACATATTTATTTATTATTTTGTGTCTTGTAATAAAAGTTATAATTTAATTTACTTATTTTATATTTATGATATTTAAATATTATCATATTTTATTTTGTTCAGTTTTGTTAGTTTGTTTGACTGCCTTTTTTGCGATTCTCATTGCTACAACTTACCTCGACCTGCGAGTGGCGGGATCTTTCATTACCATTACTTCTGATATATCACCGTATTTACTAAAGTACTCTCGCAGGCTCTCTGAAAATGAAAAAAAGATATAATTAAAATAAAATAAAGAAATTAATTTTTACAATTTACGTTTTATTTCTTCCCTGTCAGTATATGTCCCATTTAGTGCAAAACGACGTAGACAGGCAAAATTATTTTTATATATGTTATATATCATATGTTGGAGGATCATATTTTTAAAACTACTTATTTTTAAACTTTATAGGACTTAGATCGAAATAGTCTCGTAACCCTTTATGCTAGAAAATAGACATTACTACGAAATTGACGTATTCTTTTATATAACAAGTATCTTGACATTAATAAGTGATGTCAAAGACATAAGTACTGTGAGTTTTTCAGATGTGTAATCGCTTTAGTGACACTGAAAAGCAATAAATATGTTTATGTTAGGAGTAAATAAAATTTAAAACAAAATTAAACTTAAAAAAAAGTAATAGAAATAATATATGTTTCTAATCTTTAAAAGTTAGTACCGACTTGCAAATAAAAGAAAATGTAATTAGCAAAAAAATATCTTTCAGTCATCAATTTTTAGTTAACTGTATAAAAAAGGGCATAAACTTTTAGAGTTGTCATGCAAGAGGATTTTTTTGATAAAGTGGCTTTGCCCCCTGCTCTCTATAAGCAGCTCTGCCTTTATAATGTTCTTTTTTTTCGTAAAGAACCGCTGGTTGTCTCCAATATTCCCCCTATGCCCCCTCGTTCCTTGAACCTTACTATGTCACTGCAACAACTTCCAAAATTACATGTGATACCACACAATTTACTTCTTTCAGTGAGATAATTTTGGCCTTTAGCTATCTAATGTTATCGTAACTGGATTAAACATGGTCCGCCAAACCTGATTTGGCAATTTTATTAAGAATTATTTTTACTCACCCAGAGAGATTTTTATGTTCTATACATAAATAGTTCGCCAGACTTTTTATTCTTTTTTGTTTTTTAAAGTTTTGTTTTAATAAAAACACTCTTTGTTGTATTACGAAGGAAAAATCCATATACCGTATTGTCCAGCAATTCACTTTATCTTTTCTAAAGTTTCTATCATGAATAGTATTATTAGAAGAAGGAATTCTTGAGCATCTACTCGACGAATGTCTGATTTATTTTGAATGAAATTGTGTTTTGAGCTAAATTTCTAGAATACTTGTTTTCTTTTATAATATCATCCTCAATTTAGCAATGCTGTGTGGTTAGAAATTAATTTTGGCAAGTTAAGTTGTACAAGGCTTTTATAATTTCTTCTTTAATAGCAGTAAAACAGTTAGAGTCCGTATTTGGATACTGTTTTGAGTGTGAATATTTTCTGTTACACAACGATGGATTGATAAGTCTGGTAAATTTCTAAGAAAAATTTCAAATAGATACAACGCGCAGTTGTTTGTTAGGAGATATCGTTTGTTATCGGTCTTACACGTTTCATAGAAATAAAAAACCGTTCAAGTGCAAGTTGAAATTGCACAATTAGTGTTCCGTACATTGATTGCTTTTACAATAAAAAAAATTGCTACGGTGGTATAAAAGGATCAGTGACTTCAAAAAACACACCCCAAAGGAGTTTTCAACAAAGTTTGTTTCCAATCTTCACTGAATACTGATGACCTTGAAATTTTTGTTTTTTTTTATATACCAAATAAATTATTAAAGGTAATGCACACGTGATAATTTTCTTTCAATCTACACCCCGTGGAGAATATTCCAGAATTTTTTCAAAATTTTTTTGATCAGTACTTTTCGAGATAAGGTAGGGAGACAGCGATTTTTCGTGATTTTTTAAAAATAATACAAAGAAAAGTGAGCCCAAGTATTACATTGTATATATATTTTTTCCTCGTGTTTTCACAGGCTTTCACTTGACACCACACTCGATGACCTAGTAAAAAAATTTTTTTTTCACTTCAGATTTCACCCCCCAAAACTAACCCCTTAAGTCAAAATTTAACTTTCAAAATTACACGGCTCTGATGAAGCCATCAATTTCTATATTATTACTAAATTTCAATTTTCTATGAGAAATAGTTTCGGAGAAAATCGGGTGTGACAGACAGACAGACACCGAAGTCATCTTATAAGTGTTCCGTACGGAACACTAAAAAACATTTTTATTTAAAAAAGTGGACTTCCGCTCAGATGGAAACTGAACTGAAAGAAGTTAATAAGAAGTCTGCACCAGCACTCAATACTATTTATTACTGGATAAATCAATTTCAACTGGTTGTACGAGCACTGCAGATGCTTTACGTTCAGGACGCCCGATTGCGGTTTCTTCTGAAGAAATTGTCGATAAAATTCATGGTTTCGTGACGGAAGATCATAGCATTAAATTTCCTGAAATAGTTAAGATAGTAAGGATCTTATATGAACAGGTACATCTCTTCTTCTTCTAGCCTTTCTGTATCCTTTGAATATAAGCCTCTCTCATGTACTTCCACATGTACCTGTTTTGAGCAGTTTGATTAATTGAGCCCCGCTGATCTTTTAATATCGTCATACCAACGTTGTTGGGGTCTGCCAGTACTTCTTTTTTTCCCCCATGGTCTCCATCTGGTCACTTTTCCGCTCCAGTTATCAGTATTTCTGGCCACATGGCCAGCCTAGTTCGACTTAAGGGAAGATATCCTCTCAATTATGTCGTAGGCCCCTGTTCCTGATCCAATCGTTTGATTTACAATCCCTAAGTGATATACCTAGGATTTTCCTTTCAATTGCTCTCTGCTACCATATGTTGTCACTGGTACAATACATTTGTTATATGCTTTACTTTTAAGTTTTAAAGGCAGTTTGGACTGAAAGACTTGCTTCATTTTACAGTACGCCGCCTAGCCCAGGCATATCCTTCGATTGACTTCCAGTTCTTGATTCAATTTTCCGAGTGTAATTTCCTGTCCCAAATATACATATGAACTCACCCTTTCTCCATTTGTTGTCCATGTATGGATATTACGTCATTAATGGTTGTTTGTTCTTTAGTCATGAATTTAGTTTTTATGATGTTCATCTCTAAACCGACCATTTTTGTTTCAGTTTGTAATTCTTGGAGCATTTCTTTCAATTCGATTTCATTTTCAGCAAAAAGTGCGATGCCATCAGCAAATCTTAAGTTGCTGAGTCTCTCTCCGGATATGTTAAGACCCCTGTTTTCACAGTGAAGGCTCTTGAAGATATCTTCTAGCACCAGGGTGAATATTTTGGGTGATATGATGTCACCCTGTCTAACACCTCTATTTTTACTTCCTTGGTATCCTCGTGTAATCTCACTTTCAGTTTTGATTGTTCCGTGATTTTTGTGAGTATGTTAATATACCTCTGATTGACTCTTGCGTTTTTCATAGCTTTTTGAATTGCCTAGTATTCCACTGTGTCAAAGGCTTTTCAAAAATCGACAAGTGTCATCCGGGCTGTGATATTGTATTCAGTTACCTTTTCTGTAAGTTGTCTGACCGTGTGTAGATGTTCAATTGTGCTAAATTTTTTTCGGAAGCCTGCTTGTTCTTTGGGTTGGTAATTTTAAAACTTCTTGTCTAATCGGTTGGTGACTATTCTCATGAATAGTTTGCATATTTGCGATAGAAGACTTATTGGCCTATAGTTCTCTAAATTGCAAGGATCTCCTTTTTTGTATATCAATATAACTATGGCAGTTTCCCAATCTTTTGGTATCATTCATTCGATTAAACATTTATTGAAGAGTTTTTTAAGCTCTTTGATTAATAGCTGTCCTCCCTCTGTTAGCATTTCCGGATGTCGTCTTCTCCTGCTGCTTTTCTATTTTTAGTTTGGTTAACGGCTGTTTCAGTTTTTTCAACTTCGATGTCTGGTAGATCTTGGGAACAGATACATACAGCCTGTGAAATAACAACGAACTGCTCGTATTCTTGAAAAAATGTGTTTCGAGTACATTTTTTGCCATCAATGTATTCTTTGGTGTGCTAACAATGCCGCAATTGCCTTAGTAAGTTGTCCAATTGCCTCCTGCATCAATAATCGCTTGGCATCTTCGACCCTATCGACGAGATTTTCTGCATATTCTGCAGATTTTTCGAATCTCGCGAGACAACTGAGTCAAAGTCCTCAGAGTCTTTCCTTTGAGCTTTCTCTTCACAAGGGATCAAACATTTTTTATAGGGTTGGCGTTCGACGATTGTGAGGGCCACTCTAGTATCTTATCGTGGGCCCAAGCAAGCGGCTTCGTGACGTAATTTTCGCCTAGCAAAGGTTTCCTCAACGTGCTTCGGAATTTGAGTACGAAGATGTTGTCGAATGGTCTCATGGGATACATTCAAACCCAAATTTCTTAATTTTGCCGCACCTTAATGCAGCATGAATTTCGAGTCCCGTGAAAACAAAGACTCAATTCATTTTTCGACTTTGCGAGTGACTTTGCCTACCAAGTCACGTTTTGGCAAGTCATTGACATTTTTTTGTCTCGTTAAAATGATTACCCACTTTTTGACAAACGATACCGACTTTTTAATATGTTTAGCGGCCCCGAAGTGTGTTATTTTAGGCCCCTTTGGATAGGAACAAAGAAAGACTGCCTCGAACACACGCGACTCATTTTGGATTTTGGGTGATTTCGACGAAAGTTTGGAATGTTTCTTTTTATGGGTCTAGCACACGTGCTGCAGGGAAGAAGTCCCTAAAGCGCTACAGGAGCGACACGTGTGCGGAAAAAAGCGATTCACGTTGTTCTTGAATCGCTGTAAATTGTACTCGGTGGGAAGCACAGTCCTGGGCAAATTATTCCAAAGGGATGATGTTCTCCATATAAAAGACTGCTTGAAAAGCGTTGTACGAGGAGTAACAAGCTGAACCTCATACGGATATGAAGTATTAGCGCGACGTGTACTTCTAACATGCACCGCTCTGGGAGGGGCCATCCTTCGAACACTTTCCATGAAAATACTTGTAGAATAGGCTCAAGTCGCCAACCGTTCTTCGATGTTCCAGCGAATCAAGGCCGCTGGTCAGTTCCGGGTCTCCAATCAGACGACCAGTTCTTCTCTTCATAGATTCCAACAAATGCAGTGTATGTTTGGGAGCGGAGCCCCAAACATGAGAGCAGTATTACATAGTTGGTCGAATTTGAGCTTTGTAAAGAATTAACAGTTGTTGTGGGGTGTAAAGCTTTCTGGTTCGAAATAATATTCCCAACTTTTGAGAAGCTCTCCTTGCTATGCCTGCAACATGTTCATACAGGACATATTTGCTCCCAAATTAACGCCCAACAAATTGAGTGACGAGGTTAGAGGAATGGAGTGCCCCGACAAAACTATGTCGGGTTCAGCAACGTTAACTTTTTTAGAAAAAACTGCCGCCTAGGTTTTTGTAGCGTTAAATTCCACTTGGTTACTGTCACCCCAAGATAAAATTTCTTCCGGGTCTTTGTTAAGTTGAATGACTTCCTGCTGTCTGCGGATATTCGTCTGAGTACTAAAATGCGTTGTAGACAAAAGTTTCCTCTACCGATTTTTTGTTGAATCGCTATAATCCAAAAATAAATTATCGTGTTTTTACTTCACAGATTGTAATATCTTGCAGAGTAAGTTCCAAAAATGAAAAAACCTGAGTGCACGATGGATGCCGCGTTTGCTGACTCCAGACCAAAAATTCACGACGAAGGACATTTTAAAATCGTGTTTGGAAAAGTTGCAGCGTAATTCGAAGGACTTCTGCGTTGTTCTGTGATTGTAGACGAAACGTAGCTCCACCATTACACCTCGTAGACAAAACGGTAGTTAAAACTGTGTGGCGGCAAAGGTGAAAGTACACCGAAAAAAGTGAAAATAGCTTTATGACTATTTGAAAAAGGGTTAAAACAGTAAGTGGCTCTTATTATGGATTCCTTGCACAGGGAGTTGAAAAGCACAGTTCGAAACAATTTTTTTTTTCTGAGGAAATAAAAAATGGAAACTCACTAGGCCAAAGTATTGACCTTAATAGAGATTATGTTGAGAAATAAATTTTCGGTTGTACAAGAACATCTTATTTACCATGTATTTTACAAGACTTTTCTATTCACCCTCGAATATAAGCTCGAAGCTAAATTTTGGGATTTATTGCTGCAGTATTAACTATTTTCGTTTAAAACCACTCCACGTATATACTGACTATCACGAAGAGACACTTCCATATGACCTGAAAGAAGACACTCCCACGACATCATTTTAGCAACTCCAATACTCCATTCAGGGGTGGGTTGGTTCATTCTTATCATCTTCTAATTTGGTTTTAATTATATTCAACGACTCCTCTAAGTAAACTAAAGAAGAAACTTTAGATATTGAAACTCATGAAATATTTGAAACATGAAATTGCAGGCATAGCAAGGAGAGCTTCTCAAAAGTTGGGAATATTATTTCGAACCAGAAAGCTTTACACTCCACAATAACTGTTAATTCTTTACAAAGCTCAAATTCGACCAACTATGGAATACTGCTCCCAGGTTTGGGGCTCCGATCCCAAACATACACTGCATTTGTTGGATTTTATTCAGGGAAGAGCTGTTCGTCTGATTGGAGACCCGGAACTGACCGGCGGCCTTGATTCGCTGGAATATCGAAGAACGGTTGACGATTTGAGCCTATTCTACAAGTATTTTCATGGAAAGTGTTCGAAGGATGTGGCCCGTTTAATTCCTCCCAGAGCGGTGCATGTTAGAAATACACGTCGCGCTGATACTTCACATCTGTATGAGGTTCAGATTGTTACTCCCCGTACAACGCTTTTCAAGCAGTCTTTTATATGGAGAACATCATCCCTTTGGAATAATTTGCCCAGGACTGTGTTTCCCACCGAGTACAATTTATAGCGATTCAAGAACAACGTGAATCGTTTTTCCGGACACGTGTCGCTCCTGTAGCGCTTTAGGGACCTCTCTGCAGCACGTGTGCTAGACCAATAAAAAAATAAATAACCAATCAAGTGCAAGTTGGACTTGCGCAATTAGTGTTCCGTAAACTGATTGCTTTTAAAATAAAAATGTTCGTTTTTTTTCCCGATCTTTAGTGAAAACTCATGACCTTGAAAATTTTTGTTTTTTATATACCAGTTAAATTATTAAAGGTAATGTACTTGTGATAATTTTTGTTCAATCTACATCCTGTAGAGAATATTCTAAAATTTTTTCAAAATTTTTTGATCAGCACTTTTGGAGGTAAGGTGGGGGGACAGCGATTTTTCGCACTTTTTTAAAAATAATATGAAGAGAATTGTGCGCAAGTTATATATATATTTGAACTCGTCTTTTTACAAGCTTTCATTTGACACCCCACTTGATAAAATGGTAAAAAAAATGTTCACTTCCGATTTTACCCCCCAAAACTAACCCCTTAAGTTCAAATTAAACTTTCAAAATTACACGGCTCTAATAAGGCCATCATTTCCTATATTAGTGCCAAATTTCAACTTTCTATATCAAATAGTTTTGGAGAGAATCGGGTGTGACAGACAGACAGACGGAAGGACACCGAAGTGATCTTATAAGTGTTCCGAGCGGAACACTAAAAAAGAAGACAATAATTATAAACGGCACGATCTAACAAACTATTTAATAAGAGAAGGTAAAGGGTTTTGTCAGGCTTCCAGTTTACGACAATATCAACGTAATTGGTTGTTCACCGTTCATATATTTCCTACTCAGCGTAAAACAAAGTAAGCAAAATTATTTAGAAGGCCGGAAAACATACAAACGGCTTTAACTTTTAACCGATTAAATGCATTTAGTCGTCGGCGAGACCGAAAACAAAGAGGTCCGGTAATTAAATTAACAAAGTAATAATGAGCTTTAAGCTGGCCGCCGACTCGGCTGTCAACCGAATCTGCATCGCTTAGTTGGAAACGCCGCAGTTTATGCATTTTTAAAAGTGACTATTTACATTTTTATGGGATGGGGAAAAATCTAAAAAAAAGTATAGAAGAAGAAAATTATTGCAAATTTGCAACCAACTTCCATTTTTATATTTTTTCCTTTCTTTTATTTTTATAGATTTTTTAATTTTGTAATAATAAATTTGGCCGGAAAATCACATATACACTATAAAACAAACAATGGAAAAAAAAAACTGGCAAAGAATAGAGAAGTTCATCTAGCCTTCATAGACATAAGAAAGGCCTATGACTCAGTACCAAGACAAAGATTATGGCATGCAATGAAAGAAATAGGCATTGACAAAGAACTAATATACGCAGTAAAAGCTCTCTACGAAAACAACACGGTGAACATAAAAATAGGACATAAAATAGGGAAGAAACTCTAAACATTAAAAGGCCTATTACAAGGACGCTCTACATCCCCCACACTATTCGAAATATACCTCGAACAAACATTAAAAAAATGGAAGAAAAATGTAGTGGAATGGGAGTACCAATACGAGAAGATTACTTATATACTCTAAGTTTCGCAGACGACCAAGTAATCATAGCACAAGATGAGGAAGACTTCAGTTATATGGTAAGAAAACTGAAAGAAGAATACACTAAAGCAGGATTAGCAATAAACTTTGATAAAACGGAATATCTAACAACAAAGGAGGGAAACGTGGAGAATCTAGAAGTCGATAACCAAAGAATAATCAAAGGAACCGATAGATTTAAATATTTAGGAACCATCATTTCAAAAAAAACGCAACGTCAGAAGAAAGAGATTAAAGCTAGATTAGGACAAACGCGGACATGCATAAGACAATTAAATTCGATCCTATAGGACAAGCACATTACAAAGAGAAACAAAACACGCATATACAAATCAATAATACAAAGCATAATGACATACGGGTCAGAAACATGGACGATCAACAAAAGAAATAAATCTAAAATAAACGCGGTAGAAATGGAGTATTGGAGAAGATGTTGTGTAGAGTGACACGTATGGAGAGAATAACAAATGAAGAAATAAGAAGCAGAATGAACATCAAAGAGAACGCAATAAACACCATTAAAGAAAAACGATTAAAATGGTATGGACACATAAGACGGAGTGAAGATAATAGGTGGATAAAGAAAATAACGGAGTGGAGCCCTATAGGGAGAAGAAAAAGAGGAAGACCCAGACGATCGTGGAGAGACGATGTGGACGAGGCTGTGGAGGACAGGGGTCTAACAGATGGAGACTGGAAAGGTAGAAAACGGATGGAATCAAAGGCTGAGAGAAGGAAGACAGCGTTAGCTGTAGAAAATCCTTGATATATATATATATATATATATATATATATATATATATATATATATATATATATATATATATATATACGAGGCTGGTTTGAAAAGTCCGTGCAAAAATAAAAACTACTTATGTGTTTGAGGTAAACCTTTTTTATTTTTCGACATAGTCTCCTTTTAGGCTTATACACTTCGTCCAACGATGTTCTAGTTTGTCGATCCCTTCCGAATAATAGGATTTGTCCAAGTCTGCAAAATATCCATTAGTGTTTGCAATCGCCTCCTCGTTTGAATAAAATCCTTGTCCCGCCAGCCATTTCTTCAAATTGGGGAACAAATAGTAGTCCGAGGGAGCCAACTCTGGAGAATAGGGGGGGGATGTGAAACGAGTTGGAATCCTATTTCCATTAATTTTGCGGCCACAACTGCTGAGGTGTGTGCTGGTGCGTTGTCGTGATGGAAAAGGACTTTCTTGTGGGCCAATCGCGGGCGTTTTTTCTTGCAGCTCGGTTTTCAAACGGTCCAATAACGATGAATAATATTCACCTGTAATAGTTTTACCCTTTTCCAGATAGTCGATGAGGATTATCCCTTGCGAATCCCAAAAGAGAGTCGCCATAACCTTTCCGGCCGAAGGAACGGTCTTCGCCTTTTTTGGTGCAGATTCCCCCTTGGTAACCCATTGTTTAGATTGTTGTTTGGTCTCAGGAGTATAGTAATGTATCCATGTTTCATCCACAGTGACGAAACGACACTTAAAGTCCTCCGGATTCTTCTGGAACAGCTGCAAACCATCCTTGCAACACTTCACACGATTCCGTTTTTGGTCAAGCGTGAGCAATCGCGGCACCCATCTTGCGGATAGCTTTCTCATGTCCAAATGTTTATGCAAAATATTATGTACCCGTTCAGTCGAGATGCCCACAGCACTAGCAATCCCACGCACCTTAACTCTTCTGTCATCCATCACGATATCATGGATTTGAGCAATGATTTCTGGAGTCGTAACCTCCACAGGCCGTCCAAAACGTTCAACGTGACTTGTGCCCCTATGGACAGTCCGAAATTTTGAAACCACTTATAAACTGTTTTAATCGAAGGTGCAGAGTCACCATAATGTTTATCAAGCTTCTCTTTAGTCTCCTGAGGCGTTTTGCCTTTCATAAAGTAATGTTTAATCACCACACGAAATCCTTTTTCGTCCATTTCTTGAAAATCACTCGACTTCCTTGATTCACACGAATGCCAAACACAAAGAAATAGACCAATATGGCTGAAACTTGGTGTGCGTTCATTCAAGAGATGCTACTAACTAAACATGACCTCGATACGCGCCGGTGGTGCCATCTCTCGGACTTTGCACGGACTTTTCAAACCAGCCTCGTATATATATATATATATATATATATATATATATATATATATATATATATATATATATATATATAAATTTGTGTATTAATTATTTAATTTTATAAATACTTACTAAATAAACTATTTTCCAAGACAGGTCTTTTAAATGAAACTTTCCCTTTCTCGATAGGAAGATTTAGAAAATTAAGATGATCACTAAATAGTCCAAATTTAACATGTACCTTGAAAAGCTTTTGATTTAGCTACTTAAAACACGACTTTATTCATCAATATAGTCTCCTTCAAGAGCGATACAATCAGTCAAACTTTTTTCTAACATTTCTATAAATTTCTTGTAGAAGGATTTGTCTTCGTCTTCAAAATAGCATTTCGGCGATAACTTCTTCACTGGATCCAAATCTATTTCTCGCGAGCATTTTTTTGAGGTCTGCGAATAAATAATAGTCGCTGGGGCTAAACCTGGTGAATACGGTGGATGAGGAAGCAATTCGAATTTTAATTCATAAAATTTTGCCATCGTAATCATTGACTTGTGACACGGTGCATTGTCTTGATGAAAGAGCACTTTCTTCTTGTTCATTTGGAGCCTTCAAACGCACCAAAAACTTTACATAATATTCGATATTCATGGTTTTTCCCTTTTCAGTACAGTCGATGAAAATTACTCCATTCCAAAATACAGTTGTGTCTTTGGTCGCTTCGGGCGGCTTTCACCGGATTGCCGATTTGATTCCGGCGTATAGTGGTGGATCCATGTTGCATCCATTGTCACATATTGCATGAAAAAATCCTTTTTATTGCGCTTAAACAGGTCCAAACAGCGCTTAGAATCATCAACACGTTGTTGTTTTTGGTTCACTGTGAGCAAACGCAGTACCCATTTCGAACAGAGCGTTCTCATGCCCAAATATACTTATAAAATATGACCAATAGGTTCTTTTGATATCTTTAGGGTGTCAGCTATCTCACGCAATTTCACTTTACGGTCATCCAAAATAATTTTGTGGATTTTTTTTATGTTTTTCGGTGTAACCACCTTATTTGGGCGACCAGAGCGTTCAACATTATTTATATCTGTACAACCGCGTTTAAATTCAGCATACTAGTAAATGATGAGAGACTTGTCCAGCGGCAAAGTCCCCGCAACACTTATCAAGCTATTACTTTGCTTGAACGGTATTTTTTCCCATCAAAAAACAGTGTTTAATCAGCACACGAAATTCAATTTTTTCCATTGTTTTGAAAATATCAAAAGTAGCATCAATAAAACCACTATAACTTGTAAACTAATTATCGAAATGTCATGAAATTTTGACACGTATCGTTTGAAGGTTGGTACTTCCTAAAAATCATACGCATTTTTTAAAAAGGCGACATCTATTTGTCATACTAAAAACTTTTCAGCCTACGTGTTAGGTAAGGAAAATTCTAATCAATGATCATCTTCTATCTCGCTTTTAAAATTAATAACTTGAGGAGGAATTTTAGAATTGCTCTTGATCTTTTGAGATATCATTGCAATGGAAGAAAATAAGATAGGTGGGACAAGAAAGACACACGGTAATGAGAATAACTTAAGATTTATGACTTATTGCAACCGCTGACTTGTTAAATATTTACACTTTCGTCGCTAGATTGTGCCGAAAAAGGGACCTCCGAACCTTCAAATAATGATCATTACCTATATATGATCTTCTTTAAGTCAATTTACTTTCCAAAAGTGTCGAATATACCAATAAAAAATCTCATTGAAGAATACAATTTTCTCCCGTTTCTAGTAATTTACAGGTAAAATTTAAAAATCACCGCTATTTTTAAAATTCTACACACGAAGTGTAATTTCTCAACTGACCAAAGTTTCTTTTTAATACTTTCTTAATCCATCAATATTGCTGATGTCTGCGAGTACTTTACATACTGAATCATTCAAGCATTGTCAAACACGGCAGGGCCCGGTTTAGTGTTCATATATTTTTCCGCTCTTCTCTTTTTTATTGAAAGGCAATTTCCAGACCAAATTGAAATCTTTGTGTTCGAGAACGAACGCGAACATTTCGAGATCCTGCAGCAGGTCCGCGAGATGCGCGATATCTGATCGGATTATACCTGCAGCCGCCGTGAGCAGTGGAGTAGAACAATGATTTTTATTAAACGAAAGCTATTGTGGCGGTATTATCCATAATTCGATATTAAAATCATTTAAGTGAATGTAGGTAAGAGATAAGGAAATACATATATATATATATATATATATATATATATATATATATATATATATATATATATATATATATATATATATGTATATATGTATATATGTATGTATATATGTATATATGTATATATATATATATATATATATATATATATATATATATATATATATATATATATATATATATATATGTATATATATATATATATATATATATATATATATATATATATATATATGTATATATATATATATATATATATATATATATATATATATATATATATATAGTTTTAGTCTAATATCGAGCTTTCGATGCCAAATCGTACATCATCTTCAGGAGCTAGAAGATACGGAAAAGAAATCTCATAAGTCAGAGCACCCTCCAAAAGAATATACCGTCATTTCAAAAAGAAAAATAGTAGGAAACACTACCATAATTTTTAATTTTTTAAATCCTAGTTGTTAGCTTAAAAGAATACTTACTGAATATTTACAGGTAGTTCTCTGTTAAATGAGAATCTGATCTATATCAGTGTGTTAACACATGATTTTAAACAATTATTAATTCAGAACCTATTTTTATACATATACATTCACACTATAGGTTACAACTTTATATATTCAATTGTTAGAATTAAAGAGAATCATAACTAGCAATTATTAAAACTTTAAAATTATTTAAAATTAAAATTAGCGTGTTTCGGTCATTTTGAAATCTAACAAAAATGGTTATTTTTTAATTTTTGGTGATTTTTAGTGTATATAAAATGTTACTGTTATCAGAACCAAGACCTCTGTATTGGGTAAAATTTTTTAAAAACCGACTTAAGGTTATTTATTCTAATGAAAATAAAAACACATAAGAAAACAGATATTAATAATTTATAAAGCAACAAAATTAAAAGAAACTCTGGTGTAAGCATCACTGTGTGTGTGCGTGTGTGTGTGTGTGTGTGTGTGTGTTGTGACATGTTGGCTCAGACTGGTCGAATCCGGTCTATGCTTACGATCGCTTTTATGTAAGGCGATTCTCTTTGATAATTTTTATGATACCTGGCAGATGTAGATTGACCCACATTCACATTTCATTTCATAGATTGCGTTAGATTTTTGCCAAATATCAATTTTGTCTTTTTTATATCGATAGTAGCAACCAAGTTTCTTTGAGTTGTACTGAGCTATTTTAACATTTGTGCTTCTGAAAAGTGCAATAATTGGTTGAGAAGGACCCTCTAGGTGCTGTAACTTTCCGAATTGTACCTCATATTTCGTTGTCTATTTATTTGTCTGTTGGAAAGTTTTTTTTTATAATAGACTTTGGATATTTATTTGCAATTAAAACGTTTTTCTTATATATATTTTTTTTTTTCGTAAATGTATGGTGACAGATTTTGTCAATTCTGTTCCTTAGTGCTGTTATAATATTTAATTTTTGTTTCAAGGAATGGAAACAAGAAATTCTTGGATGAGGAATATATAAAAACCATTCCAATTAAACTAGAAATAAAAATATAAATTAGTGAACATTTATTTAACTATTCCTTCCTATCAGACAAAAACTTCAAAATTTTTTGTTAAAGAGGTATTTTCCTTCTTTGATTCCATCATAGGATGTTCTATGATGGGCTACTCCATCATCAATGGTTCCAAATTGAAAAGTTGCATGTATGGTTCCATTGCAGACGGCTCCAAATCAGAAAAATTCATGATAGAAGAGGTTCTTCTTCATCATATAAATTATCAAACGGCAGAGGTATGGATTCAGAGATTGAAAGTGGCGATAATGGGTCCCATGAATCATCAGTTGTAACATCATCAAACCAATCTTCTGAAAGATCATCTGCTATTTCCGATGACAAGACTCAGCATCGATGAAAAAGTTACCGTTTTCTTCATAATTACATTGTAAAATTTCGTCGTCAATGACAATATCACGATTCATATTATTAATTAAAGTAAAACTGTAGTGTAAGTAGAGAATGTTCTTTGAATTTAGATCGACTATTAAAAACGATGCTACAAACTTTTTTTTTTAATGGTTAATTCACCATCACCAACAAGTCAGAAAGGTCGGAAATGGAGGTTACAAAAAAAACGCCAAAAAAAGGGCTTTGCTTGACTTTTTTTAACTTTCCCTTCTCTTTCTCTTACTCTTTTTCGTTCTCTTTCTCTTCTCGTTACTTTCTCTTCTCTTTCACTTTTTTATTCTACTCTTTTTCTCTTCTCTTTCTCTCTTCTTTCTCTCTCTCTTCATAAAGAAATTTAAGAGTGTTTATATTCTCATTGTTATTTTGAATTTCTCCGTCATTTTCGTAGAATTTTTTTTGTTACATCTTTTTGAAGAGCGTCAATCTGACGTTTAATCGTTTCCAGTCATCTTTTTCTTTGAGTAATTTGTCATCTATACTCGCTTTAAAATCATTTTCACTACTTTCGAACTGAGTAAAAATATTATGGTTTTTTCCAGTAACAGTTTAGGTTTTGAACTTATAAAATAATGGATTATTTACACGTTAAAGAAAAGGTTCTTTCGGACGAATTAATTTTAAGCTGGAAAGTACTTTTTTTTCGATCCCTTTAATCCTACAAAACTAGGACCCAAAAATGAAATGAAGATTATGCTGCAACAAACAGGAAAATATCCCTGACTTCGCGAAAGTGAGATTTATTTAGATTACAAGTATTTAGAAAAGGCAATACTCCATTAAACAACACCGCATTAATCAACAATGCACCAATATTCTTATTTAGAGAATTAAGTTATATTTTTAATGGTGTTACTATCGATTCTGTTCGAGATACTGTAACAACTTTTATACTTAAGAGAAACATATCTTATAATCAAAATGAGAGTGCAAAGTTAGAGGAAGATATCCAAATCAAAGACAGGAGAAAAATAGTATTATCAATGCTAAAGGAAAGGTTTATGTATTCCATTAAAGATGTATTCCGGATTTTTTCAAGATTATAACAAAATAATTTTGAATTCTCAACAAAAACTAATTCTCATAAAAAGTAACCATGACAATAATTCTCTAGTATCTACTACTGAAGATGAAAATCCTAAAAGTACAAGAACCAGACTTTGTTGTAGAGTTCCTCATCTTACTGCAGCCATTCCCCAAGAATTAGCTCTTACTAAATTTATTGATAAAAATAGACACATCCTTATTAATTTCCGAAGTTGGGAATTATTAGAAAGTACAAGACACAATTGGCCTGTAAAAACTTCTACAAAAGTTGAGACTCCGTGTGATACATTAATTGCTTTCCAAAACAATAGACTCTGATCATTGTACACTAAAAAACATAAACGATATCCAACGATCGGATTGGTTTTATTAAAAATAATAAATTTGCGACACTATATGAAATGTTATCAGATTTCCGTCAAGTATATTATAATAATAGAACCCATATTAAATCAATCAGATTTTAAGTCCAATGCACCTATTGTCTGTCTATATTAACTGCTCATATCAACGAGATTTATTACAGAGTGGTCCAGTAACAATGAGGATTGAATTAGAAACAAAGAAAAAGATTTCAGCACTTTGTGTAATAACATACGATAAAATATTTAGCTACAATCCTTTTCGAAAACCGTAACACAACTTTAAACTTCATCCCCATCTTGGAATTTTAATATATTGATTATACAAATGAAAAAAAAAAAACAGTTCTAATTATGTCTTCGACTTAAAAAGGTAATTATATTTTGTATAAGTATAATAAACAAATTAAAACAAAGGTTAAAGTGTTTTGTTAAGAAATTAGAATAACTTAAAAAATAAAAGAACAATCTTCTAGAAAAAGTTTTTCTGTCCAAGAAATTTTCTAATTTAAAGATTAATTAACATCATTATGAATAAGAGGCTTGTAATGAATATACAAGGATTTCTGGATCAGAAAAAGAAATTTGTTCCAAAAGAATTAGCTGCTTACGATGGAGAAAAAGTAAGTCACTATGTATTTAAGCAACCTTTAAATTTGCTTTCTCCAAAATTACATGAGCAAGCAATTTGGCTAATGAAATATGATCACTGTATTAACTGGAATTTAGGATATACACCACTTCACTCTTTTGACTACGTCAAAGGAAAAGAAAAAACAGAGTACATTAAAAAGTATTCATCTAAACCCGTAATGCAGCTAGATGATCAACCTACTTTAAGATCTTTAATACCAAAATGTATTTATCACTCAAAGATGCCATCTATCTGCGCTTTATGATATGTATTTTTTACGTATGATAAGTTTTTTATGAAAGAATAACACTACTCAGTATATATCACCACTACAACAAACACTTTATTTTTGCACTCGACGCGCGTTTCGCTAACCATGTTAGCTTCATCAGGAGCGATGATTGACTAAAGCTAAACTACAAATCTACCCTATTTATACTTAGCCTAACCCTTGAATTACTCAAGCGGAACTAATGACATAGGCAAGGCCATCAATTCCGGTCAAGTAACCAGTAGAGGGGACTATAAGGAATAGGCCCTCTGTCTTTATTTAAACTACTTTTTACATTTTATGATTTCCATACTTTCGTATGCGTTTAACAATCTCCCATCAGATACATTTTTTATCAATCTTAGATTATCTAATGTTACAGTATGATCAGCTTCAAGGGCATGTTCGGCAATGCTAGACTTTTCTGTTTTATTGTATTTTAAGTGTGCTAAATGTTCTTTAAATCGTGTTTTAATTGACCTTTTAGTTTGACCAACATACTTTGCAGTACCCCCTCCTACAGATAATTTATCAGAAATAGTTGCTCACATTGAAAGTTCCATTAGTACACTTCCAGAAAATAGTAAATCATTTGTTAGGGAAGCATGCCGCAATCAAATATCGAAAAACATGGTTAACAACAAAAATTCTAATTCACGAAAAAACATAAAAGTAGTTAAAGGATTGAAAAAGAAAGATGTCTTCTACTTAAAAGCGGATAAAGGAAATAAGGTTGTTATATTGGATAAGAAATATTATTTTGAACGCGTAGATAATCTTATCGAATCTGGCCCTTATGAAAAGGTAACAAGAAATCTATTACCGAGAATGATATCAGAGGTTAAAAATTCTTTAAAAAAATGTAAGAACATTGTCTCCGACTCGCTAAGATTTAAATTAAATGTGAGAAATCCGACCATACCAAAATTGTATTGCTTACCCAAAATTCACAAACCTGGAAAAGCAATGCGACACATTGTTTCATCGGTCGGATCACCCACATATTTAATATCCAAATGGTTATCAAAAGAACTTGAGAAGTTACCATTAAATACTTTCGCAGTGAAGAATTCGTTAATAAAACAAAAAATCTAGTTCTTTTGATGTTAGTTCTTTGTTCCCAAGTGTGCCAATTCCACAAACTTTACAATATCTCGAAGAATTACTTAGAATGAATGACTTTGAAGACGAAATTATTCGTGAATACTTAATATTATCTAAACTTTGTATGGAACAAAATTATTTCCAATATAATAATCAATTTTATGTTCAGAAAGAAGGAACAGTTATGGGTAATTACTTATCACCTTTCATAGCCAATTTATTCATGAGTAAGTTTGAAATCGAAGCCAGTCAAGAATTCGAATATTTCCCAAGGGTATGGTATAGGTATGTGGATGATATTTTCGCGATTTTTGATACAAATAAAGCAAATATTGATGATTTTGTTTCTAAATTAAATAGCCGGTATGATTCCATTAAATTCACTTAAGAAGTTGAGAACAAAGGACAATTGCCTTTTCTAGATATTTTAATTATTAAAAATAATAACAGATTAGAATTTGATATCTATAGGAAGGACACAGTAACAGATAGATATATTCCTAATGATTCATTTCATTGCAAACAACATAAATTAGCCTCATTACATTTTTTAGTTCATCGTTCAATCACTTTCCCTCTGAATAGAGTAAACTTTAATAAAGAAAGAAATCGTATTAGAAATATAACTAGAGTTAATGGTTTATGACGACGACTTAGTAAATAAGCTAATAAATAGACATAAGTTTAGGTTTAATATTCAGAATTCCACCTTTTCTACACGCGAAGAGAATAACACCAAGTATGTCTCCATACCATATAATCCGAAATATAACAAGAGACTCAATAAGGTATTTAATAAGGTAGGCCTCACCTTAGTCTATAAGTCATCAGACAATCTGAGGAGTATCTTAGGAAATCCCAAAGATAAGATTCCTAATTGTGAGAAAAGTGGAATTTATGAAATTAGTTGTAATGATTGTGACAAAAAGTATGTTGGGCAAACTAAAAGGTCAATTAAAACATAATTTAAAGAACATTTAGCACACTTAAAATACAATAGGACAGAAAAGTCTAGCATTGCCGAACATGCCCTTGAAGCTGATCATACTGTAACATTAGATAATCTAAAATTGATAAAAAATGTATCTGATGGGAGATTGTTAAACGCATACGAAAGTATGGAAATCATAAAATGTAAAAGTAGTTTAAATAAAGACAGAGGGCCTATTCCTTATAGTACCCTCTACTGGTTACTTGACCGGAATTGATGGCCTTGCCTATGTCATTAGTTCCGCTTGAGTAATTCAAGGGTTAGGCTAAGTATAAATAGGGTAGATTTGTAGTTTAGCTTTAGTCAATCATCGCTTCTGATGAAGCTAACACGGTTAGCGAAACGCGCGTCGAGTGCAAAAATAAAGTTTTTGGTGTAGTGGTGATATATACTGAGTAGTATCATTGTGCCAAAGATTCCACATTCCCAACTTAGATGAAAGAATAAAACAACTTAAATATTGAAACATCTTAACTTTTTTTACTTTTAATACAAATTTTATTTATTAAATAGTTATTTGCCCCTTATGTATATCTTAATTTCTGAGAATGGATTGAGTGGATATTAATACTGAAAGAGCTAAAGAAATTAGATATAAGCTACCACTTTTTTTTCTGGTAGAGAATATGGATAAGAGATAATTTTTTGTACGTCTTTTGAAAATAGGCTCTATAGTTGTTTAAAACTCGGTTGTAATGTCTATTTTTTTTGGGTACTATTCATTTTAGAATAAAAGGAATCTAATTTCAGCTCAAAAAATGAAAAAAATACTGAAGAGTTATTTAGTTGCTAAAATAAGATTAATTTACGTACAAGTGTTGCGTCCTGAAAGAAAGAGCAGGAGTTTAGTGAGACACTACACATTTAAATAAAAAAGGGTATATTTATTAACAAAAAAAAAACTCCTCACTTTATTACACTCCTAAAATTACTTCTACTAAATAACAACCCCTTAAGCTAGAAGAGTGTACACTATGGCAGAGAGTTTTTAATTTATGATTATTAAGTTTTTAATAAAAGGCTTGAAACTCGATTTTAAAAGTTTTTGAAATTAACTCCGCGAATTACACGTGTAGAGTAGTCGATGAAAACGCACTTTGACTGGTGTGGTTACGACTTACGGATTGGTTTCTCCTCGTGGGTTTTCCATAAGTTACTCGCCTTTCCTCGTGAGACTCTCATAAAAATAATGTCTCAGCCCCCCTGGCCCAAGCTCCTAGTTTACAACTCCGTCGTGAAGGCAGGCCTCACGTACGCCTGCCTCACCTGGTGCCAGCTCTCCAAAACGAGAGCTCAGCTTCAAGCAGTGCACAACAAGGCCCTGAGGATGATCACGGGAGCCCCGTGGTTCATGAGGAACCGTCAAATTCATAGGGACCTCGGTGTGCCTATCGTAAAGGCACACATGAGGCAAACTCAACAGAAGTTCCTCGAGAAGGCGTCCCAGCACCTCAACCCGTGCATCAGGAACGCCTTCCGACTCCCTCCTTAAGCTAGCCGCCAGTTCCCTAGACCGTCGGATCCGCTGCTGCTCTCGGACGAAGACGATGACCCTCGCCCGCCGTGACAAGAAGAATGTCATTCTAGGTTAAGTTTAAACTAGTCCCAATTTAAGTCTTGTTACCTCCTAGTTTAAGTTAGCTTAAGTCTTAGTCTAAGGTAGTTTTAGTCTTAGTTCTAAGTCCTAGCTTTAAGAAACTTCATGTATATACCAAAAACACATTTCCTAGATTAAGTTAGTATAGGATTCCTATTGTAAGAATATATATATATATATATATATATATATATATATATATATATATATATATATATATATATATATATATATATATATATAAACTGGTGAGTAAAAAAATCGACTCAAACGATTTTGCTTCATTTAACACCGATCCTTTAGTTTTCAATCAGTAGTATTATTTTTGGTATCATTAGAATGGTGATTTTCTACTCTTTCCGATAATACCAAAAACATTTGGATTTCCAAAAAGTTTTACTGATTAAAACGGTTTTACGCAATAAAACCGTTTTTACTCGCTAAACAACGTACTCGTTGCGCGCTATTCATCCCTATAAAAACACAAGCAACTGCATTTTCCTATCATTCCTTTATCTTTATTGCAAAAAGGGCATCGCCAATGTGTAGTCGCTGTGCAACTGCACCTGAGCCAGTCAGTTGCCTCCAAAGTCTACAGACGGTACCTTTACACGGTAACCAGGATTAGGAAGAAGAAGGTGTACCTGGGAGCGAGACAACCGCTTTATTGTCAACACAACTCTAAGAATTCGTCAACCGGCGTTGAGGCCTAATTTAGAATCCAATAAAGACAGTCAAAAATGTCTCAGCCATCACCATCCTAGTTTCATTTGGGCTGCTAAACACTTTTTGACTCGAAATGCCTGAAGATGAGCAGGGTATTTCAAGAAAGGAAAAAGGACTTAATCTTAAGAGTTAGAAACCATTACTGCACTACTACATCACTGAGAAAAAAGACACTCTCTGGCGTGCTGGAGAAGAAAGCCACTACTGCTTCATGGTGGAAAAAAGCCTTTAAAAATTCGATCTGGCTGTTTAAATATCCTTCCTTAAAGTGACGTCTTTAAAATGGCTCACTTCCGGGCGAAAAATTAATGCAAACTAAATAAGTCAAGTCAGCAACATGCGTTACACACTGCCGGTTTAAATTAAACTGCTCAAAAATTTAAAACACTGTTTTAAGCTACACTGCTCAAAAATTGAAATCACTGCAATAAATATAAAAATGTAATAAAATATAAATTAGAGGGAGAAAAACAGAGTCGTAACATGATCTTAAAATCTAGGAAAAATGAATGTTACAATATATTTATAAAAGTTTTATTTTATGTCATATAATGGTACAACTTCTTCTTTTTATATGTGCCATATCAGGTCCCCCTGGCGTTGGCTATCAATCTAGCATTTGCATATTCTACAACTATTATAACAAAATAAGCACTTATTAAAACATATTTTTAATTAATACAATGTTTTCATTTAATCCTAACGATTCAAACTCTACCAATAATTTTCATAAGTTTTTTGTTTTTCAGTAGTCTTTACATGCCTGTGCTGCTTTTTGACATAAGGACATATGACCTATGAACCCAAAGTATAACGACCAATTTTAAACTTCAGTTTCTTTACAAGACAATAAGTAGTACAGAGAACATGCCTCTGGGATAATGAATGCATACATTCTCCTCACTAATTTTTCCATTTTTACACAGAAAATCCTAAAAGGTTTCGCAGATTGTTTTTGCACGCTGAAAGTTCAACCTCACTAATTTTCTAACACAACAGGATCTTGAATATAGTTTTCCAAACTGACAACTTATGCAAAAAATCCATTTCACTTTAATTCCTTTACAAATTTCAATATGCTCAGTGTTTCAAAATGCCGGTCAGAAGATTCTACACCATCTAAATATAAATTTCCCAAATCATTGTAATAATTGGTCTACTATGCGTAGAATAATAAAATTGTTCGTTAGCTAATTCACAAGAAGTTTTATGCAATTTATTACTTTGTTGGTGCAAATTACTATAGGTTGGTTAGATGTTGACATTATATTCTTATGTTACTGAATGCCCATAATAGTTTGGCGAATCTCCAGATAATCCTTAATTCCCCTACCTTACGCTTCACATGGATCGGATTTGACCTATTTCAAGGTTATTTTGATTAGGAGTGAAAGTGTTTTTTTTTGTTGAAGAAGGAGGAGGAGGTATTGGAACAGCTGTTAAAGAAGTTGATGCATATATATCGCGAAATATGTCATTTTCAGTGTTATTGGAATTAAGAAATCCAAAAATTGTGTTATTTTTTCATTATTTTCAATTATTTATGGTCCAACAGTTAAGGGTTTAAAGTCGTATGGGAGGGTGTTAGAGAAAATTCTTCGTATATATCATATTATAGGTCATAGGGTTCTTGGAGTCGAAGAGTCCAAAAAATGTTATTTTTTATTATTTTAAATTGTTAGTAGTTAGTAAGGGATTCATAGAATAGGACTGGAGATGCTTCGTATATGTATTATATGTCATTTTTGATGATCGAGGAGTACAGAAAATTAACATGTGTTATTTTTTCAGTATTTTCACTTTTTAAGAAAATAATGTGTTGAGGAAATATTAGGTTTCGCTTGTAAATCTCTCCTAAGTCCGTCCTCTTCTTAACTTTTTGTTCTAATTAACAGTTTTTTAAGCGTGGACCTCAAGTACGGACATAACTTTTTTAATCAATTTTACTTCCCTCACTTATGGATGGATATACTCGTGAAAAAACACCTCCGTGGAGGTTTTCTAGATCACGAAAAAAGAAAAGTTCTAATTCACGCCTGTTTCTCTATCTTTTGTTGTATTTGCCATGATAATTACCAAGCAAAACAGGATATTGATTTAAAAGTTGGTACATTTAGGGTACTGAGAGTATTGAAGAAAACTTAAATCTTCAGTAATACCGATCCCATTTTAACAGAGTTAATAAGTAATTAAAGATAATTTTTTTGGTCTAATTATTTTCAGTCCCGCATATAAGTGATATACCCGAATATGGTCGTAGAGATAGGTGGTAGCAAGATTTTATGATGAAAGTTAAATTTAGTATTTATTTTAGTACGTGTATTTGCAACGAAAATGCCGGGTAAAAAATTTTATCTTCTTCATCTTCTTTTTAAACTTTTTATAGATCTGATGATCTGCTGATACCGAGGATGTAGGATTTCTTCAGAGATAGACTGCCAACTCTCTCTTTATATTTTTGGTGGTCTCCCCGGTGGACGTTTGTTTGCTGGTTTTCTCTCCAGAGTGATCCTTGGTAGTCTGTGCTGTTCTATTCTTTTTATGTGGCTATGCCATTGTCTTATTCCTTGTCTTCCCCATCTTACCACGTCTTGCACGCCACATTGTTCCCTGATGTCAGTATTTCATCCTATCCCTGCTTGTTTTACCAACTATTATTCTTAGGGTTTTCATTTCGGCGGTACGTAACATACTTTTCGTATCTTCTCGTGATTCTATACACTAGGTTATTATGGGTCTAATGAAAGTTACCTTTTTTAGAAAAACTGCCGCCTGGGTTTTTGTAGCGTTAAATTCTACTTGGTTACTCTCCCCCAACCTCAAGATAAAGTTTCTTCTAGGTTTTTGTTAAGTTGAACGACCTACTGCTGTCTACGGATATTTGCTGATGTCCGAGCATTCAAAGTGAATGAAGAGATAAGCGTACTGTCATCTGCAAAGCTGTAGATTGGATTCCCGGTCTTTTCCAACACATCGTTAATGTAAATGAGAAAGAGAGTAGGAGACAGTATGGAGCCTTGGGGCACATCGGCGTTGATAGTGAAGAAATCCGTCGACGGCCACTCGTAAAGAACGCTCTCTGAGGAAATATGAGAGCCACAAACAGAACTTTTCAGACATACCATAAGAGCGTAGCTTAGCCAACAGTCCATCGTGCCAAACACGGTCGAATGCCTTGGATATGTCAAGAGCAACCGCTCGAGATTCTCCAAAGTGTACAATTGCGTTGTTCCAAACATATGATATATAAGTCAGAAGATCTCCTGTTGATCTATTTTTACAAAAGCCATATTGATGATCGCTAATAATGTTGAATCCTTCAAGATATTTTAGAAGATGCTGATTGATAACCTTTTCCATGACCTTCGAAATTATTGAAAGCATTGCAAATGGTCGATAGTTATTTGGCAAGGTATTCTTGCCTTTTGTAGGTATCGGCTGAACTGTTGCACATTTCCAGCAGGAAGGAAATATTCCCTTTCTGTAGGATTGGTTGAAAAGTCTACAGAAAAGTGGTGTTAGTTCCCTCCCACAGTTTTTGAGAACTATGGCAGGTATTCCGTCAGCACCAGAAGCCTTTTTGGTGTCTAACTTCATTGAAATACGCTTTATGGTACTCTGTCTGACGACAACATCGGGCATCCTTGACTGCAATATGGGAATAGTAGGTGGTGTTTTTCCTCGGAAATCAACAGTAGAATGTGAAGCAAAGAGTTCAGCCAACAAGTTCGCTTTCTCAACAGGTGTTGTTGCAATAGAATTATCTGGCCGTGTGAGTGGTGATATTGGTGGTGGTCTGTATTACATTCCTAGTGACTCTAAGTCTTCTATAATTGTGTCCAATAAAAGATTGAATGGAAATGGACTGATACTGTCTCCTTGTCTAATTCTTCCTGGGGTTGGTATATTTTCTGTGTGTTTTTGTTTGTTTTAATTTTAAAAAACTTTACCAATTTTTTTAAATCTAAACTCTGGGTAACTTTATCGTTAATTTTGACTATCAATATCTTACCCGTAAAATTACCAGCTTTAAAATTCTATTCTAAAATTACTAATGACTCTCCGACGTCTTACCTATCATTGTATCAAATATATTCTTCACTTTACGAGGCAGTGACTCTGAGTGATACCCAGAGACAGTGTTTCTCACCAATTAGTAGATGCTTACAGTGTTTAATGAGCCCCTCAGCTATTACAGCTGTAACACTTTTGAAATTATATATAACAAAGATATGTCACCATAGCTTGGAATTACGTTTTTGCTATCAGACAGGAAACAAAGATGGCTCGTTCCAAATCTCGTACTTTCATACTTTAATAATTGAAAATAATAAAGATAAAGGTGAAGCGCTTTAATTTATTACTCCCTTAAACTCTAACTCTGCTCAATTATATCATAAATCAAAAATCGATTTGAAACTCCTTAAATTTTGACGAGTTTCTCCTATACTTCTCAAATCCCTTCACTTTATAATAGGAGCGGCGGCGTCTGAAGAGCGTCAGCTGTTCAAGTTCGGACGAGAGAGAGAGAAAGAAAGAAAGCAAAGAGAGGTGAGAACCAATCATAAACTTCTTAAAGTTGAGTAACACCCGGAAAAACGACATATTAAACCGAGTTTTCGTCTTCGAAAAGCATAATCCTCTACAGATCGGAAATTTTCAAAGTTTAACCCTTTTCCTTCGTTTCAGTTCATTTTTATTCTTTATTTTGACACGTGAGAGAACTTTGTAAAGGTGTTGCTAAAGGTTTAATTGTATATGAACAAATAAACTAAAATCTATATATGGAAGTTTATAAATTTTAATAATTAAGGATAAATAATTAGGGCTAAATTATGATTAATATACGCAGTGAAATCAAACTGCAGGTAGAATATTAAAACATTTAATTTAAAACAATCATTTATATAACTTCGATATAAAACATTATTTAGTCTTCACATTTCTGTTTAACTTTTTTGTGAATAATATCATGTAGCATTTATTTTTAACAATATGGCTAATTTGCTCCACCCAGCAGTACATCACAACACAACAATATTCAAATATAATATTAGAAATTAACGTTTTAACCTTAAATATCTTGTGTACGATTCCCAACGCGGTTTTTTTATAATATACAGCCACTTGAATCTGTATCTCACTCGGAATTTTATCATCGATTTATTTGTGTTTTCTCTTTTTGATAATTGTAGTGTATTAAGTAAATAAAATTGCAACTTAAGTTCTCATTATCAAGATAAGATAAAATTTGGTTGGGTTAAATTTTCAAATTATTCTGTTTCATTTTATTAGGCATTTTTACTACACTACCGTAGTTTTAACAGGTACCAACCGTAACAATTTATGTTTTTAGTGTTCCGTACGGAACACTTATAAGATCATAAAGTCGAGAAATTGGCACATGCAAAATGATCCCATGAATGATATATTCCATGCCTTTCCTCCTACGACTATAGTTTCTGAGCCTATACTCATCATCAGGTAGGCTTTAGGCAACGGTATCGATCGTGAAGATCCGAGTACCGTGGAAAGCCAAGTTGGACTGACTCTCGCTAGCTTATAGCAATCATGGTACCTTAAATAAACGAGATACTACTCGTTGGGCAAGATACAGACCCTTGCGCCATCTGTTGAGATTTTCGAAAAACTGCTCAACTATATAAACCTAACATTGTTAGGAAGGATAAACTAAATCGATATTCCGAAATAAAATTTCGGAATATGGTTTGTTACTTGATTGGTCACTACAACATAAAGTCGAGAAATTTACACATGCAAAATGACCAACAAAGATCCTATGAATTCTATATTCCATACTTTTCTTCCTACGACTATAGTTTCTCTTCATCAGGTAGGCTTTAGACAACGGTATCGATCGTGAAGATAACGAGTACCGTGGAGAGCCAAGTTGGACTGACTCTCGCTGGCTTATAGCAATCATGGTACCTTAAATAAACGAGATACTACTCGTTGGGCAAGATACAGACCCTTGCGCCATCTGTTGAGATTTTCGAACTTTGTTAGGAAGGATAAACTAAATCGATATTCCGAAATAAAATTTTGGAATATGGTTTGTTACTTGATTGGTCACTATAACATAAAGTCGAGAAATTTGCACTTTCTCTGTCCGTCTGTCACACCCGACTTCTCCGAAACTCTTTGAAACAGAAAGTTGAAATTTGGCACTAATATAGGAACTAATGATCTCATCAGAGCCGTGTAGTTTTGAAAGTCAAATTTTAACTTTAGGGATTAGTTTTGGAGGGTGAAATCGGAAGTGAAAGTTTTTTTTTCCAGGCCATCGAGTGGGATGCCAAATGAAAACTTGCAAAAACATGAGTTCAAAAATATGTATAATGTAATTCTTGCGCACACTTTTCTTTGTATTATTTTTAAAAAATTGCCAAAAATCACTGTCCCCGCTACCTTATCTTGAAAATTACTGATTAAAATTTTTTTAAAAATTCTGGAATATTCTCCACAGAGTATAGATTGAACGAAAATTATCACAGGTGCATTACCTTTAATAGTTTATCTGGTATATAAAAAACCGGTCAAGTGTAAGTTGAACTTGCGCAATTAGTGTTCCGTACGTTGATGGCTATTAGAATAAAAAATTTTGTTACGGAGGTATAAAATGATCAGTGACTTCACAAAACACACCCTAAATGAGTTTTCAACAAAGCTGGCAGTCTTTACTGAAAATTGATGACCTTGAATTTTTTGTTTTTTTTTATATACCAGATAAATTATTAAAGGTAATGCACTCGTGATAATTTTCGTTCAATCTACACCACGTGGAGAATATTCCAGAATTTTTTTCAAAATTTTTTTGAAAAGTACTTTTCGAGATAAGGTGGGTGGACAGCGATTTTTTGCCATTTTTAAAAAATAATACAAAGAGAAGTGCGCGCAAGTATTACATTATATATATATATTTTTTACTCGTGTTTTTCACATCTGATTTCACTCCCCAAAACTAAGCCCTTAATTCAAAATTTAACTTTAAAACTACATGGCTCTGATGAGGCCATCAATTCCTATATTATTACCAAATTTCAACTTTCTATGACAAATAGTTTCGGAGAAAATCGGGTGTGACAGACAGACACCGAAGTGATCTTATAAGTGTTCCGTACGGAACACTAAAAACAAAAAAAAATTTCAAGGTCATTGGATTTCAGTAAAGATTCGAGAAAAACTTTGCTAAAAACTCATTCGGGGTGTATTTTGTGTAGTCACTGACCATTTTGTACCTCTGTAACAAAAATTTTTATTTTAAAAGCAATCAACGTACGGAACACTAATTGCACACACTTGCACGTGGGCGGTTATTTACTGTTTATTTCTTTCTTTTGTTTTACGGCTTCGAGACAGCGACGTAGATAAATCCTTCTTAATATTGCCTTATATATTTGTTTCTTTTTATCGAACTTTAACAATGTTTGCTAAACGTTCCCTCATCGTCAAAGCTTATTTCTAACTCCTATGTTCGAGCTAGTTCCACAAAGTTTTTTTTTACAATTGACATCTCGTTTCGAATTTAACATTTTCAGTGTGAACATAATCTTTATTTACCTTTTTTTGTATCGTCCACCGAACTTGGGTTAATTTCGTTTAATTATTTTTAGGAGCAAACTAATTTAGTAAGTTACAGTATTTTCAGCAATACATTTTTTTTTTTGTAATAAAATCTTCAGCAAAATCGTTGTTATTATTCCTACAGAGTAAAACATGCCGCAAAAGTAGCTCAGGGTTCCATGAGGTCAAATTACTTTTAAAATGCTAGATTTTTTTCCTATCAGTTTTAAATCGACAGTTTTAAATTACAAGCTTTAAAATATGTTTTTCTCTGCAGTTTTTATCTTCAATTCTACTACTAGATAATTTTTCAACAGTCTTGTTTCAAATCTTTTCTGCAATTTTTATCAGGATATTTTTTTTTTGGATTTTTTACCATTAATACCGCAGGAAGATCTGTAGATATATAAATACAAGTAAAAAGCTTATCTCAGGAATGCTGTTTGGTTTCCTGAGAATTGAAGTTATCAGTGGTAGACTGATATGCCTGTAATTATTTTATTTTCTTACGTAATAAAGTATTATGTTGGGAATGTGGAATCTTTGGCACAATAACACTACTCAGTATATATCAACGCTACACCAAACACTTTATTTTTGCACTCGACGCGCCTTTCTTTAACTATCTTAACTTCATCAGGAGCGATGATTAACTAAAGCTAAACTACAAATCTACCCTTCTTTCTGAACATAAAATTGACTGTTATATTGAAAATAATTTTGTTCCACACACATTTTTACATGCGAATAAGATAAGACCAAATATGTCTCAGTACCATATAATCCGAAATATAGCAGGGGGCTCAATAAGATATTTAATAAGGTAGGCCTCACCTTAGTCTATAAGTCATCAGACAATCTGAGGAATATCTTAGGAAATCCCACAGATAAGATTCCTAATTGTGAGAAAAGTGGAATTTATGAAATCAGTTGTAATGATTGTGCCAAAAAATATGTTGGGCAAACTAAAAGGTCAATTAAAACACGATTTAAAGAAAATTTAGCACATTTAAAATACAGTAGAATAGAAAAGTCTAGCATTGCCGAACATGCCCTTGATGCTGATCATACTGTAACATTAGATAATCTAAGATTACTACTCAGTATATATCACGACTACACCAAACACTTTATTTTTGCACTCGACGCGCGTTTCGCTAACCATGTTAGCTTCATCAGGAGCGATGATTGACTCAGATGAAGCTAACATGGTTAGCGAAACGCGCGTCGAGTGCAAAAATAAAGTGTTTGATGTAGTGGTGATATATACTGAGTAGTATCATTGTGCCAAAGATTCCACATTCCCAACTTAATCTAAGATTAATTAAAAATGTATCTGACAGAAGGTTGTTGAACGCATACGAAAATATGGAAGTTATAAAATGCAAAAGTAGGTTAACTAAAGACAGAGGGCCTATTCCTTAGCGTCCCCTCTACTGATTACTTGACTGGAACTGATGGCCTCGCCTACGCCATTAGTTCCGCCTGAGTAATTCAAGGATTAGGCTAAGTATAAATAGGGTAGATTTGTAGTTTAGCTTTAGTCAATCATCGCTACTGATGAAGCTAACATGATTAGCGAAAACGCGCGTCAAGTGCAAAAACAAAATGTTTGGTTTAGTGGTGATATATACTAAGTAATGTAATAAAGTATGCTAAAAGTGATAGGAAGTCTAAGATTTTAACACGAGAACGAATTAATTAGTTTTTAATACAGGCAGGTAATAAAATATGTTTAATGACTACGACAAAATTTTTAACACTTGCTTTATTTAAGGCATATTGTCAAATTTTTCAGTATGTGTGTAGTTTTAATTACTGGCCTTTTAGGTGCTTATCGCCGTGGAAAACTGCCTAAAATGACTATCAATGAGATAAAAAGCGACGACTCTGTTTTAATTGTAAATATTCCTGATACAAGGACTAACATGCAATGTATTTATGCAGTCGAGGTTTGTTTTTGAAATATCAAAACGAGAAATGCGTAGACCAAGTTGTTGAAAAATATACCGGTGTAATGGCAAATTACCTGAAGTTTTTAAATTTTGGAGCCTATACTGGTCATTTTATTCAGAGTAAGTCAGCCACACTTCTTGCCAATGAAGGGGGCAATATATCTAATTTGAAACATCACAAGGGATAGAAATTTTTTACTGTTGCTGAAGGATATGCGGAGGATTCAATTTTAAATAAAATTTTATACTGTGACAGTTCAAATGCAGATAGTATCACATTTACTTCAAAAATAAGAGACTGTTTTATATATGTTTTCATTCAGTGGTTGTTCAGTTAACCAATTTTATATTGTAACATAAATAATAATAACTAGAAAAAAATTGGTTTCTTTGTATTTGTTGGTTTATTGTGTAATTTTTGTAAGTTTATAAAAATTTATAAAAAAAAAACTGACGAAAGTAGTCATTTAAGTGTACAGACCGTATTATTTTGTATATTTGCATTACCTTCGTACACGGTATCATGATAGCGTTAAACAACTGTCGTTCAAAGATGGTATCACTTTGCACACAGACATTAATGCGCAAATAACATTATTTTATACCATTCCAAAAAAAAAAAATAAGGGCACAAAACGAGAAATTTTAACTCATCTAATATATTTGTTTTTATTTGGACGACTTAGAAATAGTAGTTTATTCATGTTCCCGATACTCGACATAACACGTAGGCTGGAAAGTTTTTGGTCTGATACATAGATGTCGCCCTCTTCAAAAAATCCAAATGATTTTTAGGAAGTATCAACCTTCAGGACGATACGTGTCAAAATTTCAAGAGATTTCGACGATTAGTTTACAAGTTATAGTGGTTTTAGTGACTCTACTTTTGATATATTTAAAACAATGGAAAAAATCGAATTTCGTGTGTTGATTAATCACTGTTTTTTGAAGGGAAAAAATACTGTTCAAGCAAAGCAATGGCCTGATAAGTGTTACGGGGAATCACTCACTTTCTGGTATGCTGAATTTAAATATGGTCGTACAGACACAAATGATACTGAATGCTCTGGACGCCCAAATGAGGTATTTACACCGGAAAAACATCAAAAAAAAATCCACAAAATTGTTTTGGATGATCGTAGATTGGAATTGCGTGAGATAGCTAACACCCTAAAGATATTAAAAGAACGTGTTGTTTCATATTTCGCGCAAACATTTGGGCACGAGAAAGCTCTATTCGAAATAGGTACCACTTTTGCTCACAGTGTACCAAAAACAATAACGTGTTAATAATTCTGAGCACTGTTTGGACCTGTTTAAGCGCAATAAAAATGATTTTTTCATGCGATATGTGACATTGGATGAAACATGGATCCACCCTAAAACACCGGAATCAAATCGGCAGTCAACTGAGTGGACAGCAGCCGGTGAAAGCCCCCGAAGTGAACAAAGACACAACAGTCGACTGAGAAGGTTTTGGCCTCTGTATTTTGGAATATGCATGGAATAATTTTTCAGCGACTATGCTGAGAAGGGAAGAACCATCGATAGCGAATATTATATAAAGTTATTGGTGCATTTGAAGGCAGAAATCGCAAAAAAAAAACGGCCCTAAATGAACAAGAAAAAAGTGCTCTTACATCAAGACAATGCACCGTGTCACAAATCAATGGTTTACGATGGCAAAATTAATTGAAGTTGCTTCCTCATCCACCTTATTCGCCAGATTTGCCCCAGCGATTATTATTTATCCGCAGACCTCAAAAAAATGCTCGCGGAAAAGAGATTTGGCTTCAGTGAAGAAGCTATCGCCGAAACTGAGGCCTATTTTGAAGACAAAGACAAAATCCTTCTACAAGAAATGTATAGAAATGTTAGAAAAGCATTGAACTGATTCTTATCGCCCTTGAAGAAGACTATACGATGAATAAAGTCGAATTTTGCAAAAAAAAATATGTTTTAAGTAGCTAGACTAAAAACTTTTCTGCCTACGTGTTAAATATGTATTTTTGCAATATGTCAATTAATATTAGAAGCAAACAAATAATGCAAATTAAATTTACATTCGAACAAAACAATCAAATTTGATCACTATGAAATTGAAATATATTTCTCCGCCATTATTATGCCGACACTCTTGACTAAATTTCACGAAAACCTACATCTAATATACATCTAACATATAAATTTATGCTCTTGTTTACTGGCATATTTCACAGCTATATCATTAATTCATATTTTAGTTTTGGTCGAAACAATTCTCGCGAATTCACAGTTGTTTACCGATTTTAGGTGCAATCAACTCTGAAATATGATGCTAACATTAAGAAATATAATTTAACTGATTGAAATTTTCTCTTTAATAAAGCTAAACTGTTGTTGTGTTCAGTTCTAGAAATCGGCACCTACATCGAAGAAAGGTTTGTAAGGCACGTCCGCTTTGTGATTTATGTCAAAAATTTAAAATGCAAAAGAAACGTGACTTCGACTGAAATATCACTAAACACCTACACAGACTAAGTTATTTACATTTATTCGTATAATATAGAAGCCTGATGGTGATTGAGTGGTTGAAATGGTCAAGTCTAACACCAGTTGTCACACTTCCAAAAATTCAACAAAGATTCCTCGATTTAACGCCTTCCAAATATAGTTAAAAGAAAAAAACTCACATAGTGAATTGGCATAAAGAAATATATAACAATATAAAATATAATTTCAAAAAAATTGTCATATTTTACAATATTTTTTTACTGTTTTTTATTTTTTTTATAGACCGCTAAATAAATGTGCGGCAACGTCGATTCCTTATACCATGTCGTTTTATGTGTCTACTTATTAATAAGCTACACGACTTCTACTAACAACGGTCTACAGCTACCAATCTGGCTTTATTTTAAAATTTTCTCATAAATAAATAATTTATACCGACTTGGAAAAGCCCTAGTGTATGTCACGTTCGTCTTTTGAAAACAGCTGGAAAAAAAAAAAAATAATTGTTCTTGGGTTATACAAGTTTTACCCACTTTTATTTAATAAGTATGTATATGATATTCACAGAGTATTAAAAAAATCATTTTAATGACGCCTGTTTGCTGATGATACGCTTGTCCTCGGTTTCTGGTGCAACTTGTGGTCGGAAGCCACCGAAGTATTAAATGGTGAGTTGGCTGTCCATTTATGATTGGTTATGTGTGTTAACAAACTCAAATTAAATTCTGAAAAAACTAAATTTTATGGTTTTTTGGCACAAGGGATAGGTGTGAATCATTTTGATAATAATACTCATGTTTGTTCAGATAAATAATGCGGTTTGTGAACGGGTCTATGAAATTAAATATTTGGGAAATGGTCTTAGACTCACAACTAAATTTTTGTGCAGCATGTTAATTATTGATGTAAAAAATTGGTGAAAAAGATGGGGGTTTTTCAGAAGAATTGCAGGAAATCTTTCGGGGTGGGCTAAAATGCTAGTGTGTAATACAATCATCAGTCCTCACTTTACTTATTGTAACTCTCTATTATTGCCTGAATGCCCTCACGGAGAGTTTTGAGAAGGCTGCAAAAACTCCAAATAAATGTATGAGAGTAATGTTGAGTTGTAACATATAAACTCCCACTTCAAAGTATGCTGCGGCACCTAAATTGGGTGGTCTGTTGAGGAGAGCATTAAAATAAGTAATTTAATATTCATATACAAAAAAATTAGTCCAGACGCAATTACCGGGGGCTATCTGAACAAAATTTCTAAATTCAGCGTTACAAGCTTCAGCAGCACAATAAAAAATCCAGGGATAATTTTCACATAGAACATACAACAAAATCGTTTTTTTGATAAGGTTCCAGGGAAGGATGTTCCGACTTTTAATGCTCTCTCCCAATGGGGCAAAAAATTAGAGTTTCGAAAACATGATTAGACAAGAAATTGCATAATATGTCGTAAATTATAAATTATAAGTATTGTAATGTATTAGATAGTAGCTAAATAAAGTATTCATTCATTCATTCATATATATAATATATATATATATATATATATATTATAATATATATATATATATATATATATAATATATATTTATGTTTCTAAACTTCAGTAAAACTTGACATGAATCAGAAAACTGATACATTTTAAAACAGTTAAGGATATTTTTTATTGTAAAACACCGACATTAGCAATTAGAATACAAATTATTGCAATAGCTTGGGCGTTCAAACACAAACTCATTTTTCGTGTTAATTTCTCCCCGTTGAAAAAAGAAAATATTTCTCATTATGAGGGAAGTAAAAGTAGTTTTCCTTAGATAAAAAAATATTGAAAAAAAAATGCAGATTTATTTTATTATTATGCAAATGCTCAAACTTTGCAAGTATGATCTAAGTTAAATTCCTAATACTTTTTACTCTTTGAGTTTTTTCGATATTCCTGTCAATTGAAACACCGACTTTTCATGATTCCGTATCAGTTTTATTCAAATTACCTGCCATACCAACGGTCAAGTGACATGTCCAAAATCAATTTTTTAGGTTAACGGTCAAAACTGATTACCAAGAAAAAAAATGATTGCATACACTAAAATTTCCCATATGTTTGCGCAAACTCGTGTTAAATATATCTATGACAATGGATACAAGCGAGATTAAGAGATTAGACTCGTAAAATCAGAGGGATTAATTATAGACGAGACATGACTTAATCGTCTACGATTTGCGGACGATCATCCGTTCTAAACGATACTACCTTCAATAGATCTATTAACAACTATGTTGAAGACGAACTGCATCATAGCATCGTCTCGAAGTCGGACACGAACTGAAACCAAAGTCACTCTGGGAGCCGAAAAGAGACATAAACATTGATAATGACACCCAGAGCAAAATAAACGATTTACCCGATCGCAAAGATCGCGCCCCATTAGAGAAACAAAACCCGAAGTATATATTCCTCGCGACAAAAAATAGTACTAGGAAAAGCGGTAGACCAAAATAGCAGAGACATTTCTTCGAATAGTGGGAATCTATCTTCGATTGGACCAGCTTTTGGTAAATTCGAGTTATTTTCGATCGACGAAAATATCCTGTCAACCTCAAAAGGGGAAAAACGTAACGAGTAGTGTGGTACTGATTCCAGTTTTACATGTACGGTCCGCTAAACGAAGGTAAGTTCGATAACCAAGACTTCGAGTGGCGGTCAGCGTAAAATGAATTGAGAGCTATTGTTTGGAGTGAAGTTTGAGAGACTAGAATTCCAAATGAGGAAATCCGGGAGAATACACTTGGCTCACGGGGCTGCTCGTTGGGTAATGAGAGCGTGAATTAAAACTAAAATTGGTGATGATCTGCGACCCGTAGCGAGAG